>CM053032.1:100312942-100975442 GCA_028564925.1 Lithobates sylvaticus | reverse complement strand
CTGTAATGTGTCCCCAGTCTCTGACCATCTTCTGTAATGTGTCCCCAGTCTCTGACCATCTTCTGTAATGTGTCCCCAGTCTCTGACCATCTTCTGTAATGTTTCCCCAGTCTCTGACCATCTCCTGTAATGTGTCCCCAGTCTCTGACCATCTCCTGTAATGTGTCCCCAGTCTCTGACCATCTCCTGTAATGTGTCCCCAGTCTCTGACCATCTCCTGTAAGGTGTCCCCAGTCTCTGACCATCTCCTGTAATGTGTCCCCAGTCTCTGACCATCTCCTGTAATGTGTCCCCAGTCTCTGACCATCTACTGTAATGTGTCCCCAGTCTCTGACCATCTCCTGTAATGTGTCCCCAGTCTCTGACCATCTTCTGTAATGTGTCCCCAGTCTCTGACCATCTTCTGTAATGTGTCCCCAGTCTCTGACCATCTTCTGTAATGTGTCCCCAGTCTCTGACCATCTTCTGTAATGTGTCCCCAGTCTCTGACCATCTTCTGTAATGTGTCCCCAGTCTCTGACCATCTCCTGTAATGTGTCCCCAGTCTCTGACCATCTCCTGTAATGTGTCCCCAGTCTCTGACCATCTTCTGTAATGTGTCCCCAGTCTCTGACCATCTTCTGTAATGTGTCCCCAGTCTCTGACCATCTCCTGTAATGTGTCCCCAGTCTCTGACCATCTCCTGTAATGTGTCCCCAGTCTCTGACCATCTCCTGTAATGTGTCCCCAGTCTCTGACCATTTCCTGTAATGTGTCCCCAGTCTCTGACCATCTCCTGTAATGTGTCCCCAGTCTCTGACCATCTTCTGTAATGTGTCCCCAGTCTCTGACCATCTCCTGTAATGTGTCCCCAGTCTCTGACCATCTCCTGTAATGTGTCCCCAGTCTCTGACCATCTCCTGTAATGTGTCCCCAGTCTCTGACCATCTTCTGTAATGTGTCCCCAGTCTCTGACCATCTTCTGTAATGTGTCCCCAGTCTCTGACCATCTCCTGTAATGTGTCCCCAGTCTCTGACCATCTCCTGTAATGTGTCCCCAGTCTCTGACCATCTTCTGTAATGTTAAATACGTAAAAAATGTGGCGCTTGCAGGTATTAATGGATACCACTCCAAGGGGAGGCTCCAACAAGGAAGGCTCCAAAGAAGCGTCTAACAATTAATGTCAACAATAGTCAGCGTTTAACAGCAAGTATGAAGACGGTGCTATACACACAGTGTTTTTCAGTGTTCTCGTGTGTGGAGATATGTTTTTAATTGATCTATTGTAGCAGTCATTGATAAAGGACGAGAATGGCGGTGTGTGTGTGTTGAGGGGGGGGGCGGCATTGAAGGACCCGGCCTTGGGGCGGCAAAGGGAGTAAATCCGGGCCTGTCTGTTGCTGAACCACTCTGTCCCTCTGGGTCTCCTTGTGTAGTAGGAGCGGTACTGCGTGGTACCTCTGGGAGCACAGAGATAACAGACTGGGACATGTGGACAAAAAGCCTGTTGGCTTTGTTGGAAAAGGCCTCTGTTGGTAAAAGTGAAGCAGACATGACTTCTGCAGTGCCAGATGAAGGACCTGCAGAGCAACTTGTATGCAAGGATGCACTTGCTACTGCAGATGATGATGTTCATGAGATGGAAACGCCAAATAAGGGCAAACACACAGAAGAGGTCATGTCTGTGATCCACAAAGGGCCCAATGATGTGATAATGGATAATGCCGAGAATGTGTTGGTGGAAGTGCCAGATGGCACAGCCATAAATGAAGTGATTGTAGTCACAGGTCCAAATGTTTTATGGGAGGATGGTCAGGAGTCAGGACAGTTGTTGGCAGAGGATCTCCTGCCAGTGGAGTTGGTGGATAGTGAAGCTGCAGTGGACAACCACTCCACTGGATGCAGTTCCTCTTCAGACACTGCCCGGCCGAACATGCGTGAAATGAAATATGACAGATGCATTGATATTTCTGACCGTGATGAAACATGCAGCTCATTGTCAATTTGTAAGGGTTTGGTTACCATGGGTGACAACAAAAATAATGGTAGACCTGAAGATCTTGGTCAAGTTGCTCTGGTTGTAGCAAACCCTGAAAATTGTAATGAGATAGGAAATGGTATGATTGACACAGAAGAGGTAAAAGATACAGCAGAATTAGGCCCCCTACAGGTTCAGGAGGGTATTTCTGGGGAAGATTTCCTGAGGTCTGAGAAGGATCGTGATAAACAATGGTCGCAGGAAAATGGCCCAAAGCTCAGCAAGGTGTCGCATGACTTTAAAAGCTTAAAGTCGCAAGACAGTCAGTATGTCCTTCAGAGGGAGACTAGGATGAGGCTGCAGTCATATGAGGATGTTAGTGATGAAACTGACAAAAATAAGCATGCAGTGTACATGAGGAAACAAGTGACGCTAAGTTTGGACAGTAAGAGGGTGCCCGTACTTGGAGTACAGAGAGGGACCAGTGTCACCCTAATAAAAGAGCCCCCACTTATCATTAAACCAGTGTTTAAAAATGTGGTTCCTTCTAAATTAAGTAAAGAGCAAAGGGGTGGTCTAGTGGAAATTGAGGGAGCACTTTATAACCTTAATGGTACTGGATCCGTAAAATTCAGAAATCAACCTCATGTGCAAAAAGGTACCAAGATTGGTAAAAGGACTAGTGTAGGCCCAAGAGAAGTGGGAAAACATCGCTTTTGGAAGTGCACTCGTAAAAAAGCATGGGAGTGTCTTTGTAAAGCCCAAGTAGATGCAGCAAGGGGACGTGGAGAAATTCACCTGATGGGACAAGATTTGGCCCATGTGGGTGGCAGCTTGCATGGTCATGCCAAAGTGAGGAGGTTGTACTGGTGTATATTGAAGGTTAAAGCTGATGTCAGTGAGTTTAAAGGTAGGATCAGGGAAAGCAGAGTTTCCCCCAAAAAAATGATTAAGCCCAGGGACCCAAGAAGAAGGCTGAGGATGGGAAAATATAGGACCCTGTTAAGATCTAGGGTGGGACGTGCCTGGAAGCGCACCCGGAAAAAAGGTTGGGCCTACGTGGCTGACAGCCAGCACAGAGGTGTCCCAACCATGACGGGTGCTGGTGTTCCTCCCTCCGGATCGAAACAAAGGGGGGGGGATATGTGGCAGAGCAAAGCTCTGTCCCTTTGAAATTAGAGGTAAAGGAGATACAGAGTTTGCATGTCTACAGACTATAGAATTTAAATGGAGAAAACTGCTCTGTCAGTTTTCTCCAGGTTTTACTAGTTCTGGATGGGATCTCCAACTGTGTCCGGGTCTTGAGGATAGCAAGCAAGGTGTGTGCCCAGCTGCACACAGACCATATAATGAGGGGCTAATGAGTGGAGGATGGTGGAGTATGAGCAGCTTGCTGCTGCTGGTGCTGTATGAAGACAGACCTGTTGAGGGGTCATCCCTGTGTAAGGGGTATTCTTTGCCCAGAGACTGGGAAAGGAGGGACAGCCTTTAGAGTCGGGAAGACTAAGGAAGCCAGTGAGTCCAGGGGACTGGAAGGAATTAACTCTGTTGAGATCAAGCAGAGGAACTGCTGACAAGAGAGCCAGGTGGCTTGGTATGTTTTTCATTTATGAATGCTTAATGAAGTTAAACCCCTGTGTGGGACTTCTGGATGGACTTTTGTGTTTTTCCTTTTTCAATAAACGTGGGCTACCAGGCCCTTAACTCTAAACGCCTGTCTGATGAGGACTCACTGCATTAAAAAAATGCATCTTTTCACTTGAGTTAAACACCCCCATGTTACAACAGGTACACAGCAGAAGCGCAGCGTAGGCACAGTACATACATGACAGGGTGCAAGGAACTGTAGCAGGGTAAGGGTTAAGGATTTGTTTTCCTTAAGGAAAGTTGTTTCTGCACTTACCTTATTGGACGGGTGGCGAAGGGGTGGAGCAGTATAAAGGTTTGCAGGTTCAGGGTGTAGTCACCAGTTCCTCGAGAGGTCAGCAGGAGATAGGGAATTTCTCGGTGGAGCTGGTACGTGGCCTGGGGATAGAAAACAGGACAGCATGAGCGGGTTGGAACACCTTTTGGGAGCAGCTTAGGGCGGCAGCAGACACCCATGGAGCTGACTGGTTACAGAGCCAGGTAACGGCCACTTTACAGGGGGCCAGCCAGGGACCGGTTGCTAGGCGACCGGCCTCCACACATGCTAGGAGCGCTTGAGCCCAGAGTTCATCCCCCCCAGGTCCCAGTTCGGGCCCCCCAGCTAAACAATGTTCCAGCCGGGCTCAGAGGGGTAGGGGGAGGACCAGCAGCAGATAGAGCCCGAGGGGGAGCGGTGGGTCACAGGCCACCAGTCGCCCCAGCGTGGTTGTGAGGGCAGAGATTCACCAGGTTGCACCCCCTGGCGATGCTCCGGTCGGGGGGGCAACCCGGCGGGGGAGTACCAGACCCGTGAGCGCCGGCCCTACCTGTTCAACGGCCGGCGGCTCACCTCGTGGCGGCGCCATCTTAGCGGTGGGAGAAGCCGAGAGGACGGAGCGCAGATCTGCATTCACTGAGCGGCAGTCGGGAGGCCCCGCCTCCAGGATCAGCCTGGGTCCTGGGAGGGCTGGCCGAGTAGATGCCTGCACGCTGGCCGCACAGGCGGCGCAGGCTGATGATGTCATCGAGGAAGCCGGGAACAGCGAGGGGGAATGCCCTCTAGTTTACACCAGCTTCCCTTTCCTGCCAAACTCTGCAGTTTCAAGCCCCAACTACAGCAGGATGGAGGAGCGATCCTGCTCTACAGCAACCAGGGCACTATCCAGCAGGAGGGAGGAGCGGTCCTGTGCTACAGTCTCCAGGCCAGTCGCCCACAGGAGGGAGGACCGAGTGTCACAGCATGGGGAAGAGGCGGACAACAGCAGCCAGGAAGAGGGAGAGCTGTCGGAAGACTCACAAGTGGCGGCGAGGGTGTCCGGACAGACGGCTGGAGGTTCCTTGTGCCTGCGTCAGCCCGGTAAGTCTGCTACTTTGTTGCACACACATTCTCAGGGGGGTCAGGGCAGGCAGGGGGGGGGAGAGGAGGCAGGACACACCGGGGGGGGAGACGGGGGGATTTGTGGGACACATTGCGGGACTTGCTGCGTCGTTTGGAGGGCAGCGCTGCGCAACCTCTGACGCATGTCAGCCCCTGGATGCCCCCATCCCGGGGTCTGATCGGGGTGGCGGGGGGCAGTCCGGTTACTTCACCAGGGCCTGCGGCTTCCATGTCGGCGGAGACGCAAATGGAAAAAGACATCGGGGTCACGGCGGCGGGGGACACAGCAAAGGACCAGGAAGCGGAAAAGGTACGCTTGGCAGACGCAGCGCGTTGCGAAGTGTACGTGTGCTTTGAGGGACCGTTAGGTGCGCATTTAAAAAAGGAAGTGCGGGAGAAGATATGGAAGGATGAGTATATCGAAAAAAATTTCGTTGCTCCCGCTAGAGAAATTTAATTTAGACAGGGTAAAGCCGGATGAGAGCAAGAAGGATGAGGAAGAGAGGCGTAGGTACAGGCTGATTCCCCGCACGTTCGCAAATTGGCTGCAGGCGTTTGCTATATTTGCCAGCGTGATTGGGGAAAAAGCGCCAGAGAACTGTTCGGCTTTATTTTGCTACCTGGAAGCCATTAGTGAGGCCCACAGGGTTTATGGGGGGCTGGCATGGCTTCGGTATGACGAACAATTTAGTCAGCGGAAGGCAGTGCGCCCGTCTATCCGGTGGGACCACAAGGACATCAGCCTGTGGATGAAGTTGATGACATCATCCAGGGCTGGTGGCCAGTTTTTTCCAGGGGGGGCCGGCGGCGTCTCATCTACAGGATCGCCGGCCCTTAAGAAAAAAGGTGTTTGTTGGCAGTTCAACGAAGGAACTTGCCGATACGGGAGTTCGTGCAGATACAAGCACGAGTGCTCGGGGTGCAGCGGAACGCACCCATTCGCAAAGTGTTTCAGGCAGGGAAAAGGTCGCCCAGGAGATATGGCTGAAAAGAGTGACGTCGGTGAACTTGGCAAGGATGCTTCCTTTCCTCCGGCAGCTAGGAATTTACAGTCAGCGCGTTTGCATCCGGAGGTGGTGTCGGCAAAATTGGCCAAGGAAGTGGCTTTAGGGCGTATGGCGGGGCCGTTTTTGGCCCCTCCGGTGCCAGGTTTAGTAGTTTCCCCGCTGGGTGTGGTCCCTAAAAAAGAGCCGGGTCAGTTTCGGATGATACATCATTTGTCCTACCCGCAGGGCGGCTCAGTTAACGATGGTATTGACCCGCAGGACTGTGCGGTTACCTATACATCGTTTGATGCTGCCGTGGCCTGGGTGAAAAAATACGGGAGGGGTGCACTGATGGCTAAGACGGATGTGGAATCGGCGTTCCGCTTGTTGCCAGTGCACCCGGGGAGCATGCATTTACTGGGGTGTCATTGGCAAGGGGAGTATTTTGTTGACCGGTGCTTGCCAATGGGTTGTTCGGTTTCCTGCGCGTTGTTTGAAACGTTTAGCTCATTCTTTGAATGGGCAGTTAGAGAGGTTGCAGGGGTTAATTCCATCATCCACTATTTGGATGATTTTCTTTGCATTGGGCCGCCAGATTCGCGGTGTTGTGGTCTCTTGTTGAGTACCGTGCAGCATTTGGCGGGCAGGTTCGGGATTCCGCTGGCGGCGGATAAGACAGAGGGCCCGCAGGAGGAGTTAATTTTTCTGGGTATCACTATTGATTCCCTGGCCATGGAGTGTAGGTTGCCTGAGGACAAATTGGCGGCTCTACGACAGGAGGTAGGTATGGTCAGTAGGACACGCAAGTTGAAGTTGAGGGAGGTTCAGTCCCTCCTAGGTAAGTTGAACTTCGCGTGTCGCATCATTCCCATGGGTAGGATATTTTGCAGGCGCCTGGCGGCGGCCACATCGGGGGTTAAGATGCCCAATCATTTTGTTAGCCTGACCAGGGAGCTACAGGAGGATTTGAAAATCTGGGATGTCTTTTTGGACTCCTTTAACAGAAAGGCGATTTGGCAGGAAGGCCCGGTCAGCAACGCTGACCTGGAGCTGTTCACGGACGCGGCAGGGTCCGGGGGATATGGAGCCTACTGTCAGGGGAAGTGGTGTGCAGGCCCGTGGCCGGAAAGCTGGAGGACAGCAGGTTTCCTGGGCAATCTGGTTCTGTTGGAACTGTTCCCCATAGTGTTAGCGGTGGAATTGTGGGGGCAGGAGTTGAGCAATAAGAAGGTCAGGTTCAACTGCGATAACATGGGGGTGGTGTGGGCGATCAACAATGTATCGGCCTCATCCTCGCCAGTGGTCCGGTTGCTTAGACACCTAGTGCTCAGTTGTTTGAGGAGAAATGCCTTTGTGTATGCGGTGCATATCCCTGGGATCGACAACAAACTTGCGGATGCTTTGTCTCATTTCCAGTGGACAGAATTCCGCAAGCTGGCACCGGAGGCGAAGCAGGCGGGGAAAGTGTGCCCCCAGGACTTGTGGAAGATTGCACTGGAATCGCAGACAGGTTGATACGACAGTCCCTCAGCGATAACACGTGGAGAGCCTATAGGAAAGTATGGCAAGAATGGGGGGCGTTGGAGCAGGAGGTCGGCGGGGCGGGGGACCCCAGGGATTTACAGAACAGGGTGTTGTGTTTCATTTGCCAGAACTACACAGGGGGGGTCTCCGCATCCGCCATTAGTAAAAAGATGACCGCGCTGGCTTTTTTATTTCAGTTAAAGGGTATGCAGGACACCACAAAGGCTTTTGTGGTACGGAGGGCTTTGAGGGGATATAGGAGAGGGTCTCGCAAGCCGGACTCCAGGCGCCCGGTGTCATTTGCGGTGCTGGAAAAAAATCGTGTCGGTCTTGGGTGAGGTATGTATGTCGGTTTTTGAGAGAATTCTGTTTAAGGCAGTCTTCGTGGTGGCATTCTTCGGGAGCTTCAGGATAGGTCAGTTGGTCTCCCCGTCGAAGAGGGTAGCGGGGGGTTTAAGGTGGGGGATGTGGCCCTGAGGGAAGGGGCTGTGGAGTTGTGGATCAGCAGATCAAAAACTGATCAGGAAGGCAAGGGTGTCCGGGTAAAATTATTTACCGGCAAGGATGCCGACACCTGCCCTGTTATGCCCATAAAGCGGTTTTGGGAGGTCCGCCCTGAGGGGGGGGGGGGGCTTTCTTTATACACCAGGACGGGTCGTTTCTCTCCAGGTTTCAATTCACGGCAGTGTTTCGAAGATGCTTGGAGGTGAGTGGTTTTGCGCCGTTGGAATTCGCAGCCCATTCGTTTAGGATCGGGGCGGCTACAGAGGCGGCCAGGTGGGGTCTTCCTGGGGAGGTAATAAAGAAGGATAGGCAGATGGGAATCCACTAGGTACCGTCTTTATGTCAGGCCTCATCTATTGTGAACTGTTAGGCATGTACTGAGTGTATGTTAGATTTGTTCTGGGTATTGTTTCATTTGTTTTTCAGATCCCCCCCAGATGTCTCGTGTGGATCATGGGACATTCTTATGTTTTTTGGGGGGCCAGGAGGGCTGACGTCAGGCCCAACGGGAGACAGTTGAGGTTGGCCAGGGAGGATGGAACAGTGAGATGGATAGGCCTTCCCGGCATGAGGTGGCATAGGGTAGTCCCAGCCGTGCACCAATTTGCACGTTTGGACAGGGCCCCGGACATCCTGGTCTTACATGTAGGAGGAAATGATCTGTGTGTTAGGCCCATGAGGAAAGTCATCAAAGATATCCAGTGGGATTTCTTTAAGCTTAGGTCATCGTTCCCAGGCATGACAGTAGTCTGGTCGGACATTGTGTGCCGCATGGCTTGGAGAGGGGCACGGTCTTGGGAGAGCCTGAACAAGACAAGGGTTAAGGTCAACAAGGAGGTGGGCAGGTTTATCTCTCGCAATGGAGGTGTGGTAGTGCGTCATTGGGAGCTCAAGGTGGACACCTGGAGGTATCTCAGGGCAGATGGGGTTCATCTCAACCCGGTGGGGATTGACTTGTGGGCGCTGGGGTTGGAAGATGGCATACAACGTGCTTTCTTGGCGTGGCGGCGGGCACAGATGTGAGGCTTCACATTTGTGCCGCTGTGGCGGGTCCTTGGCGACAGTTTATGGCTATATATCTAATGATATATAGAATATTGGCTTAAAGTTGGGACCCATCCCTGAGATGGAGTCCTTTTGGCTCTAATGGCAGTCAGTAACTGTCAAGAAGTTGGGGGTCTGCGGTCAAGTTGGCGTAACGCTTAGAACAGGGACTGCAGGCTCAACTAAAATTTAAGATGGGGTCGTCAGGGACTAGGATCCATTTGTTGTTTACAGTTGTATATTTTTGAAGATTTTATGGTTGAATATTTTATGTTGAAAATATTTATTATTACGTTATTCTATATTTTGTGTTTAAAAGGCCGCAAGGCCATTTTTTACCCACCAGGTGTCCTCATTATTTCAGGTATGTTTGTTGTATGTCTTTAGGTGGGGTAGCAAGTTATCTGGCTTCCCTAGTCGTGTGTGTGTGTGTGTGTGTGTGTGTGTGTGTTTGTGTTCCCACAGATACTTTTAATTGCACCCAAATCTTCAGGGTGGTCGATACAGTTAGTGGTGATCCAGGTGGGTAGGAACACTGTCAGAGAGATCAGGATTAGTGGGCTGTAGGGATGGGCCCGGTGCTCGATGCGAACCCACGTTCGCATCGAGCACCGGGCGCTCGCTCGCTCGCTCGGCGAGCCCAGAACTATTTGGGCCGTTCGCATCACATCGGTGCGCATCGCATCGCATCGGTGCGGCCGGCGCAGTGCATTGCTGGCTGATGATTGGCCAAGCATGCACTGTGACCCCGCATACTTGGCCAATCACAGCGCCGGAAACTCGGAGAGCAATAATTAGCTACAGGCAGGATGCCTGTAGCCAATTAAAGCTCAGGGGCTTTAGTACACGCCCCACCATTTAAAAGGCCGCCACGCCGTCGGCGCCGGTCACATGAGTTATGGCTTTAAGAGAGAACAGTCTGCTGATTCTGTGTCTTTGCTTGATTCATTGCTACAGAAAGATGTGCTCTTCTTTGCTAAACCATTGGCTATTTATTTGCTAAACCATTGCTACCTGTCATTGATCGTCCATTGCTGCTGGTTAGTGTGTTATTAGCTGCTGCTGGGGATTAGTCTGGTGCGTGTTTTACTGTTAGTACAGTATTTCAGTAGTACCAACCGCAGTGCTGTTAGCACAGCATTGCACCCATAGGACTTCTAGTGTGTTAGTGGCAGCAAACAGAGCTCCTATATTTTCTTCCCAGAAGCACCCACAGGACTTCAATTGTGTGTTAGTGGCATCAGACAGAGCTCCCATATTTTCTTCCCAGAAGCACCCATAGGACTTCTAGTGTGTTAGTGGCATCACACAGAGCTCCCATATTTTCTTCCCAGAAGCACCCATAGGACTTCTAGTGTGTTAGTGGCATCACACAGAGCTCCCATATTTTCTTCCCAGAAGCACCCATAGGACTTCTAGTGTGTTAGTGGCATCACACAGAGCTCCCATATTTTCTTCCCAGAAGCACCCATAGGACTTCTAGTGTGTTAGTGGCATCACACAGAGCTCCCATATTTTCTTCCCAGAAGCACCCATAGGACTTCTAGTGTGTTAGTGGCATCACACAGAGCTCCCATATTTTCTTCCCAGAAGCACCCATAGGACTTCTAGTGTGTTAGTGGCATCACACAGAGCTCCCATATTTTCTTCCCAGAAGCACCCATAGGACTTCTAGTGTGTTAGTGGCATCACACAGAGCTCCCATATTTTCTTCCCAGAAGCACCCATAGGACTTCTAGTGTGTTAGTGGCATCACACAGAGCTCCCATATTTTCTTCCCAGAAGCACCCATAGGACTTCTAGTGTGTTAGTGGCATCACACAGAGCACCCATATTTTCTTCCCAGAAGCACCCATATGACTTCTAGTGTGTTAGTGGCATCACACAGAGCTCCCATATTTTCTTCCCAGAAGCACCCATAGGACTTCTAGTGTGTTAGTGGCATCACACAGAGCTCCCATATTTTCTTCCCAGAAGCACCCATAGGACTTCAATTGTGTGTTAGTGGCATCACACAGAGCTCCCATATTTTCTTCCCAGAAGCACCCATAGGACTTCAATTGTGTGTTAGTGGCATCACACAGAGCTCCCATATTTTCTTCCCAGAAGCACCCATAGGACTTCTAGTGTGTTAGTGGCATCACACAGAGCTTCCATATTTTCTTCCCAGAAGCACCCATAGGACTTCTAGTGTGTTAGTGGCATCACACAGAGCTCCCATATTTTCTTCCCAGAAGCACCCATAGGACTTCAATTGTGTGTTAGTGGCATCACACAGAGCTCCCATATTTTCTTCCCAGAAGCACCCATAGGACTTCTAGTGTGTTAGTGGCATCACACAGAGCTCCTAGATTTTCTTCCCAGAAGCACCCATAGGACTTCAATTGTGTGTTAGTGGCATCACACAGAGCTCCTATATTTTCTTCCCAGAAGCACCCATAGGACTTCTAGTGTGTTAGTGGCATCACACAGAGCTCCTATATTTTCTTCTCAGCAGCACCCATAGGACTTCTAGTGTGTTAGTGGCATCACACAGAGCTCCTATATTTTCTTCCCAGAAGCACCCATAGGACTTCAATTGTGTGTTAGTGGCATCACACAGAGCTCCTATATTTTCTTCTCAGCAGCACCCATAGGACTTCTAGTGTGTTAGTGGCATCACACAGAGCTCCTATATTTTCTTCCCAGAAGCACCCATAGGACTTCAATTGTGTGTTAGTGGCATCACACAGAGCTCCTATATTTTCTTCTCAGCAGCACCCATAGGACTTCTAGTGTGTTAGTGGCATCACACAGAGCTCCTATATTTTCTTCCCAGAAGCACCCATAGGACTTCAATTGTGTGTTAGTGGCATCACACAGAGCTCCTATATTTTCTTCCCAGAAGCACCCATAGGACTTCTAGTGTGTTAGTGGCATCACACAAAGCTCCTATATTTTCTTCTCAGCAGCACCCACAGGACTTCTAGTGTGTTAGTGGCATCACACAAAGCTCCTATATTTTCTTCTCAGCAGCACCCACAGGACTTCTAGTGTGTTAGTGGCATCACACAAAGCTCCTATATTTTCTTCTCAGCAGCACCCACAGGACTTCTAGTGTGTTAGTGGCATCACACAGAGCTCCCATATTTTCTTCCCAGAAGCACCCATAGGACTTCTAGTGTGTTAGTGGCATCACACAGAGCTCCCATATTTTCTTCACAGAAGCACCCATAGGACTTCAATTGTGTGTTAGTGGCATCACACAGAGCACCCATATTTTCTTCCCAGAAGCACCCATAGGACTTCTAGTGTGTTAGTGGCATCACACAGAGCTCCCATATTTTCTTCCCAGAAGCACCCATAGGACTTCTAGTGTGTTAGTGGCATCACACAGAGCTCCCATATTTTCTTCCCAGAAGCACCCATAGGACTTCAATTGTGTGTTAGTGGCATCACACAGAGCTCCCATATTTTCTTCCCAGAAGCACCCATAGGACTTCAATTGTGTGTTAGTGGCATCACACAGAGCTCCCATATTTTCTTCCCAGAAGCACCCATAGGACTTCTAGTGTGTTAGTGGCATCACACAGAGCTCCCATATTTTCTTCCCAGAAGCACCCATAGGACTTCTAGTGTGTTAGTGGCATCACACAGAGCTCCCATATTTTCTTCCCAGAAGCACCCATAGGACTTCAATTGTGTGTTAGTGGCATCACACAGAGCTCCCATATTTTCTTCCCAGAAGCACCCATAGGACTTCTAGTGTGTTAGTGGCATCACACAGAGCTCCTAGATTTTCTTCCCAGAAGCACCCATAGGACTTCAATTGTGTGTTAGTGGCATCACACAGAGCTCCTATATTTTCTTCCCAGAAGCACCCATAGGACTTCTAGTGTGTTAGTGGCATCACACAGAGCTCCTATATTTTCTTCTCAGCAGCACCCATAGGACTTCTAGTGTGTTAGTGGAATCACACAGAGCTCCTATATTTTCTTCCCAGAAGCACCCATAGGACTTCAATTGTGTGTTAGTGGCATCACACAGAGCTCCTATATTTTCTTCTCAGCAGCACCCATAGGACTTCTAGTGTGTTAGTGGCATCACACAGAGCTCCTATATTTTCTTCCCAGAAGCACCCATAGGACTTCAATTGTGTGTTAGTGGCATCACACAGAGCTCCTATATTTTCTTCTCAGCAGCACCCATAGGACTTCTAGTGTGTTAGTGGCATCACACAGAGCTCCTATATTTTCTTCCCAGAAGCACCCATAGGACTTCAATTGTGTGTTAGTGGCATCACACAGAGCTCCTATATTTTCTTCCCAGAAGCACCCATAGGACTTCTAGTGTGTTAGTGGCATCACACAAAGCTCCTATATTTTCTTCTCAGCAGCACCCACAGGACTTCTAGTGTGTTAGTGGCATCACACAAAGCTCCTATATTTTCTTCTCAGCAGCACCCACAGGACTTCTAGTGTGTTAGTGGCATCACACAGAGGTCCTATATTTTCTTCGCAGAAGCACCCATAGGACTTCTAGTGTGTTAGTGGCATCACACAGAGCTCCTATATTTTCTTATCAGCAGCACCCATAGGACTTCTAGTGTGTTAGTGGCATCACACAGAGCTCCTATATTTTCTTCCCAGAAGCACCCATAGGACTTCTAGTGTGTTAGTGGCATCACACAGAGCTCCTATATTTTCTTCTCAGCAGCACCCACAGGACTTCTAGTGTGTTAGTGGCATCGCACAGAGCTCCTATATTTTCTTTGCAGAAGCACCCATAGGACTTCTAGTGTGTTAGTGGCATCACACAGAGCTCCTATATTTTCTTCTCAGCAGCACCCATAGGACTTCTAGTGTGTTAGTGGCAGCAAACAGAGCTCCTATATTTTCTTGTCAGCAGCACACATAGTACCTATAGTGTGTTAGTGTCAGCACCCATAGGACCTACAGTGTGTTGTGAGCACACATAGGAGCTCTATTTTTTATACTATATACACTACCGACTACAATGGCTGGAAGACCGCCAAGGAGAGGCAGAGCGTGCAAAGGCAAGAACACAGGGCAGGCAGGCTCTGTTTCTAGAGACAACAGTGCTGGCCATGGACGTGGTCGTGCATCGTCATCAGCACGTGGCCATGGGACACGCTTGTCTTTGTTTTCGGCAGCTGGACATGTGGAGCCGCATCATGCCGAAGGCTTGGTAGAATGGATGACCAAGCCCTCCTCATCCTCCTCATCCTCTCTCACCCAGGCTCAGGGTACTGGCAGAGCAGCTGCCAACGTGTACTCAATGGCATCATCAGCCACCCCTTCCCTAGACCCACCATGTCCTCCTGAGGAGTCTCCCGAACTCTTTGAGCACAGTGTTGGGTACATGCTCCAGGAGGATGGCCAACGATTCGAAGGCTCGGATGATGATACCCAGCTTGAGGAAGTCAGTAGTGTGCGCGCAGAGAGAGGGGATGCTGAAGGACAGCAATCTGGCAGTACTGTTCCACCAGCTGCAGCTTACTGCCAGGTTTGCTCTAGTGGTGAAGAGGGAGGGGATGATGAGGTCACTGACTCCACGTGGGTGCCTGAAGGGAGAGAGGATGAGGAGGAGGACGAGGAGGATGCGGCGTCACATGTCCAACGAGGCAGGATGCCCCCTGGAGGCCAGCTAGAGGCCAGCACAGCAACTGTACCACACCGCAGAGCTCCGCCTGTGCAGGGCGCTGCCTCTGCACGTTATCAGAAAAGTTCTTTGGTGTGGGCCTTTTTTGAGACGAGTGCATCAGATCGCACCACTGCTATTTGCAATATTTGTCTCAAGCATATCTCGCGTGGCCAAAACATCAGCCGCTTGGGCACCACAAGCATGAGCAGACATATGTCGACCTGCCATGCAGCTCGTTGGCAAGCACACATAAAAGACCCACACCAAAGAACAAAGCGGACCTCTCCTTGCTCCTCATCAGCTGGGATCTCCATCCCCACTATATCTTCAGTCCTCTCTGAAAGCTGCTCTGAGAGGACTGAAGGTGTAGAATTAGGTGTGTCACAACCAAGTACTTGCAGTACACCGACGTCCGATTGTAGCAGGCAAATTTCCCTGCCCCAGCTGCTGGACCGTCGAAAGAAGTACACTCCCAGCCATCCACATGCCCAGCGGTTGAATGCTAGCTTGGCTAAATTGCTAGCACTTCAACTGCTGCCTTTTCAGTTGGTAGACTCGGCCCCCTTCCGTGAGTTTGTTCAATATGCGGTTCCTCAGTGGCAGGTTCCCAAACGCCACTTTTTCTCACGGAAGGCGATTCCGTCTCTCTACCGGCATGTGGAAGGCAATGTCCATGCCTCGCTGGACAGGACGGTCAGCGGTAAGGTGCATATTACCGCTGACTCATGGTCCAGCAGGCATGGACAGGGACGTTATCTTTCTTTCACGGCCCATTGGGTCACTCTATTGGCAGCTGGGAGGGATGCAGGACAAGGTGCAGTAGTGTTGGAGGTTGTTCCGCCACCACGCCTCCAAAATGCTACTACTGCTACTGGTTGTGACACACCTCTCTCCTCCACCCCCTCCTCTTCTTCTTCCTCCAGTGCTCTGTCCTCGGAACCAGCGGTGCTCCGTAGGCGTACAAGGGCCATGCCGTGCTTGCGCTGGTGTGTTTGGGGGACAGGAGCCACACTGGGCCAGAGGTTCTGGCAGCTCTGCAGGGGCAGGCCGAGAGGTGGTTGACGCCACGCCAGCTTAAGCCAGGAATGGTCATTTCTGACAATGGCACCAACCTCCTCTCCGCCCTGCGACAGGGGCAGCTCACCCATGTGCCCTGTATGGCTCACGTCCTCAACCTGGTGGTGCAGCGGTTCTTGGGCAGGTTCCCAGGCTTACAGGATGTCCTGAGGCAGGCCAGGAAAGTCTGTGTGCATTTCCGCCGATCTTATAATGCCAGTGCTCGGCTGACTGAGCTGCAAAAGGAGCTGAACCTGCCCAAGAACCGCCTAATATGTGACATGCCCACCAGGTGGAACTCAACGTTGGCCATGCCGCAGCGACTGCACATGCAGCAGAGGGCCATCAATGAGTACCTTTGCGACTACGGCACCAGGACAGTGCGGCACAGTGGTGTAGTGGTTAGCACTCTCACCTAGCAGTAAGAAGGGTCGCTGGTTCGCATCCCAACCATGACACTTCCTGCCTGGAGTTTGCATGTTCTCCCTGTGCCTGCGTGGGTTTCCTCCGGGTACTCCGGTTTCCTCCCACAATCCAAAGACATGCAGGTAGGTTAATTGGCTTCTGTCCAAAAAAAAAATTGGCCCTAGTATATGAATGGGGACCTTAGATTGTGGGCTCCTTGAGGGTAGGGACTGATGTGAGTGTGCAATGTACAGGGATGGGGACAATTGTAGACACTTGCTCAGGTTGAACTGGATGGACTGATGTCTTTATTCAACCTTACTAACTATGAAACTATGAAACTAACTATAAGGGAGCTTGGCTTTTTTCCCCCACGCCAGTGGAGCATGATCAGGGATGCATGCACTGTCCTCTCACCATTTGAGGAGGCCACGAGGATGGTGAGCAGTGACAGTGCATGCATCAGTGACACTGTACCTCTTGTCCACCTGTTGGAGAATACGCTGCGTGGGATAATGGACAGGGCACTTGAGGCAGAACAGAGGCAGGAAGAGAAGGACTTCCTTGCCTCTCAAGGCCCCCTTTATCTGGACATTGTTCCTTCTGTCCCACTCATCACACAGGAAGAGGATGAGGAGGAGGAGGAGGAGGAGGAGGAGGAGGATTGTGTGAGCATGGAGGTGGAGCCTGGCACTCAGCATCAGCAGCAGCAGTCTTTTAGGGATGATGTACAGTCCCAACAAACCAGTGGACTTGTACGTGGCTGGGAGGAGGTGGCTGGCGATCATGTCATCCTCAGTGACCCAGAAGACTCCGGACCGAATGCCTCAGCTAACCTACGCTGCATGGCCTCCCTGATCCTGCAAAGCCTGCGGAAGGATCCTCGTGTTCTTCGGATCAAGGAGAGGGACCATTACTGGCTGGCCACTCTCCTTGATCCACGGTACAAGGGTAAGGTTGCGGACCTTATCTTGTCGTCGCAGAGGGAGCAGAGGATTAGACATCTCAGGGAGGCCTTGCAGAAAGGTCTGTGCAACGCGTTCCCAGAAACTGGGAGGTTACAAACTCCTGGTCCTGGACGACGAGTTGCTGAGGCTTCGGTCAGTAGCAGAAGGAGCGGTGGGGAAGGTGGACGTCTGACCGATGCGTTCAGACAATTTTTTAGTCCGCAGCCCCAAGGTATGATCGGTTCCAGCAACCATCGCCAGCGTCTGATATACATGGTGCAGGAACACCTAGGGGCAAGGTCAGACTTGGACACCTTTCCCACCGAAAATCCTCTGGCTTACTGGGTCCTGAGGATGGATCACTGGCCAGAGCTTGCACAGTATGCAATTGAGCTCCTGGCCTGTCCTGCCTCCAGCGTTCTTTCCCGAACGCACATTCAGTGCTGCTGGAGGATTTGTCACCGATCATAGGGTGCGCCTGTCCACTGACTCGGTTGATCGACTGACCTTCATAAAAATGAATCAGTCTTGGATCACCACCAGCTACCAGGCACCTGAAGCGGATATAACGGAATAATTTATAATGTCACATCCCTTCAAGACTGCTGATGCTGATGCTGAGTGACTGTCCTGTTATGTTCACTGACTATCCTCTTCCTCCTCCTCAATGATCCATGCCACCACACCAGTGCCTAAGGCACAATTTTTCAGCCCCTGTATAACAGGGGCGTGTACTTACAATTTTTTAAAAAAATGCTTCGCAACACGTGTGACTGCTGTGCTCCAAGTACAGTATCTGTGAGGGGTTGCAGTGTTGTGGCACCAGCACCAGTGCCTAAGGCACAATTTTTCAGCCCCTGTTGGGGCGTGTAATTACAATTTTTAGGCAATGCTTTGCAACAGGTCTCATTGCTGTGCTAAGAGTACAGTATCTGTGAGGGGTTGCAGTGTTGTGGCACCAGCACCAATGCCTAAGGCACAATTTTTCAGCCCCTGTTTAACAGGTGCGTGTAATTACAATTTTTTAAAAAGATATTTCGCAACAGGTGTGACTGCTGTGCTCCAAGTACAGTATCTGTGAGGGGTTGCAGTGTTGTGGCACCAGTGCCTAAGGCACAATTTTTCAGCCCCTGTTGGGGCGTGTAATTACAATTTTTAGGCAATGCTTTGCAACAGGTCTCATTGCTGTGCTAAGAGTACAGTGTCTGTGAGGGGTTGCAGTGTTGTGGCACCAGCACCAATGCCTAAGGCACAATTTTTCAGCCCCTGTTTAACAGGGGCGTGTAATTACAAATCTTGATCTAATAGTTCACAGCAGGGCCCATTCCTGCGCCCACCAAGAGTAACTATGAGGGCCTACAGTCTTGTGGCAACACCGTCCACCACCACCACCGCCAAAGGCCCAATTTTTCTGCCCTGTTCAACAGGTGCATGCAATTACAAATCTTGATCTAATAACTCACAGCAGGGCCCATTCCTGTGCCCACCAAGAGTAACTGTGAGGGCTTACAGTCTTGTGGCAACACCGTCCACCACCACCACCACCACCAAAGGCCCAATTTTTCTGCCCGGTTCAACAGGTGCATGCAAGTACAAATCTTGATCTATTAACTCACAGCAGGGCCCATTCCTGTGCCCACCAGTCTTGTGGCTACACCAACATCTAATAGGGCAAATTTATGCAGAGTATATACGGCAGGCCCCTACTTTCAAACATCCAACTTACAAACGACTCCTACTTGCAAACGGAAAGAGAAAACAGGAAGTGAGAAGAAATCTACCCCTAGGAAGGGAAATTCTATCATGTTAGATTTAATTTGGGAAAAAGGTATCTCCTCTCTACTGATGCTTTATCACCAATCCTTGTTTCAATTAAAACCCCACTTTTCCAAAAACATTTGTCATTGGGACGGAAAGTGAGGTGACATGTTCTGAACAGATGTGCAAAGACAGCAAATGTTACAGGGGTGATAACCCCTCCCTATGTTCTCCAAAAAGCTTAAAAATAGATTTTTTTGGGATGGAGCTACACTTCATAATGTACCTGTTCAGATTCTACTTAAGAACAAACCTACAGTCCGTGTCTTGTTTGCACCACCTATATAGTGCTGTTCAGAGTATATAGGGTTGTAGGTATAGGGTTTTATTTTGGGTGCGGGGTCCCCCTTAATATCCATAGAAGACCCAAAGGGGCTGGGGTGGGGGGGGGGGTGATGGGGTAGCCATGCCATTTTTCTCAAGGATTTTCAGCCATATGGCTGCCAGGACAAGACATGACATTAAAGCCGCAAGTGGTTTTAAATGGCTTCTTTTTTTCCTTTACAAATGTCATTTTGTGCAAGGACAGTTCTAAACACGGGAAACACATGCCACTTCACAGGCATACTTTAGACACCCCCCAGGTACCATATTTAAAGGAAAATTTCACTTTTTTTTTTTCACTTTATGCATCATTAAAATGACAGCTCCCGAAAAAACGTTAGTTTTTAAAAGTTCTTTTTGCATTGATATATGTCCCCTGGGGCAGGACCCGGGTCCCCAAACCTGTTTTATGACATTAACATGCATATTGGCCGTTGTAATTAGCAATTTTGATTTCAAACGTTCGCGTCCATTATAACGAATAGGGTTCGAAAATTCGCGCAAACTTTCGGTCCGTTCGAAGGTTCTGGTGCGAACCGAACCCGGGGGTGTTCGGCTCATCCCTAGTGGGCAGAATGCCTTGTTAGAAGTCTGTGGTGAAGTAAGCGAGGTCATCTTATCTGGCCGGACCTGCTTTCCCAGGAACTCCTTCATCTGCTTGGACTTCTGCTTGAGGGCCTCCTGTATCCAAGATCTCCTTCTTGCTCTTGGGGCTTTGGGCAACCTTTTTTACTCTGTTGGCATGGATCCAGGACTGGCAATTTTCCACTAGGATGGCTGTTCTGGTCACTGCAACCACTGTGGTAGGAGGTCCAAAGGGATACTCTTGCTTCTTATTTCTGTTCAGCTGTTGGACCACCACGGTGTCTCCCAATTTGAAGGAGTGAGTAGTTTCCTGTGAAGAAAAAGAAAAGGTGCGAGCAACATTTCTCTCAACTGTTTACAATGTTTCAACCAATTACCTTACATATTCTTCCTGTAATAAGTCTAAATCTCCCTTTTCTATCATTAAATGGGCTCTGGCCCATGGGGTGGGGAAAGGTCGACCCATCAAGACATCAAAAGGTGAATACACTGTTGTCTTGGAAGGGTCATTCTTATTTCTGCCAGGACTGCTGGGAGGACCTTCTTCCAGTTGGCAAAGGTTCCTCCTGCGGCCTTTCTTATTTTGTCTTTTTATTGTTCTGTTTATTCTTTCTACTATCCCTGAGCTTTGAGGTTGTTAGCGAATGTGAAACTGCCGTTATATCTTGAGAGTTTTTTTTTTTATTTTTTTTTTTTTACCCAGTCCTGGCAGACCCTTGATACAAATGTAGGTCCATTGTCTGTCTGAGTTTATAAGAAGTGGGCATCCCCATCAAGGAATGATTCCCTGAACGAGGATCCTCACTACTGTTTGGGCATCTTCTTTTGTGGTGACAAAAAGTTCAACTCAACTTGAGAACTTGTCCACAATTTCCAAAAGGTATTCCTGTCTTTTACCTAGTTTGGGCATATGTGTGAAGTCAATCTGCAAATGTGTAAAAGGAGTTGTTGGATATATCAGGTGTTCATGTTCGGCCTTGTGTGGGTTGTTCCTGATACATGTGATGCATCTTGCTACATAAAATCAGCCAGGAAAGTTCTGTAATCTGTTTGTTGGCCTGTGTATGCTCTGCAGTGTTGTGGAAGATACATCAGACCTGGGTGATGTGTCTTGGTGAATGAGGTCTATGCAATCATGTTGTGGCACAACCTCATTCTGCTCTCCTTTTAATCCTAAAAGGGCATTTGGATTGGTGCTGGTCCTGAAGTGGGAGAAGCATATTTGATGTGCAATTTTGGATTGGACATCAAGATCAACTCATAGCCGCTCAACCTTTTGAGCAGACATGTGCTGCGTATGTACATTTTTCATACATTGTGGGTGGTGTGAAGTGTAGTGTCGTGCCCCAGAGTGAAAGAAGTGGCCATCTCAAAACCATCATCGAATAGGATGCCTCTGAGACACACAGGCATGCCTTCAACCTGCACCGGAACTATCTTTGAAAAAAAATAGGGCGCAACTTGCCTCCATGCTCCTGAGCGAGGACACCTGACAC
This sequence comes from Lithobates sylvaticus, assembly GCA_028564925.1. NCBI lineage: Eukaryota > Metazoa > Chordata > Amphibia > Anura > Ranidae > Lithobates > Lithobates sylvaticus. The sequence goes on along the minus strand of CM053032.1, from coordinate 100,954,148 downwards.
GTCCTTACAATTTTCCCTTGCAAACAAATGAAACATTTTTCCTGCAAACAAATTAAACATTTTTCCTAGTTAGGGAGGCCGAGCCCTGGAGCCATTACCATAGCATTTTCCAAATACACAAAAGCATTGCACATTTCATTTGACCATTTTATACAATCTGGCATGTGTAAACCTGTGGCTTGTCTCAGGAGATTGTAGTAGGAACAGTCAGGTAATCATTGGCGGCAGTAACCAATCATACCAAGAAAGGTGAACATGTCTTTCTTAGCAAGTGGGCGGGGCAGACCCACAAGAGCCATAGCTCTTCTGTGATTGACTTTCCTTTCTCCTTTTGAGAGTACAAAACCAAAATATTCAACCTTTTCTGACACCATTGCAATTTTTCTTTGACACTTTGTGACCACTTTCAAAAATACATTTCAAAAGATCCCTCCCATCCTCCAGGGCGGCCACCCGAGTAGAACTGCAGACGAGGAATTCATCCACATACTGCAGCAGGGATGAACAATGTCCTGGTATCCAAGCTCTGAGAGTAGTTTGGAATAGGCTGCAAGGGAGTCTATATAGCCCTGGGGCATTCTGCACCATGTTAGTTGGCGGTTTTTAAAAAAAAAACATAAAGCAAAGATTGGTTGTGCCTCCTCATCCACAGGGATGGAAATAAAAATGCGTTCAATAAATCAATCACAGTAAAATACTCTGCATCGTAATGTATGGCGGTAAATATTGATGGCACATCAGGCACTTTTGGGGCAATCGGTACCACTAGGCTATTGATGGCCCTTAGGTCTTGTACAAACCTATAGTCACAATTGCCTTCTTTACTTTTCTTACCTTCTCTTTTGTTAATATAGAACAAGATAATTTCCCTTTAAGATCCCTTTTTAAAAAGAAATCTTCAACTATTGGCTGTAAGCCATCCTCTTTGTAATGTGTCTGCCCTGGTGTTTCAAACTCATTCTGCTATTTTCTGTGTCCTTGTGTCTGTGCTGCTCTTATCTGGTTGTGGAATGTAAGGGGGAGGAGGCGGGGAGCCTGATACAGGCATGGAGAAGGTTAATTTAACCTCTAAATTCACCATCCCATGATTCTGCAAAACCTATCGTGGGCAACTTTTGGGCTAGGATGCCATAGGGAGCCCCGGTCCAGCCGGAGATCTCCTACAGCATCTTCTTTTGTCTTTCTTTGTAAACATTCTGATTTGATTTTTTTTTCTTTTTTTTTTCTTGGCAAAATGCCAATAAGCACTCCTTTTGGACAAGCAAGCCTCATATATTATTACTTTTCTTATTAATTACAACCAAACAATTTTTTTTATTTATTTAAAATTTATTTTTTTATTTTTTGGCAGAGTGCCAACAGGTTCAAACAGTACTTGCAACTTCTGTAATACCAATGCCGCAAACAATTCTTCACAATATCTATTACGTTTAGCGAGATATAAGTACTTGAACCATGTTGGCAAAAGCCAAACATCCAAATTGTGAACCTAACTTCCCTGCATAGCAGCAAATGGAATCATTACCTTAAGAAAATGTTATTAACACTGCTATTATGCTAACTCTCTAGTCAAAACATTCATACATAAATCATTAAGAATAAACATCAATACATCACCGGATACTGTAGCATTACTCTGCGTTTCGATCGGGAACTTCCATCAATCACAAAAAGAACCCGGGAGTTCACAGGAAGACACGTCTGTCGCCCTAAAATCTAAGTCCTATGATAACACGGAGCAGTGGAAGGCGTTGTCTTACCTTACAAACGCTGACAAATTTCCACACAGACAGTTTACAAATTATCTTAACATGTACGCTACAGAGAAGAAAAGCAAAGAGATCGGTTTTGTCCAGCCCACCGTAGCAGACTTTTTGTTTTGTTTTGTAATTACAGTACTGTATTATCATTGACCTACGGACTTCACAGAGTCCTGGGAAAAAAAAACAGTTTTTTTTCTCTCTATATGTTCACCCAGAACAAAAATGCTGCAGACTTATAAAGAGGGCTACACAGAATCCTCACTGTTCACACCGAACAGCTGCTTTTTTTCTAAAGCATATGCTATTACACAGAATAGCTCTTATCTAATGGGCTTCCTAAAGCCCATCCAGCCCCCCTAGGGCTGTCGCTGTTATCTCAACAGCGCTTGACTTTTTTCAAAGTCTAAAAACTATTTCTACATAAATCACAGGTCCCGTTAAAGGAACGATTTCTAAATAGAGGTCACGGTGAGAGAAGATATATTTCTACTCACCAGACATATCATAATCGATCGCGGAACGAGCCCCCAGCTGAAAGGAAATAAATCAAGATTAGGGGTTCCCTCTCTTTGTCTGGTAAGGTGTACCGTCTTACTCCGTCAGGCCTGGAGATTTGCCCTTTGAGATAAAGAAACATATACACAGCAAGTTTCTCTCCGAGCAAATCTAAATCTTTATTCTTGGGTGTGAATATAAGAGGGCTTTCAGAAAGTACCGCCCTTTAACAGATTATCCAATCATATACAGAGACGCACAAGTACAGTCTGGCGCCCACAGTGAAACTAATTATTTCTAAAATATCATGTGCTTTACAAGAAATGAAACTCAACAGAAGATTACAGTATTACAAAGAAAAACGAAACTAGATTAGCAAGACTTGAGCATACTTCACAAAATGGATGTTAGAGACACACAAAATGGAAGCTGACTATAATACAAAGAAGTAGTTAAACTAAATAACCCTTCAGTCGCCAACACAGCCGGGGCACCGCCAGCACCTCAGAAGGCAGGGTTAGCATGGCCGAAATGTGGAAAAGCTTTGTCAGCATGCCATAACAACCAGCACCACCAGCTGAGATGGAACGTCTTAGCAGGAGGCAGCATTTCACCAACATAGTGGAGCAGTATGTGTGCACACACCTACACGTACTGAATGACGGGTCTGCCCCCTTTTGGGTCTCCAAATTGGGCACATGGCCTGAGCTTGCCCTTTACGCCTTAGGGGTGCTGGCCAGTGTATTATCTGAACGTGTATTTAGCACGACAGGGGGCGTTATCAGCAGCCGCCTGTCCAGAGCCAATGTGGACAAGCTCACATTCATTAAAACAGGGCCGGACTGGCCTACCGGGATACCGGGATATTTCCCGGTAGGCTGCCTGCCCTGGGGCCGCTTTGCGGCTGCAGTGCTCCCCTCTCCTGCTCCTGTGTTTCACGGAGCTGGCCAGGTCTGTGTTCGGCGGCCGCGGTGTAACGCGGTCCCGCCCCCCTAGACCGGCTCATGTGATAGTAGATAGAATCCACCTATCACACAGGCGGGCTAGGGGGGCGGGACCGTGTTACACCGCGGCCACCGAACACAGACCCGGCCAGCTCCGTGAAACACAGGCGAAGATTCCTGTGAGTACAGCCCGCCCTGTGCACTGCCTGAATAGGGGGATCGGCATATAGAAGAGATTAGCTTTCTACATTCCTCCATGCAGCCACTGAATGCTTGGAGGAGGGAGAGGAGGAGAATCAAGAATTCAGCGGCTGCATGGAGGAATATAGAAAGCTCATTTCTTCTATATGCTGCCCCCCCACAGTTCTCTCAACCCCTGTTCTTTCTACCCCCCCCTGCTCTCCCCATCCTTCTCTAGCCCCCACCCCAGTGCTCTCCACCCCCACAGTGCTCCCCACCCCCACAGTACTCTCCAGCTCCCCACCCCTGTTCTTTATGCCCCCCATCCTTCTCTAGCCCCCACCCCAGTGCTCTCCACCCCCCACAGTGCTCTCCACCTCCCACAGTGCTCTCCACCTCCCACAGTGCTCTCCACCTCCCACAGTGCTCTCCACCCCCCGCAGTGCTCTCCACCCCCCGCAGTGCTCTCCAGCCCCCACCCCAGTGCTCTCCACCCCCCGCAGTGCTCCTCACCCCCCGCAGTGCTCCGCCCCCACCCCAGTGCTCTCCAGCCCCCACCGTGCTCCACAGCCCCCACCGTGCTCCACACCCCCCACCCTAGTGCTCTCCAGCCCCCACCGTGCTCCCCCCGCAGTGCTCTCCACCCCCGCAGTGCTCCTCACCCCCCGCAGTGCTCCGCCCCCACCCCAGTGCTCTCCAGCCCCCACCGTGTTCCACACCCCCCACAGTGCTCTCCAGCCCCCACCCTAGTGCTCTCCAGCCCCCACCGTGCTCCACCCCACAGTGCTCTCCACCCGCCGCAGTGCTCTCCAGCCCCCACCACAGTGCTCTCTACCCCCCACAGTGCTCTTCAGCCCCCGTGCTCTCCACCCCTGTTCTTTTTGGCTCCCCCTCCAGTGCTCTCGCAAGCTCCCCCCAGCACTCTCCACCCCCCCCTGCATTTTGCCCCCACCCATGTGCTCTCCAGTCCCCGTGCTTTCCACCCCTGTTCTTTCTGCCCCCCATGCTCTCCAGCTCTCCCCATCCTTCTCTAGCCCCCCCAGAGTGCTCCCCACCCCCCCCCCCACAGTGCTCTCCAGCCTCCACCGTGCTCCCCACCCCCCACAGTGCTCTTCAGCCCCCACCCCAGTGCTCTCTACCCCCCACAGTGTTCCCCAGCCCCCGTGTTCTCCACCCCTGTTCTTTTTGGCTCCCCCTCCAGTGCTCTCGCAAACTCCACCCAGCACTCTCCACTCCCCCCTGCATTTTGCCCCCACCCATGTGCTCTCCAACCCCACCAGTGCTCTGCAGTCCCCAGTGCTTTCCACCCCTGTACTTTCTGGCCCCCATGGGTGCTCTCAAGCTCCCCCCCATTGCTCTCCACTACCCCCCAGTGCTCTCCAGTCCTGTTTTTCTGCCCCCCCCAGTGCTCTCAAGCTCCCATCCAGTGCTCTTCGCCACCCCACACTCTTACCCGCCCCAGTGCTCTCCACCCGTTATTTTTGCCCCCCCCCCCAGTGCTCTGCACTCCCCGCCCCTGTGATCTCCACTCCCCCCTGCTCTTTGCCCCCACCCATGTGCTCTCCAACCCCGTCAGTACTCTCTGCTCCCCCTTCTCTCCAGCTCCCACCCAGTGCTCTCCACTTCCCCAGGACCAGAGGACAGGCTGACTGGGGCTGGAAAGTGAGGACGGCTGAAGGTGCAGGTGGCCAGGGACCACTCCATCTCACAGCAAACAGATCCTCTGGAAGGAACACTGTCCCCATCCAAAAGGAGAACAGCACCTGCCTGCTGCTGGCCATCATGGATATCCTGCTGGCATGCAAGGTACTGTACCGAGCATCAACAACACACCTTCCCACAGAAAGGGACTGCAGACTGGGACATGGGGCACAGGAGGGGATGCAATGATGGGCACAGTGAGGCACAGTAAGGCTGCATTCATGGGTACAGTAAGGCTGCATTCATGGGCACAGCGAGACTGCTTTCACGGCACAGTAAAGCTGCATTTGATGGGCACAGTGAGGCTGCATTGATGGGCACAGTGAGGCTGCATTGATGGGCACAGTGAGGCTGCATTGATGGGCACAGTGAGGCCGCAATGGTGGGCACAGTGAGGCTTCATTTGATGGGCACAGTGAGGCTGCATTTGATGGGCACTAGTGAGGCTACATTGAGCTCTTGTATCATGTCTGCAGTCTCTGAGGGAGTCTGGAGAGGAGTCAAGGATGGGGGTCATGGGAGAAGTCAGACGTGTGTGGACTATAGGATAAAACCAGAGCCACCAAACTGGAGCCGACTGACTGAGCCCTGCTTGGTGCCCCTGAGAGGAGGTCAGTGACAGCACCGCCAGGCCAGTCTGAAGGGGGGGTCACTGATGTAAGGGGGGGGTGAGTACAATAATGTAAGGGGGCACTGATATAAAGGGTTTCCCCCTTATCTCAGTAACCCCCCCCTTACCTTAGTGTATTCTTTCTGCGGAAGGTGGTCCCCCCACCCCACGTTCTGAGTTCCTGGGGTCCCCCTTGATGATTGACCACTTTTAACTGTAATTTGCTTACATATATATAAAGTCCGATGTGATTTCATATCTGCCTTTTCTATATATAATACACTCTTCAAATGTGCTTTAAAATGTATGGTTTTCCCTTTCATGAACAAGAAAATAATGACGTTATGCTCTGTTGCGCTGGTATAATAATGCTGTGGGGCTGGTATGAAATTTTTTCCAGGGCTGAATTTTATTCCCAGTCCAGCCCTGCATTAAAATGAACCAGGCATGGATCCCACAGGACTTGTCCATACCTTGTGAAGAATAGACATGTATACCGGTGTTCTGACAAAAACTGTCCGGCCATCGGATAGTGTCCAGCCAGAGGACAAGGAGATTCCGAAAATCTCCGAAGATGAACGGCGCCTGCGCCGTGAGTGCAGGTTCAAGCCCCACCATCAAAGTGGACATAAGGTAGCATGTAGTAATAGGGCCCTTCACGGGCTCGCTTCGCTCGACACGCTTCGCTCGGCTTGAACCTCGGATAGTGGGGCTTGAACCTGGGACTCACGCACAGGCACCGTTCGTCTTCGGAGATTTTTGAAATCCCCTTGTCCTACGTATTGAGCAAGCACAGTACAGGGCAGACACTATCCGACGGGGGACAGAATTCGACAAATCACTGGCCTTACCCAGCCATTGTTGTATTTTTGAACCAGTGTTGGCTACCTCGTCCTCCTTCACCGCCACTTCCACCTACACAGCAACATCGACCGCCGCCTCAACCTCCTACTCCATATGGACCTCGTCCTCCTAGGTCAAGATTATAATTTTAAATTTTTTTAATTTCAAAGTATTTTATTTTCCCATTAGCTTATCCATTAAATTGAATATTTTTTTTTCCAGAAAGGGCATAGTCTGGGGCATTCCCACCATATGTGTGCCATCATGCCGTTGAGTTTCTGAGGTTCTTCCTGTACCTCTTTTTCTGAAAAGGGGGCCTCCAGCATATTATTTTTAATTTTTATTTATTTTATGTTATTTAAAGTTATTTCCCTATCCATATTTGTTTGCAGAGCACTTGCCATGCTCTTATCAACATTTTGTTGCCATTTGCAGCCCTCTAGCCCTTTCTATTACTTTAGAGCCAATTTAGTCCTCAAAAGTTCGGGTCCCCATTGACTTCAATGGGGTCAAGTTCGGTCCCGAACTCAAACTTTTTTCCGAAGTTCGGCCGAACTCGTCGAACCCGAACATCCAGGTGTCCGCTCAACTATATCGGTGAGTAAATTTCAGTCTGCCTGCCCAATTTAAATTTCTTGCCCTCCTGAGTACCGTTCCTGAGCTGTTTACTTACTTTATATACTCGAGTATAAGCTGAGTTTTTCAGCCCATTTTTTTAGGCTGAAAAACTCCCCCTCGGCTTATACTCGAGTGAGCCATATTTTTTATTAGTAAAACAGCGTGTCTGCCGCTGTGTAATGCATCCTGTTCGGCCGTCCTTTGAAACAAAGCCCGCCCCACCTCCTCCTCGTCTTTGATAGGCGGAACACTCATACAGTTTCCCAGCATCGTATCAGTGTTCCTCTATCACGGACGGACAAGGAGGAGGCGGGTCGGGCTTTGTTTCAATGGACGGCCGAACAGAATGCATTACACAGCGGGAGACACCTTTCATTACTAAAACAGCATGTGTTTGCCGCTGTGTAATTCATTCTGTTCGGCCGTACATTGAAACAAAGGCCGCCCCGCCTCCTCCTCATCCGTCCGTGATAGAGGAACACTGATACGATGCTGGGAAACTGTATGAGTGTTCCACCTATCACAGACGAGGAGGAGGTGGGGCGGGCTTTGTTTCAATGGACGGCCAAACAGAATGAATAACACAGTAGTAGACACACGCTGTTTTACTAATAAAAGGTACGGCTGCAACTGGGCACAGGAGACTGCAACTGGGCACAGTGTGACTGCAACTGGGCACAGTGTGACTGCAACTGGGCACAGTGAGGCTGCAGATGGGCATTGTTTACCGGTAGCTGCTGCATTTTCCCACCCTCGGCTTATACTTGAGTCAATATGTTTTCCCAGTTTTTTGTGGTAAAATGAGGTGCCTCGGCTTATATTCGGGTCGACCTATACTCGAGTATATACGATATATGACGTTAAACTGGCAGTAACGCTCACAGAAGTAAATGGCGTTAAACTGTCAGTAACGCTATAAAATAGACGGCGTTCAACCGTCACTACACTGACGCTATCTGAACCGTCTCTACTCTAGCTATACACTAATGTAAAGATTACTGACACGGTCTCACTACACTACACTGAAACTATATGAGCTGTCCATACTCTACACTAATGTATGTATGTATGTATGAATGACAGGGACTCACTACGCTACAGTGAAACTATCTGTGCTGTCCCTACTTTAGCTGCACTCTATGCAAAGCTGAATGATGGTCCTCCTCACTACACTCACACTATCCCTAGACTGACACTAAACTAAAGCAAAATAGAACAGTATAGCACACTAACTAATAGCACTGAACATAGCCCTGTTCTCTCTCTCTCCACGCTGAAATCACACTGAAAATTGCTGCCATTGAAAGAATACTTTTAAACTGTGGGGCGGGAATAAGCCATGATTGGATAAAGTCATGATGACAGTGTCCAATCATGACTGACAGTGCTCTGTGTCCTGATTTGCTGAAGCTTTCACTGCTTCAGCCAATCAGGGCTTCCAATGCACTGTTCAGCGCCACAATGCATTGTGGTTGGTTCGGGGGGGGGGGGGGGAATGACCCATTCGTTCAGCTGCTCGCTAAAGTTATGCTCAGGCTAAACCGTTCGCCCATCCCTACTTGGGATGCAGCAGCTGTATAAACACAGCCGCAGGTCCTAATTTAACAGGCATTTTGGTGCAGGTGTACAACCCCAAACACAGACAGTGCATATTCGGGGCCACTCGCACTCAGCAGAGAACACGTGTAAATGAGCCCTTCATTTTTAAAATAATTTTTTACATAATAAAAATTAACAATTTTTAAAATAATTTTTTACAATTTTTGTAATGATTTTTTACAATTTGGTATATATTTTTTAAAATTTTTTTTTTACGACATTGTTAAGGGGGCTTGAGTGAAATAAACAGACCCCTAACATCTCACCTTTGAGACAGATAAATGAATTGAGGACACAGAATCTTCAATTATTCTTTCTGCAGCCCCAGCTCCACTGCAGGATGAATGAACAGGAGACAGACTCCTGTTTCTTCATAAACTGAAGCATAGTAAACAGTTTATTTTGCTTCAGTCATGGATGAACACAGTGAGTAATTGAACACTCACTGCGTTCATTCACTAAAGGAAGAGACCGGTAAATAGGGTTGCCACCTGTCCAGATTCACCTGGACAGTCAGGGTTTTGAATCATGTGTCCGTTTTTTAGTCCGCCTAAAAACCAGACACATTATTCACACCGGACCGTGGCTCACAGTCGGAGAGAGGATTAGGTGTTCTCCTCCCTCCAGCCTGCAGGGGGCAATAGAGAGCCTACACCAACTACTGTGTAAATGTGACTGGCAGTGAAGGGGTTAACCACTAGGGGGCTCTGTAGGGGTTAAGTGTGTCCTAGGGAGTGATTCTAACTGTCGGGGGGAGGGGCTATGTGTGACATGACTCCCGATTACAGGGAGCTGTGATCAGTGTCACTAGGAAGAACGGGGAAATGCTTGTTTACATCAGCATTTCCCCATTCTTCTTCTCCGTCGGACGATCGCGGGTATTCCCATGGACATCGAGGCCGTGGTACCCGCGATCACACTCATGACGGAGCTCGCAAGCCGATTCTTAAAGGGCAACGTATAGGTACGTTAATATGCCTGTACGTGCCCTTCTGCCGACGTATATCGGCATGAGACTGTCGGCAATCGATTAAAATATGCATATATGAAAACAACAGTCCCAATCAAAAGTGACATCCACCACTGTGTAATGAGGAGTATCAGAAAACTTCTATATTCACCACGTGGGCCATCGCCAGTAGTTGTATGGACTCTTACCAGAATCTATGGACTCTATTACGGAGTCAGATAAGCCTGCAAACCATATTCTAGTATTTGGTGCTGACACCCAGATGCTTACATCTAATCCTCATTCCTCACAATTATAATGCATATATATGGCCACAATCTTATCCTCATTATATCTCTGGTTCCTCAGTATTATAATGGATATATATGGACACGATCTCCCACTTCTCCAATGTCACCGGCTGCACTATGTGTGTCTGTGGGTCCCACCCATCATTTTCTTTGCCTCTCCAGAAAGAAGGAATCTACTCTGCGGGTGCCTGCTTGCCTATGCTGCTGTTGGAGGGAGGAGAGAAGAATCATCCCTCTAGCAGCTTTTACAGCCCAAGCTCTGTGCACTATTCTTTTTTTTTTTTATTCATATTCTCTTTTTATTAGTATAAGTTATTCAGGTTAGACAACATTATTATTATTATAATTACAATTTTACAAGATTTTATAGAAGGAATCAACTCACTTGTGTTGAAAAATGATGGACTTTTTAGGCGTACAATCTAAGTCAATAACAATTTATTAAAAACATAAATATACAGTTTGTTCAGAAAAATCCTAAACAGATCTAAACAATCTGAAAATAATATAGAAATAACCACAAGCTAGTAAACAGTTGTGCTAAGTAGTATCAATATGGAACAAATTTAGTCACTAAAATTCAAATATGTTTGTTCAAATTTCATCGTACGAACGTGACATCACATAAACAATTATGGACCATATAAGCATTGTATTGTCATAAAAAGCTTGTGTAACGCTTCTTCAGGAGCTTTCTATATTTTCTAGGAATAAAAAGAGAGAACAAGAAAAAATGAATAAATGTGCAGGCACATCTTTGTTTTTGATGTGCTGTTTGTAATATCACTGCATGCGATATAGGCTCAAAGCAGATCTGAGTCAAAGAGTTAACCTCCATTACCATGGTAAGAAAAACAGGAGAGAAGAAAAAGAAAAGTAAAAGTAAGAGAAAAGGAAAAGAAAATGAAGAAAAAGGAAAGAGAAAGGAAAAGGGGCGTGGAGAGTGTGATAAGAAAACTGTGGAGTGAGAAGGAATGCATCATGGGAACGAGTGCAATATAATTGCTAAGATTTGTCATTATTACTTACGTTCCCCAGATCAGGGGGGGATTCAGTGGAGCGGGGAATCAGGAGCTAATTGTCTTGCGATGACGTCAAAGGACGTACTTTTAGAACATTTTTAGATCTCAGGTTGGGAATATTCTGTATATAATATAGTAGTGGGTTATTTTAGTATTTTACCCATATAATATATTTGCATAATACATGCGGACATGAAAAATAATATAATATTATTCAGTTATAATTTTGTAAAATAAATTTAAATATAATGTTTCTCATCCTGTTAGGAATGTTATTTTCCAATTTTCAAAAAGATGTTCCCGAAAAAGTGGAGTTGTTTTTAAATTCAGTTCAATAGTAGATTGTTAGATGCAATGCTCAGAAATCAGACCTTTAGAACATATATTTAGGGACACACACATGGAATCAGGAGATAAATCCCTATTTTGTCCCAGTTGTGTCCTAATGGAAAGACATAAGGTAAAGTAAGGTGGGGATGTATCTAGTAGTGGACTGATAGCCAGTCCCTTTAAGATAATAATTTCACTGGATTGTCACCTTCCTGCTTACCTGGTAATCGGCGTGTTAAGTATGATTCCCCGCTCTCTGACAGCTACTCTGCAAAGGCTGCTGTATCTGACGGCAGCCTGGGCCGTCTTTTTATGCAGCCGTCCCGGTAGTGACGTCGCCGCGTGAGAGCGGGACGTCAAACTACCCGACCTAGTCCTACTGCGCTAGTACCCGGGGAGCGTAACGTCAGATAAATTAGCCGGCGGGGCGACCCCACGTGGTGCGCATGCGTCGGACACGGCACCCGGAAGAAGAGCGATGTGTTCGCTCCCCTCCGCGGCCGAAATCGTCACTGAGGCTGGAATGAGTACAGCCAGTGACGCTTTGTGGCCACATGATGTATTGCACCTAAATTCACTATATACCACAGAGGGGAGAAAAGAAAAGAGCGCTGTAAATAAAGACATTGATTTGAAAACTCAGAAACAAACAGAAATATGAAGCCACATTAGACTGGCCATAAAAAGTTTATATGAGAAAGAGATAGTTATGGTAGTAGTCAGTCCATGGTGGGTAACAGCTCCTGAAACAAAATCTCTAGAGATACAGATCGCATGCATAATTCTAAAGTGTGATTGGGAGATAATACAGATATATTAGGGGTTAGTCCAGCACATATGGTGTTGGAATATAATCTATGAAAATTTCTAAAATATAAAATTAGAAAAAAGAAAAAACATATAAAAAGTTGTAAAGAGTATCACTACATAGTTATTTAGTAGGTTGGCATTTTAATTGATCATTGTATAAGCTGATATTTATTTATCATATATATTTTGTAATCTGGGTTAGGTATTACTACCCATATTCCGAGATATATTCGAAACTATTCAATATATATATATATATATATATATATATATATATATATATATATATATATATATATATATATATATATATATATTTATTCTCAGCATTCAATTGATCTATAGGATGCACATATATTAGATAATATCTATATATTAATTTGGAAAGAAGAATAGTAAAGAAGATAGGGAAGGGAAAAGGGGGGAGAAAGGGAAAGAAAGAAAACTGGCAATAGCAATAAATGAAAAAAGAAAAAAGAAATTTGACATGATAGAGTAGTGGTGTGGTGTTGGCTATTAATGAAAAATAATGTAATCTTATATTGGGCTTACTGAGTTGATTATCCAGCCTATAAAAAGGATTTGTACGAATGTGATTCATTTAAGCCAGGGGCATGAATTGCATCCAGTCGTTCTATCCACATAGTTTCCTTCTGTAGTATCCGTCTATCCCAATTCCCACCTCGTGGGTTTTTTGGCACAACAGCCAGAACACTGAAGGAAACACATGATGCATCAAACCTATAATAAAGGTCAATGTGTCTGCTTACTGTAGTAAGCATTTTACCATTCGAAGAGACATATACGTGGTCCTTTATGCGTTGCCAAAGACAGCGAGCTGTCTTGCCCACATAAAAGGCCCCGCAAGTACATAACATAAGGTAGATAACCCCTTGGGTGGTACAATCTGCTCTTGTTTTCAATGTAAAGGCATCTCCCTTAGGAAGTCTGATAGTTTTACTTTGGCAAACCCAGGGACAGAAGTCACAGTTACCACATTTAAATGTGCCATTACATCTCTCGTTGTTTTGGGGTACATGAGAGTAGTGACTTGATACCAATCGGTCTCGTATGGATGTGGCGCGTCTAAAAGTGAGCTCAGGTCTTGGGCCTATGTGTTTCCTTACAGTTGGATCCTGCTGTAGCAGGTGCCAGTGATTGGTAATGATGTCGCGGACTTCTTGATGTTGGGAAGAGAAACGTGTAATGATTCGGGATTTTGTAAGGTTATCAGATTCATGTTCTTTTTTAGAATATAGAAGTGAGTTTCGAGGTTGTTTTAACGCCTTATTATATGCTTTGCGTAGGAGAGATTTTGTATAGCCTCTTGCTCGTAGGCGTAGTTGAAGAGATTTGGCCTCAGATAGGAAATCTTGCAGATGTGTGCAGTTTCTACGCAGTCTTATATATTGGGCATATGGAATGCTTCTTACTAATGCTGCGGGGTGAGCGCTATCTGCATGTAAAATTGTGTTTCCTGCAGTTTCCTTTCTATACAGGCTGGTGGCTAAACAGTTCTATTCGTCTCTGAATATGACAAGATCCAGAAAGTTAATTCTGGATTGATTCATATTCAGAGTAAATTTTAAATTAAAATAATTAATATTCAGTGCTTCAACAAAGGCTAACAACATGGTGGGGGTTCCAGTCCAGATCAGAAAGATATCATCTATATACCTCATCCAGGACATCACCTGGTCGGTATACATAGATAATTCTGCCACTGAAAAAATATGTCGTTCCCACCCCCCCAGGTACAGGTTTGCCCATAGCAACCCCCTGTACCTGGAGGAAGTGGGACTTTTTGAAACTAAAATAATTGTGTGTCAAAACGAATTTCAAAAGGGTTAGAATAAATTTATTGTACTCCCATTGGGTATGGGGTTCTTCATATAGACAAGAAGAAACCCCCTATGGTTGGGACTTTAAATAGATCACCACTCTCACCAAAATATTATGGAAAATGTGGTACTGATGCTCTCATGGAGGTATGTGACCCCCGGACACTCGACGCGTTTCCAGTTACCCGAATGTGGGAACCTTCGTCAGGAGCAGAGAGTAATTGAATTTGAAAAGTACCTATCGCTCTAAAATGCAAGAGAGAGAAATCAGGGGGAGAGCACACATCGAGATGTAACAAAACAAAGTTTACAGGAAGCGGCTATGGCAGGGAATCAGAAATAATAAGTAGAAAACCGGGAAAAAATCATAATATGCTATAGTTATCATATATGGATAAGTTGTACATTGTGTAGAAAGCATACATTACCACGTACCACATTGGAGCCGATGTTCATAAAACAGTCAATTGAATTCCAAGGAGAGAGGGAAATGCACCTCCCAGGTGTAGCAGCAGACACAGGATTGAATCCTAATTAGATATTCTTTGTATAGAATACTTGAAAATCCACAGCAGAGCCTATTGTAGTGTGTGTTAAAAGGGAGAGATGGGGTTAATCAGGTGGGCCCAGCATGTATCTCAAATAAAGAGAGTAGGAATTGGACACAAAGCCCAAATAAGGACCCAGAGAAGGGGCGGGGTTGTGTTTTTTGGGGAGGACCCAGGAAGAAAAGAAAAACAAAGAGATGCAAAGTATAATGGTGCCTGCAGCCTCTTACAGAGTGCCAGTAGGGTAGAAAGTGTACGTAAGTAGCCCCTCTGTGTGCATATCCTCTCCCAGACCCCCATAAGGAGTGTGGTAGCAGAGAACCCCACATGATAAGTGAACCAGAAAAGGCAGTATGGAGTGCAGTATTAGTATGGAGGAAGTATATTTTGGAAATACTGAGAAGTTAAGCACCACACCAAAAGAGAAGAAGCAGGTATTACAGAAATGGCATCTTACCCTAAAAGGGCCTTTTGTATACTATAAAAAGTATATGTCACGCGAGGTGAACCCATGAATGGGGTTCACCACCAACTTCCAAGAATTAATGTCCAGGAAAGGAGGAATGAGGTCCCATTTAGGGATCCTAAAAGCCTGAAGGAATCAAAGGGGAACGGGTAAGTTGAGAAAGCGCCATGTATTGGGTCGGGGAATATCCCTATAAATTGAAAAGTAAGTAACTCACCCCTATGTATAGGCTGTCTCCTGTAGAGAGACGTGTAAAAGATGTCCGGTGTCTCTGTGATAGTCTGCTGCCCAAATAGTGAGTGTCAATGTGGCGTTTTATGGGGGAGGAACGGCGATATGGGCGCACTATGGACGGCGTCATCATATGGCGTCGTATCATATGCGATCATCATAGACGCTGGGCGGGGAAGTTTGTATACAAATGCGCATGCGCGCACGGCACACATCACGTAAATGCGTGATATGACCGTGTCCGCATCTGCGGACTCCTCCTCTCTGTGCCCAGTACGATTGGAGTGATTTTTTTGTTTATATATTCCGATAACAGGACACACAATGCATTCTAGGCCAATTATGTATATTTCTTTGTTATTATTTTGATTGTTCATGTTGTGTGCATATATAGAATTTGCTTTTTTCTTGACCCACTCAAATTTCTTCTTTGTCGCTCATGTGCAACTGAGACATACAGGGGTAGTCCATACCTAGGGTTTATTATATCATCAGCTATTAGCCTTACTGAACATGTTTAGGGGAAAGGAGTTTGATGCCCTGATGGGCCAGTACAGGGAACATGGGCAAAAGGAATCTAAGGATTCAGAAATGAATTCAAAAGTTGATAGAGCTACAATTGCAGGCTGAAGAGTTTGAAAATAGAAATAGAAGAAATAATATACGTATTAAAGGGATCCCGGAGGCAATTAAGACACCGGATTTGAGAAAGGAGGTAACTTCAATCCTTAATTCATATTTAGAAAAACCCCCGGAGACTTATATAGAGCTTGATCGAATACACAGGAGCCCAGCAGTACAGAACCGGGAACGGGTAGACCCCAGGGACGTGCTATGCCGTGTTCATTTTTTTAAAACAAAAGAGGACATAATGAGGGCATCATGGGTGAAGGGGGGGTTGATACATGCAGACTATGAAATACAAGTGTACCCCGACATCTGTTGGCAGACAAAACGTAGGAGGCGAATACTGAAGCCTTTGCTAGAACTACTTCGTTCAAAAGAAGCGACGTATAGGTGGGGGTACCCACTATCCTTATTTATAAAAAAGGGAGAACGAGGTTTCACCCTACGCAACCCAGAGCAACTGCCTGATCTTTTTGAATTTTTGGGTACGGAGGAAGTGGAAATACCTGACTGGATAAATATCCCGATGGAGTCCGGTGGGGGGGGGAACCTTGAGAGCAGAAGAAGACCAATAAAGAGGAGCTAAACAGGGTATACAATTTGAGACTAACATGACTCTATAAATTTGATCTGGTAAGGGGGAAAAAAAAAAAAGGAAAAAAAGGGCAGTTATAGTATGGACCTTTTCACTACAATCAGTCTCCCCCCTTCCTTCTTTTTTTTTTGGTTCTCTTGCCCTGTAACCCCCCCCCCCCCCCCGCCCAGAGCTGTGGACCTTACAGGAAAATTGAAGAAAGTTATTTGATTATCCGGAAAAAAGAACATCATCGACTGACCCTTAATGGGTCAAGGACTATTGCTAACAGTGACCTTGCCCCCCTCCTTCTTTTTTTTAGGGAGGGTTTTTTTTATTTTATTTTTTTTTTTTTGGGTATGAGTAGTGTGAACTTGGAGTGGTGTGTTTTTTTTTATACACCCAATTGTTTGTGTTTTTTCATTTTTTGGTTCACTACTAGGTCCTACACAGGGGAGCCGTAGGGGTCGGGCAGTAGGGGACGGGTACTCCTTAGGTATCTCCCACTTTCTTTCACTAGGTGAATGATTAAGAGGGATTAAGAGGGAAGGTGGGACGGGAATTTAAAAAGAAGGGGATGAGGGTTTCAAAGGGAAATTAACTTAAAAAGACATATTTAGTTATATGATACACACAGCATGCACATGGCACAGTGCACAGTACACTTATTATAATACATGTAACATACACATACATTATGTATACAATAGGTATACATACTTTACCTTTTCTATTCCTCACTGTATTGGTACGAAGCTACAAACATATAGGCACCAGGGGTTTAGGACACAACGACACAAGGCACGCTATTAAAAAGGGGGGGAGTGTATGAGTGGAGGGGGGAGGGGGAGGAAGGAGGGGGAGGAAAGGGACATGCAGAGACGGGTGGTGGGGGGGCAAAATAGGGAGGGGCGAAGCGGAAGGGAACCATATGGGGGAACTAGGAGAGGCTACGGAAGGGGGTGGAAGAGAAGGGAAGATGTAAAGATGCGGGGATGATGTGATGATAGCATATACTGGATAATACTGCATGAGAAGGAAAATAATAAGGAACATAGGAATGTAAGAGATGTGTTAAGTAGACCGAAATGAATATTAATTGCGGGACCTATACTTGATAATATTTGAGGTGCTGCCTAAAAGGCGAAAATGTTAATGTTAATGTAAACAATGTGAGGGATCTATATAATTTTCAGACTTAAGAAATGGGCAGCTGCTGGGGCTTGTTCTGAGCTCCTGACACGTTTGGGGACACTCCCCCACATTGGTCGTTCCTCCTCTGAGTAGAGGATAAGTCGGGGACGACTAAGAGGGAAAAGGAAGGGAGGAGAACAGGGTTCTCCTGTTTCTCCCTTTTTTTTCTCTTCTCTTTTTTTTTTTTTTATTATTTATTTATTTTTTCTCCAAAAAAATTTTTTGGTGTATCTATGAAGGGGTGCACGCTGACATAGGAAGGCCGCATCAGGGTTGCCTCCCCCCGAGATCAACGGATATTTTTTTTTGTTGTCTTTTTCTGCTCTCTCGTCTCCTCTGGGCCCCCCCCCTCCCCCCCCTCCCCCCCCCTCGCCCCTTGAGTCCCCACTCCTTCCTCCTAGCAAAATTTGAAAATGATT
Source organism: Lithobates sylvaticus (assembly GCA_028564925.1). Classification (NCBI taxonomy): domain Eukaryota; kingdom Metazoa; phylum Chordata; class Amphibia; order Anura; family Ranidae; genus Lithobates; species Lithobates sylvaticus. Next base: position 100,936,073 of record CM053032.1, on the reverse strand, counting down.
AGAATAAAGTTTACCTCCTATAATGTCAAGGGATTAAATATCCCGGAAAAAAGGATCAGACTTCTCGCCGAACTGAGAAGACTAAAAACACATATAGTTTTTCTACAGGAAACACAATTTTAGTGGCAAAAAAATACCGAACTTGGGAGACCACGAATTTACCAGTGTATACCATGGGATCTCCCAGAATTTTAAATCAAATGGAGTGGCCATTCTGGTATCCAAGCAGATTCCATGGAAAGAAGTAAAAGTAATAAAGGATGAGGTGGGCCGTCTCTTAATTGTGAAAGGCCTAATAGGACAACAAAAGGTTACACTGGTTAATTTGTACCTCCCAAATACTGATCAGATTAACTACTTAGAGACCAGTATTCAGGAGATTCAGAAACACAGGGAAGGTCTGATAATTATGGGTGGAGATCTAAATGTGGTTTTGGACCCCCTTATGGATACTTCAAGAGGCGCTTCCCATTTGACATATACTAAAATAAGGAAAATTAAAAAATTATTATTTAATGATATGCAACTGGTGGATGTATGGAGGACACTGCATACTCAAGAAAGAGACTACACATTTTTTTCTGCGAAATATAAGACATATACCCGTATTGATTATGTGTTTGTCTCGCAGATAGTTTTGACAAATTTGACAAAGGCCGATATAGGCTCATTTACATTGTCCTACCACGCACTGACCAGTTGTGAAATGGATTTAGGGGAAGTAGAGCATCGTGAATATCAGTGGAAGATGAACGAATCATTTTTGAAGGATAGAGAGTATAAAAAAATATTAGACTGCCAAATGGACTCTTTCTTCCAAACAAACGAGACGGAAGAAATAACACCATTTGGCATCTGGGAGACGCATAAATGTGTGATGAGAGGAATTTTTATCTCCTTAGGATCCCACAGGAAAAAGAAGTTGAATGAACAAATAGAAGCCCTACTCAAAGATATCAGGGAAGCAGAAATGGTACATAAAAAATCTCAGGCACAAAATATAGAAGAGAAGTTAAACAACCTATGGGGCGATTTAAACTCCCTGCTCATCGAACAAGCCAAAGCAAAGATAAAGCGTAATAGTCAAACAATGTATGAGTACGGGAATAAGCCGAGTAGGATGTTAGCAAAAGCGTTAAAACAAACCAATACAAGGGGACAAATAATGGGTATTAAAACGCAAGGAGGAGAGATAGTGAATTCCTCAGAGAAAATAGCTCAGGCTTTTAAGAAATACTATGAGGGCCTCTATCAACTTGAGGTTGAAGGCAGCGTAGGAAAAAATGAAAAGAAGGAGGAGGCAGCTAGAGAATATTTACGTTCATCCGAAATGCCCAAATTAACAGAAGAAGCTCTGCAGAACCTAGACAAGCCAATAACGGCAGAGGAGTTTAAGAAAGTCTTGAACTCCCTACCCGTAGGCAAAGCGCCAGGACCTGATGGGTACTCCCTGTCTTACTATAAAATATTTGAAGAGAAACTGGTTTCAAGGTTTTTAGCAGCATTTAACTCAATACAGGAAGGAAAGAAGTTATCTGAAGAGATATTGTTAGCACACATTGCTGTTATTCCAAAAGAGGGGAAGGACCCATCCCAGTGCTCCAGCTACCGGCCAATATCACTATTAAATGTGGACCTAAAAATCTTCTCCAAAATATTAGCTAACAGACTGATTGAATATATACCGGTACTGATTCACCCCGACCAAATAGGGTTCACCCCAGGAAGGGAGGGAGAACACACAGAGAGTAATAAATGCAATATATTGGTCAGAAAGCCAGCATAAACCCTTAACCTTAATATCAGCTGACGCAGAAAAAGCGTTTGATAGGGTGGACTGGCTGTATCTGAGGGCCACACTTCAACACATTGGCCTAGGAGAAGGAATGCTGGGATGGCTCCAAAACCTATACTCAGTGCCGACTGCTAGGGTGAAAGTAAATGAAAGACTTTCGGAACCCTTTCGAATTCGTAATGGAACACGTCAGGGATGCCCACTATCGCCCATCATCTTTATTCTCACAATGGAACCATTTCTAAGAAAAATACGATCAAACCGTGATATTAGAGGTATAAAAACAGAAACTGAGGAACACAAATTAGCAGCATTTGCTGACGACCTGATCTTTTTCATATCCTCTCCAGCCATATCCCTGCCTCCCCTCCTGGGGGAGCTACAGAAATTTGGGGACATAGCCAACTTCAAAGTGAATTACAGCAAGTCAGAAGCCATGGGATTGGAGATGAGCGAATCCTTGACCCACCAGATAACCTCCCAATTTAAATTTAGATGGACAGACTCACATATTGATTACTTGGGGACTAGAATACCTAAAGTGTTAAGCAGGGTGTTTGAACTAAACTATGCCCCAATGTTAAAACAAATAAAGATAGATTTGAAAAGATGGGATAAAGAAATCTTCACTTGGTTTGGGAGGACGAATATAATAACAATGAATGTAATGCCACGGCTGTTATACGTACTTCAAACTATGCCAGTAAAGATTCCTCAAAGTTTTATGAAAGAACTCCGATCAGGTTTCCTGAGTTTTATATGGGCTGGAAAGTCTGCAAGACTACGGAGATCGATCTTGACTCTCCCTAAAGAAAAAGGTGGCATTGGATTCCCAGACCCATGTAAATATCAGGAGGCCTCACATCTAGTTAGAATAAAGGAGTGGTGTGCTAAAAAAAAGAAGCCATGGGTACTTATGGAACAAACAGCGAGTAAAGCCCCCTTGGAGGGGTTGGCATGGATGGCTGGAAAGGATATCCCAATGGTAGTTAAAAAACATCCACTGATAGGGGCAACTTTAAGCATAAGTAAAATTTTTTTTAACAAAAACAAGATATCAAGTGAACCAAGTCCTATGTTACCTATATTAGGCACATACGATTTTAAGCCTGGCTTATTAGACTATAAATTCTTCGACCTGAGAATCAGGGGGAAAAACAGGATCATACATTTCTCAAAAGAGGGAAGACTAATGACAAGAAGGGAGATAGAAAGTGAATTTACCCCAGAATTAGACTATCTTAGAGCCATGCAGTTGGGTGCATATATCCATTCAAAAAGTAGAAAATACCCAGAAATTCGGGGGATGTCGGAGTTTGAGCAGATATGTTTGGATGGCGAGAACTTGAGACACCCCCTGTCACACTTTTATGAAATGATTACAAGATTTGAAGCCCCTGAAAATCTAGGTTATTTAAGCGCCTGGGAAGAAGATCTGAAGGTCACGTTCTCCCCAAAACAAAAAGAAAAAATATTGAGATCTGTCCATAAAACATCAATAGCAAGTAGATATCAGGAGGGGGGATATAAGATTCTCACCCGGGGGATATAAGATTCTCACCCGGTGGTACAGGACCCCAAGCATGCTACATGGCATATTCCCGCAGATGCCAAATACATGTTGGCGATGTGGGAAATCGGAGGGTACAATACTGCATATTTTTTGGGAATGTGACAAAATTAGAGAATACTGGAAAATGATTGAGGAAACAGTAAAGGAAATTACAGGGGTTCCACTTGGAGAAGATCCGGCTGCATTTCTGTTAAATGTTGTCCCTTTGTCTGTGGAAAAATACAAAAAATCACTATTAAAACATCTTCTCACGGCGGCGAGAGCCTGTATTCCGGCTCTGTGGAAAAAAGACGTAACACCCACGAGGGCCCAATGGTGGGCCAGAGTGAGAGAAATCCAACAAATGGAAAATATGACAATGGCAATTAAGGAGCAGGAGGAAAGGTACAGGGACACATGGGCACCCTATTTTGCATATAGGGGAGAGATGGAGGGAGAGGGGAGCTGAGGGGTGCCGGGAGGGAGAGGGTGACATATTGTGGGTTTTTTTTTCCTTTTTTTTTTTTTTTTTTCTTTTTTTTTTTTTTTTCTCTCTTTCTTTTTTGGGGAATAAGAGAGGGAGCGGAGGGAAGTATAAGGGAAATAGTAGATGTAAAGTTTAAGCAATATATATCATAGAAAATGTATGTGATAGATGTGAGATTATAAAGTAAGGGAAAATGTAAAAGATGAAATGCATTGTATTGTACAAAATTTAAAATAAAAAGTTAAAAAAAAAAAAAGAAATTAATTCACTCTTTTTTCAATTAAAAATGCTGGTTGAAAGCAGAGTATCTCTTTTTTGGCAGGTAGACAATTTTGAACATTACATACAGGAGGACATTAACCCCCTAGGTTTAAGGGTGCAGATTTTTCCAACCCTTGATAACCTAGATACAATGTTCAAAAAAAGATGGGAGAACAACCTCCAACAATGTACAAAAACTATGATGTGTCTACTCATTGAAGAATACCAAAAAAGAATACTCTCTTTAGAGAAGGAAATTGAGGTAATTTATGTAAAATTAGAGCCCTTTAAAGAAATACTGGCTTTTGCTGAACACGAGGAACGAATTAGAGATCATATTGACTATATAGTCAAAGAATCCATCTCCCTCAAAGAAAAAAAGTTCTGGAGGGACAAGATGGCATTCAGTGAGGGTAAAGCCTACCGTTGGCAGATGCGGAATCCGCAAGGACGTCCACAAAACATCAAAAAAGGTGCCAATAAAAAAAACCGTAAAACACATAAAGACACTTTAAGAGGCTCTGATTCCTCTCTAAACTCTGTTTCCTCTACATGCTCACAGGCATCAAAAAAAGCACCCAGGAAGCAAAAATGGCGCTCACCCGAAACGACTAACACCACTAGGAAACACATAACTGAAACAAACATATCGTTACAAACGGCTAATGTGACGACAGGCAACGAACGCACATTAAGGTCAGGTAACCCACGCAGTGTACCAACACAAGGACGGTCCACATCAGACCCTCCGACTACAGGGTCAAAAACTGACCCAATTGAAGGACAATGACAGATACAGAAGGAAGTTCCATCTGAGGACGTCTTTAATGTTATTAATCTATCTGGGCAGGGCCGCTGATAGGGCAGTACAACCAGCCCTGATGTACGGGGCCCGCCCCCATCAGCTACACAGTGGGGCCCGGGCAACATTACAGTTTTTTACTGCATTTAAAAAAAAGATGTCTAGACTCCTCTCCCGCTCCTACTTGCTTACAGGGGGCTATATCATTTTCCTGGGCCCCATCAGGTTAACACAGGGGCCCAGGAGGGGAGCGCAGTGGAGGGACTAGTTCTTAATTTTCGGGCTAATGTATATCATGCCGCCCCACTATTCTATTAGCGTATGGCGGCTGGCGGAGTGATATTGTGATTCTCCGTTTGTCTCCCGGCTGAGATGTGAAGAATTTGAGCAGCTGACAGGAGAGAGCAGGAGAAGAGCTTGGCTGCACTGGACACAGTGAGTGGGGAATAGAGCATAGAATACTCACTGTGTCTTACTATATATCTCCCAGCACAGCAGGTTATCAGCTCAGCATTACAATTATTACACAGGCAGCACAATAAGCAGGTGCTCTATAATGGTTCTATCATGGCTCCAGGTCACATTGCTTTTGAGTGCTGACTTTATTATGGCTGTGCTTTGTTACATACAGTACAGCCATAAGTTAACAAAGTCAGCATTAAAAAGCAATGTGACACAGAGCCATGATAGAGCCATGATAGAGCACCTGCTTACTGTGCTGCCTGTGTGATTATCATAATGCTGATGATCATAAGAAATGGTGAGATGTGTGAGACTTTAGACTTTAAATGGTGAGACTTTACACTTCATTTGGGGGAGCAGTAAACGTGCAGCGGAGCTGCATTTTTACTGCCCCCCAAACCAATCCTCTAACTGCTTCCCGTCCAGCGGCGTACCAGTACATCACTGGAATGAAAGGGTGATATCTTGGTCATCACTAAAGCAATGATATAATCTTTTACCCCTAGCAATTCTGCAGAAAGTAAAAGTAATCCTAGTGGCTAAGAAGCAACTGGATTACTTTTACAGGCAGTGGAAGGGGGTCCCATCACCACCTTTACTGCTTTTAAGATGTGACCAGTAGCATCCGGTTCCGGGGACACAGTGAGAAGGATGGATGTTGTTCCTCCCACTGTGTGACGTCAAAAACCGGAAGTGATGAGAATTTTATCACTTCCAGTTTCAGGCTCATGTAAAGAAGCCATCACCAGCTTGAACAAGCATCTGATCAAACTGATCTTGGTTTGATCAGATGCTTTGGAGGCCAGAGGACAGATATGGGGTCTAAAAGACCCCAAATCTCCCCATAAAGAGGACCTGTCATGGCCCATGCTATCACAAGCAATGTTGTTCATCAAATGCAAAGATACAATGTAAGATTTTTTTTTATTTGTAATAAAATACAATTTAAAAGAAATTTAAACTGCCCCGCTCATTCGTGCTTATTAATTGCAAATGCATGCATTGGCTCTGGACGCATATGTAAATGGCAACAAACCTGCATTTCGTTTCAAGCCGGGGTCAGGAGTGGGGTTGGAGGGGGCCCCGCCAGGTAGGCTGTACGGGGCCCCATGATTTCTAACAGCGGCCCTGTATCTGGGTATGCACTATCATGCGACGAGAAGTCTTTGCTAGGTAAGGGCTTATCTTTCTGCCCTTCCTCCAATATTGACACCTTTGACACAATAAAAGATTTACATTTGTTTGCAAGAAAACTTATATTAAAAAGTTTATACACCAAAACTAGCTCAGTGGAACTCCCTCGAAACAGGGAAAAACAAGCTGTGGATGATCTGGTGTCACTATTGGAGGAACAAGAGCAGAAAGAACTTATTGACAGAGTGGACTTAGAATCACTCCTGGCGGAACACATAACTACGGTGGGGATCAAAGGAAACTCCACACTTAAAAAGAAATCCAATAAATTCCCATCACTTACACAAAATGCTAATTTGAAGGCCTTTATACCAATGGTAACGGACGATATTAATAAACTCACTAAAGCTACCCCCCTTCACAATCTTTCCACTGATGAACAACAAGCACTTAAAACTTTAACTGATCAACATCAGTTAACAATTAAACCATCAGATAAGGGGGGCAATATCGTCATTATGGACAATTCCTTGCAATGTGTTCAAAAATACTGTCCAACAAGGAGTGGTATAAACCCATTTCCCGCTCTGCCATTGAAAAATTTGACAACAAATTCTTTAAAATAATTGACCAAGCATATCTTGATAATGTATTAACCCAACAGACGTGGGAGTTTATACGGACTAAGTTTGCTAAAATTCCCACCTTCTATAGCCTACCCAAGGTGCACAAGGACATGGTCAACCCCCCAGGGAGACCCATTGTTTCCGGCGTGGGGTGCATCTCCCAAAATCTTAGTAGATTTATAGATGAACAACTCTGTCCTCTTGTCACTAATCTACCCTCTTACATCAGGGACACCACCCAACTGTTGCAACACTTGGATGGCCTCTGTATTCCTATTGACTCCCTTTTGGTTACGATAGATGTAGAAGCGCTCTATTGTTCCATACCCCAGGATAGGGGCTTAGAAGTCATCAGCCATTATCTATCTCAATCATCGAAGGATGATAAACCACTACACCGTTTTCTGACACAAGCTTTGGAATATATTTTATTCCATAATGCTTTTTCCTTTCATGGCTCCCATTTCCTCCAGATACAGGGGGTGGCTATGGGGACGTGCTGTGCACCCTCCTATGCCAACCTGTATCTGGGGGAATGGGAGAACACTTTTCTTTCGATGTACCCTCAATTTTCAGACCAGATTACACTCTGGTATCGTTACATCGATGACATCATTTTGGTATGGCAGGGAGATAAGGAAAGTCTCGACCAATGCATAACAGCTATGGGCATAAATGATTTCAATTTGAAATTTACTATGATGTGCGATACCAGTAAAATCAACTTCTTGGACATCACCATAATGAAAAACGAGAATGGCCACCTTTCCAGTACTTTGTATCGGAAGGAAACATCAGGAAATACCATCCTGCACGCCCCAGCTTTCGTCCCACCCCTCTGGTTAAATTGATTCCATACTCTCAGTATCTGCGGATACGCAGAAATTGTACTAAGGATTCGGATTTTCTGATAGAAGCAAAAAAGTTACAGACCCGATTACTCCAACGGGGATATTCCCCAACCAGCCTAAAGAAAGCCTTCAGGAGAGTCTACAAACAAACTAGACTGAGCCTGGTGTTCAAACCCACCAAACAAACGAATATGACCTTAGATCAAACTCGGATAGTGATGACATACAATAAACAACATCAGCAGATTAGAATGATTCTCAAAAAATACTGGCACATACTTAATATCGACCCTCTACTGAATCCCTTCATACCCAAAGAACCCCTCATTACGTTTAGACGCACAAAATCTTTGCGCGACATATTAGTCAAAAGCGAATACACAGGGGATTTTAGGGGGGACCCCTGTAAACGTCGAGGAACTTTTAGATGTGGAGGATGTACCCAATGCCAGTATATGAACACCGATACCAACATATCTCTTCCCAATGGAAAGAAATTTAGACCTAATCACTATGCAAACTGTCGTACGTTTGGGGTGGTGTATTTGCTTACCTGTTCCTGTGGCTCATTTTATGTGGGTAAAACCAAACAAGAGCTTCACAAGAGAACCAGTAAACATATACACAGTATACGCGTATGTGACCCTGATCTACCTCTTGGGAGACATTCCCAGGATGTTCACATGGGAAATTTCCCCAAAGTAAGGTTTTTGGTCCTGGATCGCATACATCCAAACACTAGAGGGGGGGACTGGGACAAAACCCTTCTACAACATGAAACCAGATGGATTGTGGCATTAAAGGCCACGTATCCCCCAGGTTTAAACGACTGTATTAGTTATAAACCATTTTTGGAGGGCTTCTCATCAGGAACCTGGGAAGGTCATGGCTAATGTTTTCTGGCCATACACACACACCTTCTAGCACCATCCCCCTTTCCTTGATGCCTGCCCTTTGCCCCAAACTTCTTAGGGGGGTGTGTTTTCATTGCACACCTCCACACTATAAGCAGCCCGTCACATATGTTTTTTCGGGTTATTTCCATGAATATGATTTGACTTTTTGTGTTTTTTCTGTGTTTTATGCCATTATGTGATTCTCTTGTTTTCATCATATTTGTTATGCTTTTCGGATTATGGCATGCATGTTTAAAATATTTCTTGTCTCTCCCCAGATACCCAATGGTTAAAAACTGACCATAGGGTCGGTTTCTACAACCCCATGTCCATCCACAATACCATTGGAGCATATACTGAGATGTTCTTTGTTTCCGGGGATGGAGGGACATGCACCCTCCTCTTTGCTGCAATCACATTATACAAACATACATTCTTTCAAGCCATAGTCGGGATTCGTCCCTTCTTGCAGGGTTCTCAGCTGCGGACCATTTGATATGGTCCTCACTATTGCACATTCTCCCCATTTTTGAATCTAATTGGTTCTGCGCACGCGCGCCCATAGCTAGACGGGAGCTCTCCTCCTATATATGAAGGCCCGCATAGGGCCTTTGCGCACGCGCAGATGCGGACACGGTCATATCACGCATTTACGTGATGTGTGCCGTGCGCGCATGCGCATTTGTATACAAACTTCCCCGCCCAGCGTCTATGATGATCGCACATGATACGACGCCATATGATGACGCCGTCCATAGTGCGCCCATATCGCCGTTCCTCCCCCATAAAACGCCACATTGACACTCACTATTTGGGCAGCAGACTATCACAGAGACACCGGACATCTTTTACACGTCTCTCTACAGGGGACAGCCTATACATAGGGGTGAGTTACTTACTTTTCAATTTATAGGGATATTCCCCGACCCAATACATGGCGCTTTCTCAACTTACCCGTTCCCCTTTGATTCCTTCAGGCTTTTAGGATCCCTAAATGGGACCTCATTCCTCCTTTCCTGGACATTAAATCTTGGAAGTTGGTGGTGAACCCCATTCATGGGTTCACCTCGCGTGACATATACTTTTTATAGTATACAAACGGCCCTTTTAGGGTAAGATGCCATTTCTGTAATACCTGCTTCTTCTCTTTTGGTGTGGTGCTTAACTTCTCAGTATTTCCAACATATACTTCCTCCATACTAATACTGCACTCCATACTGCCTTTTCTGGTTCACTTATCATGTGGGGTTCTCTGCTACCACACTCCTTATGGGGGTCTGGGAGAGGATATGCACACAGAGGGGCTACATACGTACACTTTCTACCCTACTGGCACTCTGTAAGAGGCTGTAGGCACCATTATACTTTGCATCTCTTTCTTTTTCTTTTCTTCCTGGGTCATCCCCAAAAAACACAACCCCCCCCCCCTTTCTCTGGGTCCTTATTTGGGCTTTGTGTCCAATTCCTACTCTCTTTATTTGAGATACATGCTGGGACACCTGATTAACCCCATCTCTCCCTTTTAACACACACTACAATAGGCTCTGCTGTGGATTTTCAAATATTCTATACAAAGAATATCTAATTAGGATTCAATCCTGTGTCTGCTGCTACACCTGGGAGGTGCATTTCCCTTTCTCCTTGGAATTCAATTGACTGTTTTATGAACATCGGCTCCAATGTGGTACGTGGTAATGTATGCTTTCTACACAATGTACAACTTATCCATATATGATAACTATAGCATATTATGATTTTTTCCCGGTTTTCTACTTATTATTTCTGATTCCCTGCCATAGCCGCTTCCTGTAAACTTTGTTTTGTTACATCCCGATGTGTGCTCTCCCCCTGATTTCTCTCTCTTGCATTTTAGAGCGATAGGTACTTTTCAAATTCAATTACTCTCTGCTCCTGACAAAGGTTCCCACATTCGGGTAACTGGAAACGCGTCGAGTATCCGGGGGTCACATACCTCCATGAGAGCATCAGTACCACATTTTTGTATATTTTTTTGTAAAGTGTTGTTATGTTTTTTGTTTGTACAATTTCGTTTTCTGTAATGTCATGCATATTTTGAATTGTGTACCCTGTTATTGGACAATTGGGTGATTATATATGAGCGATAGGTACTTTTCAAATTCAATTACTCTCTGCTCCTGACGAAGGTTCCCACATTCGGGTAACTGGAAACGCGTCGAGTATCCGGGGGTCACATACCTCCATGAGAGCATCAGTACCACATTTTTGTATATTTTTTTGTAAAGTGTTGTTATGTTTTTTGTTTGTACAATTTCGTTTTCTGTAATGTCATGCATATTTTGAATTGTGTACCCTGTTATTGGACAATTAGGTGATTATATATATATCTTTTTAAATACGTTAATAAAACTACTATTTTCCATAATATTTTGGTGAGAGTGGTGATCTATTTAAAGTCCCAACCATAGGGGGTTCCTTCTTGTCTACTCAAAGGGATGAGACCACCACATGAAATACCCACACCACTAGGGGAGCATGCCTTAATTTTTTCCTGGGTTCTTCATATAGGAAGGTGCGAACCATCCCGACGCCCTGCTCGTGAGGGATGCTGGAATAAAGTGATTCCACATCCAGTGTCACGAGGAGGGCGTCGGGAGGGACCACCATTCCTTCAATTTTTTTAAAAAAATCTAGTGTGTCTCAGGTATATGATGATAGACTTACTACATGTGGTGTAAGGACTGAGTCTATCAGTCTGCTAGCTCTCTCCGTGAGTGAGCCAATACCGGAAATGATTGGTCGACCGGGTATAGGTGAGCATTTTTTGTGCACCTTCGGCAGGGCATAGAACGTTGCTTCTCTAGGGAATTTATTATTTAAATAATTGTATGTATCTTGGTCTATCAGACTTTTCCGATAGCCCTGATTTATGATCATTAGGTATTGGTTCTGATATGCGGAGAGGCTAGCAGAGGAGATTTGTTTGTACCAGTCCTTATTGTATAGAATGTCATAGCACATCGTTTCGTAGGCCGATTTAGTCATTAAGACTACATTCCCTCCCTTGTCTGATGGTTTGATAATCAGGTCAGGGTGGTTACTAAGTTTTATGATGGCATTTCTCTGACAAGAGGTAAGATTGTTAGGATGCAAATTAATCTGCATGCCTTTGATATCGCTGATCACACTTTTTAAAAAGGTCCAAATATGGGAGTTGGTTGATAGATCCAGAAAACGAATAGATTTGGGCTTGAATTTTTTGGGGGTGGCAGTGGTATCAACATTTAGAGAAGTTAGTAAGGGTATGTCCTGTGTTAGTAGGATGTCATTTGGGGCGGTATTATTTTTATTATCGTTATTTTCTTAAGAGCTCTAAGAGCTCGGAAATCCGCCATAGTATAATGTTTTATACTTTCTGCTAATTCACGTTCCTGTCTGGTTCTAATAGTGGTTTGAGCAAACATATATTTATATGTCAGATTCCGTGCAAACATGTATATATCCTTAATCAATTCATATTTGTCCAAATTTGTAGAGGGGCAAAAACTTAAACCCAGTTTCAGTACTTCCAACTCGATATTGGTAAATTGGTATGGAGTTAGGTTAATTATGTCTAGTTCTAAGTTGGATGTGGGCAAGGCTCCGCCATCTGAAAATTTGGTTGTGCTATGGCTGACGAGGCCATATGTGAGTCTAGTGTAGTTTGCCTAGTGAGTGTTGAAGTGAAAGTGGGTTGAGTATTAGAAAAAGAGCCAGTTAGAGCTGAAGAATTAGGTGTTGTCAGATTGGATAGTTGTGATCCAATGGAAGTGGAAAGATTAGAAGAGGTACGTGCAGGTAACAAGTTTGCTATAGGGGGACCTCTGGGGGTTTGGGGTTGTATGTTCAAAATTTGTGCAGCTTGTTGGGCTATAGTTCCCATATATTTGTTTTGTGATTTTACACCACCACCCAATTTTACAAGATTGGTATTTCCTCCTTTTATTTTCAATATATTGTTCTATAATAGAAATACCACCCCCTCATCTCCAACCCGAAAAGAAAAAAAAAAATCAGACAATTAATAAAAAAAATCCCGTAGCCACCCCTCTCTCTCTCTCTCTCTCTCTCTCTCTCTCTCTCTCTCTCTCTCTCTCTCTCTCTCTCTCTCTCTCTCTCTCTCTCTCTCTCCCCCCCCCCCCCCCCCCCCATATATCAACATTCACGACTCCTCTTGAGTTCTCCTGTATATTTCCCCCCAGGGCGCCATTCTCTCCTGCTCCCCCCACTCCCTTTAATACTCAGCCATTGTCATATATTCTGGTGATTTTGTAAAAACTCTAACCACTTCCCCCATACACTATTATATGTTTCTAGGAGTACATATATAAGGAAATTGGGACTTTAGATGAAGCAGTTGAAATGCGGAGGTGGGAGTAAAAGTATTTATATATACACACACACACACACACACACACACACACATATATATATACATACATACATACATACATATAATTAGCACAAGGTATAGGAATGATGGATAAAACAATATATATACAAATAGGCACACGATCGTAAAAAAGTACATGGTAATAGAAATAATCATATAAAAAGCAGCAATATTGCCTGCAAGTGCCAAGGGTGGCATGCCCGGTAACTGTATCTATAATCACATGGAATATATAGGTATAGTTGTACTAAAATAGTGTTGATGACATCATCAAGGCATGATTGTTATAGCTGTAGCAGCTGTAGCAAATGTAGATTGACACGTTTCGTGGATTTTTGTTTACATATAATGTAAACCACACTCTATGCAACAATATGACAACTAAAGTGATCCTAAACCCAGAGACAATTACCCAATTACTGCATACCATGCAACACCTGTGGAAAAGCAACTAGTGTGCAGGAACCACAGTAGGAGACTGGCCGTGAGAACAGTCAGCTATTAATTCAGTGAAAGTGCATAATATGTTTCCGATCATCACGTCTTGTAGATTTATTTCCTCCTTCTTTGCCCATCTCGTAAAATACATGTGCTCATCTTTCCCTGGCTTAAAATAATTTGTGTCCAATAAAGAAATTAATGGGGAGTTATATTGCCAGTGATATAGTCTACCCAATCCATCCCATATCCTAAAAGTGATTTTTGTTAATGTATTTGTGCTGTTTAAAAATTTGCAATATTGTCGTGGGACCCACACCCTTTTGCTTTGAGCTTTTTCAATAACCACCCACCCTTTACCGTCTATGTTATATATCCAACTTGCTACCCTTGAGATGATAATTGCCTGGTAATATTTCTTAAAATCTGGTGCTGCTAATCCCCCTAATTTAAAAAAAGTAAAAAGTGTTGTGTATGAGATTCTAGGATGTTTGTGTCTCCAGCTTGTGTCTTTTAGCACTAAAGCTTTCACAAAAAAATCCTGTGGGACTCTTATTGGGATCATTTGGAATATGTATGTTAATTTTGGCAGGATAATCATTTTTAAAGCATTTATCCTCCCCAACCACGAGAGGGATTTATATCTCAGATAATTGAGTTGATCTTTAACCTTATTCAGTATAGGGATATAATTAGCTGAATATAGTGTTGACAGTGATACTGTCAATTTTACACCTAAGTCCCCAAGCTCCTCCTTACGTCATACAAAAGGGAATGTAGGTTGAATTGCCTGCTGTTCTTCTTTTGACTTTGATGTATTAATTTTGGGATTTGTCATCTTCCCATACCTACTCAATTCTTTTAGTATGATTGGTATTGTTGCCCTGGGGTAAGAGATATAAAATAGTACATCATCTGCATATGCAGCTACCTTATACTCCCTCTCCCCTACTCTCACTCCTCTTATATCAGTATTCTCTCAGATCACAGCTACCAGGGGTTCCAATGCCAGTACGAATAACATTGGTGAAAGGGGGCAACCCTGTCTTGTATAATTGAAGAGTTCCAGGGGGGGAGCTGTTGGGTGGTAATAAAATGCCGATATCCATCGCATCATCCTTTCCCTTATTCTTAAATGCATTATGCCGGGTACACACGACCGGACTTTGACGGACTACGTCCGACAGTCTTCCCGACGGACTTTCGGCGGCGTTCCGACGTACTTTCCGAACTAACGGACTTGGCCACACACAATCACACCAAAGTCAGACGAATTCGAACGTGATGACGTAAACCGGACTAGAATAAGGAAGTTCATAGTCAGTAGCCAATAGCTGCCCTAGCGTAAGTTTTTGTTTGTCGGACTAGCATACACACGATTGTATATATATGAAATCTACTCTTTATTACTATACAATGTTATGAAATAAATACTTTTTTTACTCTCACCTCCGCATTCTCAGCTGCTTCATTCAAAGTCCCAAACCTCCCTTTCAATATAGCATACACATGAACGGATTTCTCGTTAGGAACTGGGTCCGGCAGAGATTCAGCCGAAAAATTTGAAAGATTTTTGGACAGCAAAGGTCCGATGGAGCCCACACATGATCGAATTGTCCGTCGGACCTTTGCTGACGAAAAGTCCAGTCGCGTGTACGCAGCATTAGTGTTCCCAACATGAAGCCCCAGTCGACTCTGTCGAAGGCCTTTTCAGCATCTACCGACAGTAGCACGACTGGGGCACCGCTCTTTCTGGCCTCATGTATCAAGAACAGGGACTTAAGACAGTTGTCTTTCCCTTCCCTCCCTGTTACAAACCTCACCTGATCACTGTGAATCCATCTGTTAGGTACCTTGCAGTAGAGCCTGACTTGTAGGAGAAGACCCCTCTTACAGCGCAGGTTTAGGAGCCACTGGAATGGGAACAGTGGTCTCGTGAGCACAGTGGGTAGGAGTGCCTTATGGAAGTTGTAGTGGTCGGCACAGGAATGGTATGGAGATCCTCCAGGGATAGCTGGACTGCAGATGACAGCAGACAGAAGCGGCCAGCGAGCTGAGTGGCAAGAGATGGAGGAACAGCGGCTGCTGGAGCTGGATGAGAAGGCCGGAACACAACAACACAAGGTAGCAGGCAATAGGCAGAGTCAGACAGTCTGGGTCGGCAGGTAATAGGCAGAAGAACACAGCAGACAACAGCAGGGTCAGACGGTCCAGGTTGGCAGGTGATCAAGCGGATGAGAACAGCAGACAACAGCAGAGTCAGTAAGACAGGCAAAAGTCGGCAACGGTTCACAGCAGTCATAGGCAGAGTCAGGCAGGCCGGGTCGGATTGGAGAAGGTAGAGAAGTCAGATGGAGCCGGGTCAGTAAACAATCAGCAGGACGGATTCAGGTAACACTGGTACAGAGCTGCAGACAAAAAACAGCGCTGCACCAGTGTAGCTGAGGCACTTTTAAAAGTTTCTTGGCGCCAAACAGCGTTAGCGTGCCAATGTGCATGCATGTGCACACGCACACCTAGGGAGCGTGCCAGCGCACACTGGGGGGCAAACATTGCTGCACAATGCGGGAAAGGGCCTGCAAGCACATGCGCGCACGTTTGTGCCCCCGATCAGCACTGGCATGTTCCTGACACCATTGTGGCAGAAGTGGTTTTAATCTTCCCGCTATTATTTTTGCAAAGATCTTTATATCAATGTTTAGTAATGATATTGGCCTGTAACTCCCAAGTGCCATTGGAACCTTGCCCTCCTTTAGAATCAGGGTAACATAGGCCATCAATGCCTCTTCCCGGAGATTTTCCCCTTCTGCCAAAGCATTCAATTATTCACATAATTTAGGGGCCAGTAGTTTTTGAAACCTTCTTTAATACGTAATGGAGTACCCATCGGGGCCAGGACTCCCCATTGCCATATCCTTAATTGCTCTTAATACTTCTTCCTGTGTTATTGGGGCATCTAACAGCTTCAATGCCTCTTCAGGGACTACTGGGAGGTCAAGCCCATGCAGGTACTCTTGAATTTCTTCCCTACTCCCCCTGTTTTCTTCATTCTGTCTCACATTGCACAGCTGACTATAATATTGATGAAAGACCCCTGCTATTTCGGGCTTTATTTCCCCCAGGGGCGTTGCTAGGTTCCCAAAAGACCAGGGGCTTCAGCCCGAAGGCCGATAGTGGCACCGTGGGGGGACCCGGGGTGGTCGTGTCGCTGGTGTTTATGGTAGAGCGGTGGGGTTGTGTGCCAGGGGGTAAGCTAACTGTCTGGTTGCTGGCTGGCTTACTAGTGCTGCCCATCAATGATGCATCAATGACTCACCTACCTGACACACTGACCTCACCCACCTGACACACTGATCTCACCTACAGAGTAGAGACATACATACACTGACCTCACCTTACCGGCTACCTGACATACATACACTGACCTGGCTAACTGACATACACTGAACTCACCCACAACGAGTATTATACATACCTATGTTTAAGTCAGTAGTAGTCTTATGCAGGGAGCAAAATAGAATATATGCATGGGCATTGCGCACACATATTCCCTTTGTGCAATGCACACACCAAAACACATTGTCAGAAGAGTACATTTTAGAGTTAAGTAAAAAAATATGCAAACAAAATTTCTTAATAAATTGGATTTTTATTATACTTAAAACAAAGTTATCAACATCCAATACAAACAGATGCAGGTTACACACATCAATTCACTACTTAACCACTTTCCGACCAGCGCACGACGATGTACGTCCCTTTTTTGAAGAGGGATATCTCGGTAACGGCAGCAGCTGCTGCCACAACCGAGGTATCCATCTCTTCAGGCGCCGGTCGGCTGTCCGATAATGGTGGTCATCGCGGCGGATTCGCCGCGAGATCACCGTTATCGGCGGCGGGAGAGGTGCCCCCCCCCTTTACTGTTGTCTTATTTTTTTATTCAAAAAAGTGAATTTTTTCCAAAAAAAGTGCGCTTGCAAGACCGCTGCGCAAATACGGTGTGAACAAAAAGTATTGCAACGGCCGCCATTTTATTCTCTAGGGTGTTAGAAAAAAAACAATATATAATGTTTGGGGGTTCTAATTTTTTTTTTTAGCAAAAAACATGTTTTAAACATGTAAACACCTAAAATCCAAAACGAGGCTGGTCTTAAAGTGGGTAAAAGTGCAATGTACTCTCACTGATGTGAAGTACACATCTGTTTACATATTCCAAAACAACCCATAAAATGCAGCTTACACGCATCAATTCACTGCCTAGAAGGGTTACTACAGGTAATAGTCAACAAAACTAGCTTAATCAGTTTGTGTATAGACCATACACTTTAGGCCTGATTGACACCTATGCATCTTTATTGCTTTTTGCATATTTGCACTACAGAATGTGCTTGTGCTCCATTGGAAACCATGTAAAAATGGACTGTAGTGCAAATCTGCATAATGCAAAAAGCACAGGTGTGAACCAGGCCCAAGGGTCATAGAGGTAGACTGTAAGGAGAAAATACACTAAAAATAGCATGGCACATGCCATGTTTAGGTTATTCTCTCATCCAGTCTACCTCAAGTCAATGAACCGATGCCACATGGGTATCTTAGGCAATATTTAACCACTTGCTTACTGTGCACTTAAACACCCTTCCTGCCCAGACCAATTTTCAGCTTTCAGCGCTCTCGCACTTTCAGTGACAATTGCGCGGTCATGCAATGCTGTAACCAAATGAATTTTTTATCATTTTGTTTGCACAAATAGAGCTTTAGTTTGGTGGTATTGATTCGCGACTCCCTTTTCTTATTTTTTGCGATATAAGCGAAAACATAGCGGAAATTTTGAAAAAAAACAATATTTTCTCCTTTCTTTTTTAAAAGAAATCCAATAAAATCAAATTTTGTCATAAATTTAAGCCAAAATGTATTCTGCTACATGTTTTTTGTAAAAAAAATTCCGTTAAGTGTATAATAATTGGTTTGCGTGATCACGGACATATGTACGCAAATGATCATGTAAAAGGGGTGTGCAGGTGATCACGGACATATGTGTGCAGATAATCATTGGCACATGTTATTTTACTGGGACATATGTGAGGGACATGTGTTTTTATTATTTGGGGACATGTGTGTTTTGGGGACATGTGTGTTTTACTGTGGGGACATGTGTGTTTTACTGTGGGGACATGTGTGTTTTACTATGGGGACATGTGTGTTTTACTATGGGGACATGTGTGTTTTACTATGGGGACCCTAGACTGGTGATCAGTGAGTAAAAAAACAGCTAATACTCACTGATCACCAGCCGGCTGCAGCGATCCGCTCTCCTCTCCTCACCGACGACTTCCGTGTGAGGAGAGGAGGGCCGATTGCCTAGCAACCGGCTGTTTGTTTACATCACATGACGGCCGTGATTCGACACGGCCGTCATGTGATCAGGAGGGCCAATCACCGAGCCCTCCTGCCGATCCGAGATGCGCCGTGTCCGGGTGACACGGCCGCATCGGGATCGCGCCGCTGCGCGTGCACGCGCGCGCGATCCCTCTACTTCTGAAGGACGTTCCGGAACGTCCACTCAGAAGTAGACGGCTCCTACCCGGCCGTATATCTACATTGGCCGGGTGGGAAGTGGTTAAGAAACGTGTTATACAACACTCATTTAACACATAAATTGGAAGGCCGGGTACCGGCCTGAAGTTATGGGAGGAGCCCGGAGGGTATTTAAGCAGCCCAAAGGCCGCCGGTCTTTGTCGGTTTCCTGTGCGTGATATCTGATACGTCAGACATCTAGGACCGACTAGTATCGAAAAGGCGCCCCCCTTAGTAGTATTGCTATTGCACAGATCCTAATCCCCACAATGAGGGGAGCCACAGTACCCTCTTGGGGGACCGTGCAGGAAGAAAAGAGGGGGACTTGTAGGGGTATAAGTCTACAGCATTGGATGTATGTCTGCAGTTTTAAGCCACCTGATGGAATGAGAGATACGCAGGGTAAGTACTTTAGTCAATAATCTAGACAGGATAGTTTTAGGAAGGGAAGGTACACTTACTGGTTCGGTGCTGGTTGAGTGCGTACCCTCACATGGAGATGAAAGTTACTCTCTCCTGTGGGGTATTTGTGGGTGTAGGCTACTGCGATGAGATTGGACTTATGAATATCAGGTGTATGGGAGCGGATGGTAGGGGTGGGGAATGGGCGGGAGGAGGGGAAAGGAGGAAAGGGGAGGAAGGAGCAGGAAAGGGGAGGGCCCGATACTTGCCACTCCAACGCTCGACTGTAGCTGTCATGGCGGTCATTGGACCGCCTCGTGTGGCCTCCTCGGCGTTCCCGAAGGCCACGACGGTCCCGCAATTGCGTTGTCTCCGTCGCAAATGCGTGACGTCACGCGCTGTGCGCACGCACGCGGCCTCGCGCATGCGCACTAGCGCTTAGACTGTTGTCCGGAAGACAATCGGGGATGCCGCCGGCAAGGGGGATGTTCCTCAACGCCAATTACCTGGACCAGCCAGGACATTGGCCGAGGGAGTATATGGAGGAGACAGTGTTGGAAAAAGCTCCTCCTCCCCTTGCCGTGAAGCCGTGCACCTCGGTATAGCCTGAACATACCTAGACCGATGGGGGCGGATGGGAGCCACCTGGAGGGGACAATCAAAATGAAAAAAGTATTTTTATAAATACAGTAATTGCAAGAATTGTCTTTACTAAATGGGCATAGTGATCTAAACAGATTTGAAATGCAGAGATCGTTCTCCATCAGTGGGCATATAAATGCCATATAATCTTTGACAGTACGTGTAAAACATAATACACATTGTATTAGATTTTTAAATAATGAAGTATCAATTTTAATATTTAATAGACATGAAATCTTAGGCGCATAAATACCGTATTTATCGGCGTATAACACGCACCGGCGTATAACACGCACCCCAAGTTTAGGAGGGAATTTTAAGGAAAAAAAGTTTTAGGAGAGAAGTTTAGGGAAAAAAAAAACTTACATTTAAGCGTTATTTGCAGCTTGCCCAGCGTCATTTGCAGCTTGCCCAGCGTCATTTGTAGCTTGCTCAGCGTCATTTGCAGCTTGCCCAGCGTCATTTGTAGCTTGCTCAGCGTCATTTGCAGCTTGCTCAGCGTCATTTGCAGCTTGCCCAGCGTCATTTGCAGCCTTTCCCAGCATCATTTGCAACCTGCCCAGCGTCATTTGCAACCTGCCCAGCGTCATTTGTAGCTTGCCCAGCATCATTTGTAGCTTGCCCGGCGTCATTTGCAGCTTGCTAGTGTCATTTGCAGCTTGCTAGTGTCAGTTGAAGTTCGCCAGCGTTTAAATTTCCCGCCGCGAGAAATACCGCGCATGCGCGGCCGAAAAAGACCGAACCGTGGCCGAAAAAGGCCGAAGTGCGGCCGAAAAAGACCGAGCCGACTGTTCAGCTCCGCTCGGAGTCCCGCCTCCCTGCTGTTTCGGGAGCGAGCGCAGGGAGGCGGGACTCCGAGCGGAGCTGAACAGCCGGCTTCGGTCTTTTTCGGCCGCGCTTCGGCTTTTTCCGGCCTTTTTCGGCCGCGGTTCGGCCTTTTTCGGCCGCGGTCGCCATTTTTTCGGCGCCGCAACCGATTTTTGTCATTTTTTTTTGGGTATCGGCGTATAACACGCACCCACGACTTTCCCCCGATTTTAAGGGGGAAAAAGTGCGTGTTATACGCCGATAAATACGGTACATATAAAGGGAATACCATGCAGAGGAGTATTGTAAGACTATGTGGTTGTGAAGACAAAGCAGGAGTCCCACCCAGGAATACTAATAGTCCAAACATGTCCACCCATAGGCCCAAAGGGGGATGGAACAGCTAATTACTGTAATTGTGTTTTTCCCGAAACGAACCCCTTCAAAAAGGGGGCGAAAGAAATGGACTCGTTGAGTCCTGGTGGTGAGGTGGCATCTAGGTTGAAGATCCATCTCTGCTCACACTGTAAAAGTGTTTTATTCCAGTCGCCACCTCGATCGGGGACATGTATCCGATCGATTGCGGTGAATGTTATATTGGGCATTTTGTAGTTGTGCTTGACCACCACATGGCGACCCAAAGGCAGATAGTGATTGCCTATCTGCATCGAGTAGACATGTTTGGACATCCGGCGGTGGAACTCCTGCTTAGTCTTCCCCACATAGTATGCCCCACATTCGCAGGACATCAAGTATACTATACCCCGGGTTTGGCAGTTGGCGTAGTGCCGTGGCTTAAACATAGTCCCATTTGGGAGACAAAAGATTTTTGAGCGATTTATATACCGGCAACAAGAGCAGTGGCCGCAGGGGAACGAGCCAAAGGTCACGCAATGCCTCAATCTCTTTATCTCGTTCTTATACTCACTTTGTACAAATTTATTTTTAAGTGATGTAGCTTTCCTGAATGTGATTGAAGGACTGTTGGGGATGAAATTGCTCACTTTTGGGTCATCTGTCAAGATGCTCCAGTGTTTTTGAATGACGTTTTTGATCTCATTGTGTTGTTTCGAAAATCGAAGAATAATTCGGGTAGAATTATTGTCATGATTCTTCCTTACGGTTCTCTTTGTGAGAAGATCACTGCGAGATTGTGTGCAGGTTCTATTGTAGGCTTTCCGTAGGCAACAGCGGCTGTAGCCGCGTGCTAGTAGCCTAGCCTGTAAATTTTTAGCTTCTAATTTAAATGAGGACTCCTCAGAGCAGTTTCTGCGAATACGTAAATACTGCCCATAGGGTATCGAATCTTTGAGGGGTTTGGGATGAAAGCTATCAGCATGGAGAATTGTGTTCCCAGCTGTGCTTTTCCGAAACAGGGTTGTAGAGATTTTGTTTTCGTGACTACGCTCCAATTGGACATCAAGAAAAGTGATCTTGTTTAGGTCATGTGTCATCGTGAATTTTAGATTGTATGTATTGACATTGATATAATTATAGAATTCTAGCAACATTTCTTCTGATCCCTCCCAGACGACGAGGACGTCATCGATGTACCGTAGCCATAGTTTGATATGGCTCGTGTACACGAGGAGGTCCTCGTCGCCTAGGAGGGATTTCTCCCACTCCCCCAGGTACAGGTTGGCGTAGGCCGGGGCACAACATGTGCCCATGGCCACGCCCTGCACCTGGAGGTAGTGGGAGTTATTGAAGGCAAAAAAATTGTTATTGAGAATGTAGTTCAAACTGCTGGTGATGAAGTCATTCAGGGGTGGGTCGTATTTGCCACTCCGTCGAAGAATGTCCCGTACAGCTGCGACCCCCTTAACGTGGGGGATCGAGCTGTACAGGGCCTCGACGTCTATAGCCACCAGACGGGAGTTGGGTGGTAGTAGTACAGTTTTGGTGGCCTGCAAAAGATGAATAGTATCCTTCACAAAGGATGGTAAGCTTATAACGAAGGGTTGCAAAAAGGAGTCTATCACCTTACTGAGATTCTCGGAGATGTTTCCATTTCCCGAGACAATTGGTCGTCCCGGGGGTTTACTATACCCCTTATGTATTTTCGGGAGACTATAAAATGTTGCTACTCTAGGGTGTCTAACCATAATGAATTCATATTGGTCCTTGGTGATGGTACCATCAACAAGGGCCAATTGTATCATGTCATAAAATTCACTGTACGAGGTGTGTATTGCCTTAATAGTGACACTTACATACCAGTTCCTATTATCTAAAATATTCTGGCACAAGCTTACGTAGTCCTCATTATTCATCAATACAACGTTGCCACCCTTATCTGAGGGTTTAACTGTAATATTCACATTTTTACGTAGAGATTCTATGGCTTTAAATTCTTCGGAAGTTAGGTTAGTGGGAGGGGTCTTTTTTTGTGAGAGTTTCTTTAGATCTCTTATAGTTTGTTTTACAAAGGTCTCAATACTTGGAATCAAATTAAGGGGGGGGAATCTGGCTGATGACTTTTTATGGTTCGTAGGGGGAGTCTGCGTATCTTTCCCTGCATCTGCTAGCAGTGTTTCGATGTCAATTTGGTCTATCAAATCTATTGTATTGTTTTCTTGGTATAATAATGTAAGGTCACGTAAGGCTTTGAATTCCTTCATGCTGAAGGTTGACCAATCTGTGTCATCGATATTGTCCGTCTTTGAATGTAGGCTCTTGAGTAGGAGCCTACGTGCAAAGAGTTGCAAATCGGTGACTAGTTGGAATATATCGAAATTCTCCTGGGGACAGAAGGTTAGTCCTCGGGCTAATACATTCTCTTCAGCTGTTGATAGAGAATAAGAAGAAAGATTTATAACACTGTAGGACTCACTGGTGCCCGTGTCACAAATGAATCCAGATTTCCCACTCCCTTGTTTGTTTGGGGTGAGAGAGATCCCCGTGTTTGGTTTAAAGGGCTTTTGGGACCCTGCCGGAGGTGCTCGATTCTCGGGTTTGTGCGGGTAGTACTACTCGACGCATTGGAATTTACAGAGTCTGAGTTGTCAGTATCTATGCTTGATGACTCTTCTTTGGAATTCAGGGATTTTGTATGTCCCTTGTCATGAGTCGCTTGACTATCTTCTAGTGTTTGATCTACAGTGCGTTTTTTTCGGTCTTGTTCTGGAGAACCTTTATTGTTACGGCTTCGTTTAAATTTGCCTCTCCCTTTTAGGGGGATTTTTGCGTTTTGACTCGAATTAGAAAGATTTTGGGCCTTCGCTGTATCATTATTATGTTGTTGTAACTTTGATGCAGGATTTTTATTATTCTGCGTGTTAGTACTCCATCTATACGCTCGTCCCTCCGAGAAGGCCATTTTGTCCCTCCAAAATTTGATCTCTTTTTTGTGCAGGATGCTTTGATTGTACGCAGACAGGTCATCTCTTAGTTTGGTACGTAAATCTAAATATAGAGCATGCTGCGCAAAGGATTCCAAAATTGATTCTAACTTACTGATTTCAATATCTAATACCGAAATTTGTCTATTGTATTCCCTACTTAGGATAGCCATCATTTCTTGTGAACATTTATTTAAGTTCTCCTCCCATTCCCTCTTACATTCGGTACTAATTTGGTCCAGATTTGGAAAAATCTGGACCCGGAGTCCTAAAGGGTTAATCTTCTCTTGATCGTATCTAGCAAACGATTTAACATGCCAAAATAATGATGATTTCTTTTCTAGAATTCTATTTAATTTCTGTGTGAGTGTGGATATTTGAGTTTCCACTCTATCTTTTTGTTCAAAATTATTTTCGTAAGTAGACATGAGGTCATTCCATTCTTCACCCTGGAAACTACCCATATTCAATTTAATAGCCATACACAGATGTGATTAAATAGTGAAAAACCAAACACATTTGCATAGATCTCAAAATAAATAGATATACGTCCAGAGGCTCATGTCTTTACTCCAGAGTGTCACAGGAGGGGGGGACGGGGTGTTTAACCACCCAATTATATCAGCAGAAAAAGAAAAAAATGACACTTATTCAGGAGTATGAATTGCTGCTCACCCCTTCAGAATGAACTAAAAAAGAGAAGTTTCCCCCCCCAAGGAGGGAAGTGGGGTTTTTAGGCAGCACAGTGGATGAAGTGGGATAATTGATACGACATAGGTCAAAGATAAAAGAAAAAATGTTTTATTTTATTGACACAACTGTGACAATAGATTTAAAAGACATGAGCCTCATTCCAAGAATGCCATACAACAATCATATAATAAAACATACAGTATTACATGGACAAGCAGTGCTTTTCACAGTGTCATATTTCCTGAAAACAAAAAACGGAAACAAAAAAGTAGAACCTGACGCGTTTCAACTATTATCTGTGTAAGTCTTCTTCAGAGGATTACTTTTTTAGAAAAGATGTCTTTATCTGCTGGAATATAAAACATAATGGTATAACATGCTTGTAAGCATGGAATAAGTGCAGTCATCTCTTAGTAACTATACATGATGAGTACTGACATCAATCATTATAATGAAGCTTTATATATTTACCCACGTCTGTGTGATTGATATTATGGGCTTCTTTACTTGAGGGTCTTTCTAAAATGATTCTCCTTCTCCATGCGGCTCCGAGGCGATTCCCCACCGATCGAGGCGAGCCAGGCAGCAAATTTCCGGGTGCAGGGCTTGCAGGGGGTCACACGGGTTTTGACCAGTGGCAGCCGATTGAGCTGGGTGGGGTTCGGGACGGGGGGGGGGGGAGAGGGATAGAACCCAATTCCTGCATCGATATTCCAAAATAGGGAGAGGGTTGAGAGGATATTGTTCTAATTCTAATGTATAGATTATTTATCTTTTTTTGTGCATAATGTATGCGTTGTATTAGGATGCCTTATCGAAAGACCTGTCCCTCATATAGGTAATGTATAACCTAATTACATATAACCTATTATGACATACGCACTGTGGCCTATCTATCCCATATGCACCACTTTTTCTTCACATGTGTGTACCTTCCCTTTCCTCTTTTGTTGTAAATTCTATATATTAGGTGTTGTTGTAAACAGACCAATGTGAGAAATGGGGAATTCGTGTGAGGGAGGGATGGAAGAGGAAAAGAAGGGGGGACTGGGGGGGGGGGGGGAGGGGAAAGAGGGGAAGGGGAAAGATGGGAACAAGGGATGGGAAAAGGAAAGGAAAAGAAAGAAAGAGGAAAGGGGGAGAGGGAAACCAGAGAAAAGTTGGTACGTGGGACTAGAAGGGATGGGGACGGAAGGGGGAAGGGAAGAGGGAGAGGTGTAGAAAAGGAATGGGAAAAGGGCAAAGGAAGGCGAAAAAGAGGGGAAAAAGGGAAAGGGGAGAAAGAGAAAACAAAAAAAACATGACTGTATGGCGCGCACATACAACCAAAGGAAAAGAAGTGGGAAAAGGAAGGGGGGATGGGGGGGGGGGGAAGACGGGGGAAGAGGAAGGGGGGGAAAAGAGCTGGGGGGGAAAGAAAGGGAAGAAAAAAGACCGGAAGGAGTGGTGGGACAGGGATTGTGGGGCAGGGACAGGAAATGTGAACAAAGGGAAGGGGAAAGTGGGAAGGGGAAAAAAGTGGGGAATATGTGAGGGACTTGTTGGTGTAGTGAGGGGGAAGTGTGTGGGTATGTGGTGGGAACCTAGTATGATGAACTGTGTGCAGTGCAAAAATAGTGTGCAAATGCGGGTGAACTGTGAAAAAAATGGTGTGCATTAACAATGCCAAATGAACGTAAGTAGAAGTGAATGATCGGTGTGAAGAAATCGTGGACAGGACTGTGTGTTGACAGTGCCGGAAAGGAAAGAATGACAGGGGAAGGGGGGGGGGGAAAGGAAGGTGGGAGGGGAAGAAGGAAGTAGCATAGTACAAGAGATAAAATTGTGATGGTGTATCTTAGGTATGTTTGACCAAACACATAATACAAGTACTCTGCCAGACACATAATGTGTATTAAAATACGTATGAGACACGACATGGTTAGTATCGATAATTACCTTGCTGGGTCAAATGCTAAAGGCGCCCCCCTTAGTAGTATTGCTATTGCACAGATCCTAATCCCCACAATGAGGGGAGCCACAGTACCCTCTTGGGGGACCGTGCAGGAAGAAAAGAGGGGGACTTGTAGGGGTATAAGTCTACAGCATTGGATGTATGTCTGCAGTTTTAAGCCACCTGATGGAATGAGAGATACGCAGGGTAAGTACTTTAGTCAATAATCTAGACAGGATAGTTTTAGGAAGGGAAGGTACACTTACTGGTTCGGTGCTGGTTGAGTGCGTACCCTCACATGGAGATGAAAGTTACTCTCTCCTGTGGGGTATTTGTGGGTGTAGGCTACTGCGATGAGATTGGACTTATGGATATCAGGTGTATGGGAGCGGATGGTAGGGGTGGGGAATGGGCGGGAGGAGGGGAAAGGAGGAAAGGGGAGGAAGGAGCAGGAAAGGGGAGGGCCCGATACTTGCCACTCCAACGCTCGACTGTAGCTGTCATGGCGGTCATTGGACCGCCTCGTGTGGCCTCCTCGGCGTTCCCGAAGGCCACGACGGTCCCGCAATTGCGTTGTCTCCGTCGCAAATGCGTGACGTCACGCGCTGTGCGCACGCACGCGGCCTCGCGCATGCGCACTAGCGCTTAGACTGTTGTCCGGAAGACAATCGGGGATGCCGCCGGCAAGGGGGATGTTCCTCAACGCCAATTACCTGGACCAGCCAGGACATTGGCCGAGGGAGTATATGGAGGAGACAGTGTTGGAAAAAGCTCCTCCTCCCCTTGCCGTGAAGCCGTGCACCTCGGTATAGCCTGAACATACCTAGACCGATGGGGGCGGATGGGAGCCACCTGGAGGGGACAATCAAAATGAAAAAAGTATTTTTATAAATACAGTAATTGCAAGAATTGTCCTTACTAAATGGGCATAGTGATCTAAACAGATTTGAAATGCAGAGATCGTTCTCCATCAGTGGGCATATAAATGCCATATAATCTTTGACAGTACGTGTAAAACATAATACACATTGTATTAGATTTTTAAATAATGAAGTATCAATTTTAATATTTAATAGACATGAAATCTTAGGCGCATAAATACATATAAAGGGAATACCATGCAGAGGAGTATTGTAAGACTATGTGGTTGTGAAGACAAAGCAGGAGTCCCACCCAGGAATACTAATAGTCCAAACATGTCCACCCATAGGCCCAAAGGGGGATGGAACAGCTAATTACTGTTATTGTGTTTTTCCCGAAACGAACCCCTTCAAAAAGGGGGCGAAAGAAATGGACTCGTTGAGTCCTGGTGGTGAGGTGGCATCTAGGTTGAAGATCCATCTCTGCTCACACTGTAAAAGTGTTTTATTCCAGTCGCCACCTCGATCGGGGACATGTATCCGATCGATTGCGGTGAATGTTATATTGGGCATTTTGTAGTTGTGCTTGACCACCACATGGCGACCCAAAGGCAGATAGTGATTGCCTATCTGCATCGAGTAGACATGTTTGGACATCCGGCGGTGGAACTCCTGCTTAGTCTTCCCCACATAGTATGCCCCACATTCGCAGGACATCAAGTATACTATACCCCGGGTTTGGCAGTTGGCGTAGTGCCGTGGCTTAAACATAGTCCCATTTGGGAGACAAAAGATTTTTGAGCGATTTATATACCGGCAACAAGAGCAGTGGCCGCAGGGGAACGAGCCAAAGGTCACGCAATGCCTCAATCTCTTTATCTCGTTCTTATACTCACTTTGTACAAATTTATTTTTAAGTGATGTAGCTTTCCTGAATGTGATTGAAGGACTGTTGGGGAGGAAATTGCTCACTTTTGGGTCATCTGTCAAGATGCTCCAGTGTTTTTGAATGACGTTTTTGATCTCATTGTGTTGTTTCGAAAATCGAAGAATAATTCGGGTAGAATTATTGTCATGATTCTTCCTTACGGTTCTCTTTGTGAGAAGATCACTGCGAGATTGTGTGCAGGTTCTATTGTAGGCTTTCCGTAGGCAACAGCGGCTGTAGCCGCGTGCTAGTAGCCTAGCCTGTAAATTTTTAGCTTCTAATTTAAATGAGGACTCCTCAGAGCAGTTTCTGCGAATACGTAAATACTGCCCATAGGGAATCGAATCTTTGAGGGGTTTGGGATGAAAGCTATCAGCATGGAGAATTGTGTTCCCAGCTGTGCTTTTCCGAAACAGGGTTGTAGAGATTTTGTTTTCGTGACTACGCTCCAATTGGACATCAAGAAAAGTGATCTTGTTTAGGTCATGTGTCATCGTGAATTTTAGATTGTATGTATTGACATTGATATAATTATAGAATTCTAGCAACATTTCTTCTGATCCCTCCCAGACGACGAGGACGTCATCGATGTACCGTAGCCATAGTTTGATATGGCTCGTGTACACGAGGAGGTCCTCGTCGCCTAGGAGGGATTTCTCCCACTCCCCCAGGTACAGGTTGGCGTAGGCCGGGGCACAACATGTGCCCATGGCCACGCCCTGCACCTGGAGGTAGTGGGAGTTGTTGAAGGCAAAAAAATTGTTATTGAGAATGTAGTTCAAACTGCTGGTGATGAAGTCATTCAGGGGTGGGTCGTATTTGCCACTCCGTCGAAGAATGTCCCGTACAGCTGCGACCCCCTTAACGTGGGGGATCGAGCTGTACAGGGCCTCGACGTCTATAGCCACCAGACGGGAGTTGGGTGGTAGTAGTACAGTTTTGGTGGCCTGCAAAAGATGAATAGTATCCTTCACAAAGGATGGTAAGCTTATAACGAAGGGTTGCAAAAAGGAGTCTATCACCTTACTGAGATTCTCGGAGATGTTTCCATTTCCCGAGACAATTGGTCGTCCCGGGGGTTTACTATACCCCTTATGTATTTTCGGGAGACTATAAAATGTTGCTACTCTAGGGTGTCTAACCATAATGAATTCATATTGGTCCTTGGTGATGGTACCATCAACAAGGGCCAATTGTATCATGTCATAAAATTCACTGTACGAGGTGTGTATTGCCTTAATAGTGACACTTACATACCAGTTCCTATTATCTAAAATATTCTGGCACATGCTTACGTAGTCCTCATTATTCATCAATACAACGTTGCCACCCTTATCTGAGGGTTTAACTGTAATATTCACATTTTTACGTAGAGATTCTATGGCTTTAAATTCTTCGGAAGTTAGGTTAGTGGGAGGGGTCTTTTTTTGTGAGAGTTTCTTTAGATCTCTTATAGTTTGTTTTACAAAGGTCTCAATACTTGGAATCAAATTAAGGGGGGGGAATCTGGCTGATGACTTTTTATGGTTCGTAGGGGGAGTCTGTGTATCTTTCCCTGCATCTGCTAGCAGTGTTTCGATGTCAATTTGGTCTATCAAATCTATTGTATTGTTTTCTTGGTATAATAATGTAAGGTCACGTAAGGCTTTGAATTCCTTCATGCTGAAGGTTGACCAATCTGTGTCATCGATATTGTCCGTCTTTGAATGTAGGCTCTTGAGTAGGAGCCTACGTGCAAAGAGTTGCAAATCGGTGACTAGTTGGAATATATCGAAATTCTCCTGGGGACAGAAGGTTAGTCCTCGGGCTAATACATTCTCTTCAGCTGTTGATAGAGAATAAGAAGAAAGATTTATAACACTGTAGGACTCACTGGTGCCCGTGTCACAAATGAATCCAGATTTCCCACTCCCTTGTTTGTTTGGGGTGAGAGAGATCCCCGTGTTTGGTTTAAAGGGCTTTTGGGACCCTGCCGGAGGTGCTCGATTCTCGGGTTTGTGCGGGTAGTACTACTCGACGCATTGGAATTTACAGAGTCTGAGTTGTCAGTATCTATGCTTGATGACTCTTCTTTGGAATTCAGGGATTTTGTATGTCCCTTGTCATGAGTCGCTTGACTATCTTCTAGTGTTTGATCTACAGTGCGTTTTTTTCGGTCTTGTTCTGGAGAACCTTTATTGTTACGGCTTCGTTTAAATTTCCTTCCGGTCTTTTTTCTTCCCTTTCTTTCCCCCCCAGCTCTTTCCCCCCCCCCCCCTTCCTCTTCCCCCCGTCTTCCCCCCCCCATCCCCCCTTCCTTTTCCCACTTCTTTTCCTTTGGTTGTATGTGCGCGCCATACAGTCATGTTTTTTTTGTTTTCTCTTTCTCCCCTTTCCCTTTTTCCCCTCTTTTTCGCCTTCCTTTGCCCTTTTCCCATTCCTTTTCTACACCTCTCCCTCTTCCCTTCCCCCTTCCGTCCCCATCCCTTCTAGTCCCACGTACCAACTTTTCTCTGGTTTCCCTCTCCCCCTTTCCTCTTTCTTTCTTTTCCTTTCCTTTTCCCATCCCTTGTTCCCATCTTTCCCCTTCCCCTCTTTCCCCTTCCCCCCCCCCCCCAGTCCCCCCTTCTTTTCCTCTTCCATCCCTCCCTCACACGAATTCCCCATTTCTCACATTGGTCTGTTTACAACAACACCTAATATATAGAATTTACAACAAAAGAGGAAAGGGAAGGTACACACATGTGAAGAAAAAGTGGTGCATATGGGATAGATAGGCCACAGTGCGTATGTCATAATAGGTTATATGTAATTAGGTTATACATTACCTATATGAGGGACAGGTCTTTCGATAAGGCATCCTAATACAACGCATACATTATGCACAAAAAAAGATAAATAATCTATACATTAGAATTAGAACAATATCCTCTCAACCCTCTCCCTATTTTGGAATATCGATGCAGGAATTGGGTTCTATCCCTCTCCCCCCGTCCCGAACCCCACCCAGCTCAATCGGCTACCGCTGGTCAAAACCCGTGTGACCCCCTGCAAGCCCTGCACCCGGAAATTTGCTGCCTGGCTCGCCTCGATCGGTGGGGAATCGCCTCGGAGCCGCATGGAGAAGGAGAATCATTTTAGAAAGACCCTCAAGTAAAGAAGCCCATAATATCAATCACACAGACGTGGGTAAATATATAAAGCTTCATTATAATGATTGATGTCAGTACTCATCATGTATAGTTACTAAGAGATGACTGCACTTATTCCATGCTTACAAGCATGTTATACCATTATGTTTTATATTCCAGCAGATAAAGACATCTTTTCTAAAAAAGTAATCCTCTGAAGAAGACTTACACAGATAATAGTTGAAACGCGTCAGGTTCTACTTTTTTGTTTCCATTTTTTGTTTTCAGGAAATATGACACTGTGAAAAGCACTGCTTGTCCATGTAATACTGTATGTTTTATTATATGATTGTTGTATGGCATTCTTGGAATGAGGCTCATGTCTTTTAAATCTATTGTCACAGTTGTGTCAATAAAATAAAACATTTTTTCTTTTATCTTTGACCTATGTCGTATCAATTATCCCACTTCATCCACTGTGCTGCCTAAAAACCCCACTTCCCTCCTTGGGGGAGAAAACTTCTCTTTTTTAGGGCTGGACCAAGTTATCTCCCGAAGAACACGATAGGCGCAGAACTCTGGGCCTATGCCTCTATTGTGGGGCCAAAGGTCATTTCCGTGACACTTGTTCTCTTCGTCCGTAAAAACGCTCAGGGCTAATACATCTGGAAGGTGGAGTATTAGACCCTGAAATATCCCCTTCACCTTCTCGTCTTCTCCTTTCTGTGTTGCTTCATGTCGGCACTTCCTCTCGTTCGGTCTCAGCACATCTGGATTCCGGAGCCGCTGCCAATTTCATGGATTGGGAAACTGCATCCTCCATGAGACTTACCCTTTTGCCCCTTACAACGCCATTGGTGGTCTTGGCGATTAATGGCACTGTTCTCCCAGGGGGCCCTATCTGCTTCCGGACCCTTCCTGTTAAGATGTCAGTAGGGACACTCCACCAGGAGTGGATATCCTTCCTTGTCTTACCTAAGGCTTCATCTCCTATCATATTAGGTCTTCCTTGGTTACGGTTCCATTCCCCACACGTTGACTGGACTGCTGGACAGATCCTGGCTTGGGGTTCCTCCTGTTCCTCTTGCTGCCTACTCAAGGTTATCCCAAAAGAGAAACCTCCTGTTGCCATCATCCCGGTAGCTTCTGCTCGTCCCGCTGTATATAGTGATCTCTGGGATGTGTCCTGCAATAGTCGGACTGATGCGATTGAGATGGTCACTACACCTGACAATACTATTCAGTCGGCCTCTGCACTAGTTATGCCAGTCCAGCCCATGCCCAGTAAGCTTTCTGCTTCTTGTTCAGGACCTTCTGTATCCTGGCCTCACCCTACTGCTACTATGCCCTTAACCATTCCTAAAAAGCCTTTAGTCCTCTACAAGTCCTCTCGTCCTCCCCCTACATCGGTTCCGGTCTCCGAGGATAATCTAAAATACGAGGTTAGTCAAGTTTTGGATTCCCGACTCCGTAAAGGCATTCTTCAATACCTCGTACATTGGAAAGGGTTTGGTCCTGAGGAGAGGTCTTGGATCACTGCATCTGAGGTCCTTGCTCCTCATCTGTTGAGGAGGTTCCATCTGGAGTTTCCCTTTAAGCCTGGACCCAGGTGGGGGAGGGGGAGGCCTCATAAGAGGGGGGGTACTGTCATGTTTATGCAGTAATCTTTCCCTGTTTGCTTACCTCTCCTCATGTGTTCCAACTAAGAGGTCAGCCACTCTCACCTGGTGGGTTTTATAACCTCTCCTCTAAGCATGGCTCCACCCTAGGCCCTATCAGGGAACCCTATATTAACCTGTGCACTGCAAGCCAGTGGTGCTGATCAACCATTGTGTATCCGTGGTGTGTTCGGCTTCCTGGTTCCTGCTTGTTGTGTGCTCTATGTTTGTCTCTGTTACCGACCTTGGCGTGTTCTCAACTATCCCTGTCTGCCTGTGACCCTGAACGTTTGGCATGTACTCTGCTGTTCCTGTTTACCCTGACCTCTGCCTTATCCCCTTACTATCCTTGTCGTTCCAGCCTGCTGCTTCCTTCTCCTGTAGTCTACTGTGAGCGTGAGCTGTGAGACCCTGGGGGTCGCGACCTGGAGCCAGACTGCAGCGAAGTCCATCCTCACCACTAGAGGCTCTGGCGAACACCGGCTGGCTCTTAGACTCCGCGCCCTGGGGAATCTATGCTCTAGTTCCCACTGGGATCTGTGTTAGTGATCCAGTAGACCTGTGTCCTGAATCTCCCTGAGTACAATCCGTAGCAGTCAGTCCTAAGGTCCACTACCTAGCGGTGCACTTCTGACTCCTACTGAGTGCACCTGTCACCTGGTCTCAGGTGACCTGACATACTCCGTATATGCTGCTGGACTGATTTATCTTCCTTGCCCCATATGTGGGAAACAAGTGTGTGGGACCATTTGTTCACTCAAATGGTCCATCTGATCCGGTAAGAGTGCATAATATTGACGGTGGAGGACTTGTCACTATGAACACCATGTACAACAGTTGAAAACACTCTTATCACATGGTGGATTCCATCATATTCAATATTTCGTATTGTTATAGTGTATGGACTTATTTTATTGCGCTGCACCTTTTTAAATTTTTTATTCATTTATTGAGGTGTTGTGGTTTGCCTTTTGGTGTTCAGCTTGCAATTGTTAATTTGTTGCTACTTGTTCATATTTGTGTGTGCTGATTGTTTCGTTTTACCTCTTACAACTAACACTTTTTCAGATGGGCCTTCTTATACTGGGTGGGGACTTTAACATACCCCTGGATCCACTTCTTGATACCTCAAATGGTGCATCCTCACTCTCGTTCTCTGCCTTACACCAAGTAAAGCTGCACTTAGCCTCTCTCACACTCCACGACACCTGGCGCACCATAAACCCATGGGAGAAGGACTATACATTTTTCTCACCCCACATAATCCATACTCTAGGCTGGACTACCTCTTCATCCATCAAGCCGACCTGACATACCTCCATGATGCAACTATAGAGAACATGGTACTCTCTGACTATCACCCAATCACACTGACTTTACAATTCCCACAGAGGGAAAACTCTACCAAAATATGGAGGTTAGATGCCACCCTACTGTCCGAATCTGGAGACCTGACATAACACAGACTATCCGGGACTACTTTCGACATAACAACACACAAGATGTGTCTCCCATTACTCAATGGGAGGCGCACAAACGCGTGTTACGAGGGCACCTGCTTTCCATCGTGGCCAAGAAGAAAAGAGAACACCAAGCTACTATTAAAAGCTTATCTGAAAAAATAGCCTTACTGGAAGCGCAGCATAAATGCTCACTGGCAAGGAAGGTGGCGAAAGACTTAGCTGACACTAGAGCACTCCTTTGTGAGGAGCTCTTTAAAAGAGCACGTAAATGGCAACTCCTGTCACAGAAGTTATTCTATGAACGGGGCAATAAACTAGGGAGGCTTCTAGCGAGAGCCACACAGAAACGAACCCTTACAACTACAGTACACCATATCAAAGTAGAGATAGGGGTTTTCCATTCCAAAAATAAGGAGATCGCTAACCTATTTAAATAATTTTACAGCAAATTTTACGATCTCCAAACACACAAACGCAGATCAGTAGACAAGAACGTTTTCCCGAATGTCATGCAGGAGTTCTTAACCACATAAAGCCCACAGGCCCAACTGATAATAGAGAAGCACTGGAAGCCCCGCTATCGGCGGAGGAGTAGGAGGAGGCCTTGAAAGCCACGAAGCCTGGCAAAAGTCCGGGACAGGACGGCTTCTCGGTACAATACTATAAGAGCTTCGGCGATCTCCTAGTGCCGGGATTTCTCAAGGCCTTCAATGCCCTCTCCCGCACCCCTTGCAGGTCGGGAAGCCTCCTAGAGGCATATATATCGGCAATCCCTAAAGAAAACAAAGATCCTACTGATGTAGCCAATTACCAACCCATTTCCCTTTTAAATGCAGATTTCAAATTGTTTGCCAAGATCCTGGCCACCCGACTGACCTACCATGAACCTGCATGGGTGGGCCTGGACCAGGTTGGTTTTGTCCCTGGTAGAGAAGCCTGGGACAGCACCACTGGCTCACCACTACTCAACGGGAGGGCTGTTTTTTAGCCATGAACGCAGAGAAGGCATTCAACAGGGTTGCCTGGGACTACATGGACGCCGTCCTGGAGAACCTGGGGCTGGGTCACTGTATGCGGGCCTTTATCAGGGTGCTATACACGAATCCCAGAGCTAAAGTCCGGGTTAATGGCCACCTGTCGGACACCTTCCCCATCCAGAATGGGACCAAACAGGGGTGCCCTCTCTCCCCTATACTGTATATCCTCACTCTAGAACCTCTCTTCTGCTGCATTCGAGCAAACCCGAACATCAAAGGCATAGAAGTACACCAGCGGGAATACAAGATTGCCGCCTTTGCAGATGATATCCTGCTCTTCCTCTCGCCCCATTAATGTCCCTTCCCAACCTAATGCTGATTCTAGAAAAATTAAAGACTATCTTGAACCTAAAGATTAACTTTTCAAAATCATTTGTGCTAAACATATCACTGTCCCTACTGTAGTTCAACTCTGTCAGAATAACTTCCTGTTTCGCTGGAAAGCAGAGGCCCTCACCTATCTAGGCATACAACTCCCTAGTAAGTTCAAAGATTTATGCGAAAAAAACTTCCTAGCAGAATTAAAATCTATACAGCAAGATCTCAATAGGTGGGAGGCCCCCACCATATCATGGTTTGGTCGGGCTGCGATTCTTAAGATGACAGTACTCCCTTGTTTACTATATAAACTCCAAACTGTCCCAATCCATTTGCCACCCTCTTTTTTTGCTACCTACAAGTAGGGCCTTTCTCTGGGAAACCAAGATGGCGCGTATTGGATGGGCAAAATTGGTTCTGCCAAAAACAAGAGGTGGGATAGGCCTCCAAGACCTACAGAGATACTACTGGTCAGTACACCTGACCCGAGTGGTTGACTGGAGGCTTCACAGACGACACAAGGGCTGGGTACTGCTAGAACAGCTGATTGCAGGGACTGATTTGCGTCTGGCTCCTTGGCTTCTGCACAAACACATACCAGCAGCCACTCAAGTACACCCTCTCATCAGAGCAACTCTGAGTGCATTCAATAAGGAATGCAGAATACACTCACTCTCAGCGAAAACCTGCGCAATCACACCTCTTAAAGGAAACCCAGAATTTCCTCCTGGTATGGAACAAGCCTACCTAGTGGCTGAATGGCCATACCCAGACATGCAGGCTCAACACTTCTTTCTGGGGGGTAGATTCCTTCGACAGCGAGAACTTGCAGCAATCTCAGACACTTAGGCTGCATTCACACCTGAGCATAGCGGAACGAGCTTTTTTACCGGCGTTTTGTCGCGCGAATTCGGGCGCGTTTGCATACAGCGTTTTCAGGCGTTTTTTAACTTCAGCACTTTTCTTGATAGCCAATAGGAAAAATGATCATCTCTGTCATCATTTGTTGCTATGTTTTTAGATTTTGTTCATCTGCTTCCTGGGTGAATACTGTACTTTCGGTTCATCATTGTGCTTCCTGCTCCATCTTATTGTACTATCTTCTGCACAAAGATGAGTGACAATGAGATGGCGTGTTTTTTGGCAGCAGCCACTGTTACCTCATACTTTCTACATGAAAGAGAGAGGAGAAAGAAGAGGGCACACAGATATTGGATCCACCCAGTAATTGCCGAACGAGAAGAGAGAGGCCAATTTTGGGTCATGTATAGTGATCTACGTGAGCATGATGATAAATTCTTGGACTACACAAGGATGTCCATAAAAAGGTTAGTCAAAGTAATTTGGATTCATGATGTTTGACATTGTTTCTGTCTTATAATGTCCACTAATAAACCCCATATTTCTTATTGTTGCTCACAGCTTTGATGAGTTACTGGGTTTACTCAGTAGCCGGTTGCAAAGAATGGACACCTATTTCCGGAACAGTATACCCCCAGTGGAACGACTAATCATCACACTGAGGTAAATGTTTCTTATTTCTTTTTGTCCCCAGTGCCACGTATCATCAGTGCCACGTATCAGTACCACCTGTCAGTGTCATGTGTCATCATTGCCACCTGTTAGTGCCACCTGTCCCCAGTGCCACGTATCATCAGTGCCACGGATCAGTACCACCTGTCAGTGTCACGTGTCATCATTGCCACCTGTTAGTGCCACCTGTCCCCAGTGCCACGTGTCCCCAGTGCCACATATCATCAGTGCAATGTATTAGTACACCTGTCAGTGTCACGTGTCATCATTGCCACCTGTTAGTGCCACCTGTCCCCAGTGCCACGTGTCCCCAGTGCCACGTATCATCCAGTGCCACGTATCAGTACCACCTGTCAGTGTCACGTGTCATCATTGCCACCTGTTAGTGCCACCTGTCCCCAGTGCCACGTATCATCAGTGCCACATATCAGTACCACCTGTCAGTGTCACACGTCATCATTGGCACCTGTTAGTGCCACCTGTCCCCAGTGTCACGTGTCCCGAGTGCCACTTATCATCAGTGCCACGTATCAGTACCACCTGTCAGTGTCACCTGTCATCATTGCCACCTGTTAGTGCCACCTGTCCCCAGTGCCACGTGTCCCCAGTGCCACGTAACATATTACAATGATTATTATAAAAAAAATCTGAGGGAAAAATAAACATCCAATCACACAATTTTAATGCTAAACAAAAACTTTATTTGTTAATATAAAATATTAACGAAAGATTACTTTTTCTCTTTTTTTTTTTTTTTAATTTGGAAAATATACAGCTCAACCATCTAAACAAAGAAATATAGCCAACGTAGCTCATAAAACAAAAAAAAAAATTTTTTGAGGTGTTGAAAGGTTTGGGAGGAGTTGACTCCCTCATTAGGTGTATTGACCACATCCATTGCATGGCCATATTGTGACCAGGTGGAGGTAGATGGATGATCATTGAGCTGCCAATTAGAAGGTGGTGGTGGTGGTGGTGGTGTTGGCAGAGGATAGTAATTAGTTGGTGGCGGTGTAGGCAGATTAGGGTAATTAGGAGGTGGTGCTGAAAACCGAGGAAGGGGTAAAGAATGTGGTGCTGGCAGATGGGGCGGGGGGGGATTTGCATAGGGACCATATGGTGGCGGAGTTTCTGAGGACCTATATGTGGAGGTTGGTGGGATAAAGGTCGCAATGTAGTGGATGGTACCTGGCAACATGTCTGCCTGGAGCTCTGATGGTACCTTCTCCATCAGACCTTCCAGAC
Organism: Lithobates sylvaticus; assembly: GCA_028564925.1. Lineage (NCBI taxonomy): Eukaryota > Metazoa > Chordata > Amphibia > Anura > Ranidae > Lithobates > Lithobates sylvaticus. The sequence goes on along the minus strand of CM053032.1, from coordinate 100,896,814 downwards.
ATCTAGCAGACGCCTGAACATGGGACCTATTGCCGGTCATTCTGTCCGACACACCAGCCATAATGTCCAGCATGCGGTTAAAATCGGGTTCCGGAGCCCTCCTTCGTGTTCCTCTAGCTGGTACACGTACAGTAATAGGTGGTGTGGACTCCTTGTCTCCCACAGGTGTCGCTGATGTAGAGCGTGCTGGAGTAGACGATTGCCTCTCCAGATTAGGGATGAGCCGAACACCCCCCCCCCTGTTCGGCTCGCACCAGAACCCGCGAACGGACCTAAAGTCCGTGCGAGCTTTAAAACCCTATTAGTTATAATGGATGCGAAGGTTCAAAATCAAAAGTGCTAATTTTAAAGGCTAATATGCATGTTAATGTCATAAAACGTGTTTGGGGACCTGGCTCCTGCCCCAGGGGACATTTATCAATGCAAACATTTTTTTTTAAAACGGCCGTTTTTTCAGGAGCAGTGATTTTAATAATGCTTAAATTGAAACAATAAAAGTGTAATATTCCTTTAAATTTCATACCTGGGGGGTGTCTATAGTATGCATGTAAAGGGGCGCATGTTTCCTGTGCTTAGAACTGTCCCTGCAAAAAGTGAAATTTTTGCAGGAAAGAAAGCTATTTAAAATCACTCGCGGCTAATGTGAATTGACGGCTCCCGTAACACAGAGAACAGTCATTCATTGAAAGTCATTCATAAAAAAAAAGTCATTGATTAAAAAAAAAAAAAAATGGCGTAGGGTCCCCCTCAAAATCCATACCAGACCCTTGAGGTCTGGAATAGATTTTAAGGGGAACCCCAGCCAAAAAAATGGCGTGGGGTCCCCCTCAAAATCCATACCAGACCCTTATCCGAGCACGCAACCTGGCAGGCCTCAGGAAAAGAGGGGGGGACGAGAGCGCCCCCCCCCCTCCCGCCTGAACCGTACCATGCCACATGCCTTCAACATTGGGAGGATGCTTTGGGGGTCTGACCCCCAAAGCACCTTGTCCCCATGTTGATGAGGACAAGGGCCTCTTCCCCACAACCCTGGCCGGTGGTTGTGGGGGTCTGCGGGCGGTGGGCTTATCGGAATCTGGAAGCCCCCTTTAACAAGGGGACCCCCAGATCCCGCCCCCCCCTGTGTGAAATGGTCACAGTGCATGCTTGGCCAATCATCAGCCAGCATTGCACTGCGACTGGCGCAATGCATTGCGGGCCGCTCGCATCACACGAATTTGATGCGAGCGGCCCAAATAGTTCTGGGCTCGCCAAACGGGCGAACGCCCGATGTTCGATTCGAACATGGGTTCGAATCGAACACCGGGCCCATCCCTACTCCAGATCTTGGCCTTCTTTATCACCACCTGATGCTTGGCTTGCTTGTGTGTCCAAAGCATTATTTTGGGAACTGTCCTCCCAGCTGTTTTCAGTACTGAAAATAGAAATTAATTATTATAACTTTCTCTTTACATTTTATTTAATGACATTCGTACAGATGATAGCTTACCGCCCCAAAGCCAGCAATGGCCGAAGGAACTCCAGTTCTTTTGCATACATGTAATCTCTCGGAGCACATGCCGCAGATCCATGTCGTAGATGTCGAGTGTAGGCATCCCGTATACTTTTCCACTTTAATTTGAGCATTTTAACTGTCAAAAAACAAATTAAAATATATATATTTATTTCTTTGTAGGTACCTAGCAACTGGACAATCGATATCAAGTCTGCACTATAGCTTTCGGGTTGGCAAATCAACAGCCAGTTATATAGTCCGTGACACCTGCTCTGCAATTTGGGATGTATTAAAGGATATAGTGTTTAAAAAACCTACATCAGAAGAGTGGTCCCAGATATCAGAGGTTTTCCTGCAACGCTGCAATTTCCCTAATTGTGTCGGAGCGATCGATGGGAAACATATCAGGATCATTAAGCCCATGGGAAGCGGAAGCCAATATTTCAACTATAAGAAATATTTTTTCTTTGTTTTGATGGCGGTTTTGTTTTGATGGCCAATTATTGCTTCCGTTATATAGACATTGGGTCGTATGGCAGCAGCACTGACTGCTATTTTTACCAATTCCTCATTTGGACACCTCCTACGTACCGATTGTCTGGACCTTCCGGCAAGCAGGCCACTCCCGGGCACAAATGGCCCTCCCCTCCCCTACCCTCCCCTACCCAGTGTGTTTGTTGGAGATGAGGCCTTTGCTCTGAGTGAGCATCTACTAAGGCCTAAGGCACAATCTAAATGAACAGAGGAGTGTGTTCAATTACCACCTAACACGAGCACGTCGTGTTGTAGAATGTGCATTTGGCATATTGTCAAATAAATGGCGGGTACTGCACACTCCGATTGTTCTCAATATGCAAAATGCAGTCTCTGCTGTTAAGGCTGCATGTGCGTTGCATAATTTTGTAAGGCAACGGGATGGATATGATTTTGAGGAGCCAGTACTTGAGAGTATGGAAAGAGCGCATTGGACCGGTGTTCATGGAAGCAGACAAGGGACACATGTCAGGGATCAATTTGCTTCCTACTTCATGTCTCCAGCAGGACAGGTCCCATGGCAGCTTGAGGCAATTCAATACATTTAAGTCTTTATTTCTTTGTTATAATAATAAAACCGTATACTATGCTATGTGAATAATTATTAAAATTGCTTGATTTTTTTTGTGAAGAAGTCCCATGTTTTTTTTTTAAATATATATTTATCTTTGTGTGCAGTATCTATACAATATACACTAGGGGTCAGAGTGTGCCATCATGTATTTGTGACATGCTGACTATACTATACTCATACTCCTATGCATAGGCCCCTTTCACACTGAGGCGTTTTTCAGGCGCCTGTATAGCGCCTGACAAAAGCGACTCCTTTCACTCGGCTTACACACTGGAACGGTGCACTAGCAGGACGGTAAGAAAAAGTCCTGCTAGCAGCATCTTTGGATCGGTGAAGGAGCGGTGTATTCACCACTCCTAAACCGCTCCTACCAATTAAAATCAATGGGGCATCGCGACTATACCGCCGGTTTTAACCCTTTTCCGGCCACCAGCGGGGGTTAAAACTGCCCCACTTGCGGCCAAAAAAGGGTTAAAAAGGCACGCAAAGCACCACTGCAGAGGCTCTTTGCAGGCGGGTTTTCAATGGGAAGGGGCGCTTTAGGAGCGGTAAATTCACCGCTCCTACAGTGCTCCAAAGATGCAGCTTGCGGGACTTTTTCACATGTTGGGTATCTATTTACTCACCGTATCTTCATCTTTCACATTATGCAAAAAAATTGGACTAACTTTACTGTTTTTTTTTTTGTTTTTTTAAAGCATTAAACTGTTTTTTTTCTGAAAAAAAACCTGTTCGAATAATTGCTGCGAAAATACCATGCGAGATAAGTTGCAACGACCGCCATTGTATTCTCTAGGGTCTTTTCTAAAAAAACATATATAATGTTTGGGGTTCTATGTAATTTTCTAGCCAAGAAATTATGAATTTTACATAGGAGAGAAATGTCATAATTGGCCCCGGGTGTGAAGTGGTTAAGCATAAGCTAGTACTGTTTTTCTATAACGTACTAAATAACAATCATCCTATGTTTGCAGGGGTTTATCTTACCTTTACCATCCTTAACATGGCCAGTTAGGTCTGCCCAGTTTGTGAACACTTTCATGGCAATCTGGTTCCATGCCCTCCTCTTGCTCGCTCGCAGTTTATAAGTAGGATCTCTTGTATCATAGAGACAGGGGTGCTCCTTGACCATTCTAATAAAGGTCTCCTGATCCAGTAGGCATACAGTCTCATCTTCTTCATCCTCCATATTGCTGGTCTGTATGTCTGCTAAAATGGTGATCTGTGCACTTCCTGTTATGTTTTATGTCATTTCCTTATGTACAATCTATTTCACTTGAGCAGATGCAGCGACAAAACGCCCGTAGAAACGCTCGTTGTCGCGCTAGACGCTTAAATCGAGTGTTTCCATTAGTTTCTATGGGGATACAAACGCCCAAATCTGCCCGATTCGCACGACAAAAAAGGGTCCGGAACTTGTTTGAGCTTCAGGCGTATGGCTTCAGGCGTTTTGGATTGGAGATGTGAACCATCTCCGTAGAGAATAATGTATTTTTTCCCCTCTAGCGTTTTGTAGCTTAAGGCTTAGGGCGACAAAACGCTCAGGTGTGAATGCAGCCTAAGTCTTTTCCCTTCTGGGCCTATATCCAAATAAAATTTTTTCTTGACAGCCCCACAAACAAGGACAGTTTTGGGAAAAATCCAACAGTCCTAGAATCACTGTGTACCGGCCCCTCCCCCCAGAGTCACTTGATTTCGGTGCTCTATGCCGCAATGTTCATGGAATCCTATGCCTCCCTGCGCTCGGAACATGCCTATTGGTAAACCATACTGGATAGGGAGATAGAGGACACCAGTTGGGACCGAATTCATCTATATATCCACAAAGGCTCCCTCAATGTACACACACAGGAAAAAGGGTATAAGATTAAGATGAAATGGTATAGCACGCCAGAATTTCTCCACAAGTTATGTAGAAGAATACATATGGGCCTTACCTAATGAAGAATACATTTTTTTTTTAAATTTGGGATATTTATTATAGCAAAAAGTACAAAATATTGTGTTTGTTTTCAAAATTGTCACTCTTTTTTTGTTTATAGCCAAAAAATTAAAACCGCGGAGGTGATCAAATACCACCAAAAGAAAGTTATATTTGTGGGGGGAAAAAATAACATTAATTTGGACTTGTGACATGTATCATGTAGTGCAGGGGGTAGGCAGCTTTAAAGAGGTGGAGAACAACACCTGATTTAAACCTCTTAATTGATGGTGGGAGCTCCTCATAATGGGCCCAGCGAGTGTACACTCAGACCTAGAAACTCAGCACAGGGATGGTGGGAACCCCTCATAATAGACACACAGCAGTTGTACAGACCTGGGAACTCAGCACAGGGATGGTGGAAACCCTATGGAAATTTCTATGGTTACAAATTTTATACAAAATTTCGTTAACGAATTTCGGATCCAAACTCCGTTACAACGGAAATGTGACTGGTGTTTTGTTCACCAATCAGAGGAAGTCAGCAGTCAGCACAGCACAGGGATGGTGGAAGCCCCTCATAATGGGCACAGCGGGTGTACACTCAGACCCGGGAACTCAGCACAGGGATGGTGGGAACCCCTCATAATGGACACAGCAGGTGTACAGACCTGGGAACTCAGCACAGGGATGGTGGAAACCCCTCATAATGATAAATTCATCATAACGAACATTCGTTATTTTTACGAAAAGTTAACAAAACTAAAGGATAAAAACCCAGGAAGTCAGCACAGGGATGGTGGGAGCCCCTCATAATGATAAATTCATCATAACAAACTTTCTTTCTTTTTACGAAAAGTTTACGAATCTAACGAAAATGCGTATTTCGTACGAATCCGAATTGAATTTCGGACACATTTTTTTTTTAATATGAAACAGAACAGAGCAAAAAAAAACAAATTTTTAGATGGTGCCATATCTACAGTGCATCGGTGTGAAAGCAGCCCTATACTATTATGCCCAGTGTATTGCTTCACACTGACCTAAAGATTTCTTCTTTCCTGCTGCTGGCACCACTCTGGAGACCGCTAGCCTGGGATGAGTTGTGGAGTGCAAGTGGTATCACTCTGCATGGGACAGGAGTCAGCACTACAGAGGAGACATCGGCTTATGCAGCTCTTTCTCTCTACTACAGCTACAACTTTACAAGTAGTCCCTCTGCATCTCACTGTGTTGGCTCTGCAATGGTGGGTCAGCAAACCCAGACCGTGATCCATACCTCCCAACTGTCCCTGATTTTGAGGGACTGTCCCTGATTTGGAACAAAGTCCATCTCTCCCTCTTCGATCCTCATTTGTCCCTCATTTTGGTCTGATCTATATAGTTTTATATAAAATGCACTTTTTATCTTTTAAAAAGTGTTTCCCAGTGCTAAACCTTTCATCCATTTCCAAAGCCAAAATAAAGGAATAATAGTAGTAAAAAAAAAAGTACTTGTGGGTTTAACTAATCATTTTATTGGTATAATTTTCCTTTAAGGGAGCGTGGCAGGGTGTGTGTCCTATGCCTACATACTGTTGCTAATAAGTGTCCCTCATTCACATCTTAAAAAGTTGGGAGGTATGCGTGATCTACCAGTCACCTGTCCGCGATCTACTGGTAGATCACGATCTACAGGTTGCTGACCCCTGATGTAGTGCATACCATACAGAACAAAGAAACATAATAGGCACAAATTATTTGGAAAAAAAAAAAATGCATTGTAATTACACAGAGATAAACAGTATACATTTAGTTCTGAAACTAGTTCTTTATTCCTAATTGCTGTCACAATTGTTTCTCTATTTACAGCCTGAAGAACTCACTAACATTCTGGAGATAAGTAACATTGTGTTCACCAGCATGTTTGCTCTGGAAATGATGCTCAAACTTTCAGCTTTTGGATTTTTCGACTATCTCAGAAATCCTTATAACATCTTTGATGGAATTATAGTCATTATAAGGTACGTGTCTCTTTTTTTTCAGTCTCCTACACTTATTGATGGTATTTCACACTGATTTGCACATTTTGACTTACATTATTATTGTTTTTAATAAGTTCACCTTTGGGAATGTGTTAGATATTCCACACAAATTTAAGGTTGGAACATCTAACATATTCCCAGTGCTGCAGCTGCCACCTGCTGCCCTTCCTTCCTGTGGCAGCAGTAAGAGAAGAAGTTCCCAGTACTTGTTGTTACTGTTTTAAAACAGCATGGTCCACACAGCTGCATCATTCAGACACACAGCTCTGTGTGTCTGAATGAACTACAAGCCCCAAAATCCTTAGCAGATGTTGGCTTGGAGTTCTCAATGAACTACCACGGCACTGTGGAGTACTGTGGTAGTTCATTGAGTTTTCCTGTCAGGGAGTATTGGCTTACCTGTATGGGATGTATGGGCACGCAGATAAACTGACAGTGTGCAAGAGACCTGCATGGCATCTGCTGATTGCTTGGTGCAATGCTTTGCAGCACAGGTGTCAAACTGGCGGCCCTTTAGTTGTTGCAAAACTACAAGTCTCATGCGGCATTGCAAGGCTGACAGTTACAAGCATGGCTCCCACAGGCAGGGGCATGTTGGGACATGTAGTTCTTCAACAGCAATAGCAAAAGTAATACAGCAACAATACATACAAACAATGTACCGTAAATTATGTAGTGCTACCCCTGTGAGGGCTGCTTAAAGATACTGTACCCCAATGGTTGCCCAGACCTTGCACGTCTCCTGACACCCTGGGTTCAGACATTCTGTAAAAGAAAGATGAATGCAGACACAGAATAATTCAAAGCAGACGGAATACATTTTACTTAAAACCTTTGCTGTAAACATTTGGAGTTAAGATAGATCAGACCAAAAACATATGGTTAGTATTGTACACTTTAAATGAACAGGCAAATAAAGGTTCCACAGTAACTCCCAGAATAAACAACAGTAGAACAATGGTGACCAATTCTGGCCTATGGCTGCAGGTCAGAAAAAGGGTAGAAGAATGACCAATTATGTAATTCAAATTACTCTCTTCTTCCTCCTGATGCCACAGCCCGTTTTTAGCAGTTACTTTCACACTGGGGGGGTGTGGGCGTCGGCGGTAAAACAGTGCTATATTTAGGGCTGCTTTACCGTCGTTTAGCCACTGTATTCGGCCCTATCCGGGTTAGAGCACAGGATTGCTGGCATGATTGCCTCCATCCCGCAGGGTGGCAAGAAGCGTGACAGATCCCCCTCCCCTGAGCCTCCTAATTTGGAGCAGGAATGGGTTGAGGATGGGGAAGCACTAAATGCCAAGGATTCTGTGGAGGGCCTGGCAGATAAGATGGGCCAGAAGATGTCCAGTTGGTGTTTGCCTCTCGGTCGCAGAGGCTTTTGATCCAGACTCTTACTGAGATGGTTTATTCTGCCTTTAAGTTGCCTCCTGCAGAGGTTTCTGAGCCCCCCTGGTCCTCATAGGGTCCCTGAGGCCTCCCCATTGTTGGAACAGGCGGTGTATGCCATTGGGAACATCCTGACAGAATTTTCGTTCATATATATCTAGTTACATAGTTGGTAAGGTTGAAAAAAGACACAAGTCTATCAAGTCCAACCTGTGTGTGTGTGCTGTAAATATCACACTGTATATCCCTGTATGTTGTGGTAGTTTAGGTGTCTATCTAATAGTTTTTTGAAATTATCTATGCTCCCTGCTGAAACCACTGCTTGTAAAAGAGAATTCCACATTCTTACCGCTCTTACCTTAACCACTTCAGCCCCGGACCAATTGTCAGCTTAAGGACCAGAGGTCTTTTTTCAATTTCGCACTGCACTACTTTAACTGGTAATTGCGCGGTCATGCAATGTTGTAACCAAACGAAATTTGCGTCCTTTTCTTCCCACAAATAGAGCTTTCTTTTGATGGTATTTTATTGCCTCTGTGATTTTTATTTTTTGCGATATAAACGGAAAAAGACCGAAAATTTTGAAAAAAAAAGAGATTTTCTACTTTTTGTTATAAAAAAATCTAATAAACTCAATTTTAGTCAAACATTTGGGCCAAAATGTATTCAGCCACATGTCTTTAGTAAAAAAAATGCCAATAAGCGTATATTTATTGGTTTGCGCAAAAGTTATAGCGTCTACAAACTAGAGTACATTTTCTGGAATTTACACCGCTTTTAATTTATGACTGCCTATCTCATTTCTTGAGGTGCTAAAATGGCAGGGAAGTACAAAACCCCCCCAAATAACCCCATTTTGGAAAGTAGACACCCCAAGCTAAGACACCCCAATGCTGAGAGGCATGTTGAGCCCATTGAATATTTTTTTTTTTTAGTCCCAAGTGATTGAATAAAGACAAAAATAAAAAAAATTTTTTTTTTTTTTAAAAGTTGTCACTAAATGATATATTGCTCACACATGCCATAGTTATATGTGGAATTGCACCCCAAAATACATTTTACTGCTTCTCCTGAGTATGGGGATACCACATGTGTGGGACTTTTTGGGAGCCTAGCCGCGTACGGGGCCCCGAAACCCAAGCACCGCCTTCAGGATTTCTAAGGGTGCAAATTTTTGATTTCACTCCTCACTACCTATCACAGTTTCGAAGGCCATAAAATGCCAAAATAGCACAAAACCCCCCCAAATGACCCCATTTTGGAAAGTAGACACCCCAAGCTATTTGTTGAGAGGCATGATGAGTATTTTACAGCTCTCATGTGTTTTTGAAAATGAAGAAAGTAAAGAAAAAAAAAAAAAATTTTTTTTTCTTCTTTTTTCAATTTTCAAAACTTTGTGACAAAAAGCGAGATCTGCAAAATACTCACCATACCTCTCAGCAAATAGCTTGGGGTGTCTACTTTCCAAAATGGGGTCATTTTGGGGGGTTTTATGCCATCTGGGCATTCCATGGCCTCCGAAACTGTGATTGGCAGTGAGAAGTGAAATAAAAAAATAACACCCTTAGAAAGCCTGAAGGCGGTGCTTGGTTTTTGGGGTCCCGTACGCAGCTAGGCTCCCAAAAAGTCCCACACATGTAGTATCCCCGTACTCAGGAGAAGCAACAGAATGTATTTTGGGGTGTATGTCCACATATGCCCATGACATGTTTGAGCAATATATCATTTAGTGACAACTTTTTGTAAAAAAAAAATATATATATTTTTTTTTTTTCATTATTCAATCTCTTGGGACAAAAAAAAAAAATATTTAATGGGCTCAACATTGCTCTCAGCAAATAGCTTGGGGTGTCTACTTTCCAAAATGGGGTCATTTGGGGGGGGGGGGGTTTGAACTGTCCTGGCATTTTATGCACAACATTTAGAAGCTTATGTCACACATCACCCACTCTTCTAACCACTTGAAGACAAAGCCCTTTCTGACACTTTTTGTTTTTTTTTTTTTTTTTGCAAGAAAATTACGTTGAACCCCCAAACACTATATATATTGTTAAAGCAAAGGCCCTACAGATTAAAATGGTGGGTGTTGCATTTTTTTTTTTCCACACAGTATTTGCGCAGCGATTTTTCAAACGCATTTTTTTTGTGGAAAAAATACACTTTTTTTTATTTTAATGCACTAAAACACACTATATTGCTCAAATTTTTGATGAAATAAAAAATATGATCTTAGGCCGAGTACATGGATACCAAACACGACATACTTTAAAATTGCGCACAAACACGCAGTGGCGACAAACTACATACATTTTTAAAAGCCGTTAAAAGCCTTTACATGATACCACATTAGATTCACGGAGGAGGTCTACTGCTAAAATTACTGCCCTCGATCTGACCTTCGCGGTGATACCTCACATGCATGGTGCAATTGCTGTTTACATATGACGCCAGACCAACGCTTGTGTACGCCTTTGCGCAAGAGAAGGGGGGGCAGGGGTGCTTTTTTTTTTTTTTTTAGTTTTTTTTTAATTTATTTAGCTTTTTTATTTTATTTTTAAACTGTTACTTCCATTTTTTTTTTTGTTATCATTATTATTGTTATCTCAGGGAATGTAAATATCCCCTATGATAGCAATAGGCAGTGACAAGTACTCTTTTTTTGAAAAAAATTGGGGTCTATTAGACCCTAGATCTTTCCTCTGCCCTCAAAGCATCTGACCACACCAAGATCGGTGTGATAAAACGCTTTTCCTATTTCCCAATGGCGCGGTTTATATCCGGGAGGGGGGACATTCCCTCCCACTGCTTGTAAAAGCAGTCTAGAGGCTAATTACCCGCTAGAATTGCTTTTACATGAAAGCCGATCACTGGCTGAAAAGAATGATACCAAGATGATACCTAAACCTGCAGGCATCATTCTGGTATAACCATTCAAAGTCCAGCAACATACTGGACATATATTGTAATCTTTTTTTTTTTCATGCAGCCTCTTGGCTGAACGAAAAAAAGAGATTGATTGGTGGGTTCTAATGATGGGCATACATGCACCATTTATATATGCCGATGCATGGGGGCATCCTCCCGCAAAAGTTATGCCGTGTACACGTGGTCGGACTTTTCCACGGGGCAAGCCTCCGTCGGAATTTCGACCGTATGTACGTGGCATTAGGAGCCAATCGCTCCTCCCCCCCCCCTGCTGCCCCCATGCTTCGGCACATATGCTCTTTTTTTTAACTGTGGTGGTGAAATCACCTCCTACAGCGTTGGAGTCGCGGCTTTATGTATCGTGGGAGCAAACGCTGTTGCTGTCAAGATAAATAAATCCGCGCTGCAACTGAATGGCGCACCTGAAAACAAAAAAATGCTTAACACTAAAACACAGTAAACAAAATTACATACCTGAAAAGCAAGCATGATAAAACATAATAAAACATTGCAGAATAGAATGGAGTAAAAAAAGAGCAACAATAGAGAGAGAGAGAGAGAGAGAGAGAGAACAATAAAACGACAACTATTTTTGTTTTTTTAATTTTTTTGAGATTCACAGGTAAAAAAGCTCCTGACTGTTAGCGACTGAATCAAAACGCTACCACAAAAAAAATGTTAGCGATCGCAGGGATCAGGCCTGACTCTGCGAACGCTGCAGTTGTGTGCTTAGTGTTTTGTAAGTGACAGTGATCGATCCATACTGCACTTGGGTGGGCTGGGCTGGGCGGAGGAAAACGCAGGTGCTAGCAGGTATCTGGGCTGATCCCGCTAACAATGCGTTTTTTTTGGAACCCTAAACTGCTGGGACGCTAGTATAGATCTGATCAGATCAGATATTGATCTGTTCAGATACTATACCACTAAGGGAGGTGTATGCTTTGCACGTGGGTGTTTGCGGTACTGGCACTAACCTGGGGCGACGCAGACCTTATTTGACCCTAAAACCTAATTTATATCACCCGCCGGGCGATCAGGGGGTTATTGGGTAATAAATGGCGGGTGCCCTGACAGTATAAAAAACAAGCTAACTAACCAGCGTCACCCGTAACAGTAATACGGTGATCACTGGTGAAAGGGTTAACTAGGGGCAATCAGGGGGTTAAAACCTTTATTAGGTACTATATGGGGGTACCTGGCGCTATATAAAAACCTGACGGGGAACCTAAATAACAAAATAACTAACTGGCTAACCAGCGTCACCAGTGACACTTATACGGTAATCACTAGTGAAAGAGTTAACTCTAGGGGCAATCAGGGGGTTAAAACCTTTATTTAGGTTGTAATATGGGGGAACCTGACCTATAAACCTATTTATAAACCTATATAAACCTGGCGGTTAACCTAAAAAAAAAAACTGGCTACCTAGCGGCACCAGTGACACTAATGCAGCGATCAGAAAAACGATCACTTAGTGACACTGGCAAAAGGGGGTGAAAGGGTTAACTAGGGGCAATCAGGGGGTTAAACCTTTATTAGGTAATATATGGGGGTACCTGACGCTATATAAAAACCTGACGGGGAACCTAAATAACGAAATAACTAACTGGCTAACCAGCGTCACCAGTGACACTTATACGGTGATCACTGGTGAAAGGGTTAACTCTAGGGGCAATCAGGGGGTTAAAACCTTTATTTAGGTTGTAATATGGGGGTACCTGACCTATAAACCTATTTATAAACCTATATAAACATGGCGGTTAACCTAAAAAAAAAACTGGCTACCTAGCGGCACCAGTGACACTAATGCAGCGATCAAAAAAAAACGATCGCTTAGTGACACTGGCAAAAGGGGGTGAAGGGGTTAACTAGGGGCAATCAGGGGGTTAAACCTTTATTGAGGGGGGTAGGGACCTAAAGGGGCCTAAAACTAACTGCCCTGACAGTTATTGCAGTCACACTGACACTAAATGCAGTGATCAGTAAATAAATGATCACTGCAATTAGTGACACTGTGACTGGGGGGGCAGGGGGTGATCTGGGGGGTGATCTGGGGGTGACAGGGGGTTTTTTGTGTGCCTATGTGTACTGGTGTCAGTGTACTGTTTGTGCACTAACCTGTGAGTGTTCACAGCTCGGCGTCCCGGTCAGATAGACCGGCGCACCGAGCGTGACATCACTTCCGCCTGCCTGTCTATACAATAGACAGGAAGGGGAAGCATTTCATTCGCCAGGAGCGATCGCGAGGGGGTGGCCAGAAACCACTGGCCGTCCCCTCGTCCCGGATCGCTCCTGAAGCGATGCCGACTGTCCCCGCTGGCGGAGGGGGTTCCGATCGGACACCCCACCCACCGGAAGAATGTCACGTACAGGTACGTGATTTTGCCTGTACGTGCCATTCTGCTGACGTATATCTACATGGGGCGGTCGGCAAGTGGTTAACGAACCCTAAATGCAATCTCCGGGTTAAATATCTTTTCCTTCTAATTTTAGTGAATGGTCGCGAGTCTTTTTAAATGCCCTTTTGCAGAAAAGATAAAAATTTTAAAACGGATGTTTTTTCGGGAGCAGTGATTTTAATGATGCTTAAAGTAAAAACATAAAAGTGAAATATTCCTTTAAATATCGTACCTGGGGGGTGTCTATAGTCTAAAGTGGCTTGTATTTCCCGTGTTTAGAACAGTCCCTGCACAAAATGACATTTCTAAAGGAATAAAAGTCATTTAAAACAGCTTGCAGCTGTAATGTAATGTCGGGTCCAGGCAATATGAATGAAAATTGAGAAAAATGGCATGGGTGACCCCATGTAACGTACCTGGTATCAGAGCCCAACTGTAGAAGGAGACCTCTCTTACAGCCCTGGCTCGAGGACCACTGGGGTTGCAACAGTGGTACAGGAGCGCAGTGAGGTAGGAGTGACTGTATGATCCGTGGTAGCTGATACAGATGAGTAGAGAGGATCCACCTGACGAACTGGACTGGAGAGGCAGTAGCAGCAGTGGTAACAGGTGTAGGTCAGCGATCCCTGGATCTAGGCAGAGACTGGATCAGGACTAGACTGAAGCAGGTGAGACAAGCTGGGTCAAACACGGGTAATCAGGTAGTAACAGCAGGCAGAGAGTGGTCAGTAGGCAGGCAGAGGTTTGGCAACAGAAGATCAGCAGGTTCAGAAATAGCAGGGTCAAGGCAGGCCAGGTCAGGAGAGGAGAAGGCAGCAGTAGTCAAACGTAGCAGGATCAGATAACAACAGCAGGTACAGGATCAGACTCAGGTAAAGCTGCAGATCAGACAGCACTGCACTGGAGCAGCTGCTGTCCTTTTAAAGGGGAACTGGCACCAAGTTGAGTTAGCGCGCACACGTGCCTGTCGCGCATTCCTGCGCACGCGTGCCTGTCGTGTGTCACTGCGCACGTTCATGCGCCGCTGCCCAGTGCGGGGCGTTCTCGTGGGAACATGTGTGCACACGCGCGCACATCTGTGTGCTTGTCCTGCCACAGGGTATCCCTGACATTGCCCCCCCCCCAAGGGGCAGCCTCCGGATGCCCAACAGGCTCTTCTTTTCAGGGTGAGCAAGGAAAAAGGCGCAAACTAACCTTCTTGCATGGATATTGCATGCGGGTTCCCAGGAGTTATTCTCCAGGCCGTATCCTCTCCATTTAACCCGAAATTGTACCTGATTTTGCCTTCTCCGGCAGTCCAGGAAAGCCTCCACTTCAAACTCCTCATTCCCATCAATCAGAACAGGTTCCGGTGGCTTGGGACCTCTGTCAGGGAAGGGATCAGGTACTGCAGGTTTTAGAAGTGAAACATGAAATATAGGATGAATTTTAAACGAGTCAGGTAAAGAAAGTTCATATGATACCTCATTTAACCTCCTCTTCATCGGGAAGGGACCAGTAAATTTGGGTGCCAACTTTTTAGACGGACATTTTAACTTAAGGTTGGTTGTAGAAAGCCATACCTGGTCACCCGGCTGCAGGTTCAGTTCTCCTCTCCTTTTCTTATCAAAAGCCGTCTTGTTGTCGGCTTGTACTTTGGCCATTGGCGTTTTTGTAGGCAATATCTGCCAGTGGTAGTAAAGATACCCAATCATCCTGAGTAAAGGAAGTGAAACACCGGATGTACTGTTCGAGCTATGATTTGTCCTTTCTGTTTGCCCATTGGTTTGGTGATGGTAAGCTGAGGACAATGCCAACTCAATTTTCAACGCTTTACATAAAGCTCTCCAGAAAGGTGAGGTGAACTGTACACCACGATCAGATGTAATGTTTGCCGGGACCCCATGCAACCTGACAATTTCCTTAATAAACACTTGGGCCGTCTCCATAGCACATGGGGTACTCTTTAAGGGTAAGAAATGAGCCATCTTGGTTAATCGGTCCACTACTACAAAGATTGCCGTGCATCCCTCGGCCGGTGGAAGTTCTACTATAAAATCCATGGAGATCATCCTCCATGGTTTATCAGGAATGGGTAGAGGTTTCAGCAGGCCCCAGGACTTACTTCTTGCTGTCTTGTTCTGAATGCAAACAGAGCATGAGTTCACATATTTCTTACAGAAAGTTTCTAGATCAGGCCACCAAAATGTACGTCGTACAAGTTCAAGGGTCTTATGTATGCCAAAATGGCCTGCCAGCGGATGGTCATGGAACATCTTCAAGACCCCTACTCGCACATTTTCAGGAACAAAATTTTTTTTTCTTTCCAAAGCAGACCATCTCTAGAGGTTAGCATGACTCCGCGGGGGCTGAGTATGTTCCTGGAAGCCTGTTTGATTTGAGACAAGGGATCCGTTTGCAACAGTAGGAAGTTCCCTGTAGGTAGGATGGTATCTGGTGTTGATAAGTTCTTGGGATCATCGTACATACGGGATAGAGCGTCCAGTTTTGTGTTTTTTGATCCAGGTCGGTACGTTATATGGAAGGAAAAACTAGTGAAAAATAGGGCCCATCGAGCTTGTCGTGGCTTCAGTCTTTTGGTAGTTCTTAAATATTCAAAATTTTTATGGTCGGTATATATTAGTATGGGATGGTTAGCGCCCTCCAACAAATATCTCCACTCCTCCAGTGCTGCTTTGATGGCCAGTAGTTCACGATCTCCGACATCGTAATTTCTCTCTGCTGGAGAAAGTTTCCGTGAAAAGAAGGCCACAGGGTGCATTAAGGCCTTAACCCCTTGCCGTTGGGAGACAACCGCCCCCACTGCTGTTTCGGAGGCATCCACCTCAAGGATATAGGGTAAGGACGGGTCAGGATGGCTGAGGATAGGAGCCGAGGTGAAAAGCTTTTTTAGCGTTTCGAAGGCGCTCTGCGCCTCGGAGTTCCAGCAGAATCGCAGGTTTTGTTTAGTTAGTTGTGTTATTGGGGTGATTATGGCAGAGAACCCCTTAATGAATTTTCTATAAAAGTTTGCAAAACCTACGAAGCGATGTACCCCCTTCTTGTTTGTGGGTACAGGCCACTCCAGTATGGAGGACACCTTCTGGGGATCCATTTCAACTCCTGCTGTAGAAATTACTAATCCCAAGAACTGGATGCTCTGCCGCTCAAATTTACATTTCTCCGGTTTTGCATATAGTTTGTGTTGGCGGAGTCGGCCTAGGACGATGCTGACATGCTCTCGGTGTTGATCAAGGGACCCAGAGAAGATTAAGATATCATCCAAGTAGACAATTACGAAGATATCCAGTAAGTCTCGGAACTGGTCATTAATGAAATGTTGGAAGGTGACCGGGGCGTTGCAAAGCCCAAAGGGCATGACCAGATACTCGAAGTGCCCGAATCTGGTACGAAAGGCCGTCTTCCACTCATCTCCTTTTCGAACGCGTATCAGGTTATAGGCACCTCTCAAGTCCAGTTTAGTAAAAATTAGTGCAGATCTCAGTTTCTGGAACAACTCAGTCGTGAGGGGCAGAGAATAGCGGTTCTTTACCGTAATTTTATTTAACTCCCTATAATCGAAACAAGGACGGAGAGAGTGATCTTTCTTAGTTACGAAGAATATCCCGGCTCCGGCCAGGGAGGTGGATGGGCGGATGAACCCCTTCTTGAGGTTATCATCGACATATTCTTTCAATGCCTCTTGTTCCCATTCTGATAATGGAAATACACGTCCAAACGAGATCGCAGCTCCAGGTAAGAGGTCAATAGGACAGTCATATGAGCGGTGAAACGGCAAGGTATCTGCTCCCTGTTTGCTGAAGACATCAAGGTACTGGTGATAGGCTTTAGGTACAGACTGAAGAACATCTTGATCAGAGTCCATGCAGAGTAGGGTTGCTGGTGTGCTTATAGGTTCTGGCAGGCAATGCTTTTGACAATATGATGATGAAAACTTGATCTCCCCGGACACCCAGTTGATCTGGGGGTTATGGGCCTGGAGCCAAGGTAGACCCAGGATGACCGGAAACAAAGGGGAGGTTACCGGTCCAGATCTGATACGTGAGCCGTTAGCTAAAAAGACAGATAATCCATGCGTTTTTGGCCGCAAGGGAATATGTTGCTGACCGGCAAAGTTTAAATCAACAAAGCAACTACAAGCTCCGGAGTCCACAATAGCATTAACTGGAATAGTCTTTCCTGGAATCTGGACCAGCAGAGGAAGAGTAAGGTGGTTTGCCTGGGCAGGCAGCATTGTGAGATTAGTGGGAGAGAACCTGCTGAATTTTGCGGGACACCCATGAACATAATGGCCGGCTCTTCCACAATAAAGACAAAGATTCCTCTGCCGGCGGCGTGAACGCTCCTCTGGGGATAATGTGTGTCGCATTACTCTGAGTGGCATGGGCCTGGGAGTGGCAGGTGCAGGGTAGACAGAACTTGAATTAGCAGGGAGCTGAACTGGGATCTTGGGTGTCATCCATACAGGGTGATTCTGCTGGGTGCTTTTCTCTGATTGGCGCTCACGGAGCCATCGGTCAATCTGAATTACTAGACTGATAAGTCCTTCCAAGGTATCAGGTATTTCCACTCGAGCAAGTTCATCTTTTAACTTCTCAGATAAACCCATGCGGAACTGGTGCACCTAAAGTCTGCAATATAGTCCTCAGCTGCTCTGTGGCCCTGCTGGAGTGCATGGAGCGTGGCTTCTGCCGTGGAAGTGCTTAGTTGATCGTCATACAATAGAGACATAGCATCGAAAAAAGATGACATGGTATGCGTCTGTATGTCGTCTCCTTCCAGCAACCGGTGAGCCCAGGCTTGAGGATCCCCTTGCAGCAGGGAAATTATAAATCCTACTTTGGTGGATTCCAGCGTGAAAGTCCGAGGTTGCAAAGAAAAATGCAGGTGACATGCGTTGCAGAGGGCCCGAAACTTGCTGCGTTCCCCAGAGAACTTCTCAGGAATGGGGACTCTGGGCTCAGGTGGGGGTGTAGTGAAGGATACTGGAGCTGAGCTGACAGGAAGTGCCTGAATTTGTCCTTACAACTTAAGATACCCCTCATGTAGGGCCTGAACAGCTTGTGTAAGGGCTGAGAGGTGGCGGCCCACTTCCTCCATCTTTGAGGCTCCTTCTGTAGGCTCAGTCATGGCTGTCTGATACTGTAACGTACCTGGTATCAGAGCCCAACTGTAGAAGGAGACCTCTCTTACAGCCCTGGCTCGAGGACCACTGGGGTTGCAACAGTGGTACAGGAGCGCAGTAAGGTAGGAGTGCCTTTATGATCCGTGGTAGCTGATACAGAGGAGTAGAGAGGATCCACCTGACAAACTGGACTGGAGAGGCAGTAGCAGCAGTGGTAACAGGTGTAGGTCAGCGATCCCTGGATCTAGGCAGAGACTGGATCAGGACTAGGCTGAAGCAGGCGAGACAAGCTGGGTCAAACACGGGTAATCAGGTAGTAACAGCAGTAGTCAGTAGGCAGGCAGAGGTTTGGCAACAGAAGATCAGCAGGTTCAGAAATAGCAGGGTCAAGGCAGGCCGGGTCAGGAGAGGAGAAGGCAGCAGTAGTCAAACGTAGCAGGATCAGATAACAACAGCAGGTACAGGATCAGACTCAGGTAAAGCTGCAGATCAGACAGCACTGCACTGGAGCAGCTGCTGTCCTTTTAATGGGGAACTGGCACCAAGTTGAGTTAGCGCGTGCGCACACGCGCATTCCTGCGCACGCGTGACTGTCGCGTGTCACTGCGCACGTTCATGCGCCACTGCCCAGTGCGGGCCGTTCTCATGGGAACATGTGTGCGCACACGCACACGTCCATGTGCCTGTCCTGCCACAGGGTATCCCTGACACCCCACAGCCCATTACCAGGCCCTTTGGGTCTTGTATGGGTATTAAGGGGAACCCTGCACCCAAATTAAAAAAGAAAATGTGTGGGGCCCCCAGGCCATATATACTCTGAACAGCAGTATCCAGGCAGTCCAAACAAGACAGGGACTGTAGGTTTGTTCATAAGTTGAATCTGTTTGTAATTTGGAACAAGTGCATATTTTAAGTGTAGCTCCAGCCAAAAAATCTATTTTTAAACATTTGTTTTGCTGTCTGTGCCCCTGTTCAGAAGATTTCACCTCACTTTCTGTCCCAATGACAATTGGATTTAGAAAATTTGGGTTTTTTAGGGAAACAAAGATTGGTGATAAAGCATCAGTGGAGACACCTTTTTCCCATATCAACTCTTACAGGAGAGAATTTACCTTCCTAGGGATAGATTTCCTCTCACTTCCTGTTGTCTCCCTCCGTTTGTAAGTAGGAGTCGTTTGTAAGTTGGATGTTTAAAAGTAGGGGACCGCCTGTATATACTATATGGCCTGCCCTATATACTCTGCAGAAATTTGGGTGTTGGTGGTACCAGAACACTGTAAGCCCTCACAGTTACTCTTGGTGGGCGCTAGAACGCGCCCTGCTGTGAAATATTATATCAAGAATTGTAATTACATGCCCTTGTTGAACAGGATCAGAAAAATTGGGCCTTTGGTGGTGGTGTTGCCACAACACTGTAAGCCCTCACAGTTACTTTTGGTGGGAGCAGGAACAGGCCCTGCTGTGAAATATTAGATCAAAAAGTGTAATTGAACGCCCCTGTTAAACAGGGGCAGAAAAATGTGGCCTTAGGCGGCGGTGGTGCCATAACACTGCAACCCCTCACAGATACTCTAGTTGAGCGCAGGAACGAGCCCTGCTGCAAAATATTACAGCAAAAATTGTAATTACACATCCCTGTTAAACAGGGGCAGAAAAATTGGGCTTTAGGCACTGGTGGTGGTGCCCAGAACCAAAAATGAACATTGAGGAGGAATAGGATAGTCACTCAGCATAACAACAGGATAGTCACTCAGCATAACATGATAGTCACTCAGCATCAGCATAGGCAGTCTTCAAGGGATCTCACATGCATAGAAAAATGAATCGGTTACATCAGCATCAGGTGCTTGGTAGCTGGTGATCCAAGACTGATTCATTTTTATGAAGGTGAGCCGACCAACAGAGTCTGTGGACACTCTGTGATCAGTTACAAAGCCTACAGCAGCACTGAATGTGCGTTCAGATAGAACGCTGGATGTAGGACAGACCAGTAGCTCAATTGCATACTGGCCAGTGATTCATCCTCAAGACCAAGTAACCCAGTGCATTTTCGGTTGGAAAGGTCTCCAAGTCTGATCTTGCCCCTAGGTATTCCTGCACCATGTAAATCAGAGGCTGGCGATGATTGCTGGAACCGATCAGACCTTGAGGCTGCAGACTAAAAAATTGTCTGAACGCATTGGTCAGATGGCCACCTTCTCCACCACTCCTTCTGTGACTGACCAAAGCCGCAGCAACACATTGTCCAAGAGGACCAGGAAATTGCAACCTCCCAGGCTCTGGAAACGCATTGCACAAACTTTTCTGCAAGGCCTACCGAAGATGTTTCATCCTCTGCTCCCTCTGCAAAGGCTGGATAAGTTCTGCAACCTTACCCTTGTAACGTGAATCAAGAAGGGTTGCCAGCCAGTACTGATCCCTCTCCTTGATACCATGAATCCGAGGGTCCTTTCGCAGGGCATGTCACAGATGAGGCGGTTCTTGGGCAGGTTGCATTCCTTTTGAAGGTCAGCCAGCTGAGCACTGGCATTATATGACAGGCAGAAATACCCACAGACTTTCCTGGCCAGCCTCAGAAGATCCTGTAAGCGCGGGAACCTGCGCAAGAACTGCAGCACCACCAAATTAAGGACGTGAGCCAAACAGGGAATATGGGTCAAGTGTTCCTGTCTGAGGGCGGATAGGAGGTTGGTGCCATTGTCACAAACCACCATTCCTGCCTGAAGCTGGCGTGGCATCAACCACCTCTGAACCTGCCCCTGCAGAGCTGCGAGAATCTCTGCCCCAGTGTGGCTCCTGTCCCCTAAGCAGACCAACTCAAGCACCACGTGGAATATTTTTGCCTGAGTGCTTGCGTAGCCCCTAGAATGCCTACGAAGCTCCGCTGGTTCTGAGGTCAAATCTGCACAGGAAGAGGCCATAGAGGAAGAAGAAGGAGGAGGGGTGGAGGAGAGAGGTGTGACAGAATCACCACTACCAGCATTTTGGAGGCGTGGTGGCGGAACAAGCTCCAACATTACTGCACCCTGTCCTGCCTCCTTCCCAGCTGCCAGCAGGGTTTCCCAGTGCACCGTGAAAGAAAGGTAACGTCCCTGTCCATGCCTGCTGGACCATGAGTCAGCGGTAATATGCACCTTACCACTGACCGCCCTGTCCAACAAGGCCAAGACATTGCCTTCCATATGCCGGTAGAGAGCCGGAATGGCCTTCCGAGAAAAAAAAAATGGCGTTGGGAACCTGCCACTGAGGTACCGCACGAAAGGGGGCAGAGTCTACCAGCTGAAAAGGCAGCAGTTGGAGTGCTAGCAATTTAGCCAAACTAGCATTCAGCTGCTGAGCATGTGGATGGCTGGGACCGAATTTCTTTTGACGGCTTAGCAACTGGGGTAGAGAAATATGCCTGCTACAATCGGATTTAGGTGTACCGCTAGAAGATTGCCCACAAGTGCTTGAGACACCTAATTCTACACCTTCATTCCTCTCAGTGCAGGTCTCTGAGAGGACTGAAGGTGTATTGGGGTTGGAGATTCCAGCTGATGAGCAAGGAGAGGTCCGCCCTGTTCTTTGGTGTGGGTCTTTTAAGTACTGTTGCCAATGGACTGCATGGGAGCTCGACATATGTCTGGTCAAGCATGTGGTGCCCAAGCGGCTGTTGTTTTGGCCAAGCTTGATACGCTTCAGAACATATGTTGCAAACAGCAATGGTGCGATCTGCTGCACACGTCTCAAAAAAGGCCCACACCAAAGAACTTTAAAAAAAACGCATGGAGTCAGCAGCACCCTGCACATGCGGAGTTCTGTGGTGTGATGCAGTCAGTTGTCTGTCCTTAAGCTGGCCCCTGGAGGGCATCCTGCCTCTTTGGAGATGTGCCGCCTCCTCCTCTCTTCTATCAGGCACCCACGTAGAGTCAGTGACCTCATCATCCCCTCCCTCCTCGCCACTGGAGCAAACCTGGCAGTATGCTGCAGCTGGGGGGAACAAGACTGCCAGTTTCTTGTCCTTCTTTGGCACCCCCTCGCTTTGGGCTCACTTTTTTGCCTTTATCATCAACCTGAGTACCATCATTGGAGCCTTCAAAATGCTGTTCATCCTCCTGCAGCATGTACCCGACACTGTGGTCAAACAGTTCGGGGGACTCCTCAGGACATGATGGTGGGGCTAGGGAACTAGTGACTGATGCCATTGAGCTGATTGAATAGGCCGCATTTCGAAATGGAGCAGCTTGTTGAGGGGCCGGGCATACTTGGCAAAGTTCACCACGAATCTACGATAGTAGGAGCAGAACCCCAGAAAGGATATCAACTCCGCCACAATCCTTGGTCTGGGTCACATAGTGAGCGCCTTCAGCTTCTTCGGGTTTGTGGCTAGTGATGGACGAACTTCTGACGGGACGTTTCGCGAACGCGATCTGCGAACGTGCCCAAATGTTTGCGAACCTCAGGTTCGCGGCGGGCCCCATTCATTTTAATGGCAGGCGAACATTAAAAACCTCCAGGTGGTTTGCAGCCACAAAATACTTACTAGCTGTGCACACATAGTCCCACAACATGGACACTGACATACTAGAAGTATTAAGTGAATCAGGGATCGACAACAACAAGCATTCTTTTTTTATCTGTGAAATTTTGTCAATTCAGGAGCGCATGAAGGCCATGGAGGAGAGGCAAGGTCAGGCCAGGCTATGAAGGGGGTGCAGGAGATGATCAGTGCCCCAGTCAGGGCAGCGCAGTCCTGTGCCAGTGTCCCAGTGTGCCAACCTGTGCTTGAGCCCCTGACCCCTCCCTCTGCCCGGCCCTTACCCCCACCTATGCAGGGCTCCACTGAGGTGGTTCGGAGGTGCCAGTCCAGTGCTGATCCTCAGCCATGGTGCTGGCACTGCCTGCTGATTGGCTTCTCCACTGCTATCTCCCTCACTGACACCAGCATTGAGATAGAACACTGATACCAACACCGCGATAGAGATCACTGACACCAGCACCGAGATAGAGAGCACTGACACCAGCACCGAGATAGAGAGCACTGACACCAGCATCGAGATAGAGAGCACTGACACCAGCACCGAGATAGAGAGCACTGACACCAGCACCGAGATAGAGAGCACTGACACCAGCACCGAGATAGAGAGCACTGACACCAGCAACTCGCTGCGGGACCCAAAAATATGACACCGCTCAACCTCTTCAAACAAGAGGGTACGGGCATATAGTACGGTGTGCTTTTTTTCTACAAGTGAGCCAAAGGTATAAAAAAGGTCTGTGTGCTAGATTATATAAATCGTTTATACAGTTATGCATATACATGGTCTACTGGTCACATGTGTTGAATTCCTCCGAGATCCATGCCTCATTCATTTTTATAAATGTGAGGTAGTCAACAATGTCGTGAGCTAGGTGAGTGCGCTTATCGGTCACGATCCCCCCCTGCTGCGCTGAACGTCCTTTTGGACAGGACACTGGACGAGGGGCAAGCCAACAGTTACATTGCAAATTGTGCAAGCTCTGGCCAGAGGTCAAGCCTGCCCACCCAGTAGTCCAGGGGTTCATCACTTCTCAGAGCGTCCACATTGGCCGTTAACCCGATGTAGTCGGACACCTGTCGGTCTAGGCGTTCCCTGATGCTGGATCCGGATGACACCTGTCGATGGGTCGGCTGAAAGAATGATCTCATATCAGAAGTGACCAACACATCTTCAAACCACCCTCTTCTTGCAGGCGCTGTTGGATTGGTACCCGCAACTCTTTCTCTGGGAGTGGAAATTCCTCTGCCAGCGCAGGCAAAAGCAGAATGCAGCATTTCTCTAAGCAAGGCCCGGAAGTGCTCCATTCTGACAGCCCTCTGTGATGGTGGTAACATTTCCGCAATTTTTGGTTTGTACCGGGGGTCCAAGTACGTTGCCACCCAGTACTGATCCTTGACCTTTATGCTTTTTATACGGGGGTCCCTCTTAAAACACTGAAGCATGAAGGCCCCCATTTGCACTAAACTGGAAGCGGTGTGGTGGCCTGGCTCCTGCTCATCATCCAGGATAATGTCATCCTCCTCGTTCTCCTCCCCCCATCCACGGACAACAACAGGGATCCCAGAAAGGTTTAAAGCATGCTCTTCTTGCTCCTCCTCATCCACCCCGGCACAATCCTCCTGTTGTTGTTGACTTGTCTCAGATAGAGTAGCCCCCCCCTGGGAATTCATCCAGCATTGCGACTTCCTCATCTTCCTGCTCCTCCACGGCTTGATCAATGACACAACGCAATGCACGCTCCATAAAGAAGGCGTAAGGTACGATGTCACTGATGGCGCCATGGCTGCGACTGACCAGTTTGGTGATCTCATCAAATGGCCGCAGAAGTCTGCATGTGTCGCGCATGAGCAGCCACTGGCGCGTTAATAAAAAAACAAACTCCCCAGAACCTGTTCTGCCGCAGAGTTCGTACAGGTAGTCGTTAGGCTGCTTCAGCAGAAACGTGCAGTTATCAAGCATATAGAAGGTTGAGTTCCATCGCATCGGGCAATCACAAATAAGACATCTGACCGGCAGATTGTGTCGCCGCTGAATGTCAGCAAGGCGAGCCATGGCCGTGTAAGATCTTCTGAAATGGGCAGAGATTTTCCTTGCCTGCCGCAAGATGTCCTGGACCCCAGGGTATTTGAGAACGAATTGCTGCATGACCAAGTTTAAGACGTGTGCCATACATGGCACATGTGTCATTTTGCCCTGTTTCAACAAGCTCAGCAGATTGGCACCGTTGTCACACACCACTTTACCAACTGTCAAATTGAGCGGTGTTAGCCACTGATCTGCCTGTGAACGCAAAGCTGAAACGAGTGCAGGGCCACTGTGGCTCTTGGCTTCCAGGCACAACAGATGCAGCACAGCATGGCAACGTCTCACCTGGCATGTCGAATAGGTTCTGGGGATCTTGGGCGGAAAAGCGGAAGAGACGGTAGCAGCGGAAAAGGAGGAGTCAGCCGAGGGAGGATAGAGTAGGAGAAGGGGCAGGCCTGCATGCAATCCGTGGCAGTAAAACCAAATCTACAGGGGTGCCACGGTTTGCATGCTTGACGGCCGTCAAAAGGTTCACCCAGTGGGCAGTAAAAGTTATATACCTTCTCTGCCCGTGTTTGCTAGACCACGTGTCTGTGGTCAGTTGTATCTTGGCACCGACACTGTGTGCCAGAGATACATTCACTTGCCACTGAACATGGCCATATAGCTCTGGGATGCCCTTCTGTGAGAAATACTTCCTTCCTGGGACCTTCCATTGTGGTTTTCCAATGGCCACAAATTTTCGAAAGGCCTCCGAGTCCACCAGTTTATATGGCAGTAGTTGGCGGGCTATCAGTTCTGACAAGCCAGTGTTCAACCGTTGGGCAAGAAGGTTATTCAGTGTCATCATTTTTTTACGCTCAAACATTTGGCCCACGGAAGTCTGCCTTTTTCCAGAAAAACGTGAGGACGGCATGATGGAAGGTGTAGTGGAGGACAATTCTGAGGAGAGAGGAGAAGTAGAAGAGGCTGGACAGTGAGAGCCTGGAGTGTGTCTTTGTGGGTTCTGGTGGTGTTGCTCCCACGGGGCTCGGTGATGGCAGCTCATGTGCCTTCTTAAGGCGGTCGTCCCTAGGTGAGTGTTAGGCTTACCGCGACTTATGCGTTGACTGCAAAGGCTGCAGATGGCACCACTGTTGTCAACAGTTAAAAAAAGCCCACACTGTGGAGCCATGTGCTGGTGTCCTGGGAGCGCCAGATGTCACCGTACATGGTTGATGCCTCGCTCCTGATACATTAGCAGTCTGGTTTGTCCCTCCTGTGCAATGTAAGTTCCGCCTGCTTCTCCTACCTATCTGCTGGTCCATCTCTCCCTCTGAACTCCCCTCCTCTTCCTCTCTTGTGGGCACCCACGTGACATCCCTAGACACATCATCATCGACGTCACCTTCCCCACCACTATAATTAGAGATCTCGGAGTAGGCAGCAACAGCCGGGACCAACCTCCTTGGGCTGATTTGGGTACTGTCGTCAGACTGCTGAGTGGCGGTTGTTGCTACCTCCTGTTCCTGATCCAATGCCAAGAATGGCTGAGCATCGGAAATGTCTTGTGATGATATATCGGAAAATAATTCCTGTGACTCAAGCGGAGGGTATATGGTGGTGGTGGTGTTGGTGGTAGTGTCTTTGGGGGTGCACACAGCAGAGAGTGAAGAGGGTGCAGATGGAGAGGATGAGGAGGGTGCAGAAGAGTAAGGCTGAGGGAGCCACTCAACCAAGTCTGGTACATCCTTTGACGTAATCAAACGCACCTTCTGCAACTTCCCACTTTGGCTCAAGCCTGGTTCTCCTGCCTTACCCCTACCACCCCTGCGGAAGGGCCTGCCTCTTCCTCTGCCTGTCATTTTTTAAATGACCCTGTGACAAAAGTCTCTAGAGAAGTGCAGTACATGTGGAAGACGGTATATAACACCCTGCTTCAATCTGTCGTTTTGGGGGGCCACTGGTCTATCACACCAGTTATAATACTTTTTTTCTAATTGCGTTTGCCACTCTTTGTAGTATTGCTGCAGAACCACTCAGCAGTCACAATGCTGCACAGTAGAAATGCACTATACTATGCTTTCTATATATGGAAGTATTTTATACGTGTATTACACCCCTATATACTGCACACCAAATAGTACACCTATACCAGTCCTTAAAAGGACTTTTGTGGACCTATATTCGTTAGTGATTTGTGTCGCTACAATCTGTTCCCTGCGACACACAGCAACCTCTCCCTACACTGACAAAAGAGCTGCGGAACCGCTCAGCAAGCACAATGCTGCACAGTAGGAATGCACTCACTATACTATGCTTTCTATATTTGAAAGTATTTTATACGTGTATTACACCCCTATATACTGCACACCTATACCAGTCCTTAAAAGGACTTTTGTGGACCTAATAGTAGCTAGTGATTACAGACTGTCCCTGCTCCAAACAGCAAACTCTCTCCCTACACCTCTCTCCCTCTCCTATACACCTATACCAGTCCTTAAAAGGACTTTTGTGGACCTAATAACTAGTGAGTACAGACTGTCCCTGCACACAGCGTCCTATCCCTACACTGACAAAAGACAGAATGTAAAATGGTAGCCAGATCAGGTCTATTTATAAGGTAGGGGGTATGTTCATGTGCTGAAATGTCTCAATTGGCTGTCCTGTACCCCATTATTGATGTGTCATGGGTCAAAGTTCTTCACAATGTAAAAGAATATGGCCGCCGCGAACAGCGCAATAAGTCCGCCGGCTTGGCGAATGGCGAGTGAGCAAAGTTCTCCGCGAACCAACCGCCGGGCAAACCACAAGGCCATCTCTATTTGTGGCAATGCCCTTTGCTGAAACAACATGGCCTAAATATGCGACGGAAGTCTGGTAGAATTGACTTTACTCAGGGGATAACTTTAACCCCCCTTCATTGAGACTTGTGAAAACCTTCTTTAGTCTCACCTCATGTTCTTCTATGGTTCTCCCAAAGACAATGATGTCATCCAGGTATACTAAGACCTCAATCAGGTTCATGTCTCCCACAGTGCACTCAATCAGCCTCTGGAACGTGGCTTTAGCTCCTGATAATCCCTGGGGCATTCAGTTGAACTCATAGAATCCCAGTGGGGAGATGAACGCCATCTTCTCTCTATTTTCAGGGTGCAATGGTATCTGACAATACTCACTCTTCAAATCTAGCACACTGAACCACTTTGCCCCAGATAAACACTGTAGGACATCTTCAATGTGGGGGGTAGTGTACTGGTCTGGGATGGCCCTCCTGTTCAGAGTCCAGTAGATGATGAGCATCCACAACTTCCCATTCTTTTTTCCTCACTACCACAATAGTGAAGGCATAGGGGCTTTTAGACTCTCATATGACCCCCCGATCTCTTAAGCTCAGCCATCTGCTCTCTGAGGTCTTCTAGGTCACTAAGGGGCACATGTCTAAATGGTTTGTCTTCCTGTAGTCTAATCCGATGCTGGGCACTCTTGGCGCACCCCACTTCTAAGACACTCTGAGAAAAGATCTTTTCCCACCTGGACAACTGACTTTGGACTCTTCCCTGCCACTGAGGAGGCAGCATCTCAGAGGACAACAGTAACTTACTTCTCAACTGATCTTTCTTTCCAGCCATTTCAGCCAGAGTCACTGGAGTAGCAGCACTCATCCGCCCCATCAGCATGCGGACCCCTAGCGTGACTGGACATTCCGGACACTGACTGGCACCTTCCATTTTCCATCTGAAATAGAGCCTTGGTGGGTACCATTTCTGGGACCAATTCCACACCAGCGGTGCCTTGTTGAACATCGGTCTCCAGCCCAACAAAAGGGCCCAGTTGGCTCCAAGTCAACTTGGTAGTGGCCTTCATGCAAGCAATTTCCCCTGGTTGCAACATCCTTTCCTTGGCTCCTGGTCTCCACAGTCTTCCCACTCTCTCTGCTGGGGCACTCTGCACTTGCAGTATCCACTTGAAGGCATGGTGTATCCTCTTTTCCGCTGAGTCTTCTTTCCCTATTAATGGGACCAGTAATCTTCTCACCAGGTCGGTGTTCATTCCAATCAGCATAGAATTCTGTTCAGCCCCCGGGGACCTCAGACACATGACAGCCAGGCTGTCAAATGTTTCTATCTTCCCGGTCACAGCTGGCCCAAATGTGACCTTTATGGGAATGTACCTACGAGAAGGAAAGTTTTTTAGTTCCGATTTCCCATATCTCCAGCTCTTCCAGCTTCCGTAAGTGAATGTGCTTCAGATACTGTAGAAGTCCCTATACAGCAAGGTGACTTGCGCCCCAGTGTCCAGTAACACCTTGGTATAGATGCCTTCCACCTGTACAGACACTATAAGAGCGGGCCCTACCAGACTATCTGGCAGCTCGTCTGGTTTCTTTGGACTGACAGAACTTTGGTTTTGTTTCAATCTCCGTTGAGAGGACCTGATAGTGGCCTTGTAGAGTGGAGAAGCATTCAATCTCTGTGCTAGTTTCCCCAACCCAGATAAGCGGGTAACTCAGCTTGGGTGAGGGTGTGATTATTCACCTTGAGGCCTTCCTCTGGCACCTCAACTTAATCTTCACTCTTCCCATCTTTGGAGCACTTCATCGGGATTCTCAGCTGGCTCCCTCTCTAAACTCCCCCTGAAGGTTCCCACCTTCTGGGCCAAGATCAGTTTCTGTAATGCCTTCAGTACTTCAGCCATAATGTCTGGCTTCTTCTTCGGAGGGCACTGTATCTTGAAATGCCCCGGCTCTCCACAACGAAAGCTTTTCCTGGTATCAGGCTTCGCCAACTGCATTTGGGTTTGAGCTTCCAAAGTCTGTTGCATTTTGTCCTGAACTTGAACAACCTGTGCGAGCAAATCAACTGGGGCAGCTTCAGTGACACACTGCACAACAGGGGAGCCAGACCACTCCCCTAGCTCCGTATCTTCCTCGCTGTGTTCCTCAAAGGCACTTTTCTCCACTTGAGCTGATACTGCCTCTGCCTTAGAATTAGCCTTCACAAGTTCTCTAAATCCTTGATTATTTTCATCCCTCTCTTACTACTTTCACCAGTTCCAGGTAGGTAGGTACCACCTGCATTCCTTTGAGCAGCAGACATAACACAGTCAGGTGGTTGTGTCTAGGGCCTTGCATAATTGCTTTCAATCTGACTTTATCAGCATCCGCTTCTTCAGAATGATCTGGTGCAAGATCCGATCCACTCCTATGACATAATCAGACAGCCTTTCTCCTTTACACTGGCGAATGTGCTCAAACTTATACATCAAGTCAGGGATCTTCTCTACTCTACCATAGACAGCGCACATAGCCTCAATGTAGTCCATTGCCACACAATCTGGCTTTTCCCTTCTCAGGCTCTGGATAACGTCTGCCACCAGACTTCAGAGACTTTCACTTATCCTCTGCCTCTTCAACACCTCAGGCACACTCCATTCTTCCACTGCTTGTATGGCCTGATCCATCCAACTTTCAAACCTTTCCTCTCCACCAGGGGTGGGGATGCATTGTGAGAAGAACTGAAGCCTCCTGCACCCTTGATGGGCTGAGATGGAACTGCTGTTTACAAGACTCTCGACTAACTTGCTCATGTCTGTATAAAAAAAGGCAGGAGGCAGACCGATGGCAGGGGTTTCAACCTCCTCTAATGCTGGGCTCACTGACCCAAACTGAGAGCATTCTTCTTCCAAGTCTGCTGACAGTTGCGGTATTACTTGGGCCTTGTGCTAAACTCACATTGTCCTTCTGAAAGCAAACCGGTATATTCACCCTCCATTCCAGCAGAGCATGGCCCCAGGGGGTTGCTGCAGGGGAGTCCATCCTTTCATCTGCACATGACTGCAACCCATAAGGGGTATCCCGGATTCGCCCCCAAATGTAGCGCTAACCCCATGAGGGCCGCTTGAAGATACTGTACCCCAATGGTTTCCCTGACCTTGCAAGTCTGACACCTCTGACATCCTGGGTTCAGACATTCTATAAAAGATAAATTCAGACACAGAATAATTCAAAGCAGAATGAATAAGTTTTGCTGTACACAGTTTCAGTTAAGATAGATGAGACCAGAAACATATAGTTAGTATTGTACACTTTGAATGAACAGGCAAACAAAGGCTCCACGGTAACTCCCAGAATAAATAACAGTAGAACAATGGTGACCAATTCTTGTTAGAGATGGACCAAACACCCCCCGGTTTGGTTCACAACAGAATTCCCAAACATAGCAAAAGTTCCCTCCCCACCCCAAAGCACCTTGCCCCCATGTTGATGGGGACAAGGGCCTTATCCCAACAACCCTGGGCTGTGATTGTGGGGGTCTGCAGGCAGGGGGCTTATCAGAATCTGGAAGCCCCCTTTAATCCCCCCCAGATCCTGCCCCCCCATGTGAATGAGTATGGCCTACCCATTTACCCCAAAAAAGTGTCAAAAAGAAATAAAAACACACACAGTTTTTGACAGTTCCTTTATTAAAAATAAAAAAAACAATGTCCCCTGATTCGGCGGCACAGTGGTGTAGTGGGTAGCACTCTCACCTAGCAGTAAGAAGGGTCGCTGGTTCGAATCCCAACCACGCCAATACCTGCCTGGAGTTTGCATGTTCTCCCTGTGCCTGCGTGGGTTTCCTCCGGGTACTCCGGTTTCCTCCCACAATCCAAAGACATGCAGGTAGGTTAATTGGCTTCTGTCCAAAAAATTGTCCCTAGTATATGAATTGGGACCTTTGGATTGTGGGCTCCTTGAGGGTGGGGACCTTGGATTGTTGGCTCCTTAAAGGGTAGGGACCGATGTGAGTGTGCAATGTACAGGGATAGGGACAATTGTAGACACTTGCTCAGGTTGAACTGGATGGACTGGTGTCTTTATTCAACCTTACTAACTATGAAACTATGAAACTATGTAGATCCATTGTCAATCACGACGCTGCTGCCACTGCCACATCCGGAAAAAGAAAAACCCTCCACCCACAACGAAGGCTAACCGCCTACTGCAGGCTCCTCTGTTTGACAGTTCTTATTTTTTTTTAATACAAACGATTTTATTGAAAAATTCAGCAAACTACAAAGGATCAACATAACATTCGTATAGAAAACATTGAGGAGTACATATACATAGTCTTATGATGATGATATATAACTGGGAGAGGCAGGTAGTAGAACAGATGGGGGACCCGGGAGGAGACCAACCGAGGAATGATATTGATTTCTGGGAGGGTGAGTGATGTCTATCCCTCAGGACCCCATCTGTGGAGCTTAACAGTACATGTAGTCCATAGGCTGAATACACCAGAGAGACTGAAAAAAACAAACAGTTGCCCAACAGGGCAAACCGGAGCAACAGGGCATACAAAATAGTGGTGAGGATTTCAGAATCGTTAAGTGTAGTTGAACATAATACAGCAATATAGGGAGGGGAGTTATAGACCCGGGGTCCAGGATCTCCATTTCTGTTCGTGGATAGGGTGTGTGTCTATAATCGTGTAGAATACTTTTTGCAGTGCGCATGCGCGGGACTTCCGTTAGGACGTGCTGAACGGGAGCTCCGCGCCGCTCCGGCCCTTCTCAGCCCCCACAGCGTACAGACCGAGCGGACTCCGGCTAAATCTCCCCCTGCCACTCTGCAGAAGCCCCAGGCATATCCCTGTATGCCGAACGAGGCACATAAACCCGAGGTGAGCCGCCAGCTGGACTTCAATCAAGCGGCCCCTGCACCTTCCAAGATGGCGGCCGCAGCGTCCACACGTGTGAGCAGGGAGGAACAGGACTCCATTGCGGATCCCCCTCCATCTCACCAACAACAGAACAGCTTAACAGCATCTCCGGGGACTAACAGCACAGCCCTGCACCTGCACCAAAACCTGCTAGCAACACCAGTGAGTAACTTCAACCCCCAAGGGATCTCCCCTGCCTCCACAGTGTCCCTTCTCAACGGGACCCTAGGTGATCTCCTGCAAACCCCAGGGCTGCAATCCCCCCTAGGCCTGGCAGGCCCACACCTCTCCCCCCCACTCAGCCACATTACCCCCCTGACATGCAGCTGATGCTACAGAGCTTCTCCGAAATGCTGGCAGCAGGACTAGCTCATAATGCCTCACAGATCACTGCCACTATAAAAGCAGACTTACAAAGTCTGGGTGCCCGCATGGATGCAAATGAGCAAGTGGTTGACAACACCTCTGCTCGCACCAACCAAAACACCACCTGCATTCAAACATTACAAGACCAACTCGAGACCGCATTATCCAAAATAGATGAGTTGGAAAACAGAAGCAGGAGGTACAACTTCCGCATACGCGGTATTCCCGAGTCGGTCACAGACGTACCCGAGACGGTCAAATTGTTCATTAAGGAACTTATTCCAGACATCCAGGGTCATAGACTCGAACTCGACAGGGCCCACAGAGCTCTCCAACCCCCCCGACAAGATGGGCTCCCGAGGGACATAGTGGTAAAGCCGCACTTTTATGGCGTCAAAGAGGACGTCATGAGAAAAACTCGCAATCTGGACAACCTCTCCTTTCAAGGGAACAAGATTCAAGTCTTTGCAGACATCTCGCCTACCACGATCCAGAAGAGGAGATCCCTCAAACCCCTCCTGGAGGTTCTTAACCAAAATTCCATTAAGTACCGATGGCAATTCCCATTTCGCCTCCAATTCCAACTTAGAGACAAATCATTTGGCTTTTCCAACTTTCCAGATGGAGAACGTCTTCTGCTCAAACTTGGCCTCATCTCGCAAGAAGTTAACCCTCAGCAACCGACGACTAAACCGGGCTCATCCAAGCGTCCCCCCCGGGCAGCCCCCTGACCCCGCTCTGGAACAAGCAGCTACCGAAGAGATACCGGGACTCTCACCCCCCGAGATGAAAAACTCACTCACACTCCCGGCCGGGAGATGTTTTTCCCTCCTTCTGAAGAACAGTCGGGGACTTTTGCCCTCCCCTGATGGACGGGCAGATGATTATCTCGGACACCCCTGACCTCGAACTGTCAGGCCACTGCCTTCAACGGCCCCCCTTTTTTTGGCTAATTGGGTAACCTACCCAGATTCAACCACCCCACCCCGGCTGGGGTGGGGCCTAGTTCTTCAATGCCCAATAGCTTGTTTTATGCCACACTTACCCCCCCCCCATCCCCGGTGACTAGGCATTGCAGCCTCTCTCCACCCCTTCCCCCCTTACCCCCCCTGCCTCGGCAGGAATCTTTTTTGTTCACAGGTTTTGGCACGGTAATTTACCCACGTGTCTAGAAGTTCGAACTAATATGTCCTTGGTTTCTTAATGTTCATGATGCAAATGTTAATAAGCCGGCCCTTCCAAGGGGTCTTTTGTTCCCCCCAACAGGGGGTCTGACGGCCGGAGCGGTAACTCATGCCACTCCCTCTGTTGTAACAGAGCGGGCTTTAATACCCCTCTGGTGACAACAGGTAGACAACCTCCTCAGAGGTTGCTCCCACTCCAAGTTCCCCCTCACCGGGGTACTTGGACTTGGACTCGGCTTGCCGGTCCACTGATTTTTCTTTTTGATTTTATTTTTTATTTTTTATGTTCCTTGTTTTTCCTTTAATTTTTTTGTTTGATTTGAATTATCTGATTGTACAAGTCTGTTTTTTGACATTTCTGCTTTCCTTCCCATTCTCCTTATGCTCTTCACTCCCTTTCTTGGTCTCCTCCTTGATCTTTCTTCTTCCCCTTCGCCGCTCCAACTCCCTCTCTCAGGAACCCTCGTGGAGAACTCTTCCCAGCCTCCCGCCACAGCACCTCCTAGCTCCTGCACCATCTTCAAAGGCGTCCAGCCTCTTCATCTCAAAGGTAAGCTCCACATCTGCACCATCGCACCCCCTCCCTGACGCCCATGACTGACACAAATACTCGCAAACCTCTTCTAAAAGTTGCCTCTCATAACACACAAGGTCTCAACTCTCCCTCCAAACGCCGAAAGGCGTTGCAAAGCTACCACTCTAGAAGCCTTGATGTCGTCCTACTCCAGGAGACCCACTTCCCCTCCAGCTTTTCCCCCTCCTTCCTTCACCGTAACTTCCCCACTTTCTTCCTCGCTAACGCTGAAACCAAAAAGAGAGGAGTTGCCATCCTCTTTGCGAAACGGATCCCTTTCACCCATGCCCACACAATCAAAGACAAGGAAGGCAGGTTTATTCTTGTTAAAGGGGTCATTGATGGGGTAATGCACTCCTTCCTGTCCTACTACGCCCCTAATCAGAACCAAGCACACTTTTTCGCCTCTATGCTCTCGACCCTATCACCGCACCTAGAAGGCAAAATCATTGTAGGAGGCGACTCCAATATCGCTTTCGACCACTCTCTTGACAAATCCCCTCAAGTTAGACCCCACCCGAGGAAGCTCCCCAAACAAAGTCTCAGAATAGCACGCCTCCTCCACGATCATGGTCTTATTGATGTGTGGAGGGAGCTGAACCCCACGGGAAAAGACTACACCCACTATTCCGCTCCCCACAAAACGTATGCCAGGATAGACCACATATTCATCCCCAATGCCGATATTCACTCTGCCATCAGAGCTACAATACAAGAGGTACCGTGGTCAGACCACTCGCTGGTTACCCTCAGTATCCACAGCTCCTTAGTGTCCTCAGGCCCTCCTCAATGGCGCCTGTGTAAATCTCTCCTCTCCAACCCAGTCCACTGCACCTTATTGGAAAAGGAAATCCATGAGTTTTTCCTCCTCAATGATACCGGAGACATATCTCCAAGCACTCTCTGGGGAGCCCATAAGGCGGTCCTGAGAGGCAAAATGATACAGCTAGCCTCTTCACTGAAAAAAGCAAGGAAAGGGGAAGTAGACAAACTAGAAAAGGACTTCCAATTGCGCAGCAAAGCACACAAGAAGAATCCCACTCCCGCCACATTGGCGCAACTAGATTCGGCCCGCACTGCTCTGAACTTGGCTCTGACATCCAACGCCGGCAGACACCTGAGATGGCTAAGCGGGAAATTCTATCTTCAGGGCAACAAAATTGGCCCTCGTCTGGCGGCTAAACTATCCCCGAAAGTCAGGAATTTCGCCCTCCCCAAGATTAAATCCCGGTCTGGCACCCTCACCCAGAACCCCCAAAGAATTCTGGAATCTTTCCAGGACTTCTACACTAAACTTTATTCGGCCTCACCCCCAGATGACCCAGATTCCATTAATTCCTTTCTGGATAACATCTGTCTCCCCAGAATTTCAGACTCCCATAGGTCCATTATGGAATCCCCCTTTCAAATGAAGGAAGTCCAAGAGGTCATTAAAAACCTCAAGCCAGATTCCGCCCCAGGCCCGGATGGATTCTCTGCCCAATATTATAAAAAATTCTCTGAGATCCTCTCCCCTCATCTGGCCCGCCTCTTCAACTCCCTGCGAGAGGGCGCAACCTTGGAACCTGCTGCTAACCTAGCGTATATTTCAGTGATCCCGAAACAGGGCAAGGACCCAAGCGAAGTAAGCAACTATAGGCCTATCTCTTTAATCAATAATGATTTGAAGATTATGACAAAAATCCTTGCAAATAGAATGTCCTCTTTTATAGCCTCTTACGTTCATAAGGACCAGGTGGGCTTCATCCCGGGGAGACAGGGACCGGACCAGATCAGGAGGGCGGTAGACTTAATTTCCCTTATGCAATCCTCCTTTGATGGGAACCCCCCCCAGCCAGGATATGTCCTTTCAATAGACCTCCAAAAAGCATTCGACACGGTCACCTGGTCATACCTCTTCACCACCCTTCAGAGATGGGGCTTTGGCCCGGAATTCCTCAGAACCCTCTCCTCATTATATTCCACCCCTAAAGCCCAAATTAAACTACAAGGTCACCTGTCCGATCAATTCCCAATCCTGAAAGGCACCAGACAGGGATGCCCACTATCTCCCATTCTTTTTGCCATAGCGATAGAAACCCTGGCCCTAGCTATCAGGCAAAACCCAGACATCCATGGAATAAAGTGTGGTCAACACTTCCACAAATGCGCCCTTTTTGCGGACGATGTCCTCCTCTTTATCTCTTCCCCTCTCATTTCGACCCCCAACATCCTAAAACTCCTCAATTCGTTTGGAGCAATCTCAGGCCTCCAAGTCAATATGTCAAAGTCAATGGCATTGAACATCACATTACCGCAGGATCTAGTCAACAGACTAAAAGCTCACTTTCCCTTCTCATGGTGTGCATCCTCTCTCTCCTACTTGGGGGTGTCCCTCACCCCTAAAATAGAACTACTGTACCAATACAACTTCCCCCCTATGTTCAAAAAGCTAGCAGATGAACTCACGCAGTGGTCTCTATACAAATTATCCTGGTTGGGCAGAATCCACTCTGTCAAGATGACGTTACTACCCAAACTTTTATATCTATTCCGATCACTCCCTATTCCCATCAAAAAATGTGCTTTGGACAAACTACAATCTTCCATCATAATGTTCATATGGGGAGGGAAGGGTCACCGCCTCTCTAAAAAGGTTCTATTTAGAGCCAGGAAAAAAGGAGGCCTAGGCCTCCCTAACATTTGGTGGTACTATCAAGCAGCACAATTATGTCAGTTCTCAGCAATTTACTTTAAGGGTCCAAAACCGGACTGGGTGGACATTGAGAGACAGGCAACCCCCAACCACACTCTGGACTACCTAGTCTGGAAACCTCATAAAGACCGTCCCCCGATCCTTTCACCTACACTCTCTCACTCTATGTCCCTATGTGATACCCTTCATAAAAATACCCGCCTCATTTCCTCCTGGCATCCCCTTGCTCACATTTTCCACAACCCCCAATTCCCTCCAGGACTCAACATCAAGGCTTTTAGATGGTGGCTCGATAAGGGCCTATACAGAATAGGACAATACTTTAATAACAACGGCCCCATCACGCTCAAATACTGCATCTCCAAACTGGACATGCCGTCATCCGAAACCTTTCGCTACCAGCAACTGGCACACTTCCTGCGAGATATTTGGAAAGGCTCAGCCGTTCCGCTCTCAGTCACTCAATACGAACTCTGGTGTTCCTCAGACATGGGCGTCAGGGGAGGTATCTCCCTTATCTATTCAGCATTAGCTGACCCTCAGGGAAAAGCGACTTACATGCAAAGGTGGAAGCAGGACCTGCAATTTGATTGGGAACTGGACACCTGGCACGCGAACTTCGCCCGATCGTACAAAGGCATTCTAAACACCTCCCTTATAGAGGCAGACCTCAAAGTAATCTCTCGATGGTATCTAGTTCCTACCAGACTCACCAAATTTTACCCACAGTCCTCCCCGTTGTGCTTTAGAAATTGCGGACTCACGGGCTCCCTCCTCCACACTCTTTGGGAATGCCCCAAAATTAGAGGGTTCTGGAACAGAATTTTTAGACTAATCCGCAAAACCACTGGCTGCGCAGTATCGCAAGA
The DNA here is from genome assembly GCA_028564925.1 of Lithobates sylvaticus. Classification (NCBI taxonomy): domain Eukaryota; kingdom Metazoa; phylum Chordata; class Amphibia; order Anura; family Ranidae; genus Lithobates; species Lithobates sylvaticus. Next base: position 100,858,510 of record CM053032.1, on the reverse strand, counting down.
TCCCACCATAGCCCTCCTCAACAACAAAATTCCAAAAGTTCCCAAATTGACCAACTGCCTCATCCACTTCATCCTCCTAGGGGCCAAGATTACACTTGCCCGCGCATGGAAATCGCATACAGTCTCCTTCCGCCAAACCAAGCTTAAGATATCTTGGATAATGGCACAGGAAAAAATCTCTAGCACTATCCTAGACACCACAGAGAAATTCCGCCTCATCTGGGACCCCTGGGCGAGGTATGTAGGCATTTCACTTCTCCCACTATGAGCAAGCTCTCTAACGGATTACCTCAATCCTTCCTCAATCCTTGCCGTCCTTCTTCTCCTTGTGTTCTCCGCGGGGGTTCCCGACCCCTAGCCCTTCCCTCCCCCCCTCTCTCTCTTTCCTTTCTTCTTCTTCTCCCACTCTCTCACCGGATGAAGCCTCTCTCTGCCTCAAGCTCCAAGTGGGCTCCAGGGCCCATCCTACTGTTCAAATTGCAGTTGGGAATAGATTCAATTCTGCTTGCCCTCCCCCTCAGGGGTCAGCAACCAGTACAGGGGTTAGAAAAGTATTGCTCACATAAAATGAGCCCTCCCTAGAACCGTTTGCCTGTTCATCCCACGCACAGCAGGATCCCAATTGGGGTGCGTGGACAATTAGGAAGAAGGCTTGGGACCATTGTCCAGTACCATGCCCTCTGGAACTCGCTTTCCTCTGGGTCCCCTTTACTAAACTGAATACTCCCCTGCGAATCGTGCTATGTTTTATCTGGTATTGTACTTGCTCAAAAATGACCTTATATTTTTTTGTAACTGCTTCACAAGTTATGTATCGACCTCAGCTTGAGGCTACAGTTCTCTTTATTTAGTTGTATTGTTCATACTATCAATAAATTTTTTTTGAAATCTTAAAAAAAAAAAAAAAAGAATACTTTTTGCATCAGCTGGATAGCCGCCATGCGCTTTAGGACTTGGTCCCATGGGACCCCTGGCGTGCGCCAGAATAGGGCAATAGCCCAGTGGACCGCACTAAACAAAGTGTGAATGAGTTTTTGGTGGGGGGGAGAGGCCCCTGGGATGTCAGTAAAAAACAGGCACATCTGGTAGGTAAGTGTGTGCGAGATGCCAGTAATTTCGGCAACTTTGTCAGAAACTCGTTGCCAAAGGGTTCTTAGTGAGCCACAGCTCCAAAATATATGTAGGTGGGTACCCTTCTCGGGGCATCCCCTAAAGAAAGCCTCCGTGACTGAGGGGAAAAACTTGTTGATTTTTAGAAGGAGTATAGTACCACGTGGTGTAGAGCTTAACTACTGTTTCCTTCACAGATTTTGTGCATTTATGCATATTGGAGATGCGGACCAGCCATTCCTCAGGGGAGGCCTCAACGCCCGTCTCAGCCTCCCACTGAAGAATCGCCGAAGATTTATTGGAGAGGCCGAGGCCTCCCAGATAACTATATAGCTGAGAGATAGTACCCCTATCTCTAGAGGTAGGGCCACAAAGATCTTCAAATGTGGGTTGAGGATTTGCCTGTACACGGGGGGAAGTGAGAGTCAAAGAAGTGCCGGACCTGGAGGTACCTAAAAAATACTGTTCTGGGAAGGGAGTGAGAGGCTTCTAAGGATAGGAAGGAGTGGATCACCCCGCCCTCTTTGAGCGATTTCAGGGTGATCAGGTCCCCCACCATCCAAAGGGCAAAGGAGCCTGGTGTTGTAATGTAACATATATATAGATGGCGCTTGTGACAGACCTAGCCGGGACACAGGCTGTTGGAGGGGACTGAATGCGAGCCTATTACCTTGCGATTATGGGCCCTGGCATTTGGGGGAACGGTGCTCTTTGAGCTGCAAGCCTGGGACCCCTGAGCTGGTGTTACTTGGATTCGGGTCCATGCTGGCCCCCCAATACACATAGAATCTGTATGTGTATTTGGCATATTAGCAAGAGATGCTAATGTCATGAACTCCAGACAGCCTGTCATGTAATTGAGTATAGTCTGGCTTGTAGGAGTGTTTCACCTATTGTTGTGTGTGCTAATTAACCCTGCAATTGAATGAAGGAGTCCAGTGTTGATTAAGATAATTAGCTCATGCTAATTAGGTTAGGTGTGAGTCATCTGGCTGTATATATGTGTGACATGTCAAATAAAGATTAATTCCTGATGTACCCTACACTGGTGTTGTCTGGTGACTGGGTGGGCTAAGGGGTCTTGGATTGTGTGGTACCGGACAGAGGAAGCATTTACGGCGGACATCTTGGGTACGAGGTCCGTCACAATTGGCTGGCAGCGGTGGGATCGTGCTTCCTTGTCGTGAACACATCCAAACCATCACCTGGATCCAAGGCCCGGATAGCAGAGGTACAGATACGTCGTCATGGAAGAGGAATTCGGAAGGAGGTTGCGAGAGATGCGGATACAGCACAGAGGACCAGTATCAGTGCAGGTCCTGCTGGGATGGTATGATTCTGTTCGCCTACAACTCTGGAAGGAAGCGCTAGCCTGTGAGCAGCGACACCAGGGAAAAGTTCTCCCCTCCATCCATGTAAGGTACTGGTCGCAGTATGAAGTACAAATGCTGTTATTGGGGGAACAACCGAAGCAGGAGTGGACAGCTGAGTTAAGCAGGCTGATCCGGGCAGAAATGCGTTTGGACGAGAGCTACAGAGCCCTCCGGTGGTATGTAGCCCAAGTGTGCCCGTGGACAGCGGATGACAGGCCCACGGAGGGCTTTGATTATAATGGCCTGGGATTCTTGTACTGGAGGCTGTCCGAGGACCCCGACTTTGGGAGTGATCTGGAGTGGCGTTTGGAGGAAATAATGGAGCACAGAGAGCAAGGATTGAACATCTCGGAAGTGCTCTGGGCACAGGAAGATTTGGAGTTCCTGGCCGCTCAGGAATGGGAGCTGGAGATTGCCTACATACAGCTGCTAGACTCTGCTCAGCAGCAGGGTGGGGCTCCCTTTGCCTGGGACTATCAGGAAATACCGGCAGACAGCTCTGAAATCCTGGCTGAAGAGTCGGCAATGTGGCATAGTAACAGAGTGCTTTGCCCACCTGCCCCCGCAGCTATGGAAGCGGAGGTCTTATGGCGGATGCAGCAAGTGCTGACTGACCTTGACAAACCTGTTACTGCACAAGATGATTGGATGGAGGAATATGCCTGTCCAGCAGCATGCAAGAGCATCGGCAGTGGAAAATCTGGAGATTGCCATCCCCAAAGCTGAAGTGCTGACAACAGGGCAGAGTGCTACCCACCTCTGTCCAGCACCAGCAACAGCTGCAGAGTTCCAGGGAGCTGGGGCAGTTGGCCTCTCTCCCCAACAGTTAGCTGGAGGAGATGATGTAGGGAAGCTCCTTCACCCACCTGAACTGCTGGCAACGGAACAAAGTGCTGCTGGCCTCTGCCCACAACTAACAGAGGGCAGATTTCCTGTAAAGGGGGATGGGACTGCAGTCCCCACCTGTATACCCCCGGGATGCTGGGCGGTCGGCCCAAATCCCCAACAGCATGACGGAGTGATCCCAGTCACCCTGTCTTCTCTCCAGCGGCTGAAAAGACTCCAGGGAGAAGGGCCAGTCCGGGCCTCTCCCCAGCGGCGGATATGTTCTCTGAGAGAGGCAGAGGTTGGCTGGGTGAGGAATACTCCGTTTGGAACTATTTGTTTGGGGTACTGTGTGGATCCCAGCATTAGAGGACTGGAACCACTGACTAACTTCGGAGTCAACCCGTCTGGGGTCTCCTCCTGTGTTAGTCTCCTGCCGAAAGGGGAGAAATGTGACAGACCTAGCTGGGACACAGGCTGTTGGAGGGGACTGAATGCGAGCCTATTACCTTGCGATTATGGGCCCTGGCATTTGGGGGAACGGTGCTCTTTGAGCTGCAAGCCTGGGACCCCTGAGCTGGTGTTACTTGGATTCGGGTCCATGCTGGCCCCCCAATACACATAGAATCTGTATGTGTATTTGGAATATTAGCAAGAGATGCTAATGTCATGAACTCCAGACAGCCTGTCATGTAATTGAGTATAGTCTGGCTTGTAGGAGTGTTTCACCTATTGTTGTGTGTGCTAATTAACCCTGCAATTGAATGAAGGAGTCCAGTGTTGATTAAGATAATTAGCTCATGCTAATTAGGTTAGGTGTGAGTCATCTGGCTGTATATATGTGTGACATGTCAAATAAAGATTAATTCCTGATGTACCCTACACTGGTGTTGTCTGGTGACTGGGTGGGCTAAGGGGTCTTGGATTGTGTGGTACCGGACAGAGGAAGCATTTACGGCGGACATCTTGGGTACGAGGTCCGTCACAGCGCTGTTGCTCTATAATCAATATTTTGCACTTCCCTTATATCTAATAGTAGTTAGCATAGCTATCATAGTATGAAAAAATAAAGTCCATAATCTGTATGCTAAAATATGAAAATGGAAACAAAACCTTTTGTCTGTAGCATGCAGGCAAGTTAACAGTCCAGGGCAGCCTTCAAGACGGGGAGTCGAGAGCAAACTCCAAAATACATGAAAAACAAAGCACAGAAAAAAGGCGCCACCAGGTTAAAATTGTTAGCATTTTATTCACAGAGACAAGGTGCATATATCCACTTACATATGGTAAAGGTAATTCAGCACAAAGGAGTCCTCTGGGGCGTCATATATGCACTGCGTTCGCCTGTTTTATTCCAGTTTGGTGTCCCTCCTATGCGAACCTCGCCATGGGACCAGCAGGTACACCGTCCAGCAATGGACACTTCCACACAGCGTGCTGCTGTGTCTCTTTCTCCTACACAAACAGCTCCCGAGCTCCCGAGCTGTTTGTGTAGGAGAAAGAGGACTGAGGGCGCACTGAAGATGCCGAGATCACGGCGATATGCCGATCTCGTGCGCATGCGCGGGAGTGACGTCTCGCCGCTCCAGCGCTGGATCGGCGAGACCCGGAAGTCACTCCGGCCCTGGATGGTGGCGAAGAAGATCGAGGATAAGGACGGCTTCGGGGGCTTCGTTTTCAGGTAAGTTTTTCATAATGAGCTAGTATGCTATGCATACTAGCTCATTATGCCTTTGCCTTGCAGGGTGTCTTTTTTTTTTTTTTTTTTTTTTAAGAGGCTTTACTTCCTCTTTAATGTTAATATGCAAGAATGCAGATTAGGGCAGTTTATGACTACAGCTATTCACAGCTTGGGGTGATCTGCTGTCACTCTGAAAGACAGGAGCAGATCAAAGCATTTAATGGAAACGGCCGATCAAATTGCTCAGCCATTCAGTGTGTGGGGGGATATAACATGGCATTCAGTCTGTTTGGAAGGGTGTGTGTTTATGAAGGCACCAAAAGTCACATGGATACATGGGGCTCTAGAAATTTACTAACACTGTCATGATTATACCCTGTTGGATTTTGTCATCCATTGCAAGACTGTTCTGTTTTGGAAGCCAATAAAGTCTCTCTCTGGAAGAATTGGGTTGCTGCGGGACAATACTTATTAATAACTACTATTCATCTACGAACTACATATTATATCACTACACCTGGGTTCAAAAATGCTGCAGGAAAAGAGGGGTCCCCGATAAAGGAAGCATGTTTTGGGTGGGAAAGGGAGGAGGGAGAATTTCTGTTTATATAGGGACCAAATGTGCAGGGATTGAGCAACCACAGCGTTCAGTGGTGAAATATCCTTAGGGCGGATCGATTTTGCCCAAAGTAGGCCAGGAAGGTGGAAGGGGGATATCGTGGCCCGTTCAAAGTGGAGCCACGATATACCGTGTGGGGGCACATGCCATTGGGCTAACTGCAGGAGTCTAGCTGCAAGATAATAGAGCCAGAGATTTGGGTAAGTATCAGGTTAGGAATGGAGATTATTAGGTCCGGGAGGAACATCAAAATGTCGTCTGCATATGGACTCAGTTTGAATTTGTGCCGTTTTTAGAGTAGCCTCCAATGTTGTGGTCTAGCCTAATGGCTTGGGCGAGGGGTTCAATTGCCAGGGCAAATAAAAGAGGGGATAAGCGGCACCCTTGTCTAGTACCTCTGCCCAAGGTGAAATAATTAGAATTGCATCCGGGGAGCCTGATTCTAGTTTTGGGATTGTGGTATAATGCTCGGAAGCAATGAGTGAAGGCTCCTGTGAAGCCGAATTTGAGAAGGATCTTTTCAAGGAAGGGCCAGAGGACACTGTCAAAGGCCTTGTGTAAATCCAGGCTCAAGAGGAGAACCTTACGAGAGTGTAGGTCTGCGTCTTGGATGATATTGGAGGTGAGTCTGATGTTGTCAGTGATTTGTCTGGTAGGGATAAATCCTGTCTGGTCTGGGGAAATGAGGGTGGTGATGATACTCGCTTGCCTGTCTGCCAGGATGCGTCCGAATATCTTCAGGTCTGTGTTAATGACGGAAATAGGCCGATAATTTTGGGGGAGCGAATGGTCCTTATTAGGTTTGGGGATCAAGGACATGTTTGCATGGAGTATTTCGTCTGGAAAGTTATTGCCCGCGAGGACATAGTTAAAAAGCTATTTCAGGTGTGGGGTCAAGTGTCCTAGAAATTTTTTAAAGTATGGGGGTGAGTATCCGTCCTGGCCAAGGGTTTCCAAGGGTTTCAGTGATTTGATAACTTCCTGTATTTCCAGGTCTGTGCAAGGGGCGTTTAGCTCAAGTAGTTGTTCCGGGGAAAGTCTGGGAAGAGGGAGATTGTCAAGCCAAGTGTCGTGGGCTGGGTTTAGGGGGGCTGACGGGCGGGAACGAAATTCGGAGTAGAATTTCGTAAAAATTTGGAGAGTCTCAGAGGGATGGGAGGCTATATTACCGTCATGGTTTTTAAGTTTATAGGTGTGGGGTGGTTATAGCGATTGGTTAAGTTTTCTGGCAAACATGGTGGAGGGCGAGTTACTATGGAGGAGGAATTTGGCTTTCGACCATCTTAGAGCTTTCTCAGATCTATCAGATAGGATTTTATCAAGGTCAAGTCTACAACTATTAATTTGCGAGAGGACCTCCAGAGAGTGGTTTTGGGCGTGAAGGTGGTATAGTCTGTCAAGGTCGGTTGTGAGTCTGGAAATGTCTATTAGTCGCTGTCTTTTCCTTTCTGTGGCAATTTGGATCAGGTGGCCCTGCAATACTAAATAAAAAGAGACTTTATATTGAGATATATTAGGATTCCTTTTTGGACTGATTTTATTTTATTTCTGTTTTTTATCCATTTTTATCATTTATTTTGCGCTGCACTATCCTATTGTATTAGGCCCTGCAATACTGCCTTATGGGCCGCCCAGAGAGTAGCTGGGAGATGTCTGCGGTGTTATTCAAAGAGAAGTATTCCTCAATATGTTTGGAGATCTGCGGGATTACTATTGAGTCGGACAGGAGAGCTTCATTTAGTCTCCGGCCCGCCACTGAGGGTTTCAAACCTATATGTGAGATATCTAGGGAGGCCATCTGGTGGTCAGACCAGGAGCAAGAGTGAATGGCAGCTGCGGTGGAGTTGGCAAGGAGGATAGGGGAGCAAAAAACATAATCAAGTCTGGAATAGTTATCGTGGGGGCAAGAATAAAATGTTTTGACAGTTCTTATATAGGTAAGGGGCAGAGCCACCTGGCGACATAAACTGGTAGTACCGCCCCCTTTGTGACATCACAAACCCAGCATGCACTGGTCGTTCGCTTGTGAAAGGGGGGCTTCCAGATTCCAATAAGCCCCCTGCCCACAGATACCCAGAACCACAGCCCAGGGTTGTTGGGAAGACCAGTCAGTGACATCACAAGGGGTCAGTGCCGCCAGGTGATGTTTCTAGGTGGCCCTGCCTCTTACCTATATAAGAACTGTCAAACGGCAGAGCAGGCAGATGGTGGTTAGCCTTTGTCAGGGGCGGAGCGTTTTTATTTTATTTTTTCGGGTCTAGCCGTCGTGTTTACATGTCGGATATTAAAATGGCCTGCACTACCTACTCCAGGTTTTCCTATCTAATATAATTGAAAGATCCACTGTTGCTAAAATACTGTACCTTTTGCAAACTTTATGTTGTTTTTAATCCTATTGTGATTATCTGTTCAAAATCGGGGCCTTTGAGCATATGTATCAATTTTGCCACTAGGCATTGAGAAATGTTTGTCTTTTCATTAACTTGTGTTTAAATATTCAAAATAAAATTATATATTTTCAAATAAGCATTGAATTGCCAGCAACCCCTATTTTTCTTTGACTTTTGCACTGATATAATCCCTATTATCTACTCCTTTCCTACATTTGACCACAAAAGGGATGAGGTGCTGTATAACCTTGTGGATCCTCTCTGCCATCTATGTACAATTACCTTTGTCAGTTCTATATAAATCACATTTTGAAAACATGCTTTTACTCTTTGCTAATGCTTCATCAAACAAGGCAGGCTGCAATACACCATCACCACCTTGCTCCTGAGGCGCTAACACACTCAGCTGTGTACCTTCAGCTTTGGCCAGCTGACTTAACCCCTTACCAACTGGGTTACACATATGGTAAATGGACTGCTCACACAAACTCTCACTGCATGGTGTAGACCCAGTCTGTTCCACCAGAGCAAATTCAGTGTTGTCCTGGAAAATCTCTGGCTCAAACGCATGGAGAGCCCCTGAGATTTTCATGGACAACCCTGTGGCTCTGCGTCTGGTTGCCAAGGGAGCCACCCCTCTTTCCTCATTACTTTTGAACACATCACAATAAGTACATGTATCATCAGCAATACCTTTACCATCAGCATTCATAGACATAGCAGTGTTATAAGCTTTAGGCTTTGGTTTTTGGTCAGAACACACAGCACCTGCCGCTCAGCACACCATCCTTCCTCTCCAAAGGCATGGAGGGTGGCTCCACAGTTGTCCTGGGAAACCACGTGCCTGACCACTGTGGGCTCCTGGGAGGTTTCCCTAGGCATCTCTGTAGCACCTGTCACTAGGGAACCTGGCACACAAACTGTATTGGTCACCCCTAGGTTACCACTTCCACCAGTCAAATACAGAGTCCAGTCTTTTTGAGTTCTTAACCTTGCTTCAACCTGTGTCTCCCCACTACTCGGGGTAGCACACTGCAGCAAGTTAATTTTCACACCTTCTGCCGATCTCCCAGCTGGATATACTCCCACTCCACTGGGATCAGTTCCACAAACTGCAACAGTCTTACCATAATCTGTAGCAGGTAACTCTGGCTTCATTTGAGTACGTTGTCTATCCTTTATCACACTTTTACTGGCTAACTCTCCCTGGTGGCCATGGGATGAAACTGCAGCAGCCACTTCTGACTCCTTAGCACCCCCTGCAGGCACAACAGGTACTTCATCACTGTTGCCAAAGGTGACTGAAAACATGTTTTCACAAAAATCTGGGCTTGCAGACAAAGACTTCTGCCCAGTAACCACATCGCCAGGCATGTTCCATAACCTGGGACAAGTAAAAATTCCATGCCCCAATTGACCACATTCCAGACATGGTACATTTCTGCACATATCTTTAGTGGGATGCCACTCCACATCTCCACTGTAGCTCCTCCTTCCGGTTAACACCCGATCTCTTGTTGCTAAGGGAGATGGCACTCTTCCAGCTGTACTTTGCTGACTCGCCCAAATGCAGCAACTTTGCGCTCCTTGAAGCATTGTTGCTTTCAACTTGCCATAATCCTCTGTCGGCAATACGTTTCTTGCATAGTCCGCAGACTTGACATCACCACCGTTGCTACGGGCAACCACATACTTCTTGAACTTCTGATCAGCCTTTTGGACACTCCTGGGACTCAAATCAGGCTTCCCAAACCATGTTGCAGACCTTTGTCTGGCTGCACTTCCACACACAGCCAATAGTTCCTGACTTGAACTCACTGTGGAGCAAGGACCCGGATTCCACCGTCTTGTGCCCGCATTCTCCACCAACCGCTCACAAGCACAAAACAAAACGATACTTGTTTAATTTCTGAACATAGACTCTTTATTAGAACCAGAATACAAGTCTTATATACAGTTAAAGAGGAGGAGGTCCTCCCCTCCTGCTGATATTACTCTAACAACACACCTGTAACCATAAACATAAATTAACATGAGCTAATTAACTAATCCCTTAAAGCAGCCAATGTGACTCCCTAACTACACTACACATTATCATACATCTCAACACAGAACTCCTTAATACAATTGCAGGGTTAATTAGCAAAAACAACAATGGGTGAAAGACTCTTAGAAGCTGTGGCAAGCCAGACTAGACTCATTTACATTATAAAAGACAACAGACAGGTGGCTGGAGTTGATGACATTAGCATCTAACAGTATGTGTCCTAACAGTATGAATCAGTCACCATTTCTAATATGGCATATACAGGGTTCCCAGAGTCTGTGTGTCTTGGGGGGACATGGATCTGAATCCAAAGTAACATCACCCTTAAGGGTCCCCAGGCATACAGCTCACAAAGAGCACCATTCCCCCAAATGCCAGGGCCCATGATCGGTTGGCAAGAGGCTAGCATTTAGCCCCCTCCAAAAGCCTCTGTCCTGGCTAGGTCTGTCACAGGCTCCATGTCAACAGTCACTCATTCCCTAGCCCCACCATCATGCACGGAGGAGTCCCCCGAACTATTCAACCACATTGTCGGGTACATGCTGCTGGAGGATGCCTAGCGATTGGAAAGCTCTGATGTTTTTTCCCAGGTTGAGGAAGGGAGTAACGTGAGCCTAAACTGAGGGGGTGCCCAAGAAGGACAAGAAACTAGAAGTCATGTTCCCCCAGCTGCAGCATACTGCCAAGTTTGCTCCAGTGAGCTAAGCAGGTGCAGGGTGCTGCTGACTCCACAAATATTTTGAAAAGTTCTTTGGTGTGGGCCTTTTTTGACACACGTGCAGCAGATTGCACTGTTGCTGTTTGCAACATATGTCTGAAGCATATCAAGCGTGGCCAAAACAGCAGCCGCTTGGGCACCATATGCTTGACCAGACATATGAAGACCTCCCATGCAGTCCATTGGCAACAGCACTTAAAAGTCCCACATCAAAGAACAAGGCGGACCTCTCCTTGCTCCTCATCAGCTGGGATCTCCAACCCCACTATACCTCCAGTCCTCTCAGAAACCAGCACTGAGAGGAATGAAGGTATAGAAATGGGTGTTCCAAGTACTTGCGGACAATCTGCTAGTGGTACACCAACATCGGATTTTAGCAGGCAAATTTCCCTACCCCAGTTGCTAAACCGTCTAAAGAAATTCGGTCCCAGCCATCCACATGCTCAGCATCTGAATGCTAGCTTGGCCAAAATGCTAGCACTGCAACTGCTGCCTTTTCAGCTGGTAGACTCTGCCCCCTTGAATTTGTGGAATGTGCGGTACCTCGGTGGCAGGTTCCCAAACGCCATTTCTTTTCATGGAAGGCCATTCCGGCTCTTTACCAGCATGTGGAAGGCAATGTCTTGGCCTTGTTGGACAGGCCGGTCAGCAGTAAAGTGCATATTACTGTTGACTCATGGTCCAGCAGGCATGGACAGGGACGTTACCTTTCTTTCACGGCGCAGTGGGTAACTCTGCTGGCAGCTGGGAAGGATGCAGGACAGGGTTCAGTATTGTTGGAGCTTGTTCCGCCACCAGGCCTCCAAAATGCTAGTGGTGATTCTGCCACAGCTCTCTCCTCCACCCCCTCCTCTTCTTTTTCCTCTATGGCCTCTTCCTCTGCAGATTTCTCCTCTGAATCAGCGGTGCTCCATAGGCATTCAAGGGGCTACGCAAGCACTCAGACAAAAATATGTCATGCAGTGTTTGAGTTGGTCTGCTTAGGGGACAGGAGCCACACTGGGGCAGAGATTCTGTCAGCTCTGCAGGGGCAGGCTCAGAGGTGGTTGATGCCATGCCAGCTTCAGCCAGGAATAGTTGTAGGCAACAATGGCACCAACCTCCTCTCCGCCCTCCGACAGGCACACTTGACCCATGTTCCCCGTTTGGCTCACGTCCTGAATTTGGTGGTGCAGCGGTTCTTGGGTAGGTACCCTGGCTTACAGGATCTCCTGAGGCAGGCCAGGAAAGTCTGTGGTCATTTCCACCGGTCATATAATGCCAGTGCTCGGCTGGCTGACATTCAAAGAGAATGCAACCTGCCTAAGAACCGTCTCATTTGTGGGAGGAGGAGGAATCGTTTGCAGTCCCCAGAAACCCATGGAGTTGTACGTGGCTGGGAGGTGATAGTTGAGGATCATGTGATCCTTAGTGACCCAGAGGACTCAGGATCGAATGCCTCTGCAAACTTACGCTGCATGGCCTAACTGATCCTGCAAAGCCTGTGAAAGGACCCTAGGATTTGTGGTATCAAGAAGAGGGATAATTACTGGCTGGCAACCCTTCTTGATTCACGTTACAAGGGTAAGGTTGCAGAACTTATCCAGCCTTTGCAGAGGGAGCAGAGGATGAAACATCTTCGGGAGGCCTTGCAGAAAGGTTTGTGCAATGCGTTTCCAGAGCTTGGGAGGTTACAATTTCCTGGTGCTGGACAACGTGTTGCTGAGGCTTTGTTCAGTCACAGAAAAAGCATTGGAGAAGGTGGCCGGCTGACCGATGCCTTCAGACAATTCTTCAGTCCTCAGCGCCCAGGTCTGATCGGTTCCAGCAACCATCGCCAGCGTCTGAATCACATGGTGCAGGAATATCTAGGGACAAGATCAGACTTGGAGACCTTTCCACCAGAACATCCACTGGGTTTCTGGGTCTTGAGGATGGACCACTGGCCAGAGCTTGCTCAATATGCAATTGAGCTACTGGCCTGTCCTGCATCCAGAGTTCTTTCTGAACACACATTCAGTGCTGCTGGAGGCTTTGTAACAGATCAGAGTGCGCCTGTCCACAGACTCTGTTGATCGTCTCACATTCATAAAAAATGAATCAGTCTTGGATCACCAGCTACCAAGCACCTGATGCTGATGTAACCAATTGATTTTTCTATGGATGTGGGATCCCTTGAAGACTGCATATGCTGAGTGACTATCATTTTATGTTGAGTGACTATCCTATTCCTCCTCAATCTTCATGATGAAGGAGGAATGCTTCTAGGATCATTTTCGGTTCAGAGCACCACCACCACTACCTCAGGCCCAATTTTTCAGGTAACCATCGCCAGTGTCTGATTTACATGGTGCAGGAATACCTTGGGGCAAGATCAGACTTGGAAACCTTTCCAACCGAAAATCCACTGGGTTACTGAGTGTTGAGAATGGATCACTGGCCAGAGCTTGCAGAGTATGCAATTGAGCTACTGGCCTGTCCTGCATCCAGCGTTCTATCTGAACGCACATTCAGTGCTGCTGTAGGCTTTGTAACCAATCACAGAGTGCGCCTGTCCACAGACTCGGTTGATCGGCCCACCTTTATAAAAATGAATCAGTCTTGGATCACCAGCTACCAAGCACCTGATGCTGATGTAACCGATTAATTTTTCTATGAATGTGAGATCCCTTGAAGAATGCCTATGCTGATGCTGAGTGACTATCCTGTTATGCTGAGTGACTATCCTACTCCTCCTCAATGTTCATTTTTGGTTCTGGGCACCACCACCAGTGCCTAAGGCCCAATTTTTCAGCCCCTGTTTAACAGGGTCGTGTAATTAAAATTTTTGATGCAATACTTTGCAGCAGGGCTCATTCCTGCGCTCAACAAGAGTATCTGTGGGGCTTTACAGTGTTGTACCACCACCACCACCTAAGGCCCAATTTTTATGCCCCTGTTTAACAGGGGCACGTAATTAAAATTCTTGGTATAATAGACATGGGCGCCTTCAAAAAAATTTGTTTTGTTTCGTTCCGTCTTTCGGAATTTCCGTAATTCCTGTACGAATTTCAATTCGGATTCATACGAAATACGAATTTTCGTTAGATTCATGATTCGTAAACTTTTCGTAAAAATAACGAAAGTTCGTTATGATGAATTTATCATTATGAGGGTTTCCCACCATACCTGTGCTGTGCTGACTTCCTGGGTTTTTAACTTTTTAAGGTTTGTTAACTTTTCGTAAAAAAATTACGAATGTTCGTTATGATGAATTTATCATTATGAGGGGTCCCCACCATCCATGTGCTGAGTTTCCAGGTCTGTACACCTGCTGTGTGTCCATTATGAGGGGTTCCCACCATCCCTGTGCTGAGTTCCTGGGTCTGAGTGTACATCCGCTGTGCCCATTATGAGGGGTTCCCACCATCCCTGTGCTGTGCAGACTTCCTCTGATTGGTGAACAAAACACCAGTCACAATTCTGTTAATTTGGATCTGAAATTCGTTAACGAAATTTTGTATTTCGTATAAAATCTGTAAGCATAGAAATTCCCATAGGGTTCCCACCATCCCTGTGCTGTGCTGACTTCCTGGGTTTTAACTTTTAGGTTTGTTAACTTTTCGTAACATTACAAATTTTCGTTATGATGAATTTATCATTATGAGGGGTTCCCACCATCCCTGTGATGTGCTGACTTCCTGGGTTTTTAACTTTTAGGTTTGTTAACTTTTCATAACAATTAAGAATTTTCGTTATAATTTTGGATCAGATATTCGTAAATTAAATTTCGTATTTTGTACGGAATTCGTATGCATAAAAATTTGTATTTCGGATTTGTACGAATGTACGAATTTCTGAAAATTCATACGAATTTTCGTTTTGTACGAAACTAATCGCACATGTCTATGATATAATATTTTACATCAGCACCCATTCCAGCGCCCACCTAGAGTAACTGTGGGCTTACAGTGTTCTGGTACCACCAACACCTAAGGCCCAATTTTCTGCAGAGTGTATAGGGCAGGTCGTATAGTATATACAGGCGGTCCCCTATTTTTAAACATCCGACTTACAAACGACTCCTACTTAGAAACAAGGGGGGGGACAACAGGAAGTGAGAGGAAATCTACCCCTAGGAAGGGAAATTCTCTCCTGTAAGAGTTAATATGGGAAAAGGTATCTCCACTGATGCTTTATCACCAATCCTTGTGTCCCCAATAACACAAAATTTTCTAAATCCAATTGTCATTGAGACAGAAAGTGAGGTGAAATCTTCTGAACAGGGGCACTGTTTTTGGGCTGGAGCTACACTTACAAAATGTATCTGTTCAAAATTACAAACAGATTCAACTTAAAGTGGAGTGCCCACAAAAAAAAAAAAAATTAAAAGTCAGCAGCTAGAAATACTGCAGCTGCTGACTTTTAATAATCGGACAATTACCTGTCACGGGGTCCAGCGATGCGGGGGAACGAGACCCCCCCCCCTCGTTCCCTGCTCCGCTCGCGGCGCCGGCATTCTTAATGTGGGAACCCAACTGTGGCTTCACAGCCGGGCACCCACTGCGCATGCGCGAGCGGCCCCGTGATTCGACGCTCACTCATCTGGGACACATGACAGGTCCCAGATGACTGTGAGGCGCCTACAGGAAGTGACGTTTAGCCCAGGCAACGAAGGTGGCAGACTACGAGGGACCCCCTAGCAACAGGCATTTTGGGGTGAATAAAATTTTTTTTTTTTCCAATTATTTTTTATTTTTTTTTTTAATGATTTTTTTTTTGGTCGCAACCCCACTTTAAGAACAAACCTACAGTCCCTATCTTGTTTGTAACCCGGGGACCGCCTGTATACTGCTGCTGTTCAGAGTATATAGGGCCTGGGGGCCCCACGCCTTTTTTTTTGGGTGTGGGGTTCCCCTTAATATCCATACCAGACCCAAAGGGCCTGATAATGGGCTGGGGGGGGCAACATTACATTACAGCCGCAAGCAGTTTTAAATTACTTTTATTCCTTTAGAAATTTCATTTTGTGCAGGGACTGTTCTAAACACGGGAAAAATGCACCACTTTATAGGCATACTATAGTCACCCCCAGGCACGATATTTAACCACTTAAGGACCGCCTCCTGCACATTTACGTCGGCAGAATGGCACGGCTGGGCACATCAACGTACAGGTACGTTGCCCTTTAAGAGCCCAGCCGTGGGTCGCGCGCCCCCGGCGGCGTGCTTGCGACCCGGTCCTGAGCTCCGTAACTGTGGCCGCAAGACCCGTGGACATGATCGCCGCTAGTGTCCCGCGATCGGGTCACAGAGCTGAAGAACGGGGAGAGGTATGTGTAAACAAACCTCTCCCCGTGCTTCCTAGTGAGGCTGTCACTGATCGTCTGTTCCCTGTCATAGGGAAAGACGATCAGTGATGTCACATGCCAAGCCACGCCCCTACAGTAAAAAAACACACACAGGACATATTTAACACCTCCCCGCCCCCTAGTGGTTAACCCCTTCACTGCCAGTGTCATTTACACAGGAATCAGTGCGTTTAAATAGCATTGATTGCTGTATAAATGACAATGGTCCCAAAAATGTGTCAAAAATGTCCGATGTGTCCGCCATAATGTCGCAGTCACAATAAAAATCGCTGAACGCCGCCATTACTAGTAAAAGAAATATTAATAAAAATGCTATAAAACTATCCCCTATTTTGTAAACGCTATAACTTTTGCGCAAACCAATCAATAATCGCTAATTGCGATTTTTTTTTTACCCGAAATATGTAGAATACATATCGGCCTAAACTGAGGGGAAAAAAACGTTTTTTTATATATTTTTTGGGGATATTTATTATAGCAAAAAGTAAAAAATATTGCATTTTTTTCAAAATTGTCACTCTATTTTTCTTTATAGCGCAAAAAATAAAAACCGCAGAGGTGATCAAATACCACCAAAAGAAAGCTCTATTTGTGGGAAAAAAAGGATGCCAATTTTGTTTGGGAGCCACGTTGCACGACCGTGCAATTGTCAGTTAAAGCGACGCAGTGCCGAATCGCAAAAAGGGGCCTGGTCCTTTGGCTGCAAATTGGTCTGGGGCTTAAGTGGCTAAAGGAATATTTCACTTTTATTGTTTCACTTTAAGCATTATTAAAATCACTGCTCCCCAAAAAACGGCCATTTAAAAAAAAAAAAAAAATTGTCCCCTGGGGCAGGACCCAGGGGCCCCAAATGACCTGTACACACGATCGGAATTTCCGGCGGGATTGTCCGCTGGACAATCCGACCGTGTGTGGGGCTCCGGCGCACTTTTTCGTCCCAAAAGTCTGGCGGACTTAGTTAAAAGTTTTGACTTAATATTGTCCGCCGGACTAGGCAGTCCGGCGGACAATCCGGCCTTCTGTGTGCTAGTCCGCGGGACTTTTGAAATGAACGGACTTGCCGACACACATCATAAAGTCCGTTCATTTTGATTGTAACTCCAGGTAGACAGGACTAGCGAAGAAAGTCAATGCCGTCGCCCCGCTCGGCCAGATTGACACCTCGCTAGCCCCGTCACCTGGTATGGATTTAGAGGGGAATCCCTACGCCGAAAAAACAGTGTGGGGGTTCCCCCCAAATCCATATCAGACCCTTATCCAAGCACGCAGCCTGGCCGGTCAGGAAAGGGGTGGGGACGAGTGAGCCCCCCCTCCTGAGCCGTACCAGGCCACGTGCCCTCAACATGGGGGGTGCCCTGGGGAAAGGGGGGCCCTGCGGCCCCCCCACCCCAAAGCACCTTGTCCCCTTGTTGATGAGGACAAGGGCCTCTTCCCGACAACCCTGGCCATTGGTTGTCAGGGTCTGCGGGCGGAGGGCTTATCGGAATCCAGGAGCCACCTTTAATAAGGCGGCCCCCAAATACCGGCCCCCCACCCTATGTGAATGAGTATGGGGTACGATGTAAGGGAAAAAAGTGTAAATAAAAAAACAACACAATTTTTTAAAATACTTTATTGCACAGCTCTGGGGGTCTTCTTCCGTCTTGGGGGGTCTTCTCGCCGGACTCCTCCGCTATCTTCTGCTAGCTCTTTTACTAGCGGAGGAGCCGCTGCCATCTGGGGATTTCTTCTTTCTTCTTATTTCTTCTTTCTTCTTCTTTCTTCTTTCTTCTTTCTCAGCTGCCATCTGGGGATTTCTTCTTTCTTCTTCTTCTTTCTCCTCCTCCTCCTCCTCCGAGCAACCATTCCCACAGGTCACAGAGACTCCTTGACTGCCCCCACAGTCTTCGGGGGTCTTGTCCCGTTCTTCTTCCTTCTTCCTCCTCCGAGCAACCATTCCCACAGTTCAAAGAGACTCCTAGACTGCCCCCACAGAAAAAGACTGAACCCACAGACCGACCCCTCCGCTCCCGCCCCTTCCAGCAGATACCTGGCAAACCTCCCCAATCAATGAACAGGAACAAACTCTGGACTGCCGCACTCTTGAAAAAAACGCCTTTCTTTAATTAAAAAAATTCACATCAAAAAACAAAGAACACAGACAAAAGAGCTGACATTTCGCAGTAGCAGTAGTGCTTATTCATAGCTGACAATCACAACACAGGAAATCAATTAAACACTCTCTCTGGTTAAACCCATGTGACTGAATAATTAAGAGGTAAATAGACTACCCAATGGGTGCAAATGTGAAAACAATCCATGATAATTAGCTATCTCAGGTTTAGTACCATGACTATCTCTCATTCCCAAATTTGATTGAAAAGTGATGAAAGTGAATCAATACCAAAAAGTTAAAAAATATATGCAAAATACAAATGCAAAAGTGTGCTACAAAAAAGGAAACAGTGACATAAAGTGCTGTAACTGTAAAAATGTGTTCAAAACGCAAATAAAACCAGTGTCAAAAACTGGATGTGTACAGAATTATTTTCCTATAAATATAAGAAGTAAAATATGTATATAATAAATGTGCAATTTATATGTGTAGTCATAACCACATATAAATGGGTCTATAAAATAAATGACCAAGTGGAACCAAAATCGATGAATAAAAAAACTATTTAATTCAAGAAAATAATATGAATGAATGAATGAATGATTTGTATAGCGCTGCAACTGCGAACTGAATCGCCTCGAGGCGCTTGACTGCTCATGTTGGGATGCCATGTATTAGAAGAGGTGGGTCTTGAGTTTTTTCCTGAAGGCCTGATGGTTTTCTTCCATGCGGATGTTGTTTGGTAGAGCATTCCATAGCCGGGGTCCCTGTACTGCGAATCTTCGTTCTCCCTTCGATTTGTAGCGGGCTTTGGGGATGAGAAGGCGATTTTGGTTTGTTGATCGAAGTCTGCGATTCGGTATGTATTTTTCTATTTTCTCACAAAGGTATTGAGGCGCATTTCCTTGTGTACATTTGTGGGTGAGGCAGAGGGTCTTGAATGTGATCCTGTCTTTTACCTTGAGCCAATGGAGCATCCTTAGGGATGGGGAGATGGATTCCCAGGGTTTCTTTCCGGTGACTATTCTTGCTGCTGTGTTTTGGACAATTTGAAGGCGCGCAATCTGGTAATCCGGTAATCCTATGTAGAGTGAGTTTGCGTAGTCGAGCCGTGAATTGATGATCGTTCCTACTACTACCGCTTTTTCCTTTTCCGGGATGAAGGGGATGAGTCTGCGTAGCATGCGAAGGAGATGGTGGGATCCGCTGATTACGGATCCTATTTGTGCCTCCATTGTCATCTCTGAATCAAAGATTACTCCGAGGCTTTTGGCTTTGTTGCTTGGAAGGATGGTCTGTCCCAAGATGGTTGGTGGTGTCCAAGGGGTCTTCGTCTTTTTCCTTGAGTTTGCGTCGAGGAGCAGTAATTCTGTTTTTGATCCATTTAGTTTGAGGGAGCTAGTGGTCATCCAGTCATCTATCAATGTGAGACATTTTCCTAGTTCCTGGTATTGGTCTTTTTGTCCGGTGATCCGGAAGTACAGTTGAGTGTCGTCCGCGTATGAGTGGAAGCACAGATCCAATTTGCTAATAATTTTGAAGAGTGGTCGGATGTAAATGTTGAACAGTACTGGTGACAATGGTGATCCTTGAGGGACTCCATAAGTGATTGCCCGAGTTTCCGAAGTGAAGGCTCCTAGTTTCACTGTTTGTGACCGGTTTCCTAAGAAGGAAGCGAACCATGGCAGATCTCCATCTGTAACTCCTGCCACTTCCTTGAGGCGGCTGAGAAGCATGTTGTGGTCCACTGTGTCGAACGCCGCACTGAGATCCAGCAATACCAGAAGACACGATTCTCCCTCATCCGCTGCTTCTAGGGCGTCATCCCATATTTTCAGAAGTGCCGTTTCTGTGCCATGGCCTGGGCAGAAGCCCGATTGTAGTGGGTCTAGGAGCTTGTGTGTGTCCAGATGAAGTTTAAGCTGTTGTACTACTGCTTTCTCCATGATCTTGGAAATGGTGTTCAGGCTTGTTACCGGTCTGCGATTGTTCGGATCCTTGGGGTCGAGGTTGGGTTTCTTTAGTAATGGTTTGATGATGCCTTGCTTGAGGGAATTCGGAACCAATCCTTCTTTGAACGACTGATTTACTAGGTGTGTGATAGCGGGGGCCAGAATGCCGGAGCATTCTTTCAAGAGTTTTGTGGGGATGATGTCGTTTGGCGAGGTGCTGTCTCGGAGGCTCTTGATGACATTTTTGGTTTCATCCGTTGTGATCGGGGTAAGTGAAAAATGTGGTGCTTGTGCGCTGTGGATGTAAAATTCCTTACCTGGGTTGAGTTGAGTAGAGCTGGTTATTGTTTTTTTTTGTTGAATTATTTTCTGAATGTTGTCTATTTTGTTGATGAAAAAATCTGATAATTTGTTGCAGTATTCTTGAGTTTCGTTTCCTAGGGGCTCAAGGCAGGTGGGGTTCATAGTCTGGGCGACTAGTTTGAAAAGTTCCCGTGGTCGGTTTAAGGCTTTTGAGAGGGTGTTTGAGACATGTTCTTTTTTTGCTGTGAAAATTGCTTTATGATATCTCTTGGTGAGTATTCTGTAGTTTGTGTGATTTTCCTTTGTGGTGTTTCTTCTCCAGGCTCTTTCTGCTCTTCTGTGTTCCCGTTTCAGTAGAGTAAGCGTGCCATTAAACCAACCAGAATTTTTCTTGCGGATGGGTACTCGATGTTTCGGGGCGACTGCGTCTGCTGTTTGTAGAAGTGCCTTGTTTATGAAGCTGAGTATTCGTTCTGTTGAGTGGTTTTGATTTAGTGTACCCATTTTGTGTGTTAGTGTGGTTTTGAAGATTTCCGAATGTAGTTTCTTCTGCGATCTAATCCAGTGTGTTGTTGCTGCTGGGTTTGGTTTTTGCAGGGAGATGTTGGTGGCGATCTCAAATTTGATAGCGTGGTGGTCTGACCATGGTAGCGCTATGTTGTCTTGAATGCTGATGTCCGTATTTTGCTTGAAGATGAGGTCCAGGATGTGACCCGACCCATGTGTGGGAGCCTTTACTAGTTGTTGAAGCCCTAGGTCTTCCAGTTGATTGATGCAGGTGGTGGCGATGGGGTCTTCGGTGGAATTCGCCCAGAGGTTGAAATCTCCGAGTACCAGAATCTTGTTGTTTTTCAGGGTGTGTGCCGAGATGAATTCCGTGAGTGGTATCGGTAGATTTGTCTTTGGTCCTGGTGGTCTGTAGCATAGCAGCATGTGGATGGTTTCTTGTGGTGTGGTTTGCATCTGTAGAGTAAGTGTCTCCATAAACGTTGCTTTGTTCTGTACCGTAGGTTTGACGAGCACTAGATGAGCTTTGAAGATCACTGCTAGGCCTCCTCCTTTTTTTCCTTTCCGATGCTCGGTTAGGATCCTGTAGTTTTCTGGCACTAATTCTGTTAGGATGGTGTTGCAGTCGGGTGTTAGCCAGCTTTCCGTGATGAAGAGGCAATCTATGTTGTTTTGTGTGATGAAGTCATGGATTTCGTGCCTGTGCTTGACTGCCGATCTGGTGTTAATCAAAGCGCATGCTAACTGTTGCGGTTGAGTTGTAGTCTTCTTATGTTTGATCGTTGCTTGTGGATCGATTCTTAGTAGTCGTTCTTTTTGTAATATTTTTTGAATGTCGGTCGGTAGAGTTGCGGTCAAATTTCTTAGTCTGCATAGGGACTCTGCTGAGTATTTGAAATTGCACATGTTGAGGTGCTCCAAAAAATTTCCCTGCTGTGGACGAGATGATGCGTTGAAAAAACGCTGATGCTGTTGTTGAGGCGATAACGGTCTTGCGCAGGCTAGTTGAAGATGTTGCGGATCTGTGGGAAAACCCTGTAGACCTACACCCTCCCTCCCGTTGATCCAGAGGAAGGCGAAAAACCCCTACTAGCGCGGCCAATTGCTGTAGCAGAGGAAAAAATTCCTTCCTGACCCCCCGAGGGGCGGTCGGATGTTGGTCCCTGGATCAACTGCTAAGTGGTGGTCCCTGCGTTACTTACCAGAATATTTACCTTACCGGGTGATCCAATGATGGCGATAGGGTGGATCCTGATGTTGATCTCCCTGCACAGGTACTATGACCCCTGTTACAACCTCCTGTTATAAACTCCTGGTTTTAACTCACCACTTAGACAAGTTCCACTTGGACAGAGTTCAACCAGTCTCAAGGATGAGCAGGCTCACGATGAGCTCTACACAAACTTATATAGGCCTGAAACACCTGGGAGCAATTAGGCACTCCCCTTAATTAGTAAGCTGAAGGAAGGAAAGGAAAAAAAAAAAAACTGTTTAAAAAGTGTAAGAAGAAAAGGGTATTAAGAAGATAAAATGGAAAAGGTCCAGAAAGAACCTAAAAATGCAATCCAGCAATCACCAGCAGTCAAAAAAGCAAAATTTGTTCACTCTCCACACAGTGTCCTCACTGTTTGGCTTCCAACCAAAATTCTGGATAATTAACTAACAAATAAAATTTGAGGGAAGTATGTGAAAATATATGTATTTATATGGATCGATGTAAGAAAAATGTGAATAGACCCATAACAACATAGACGTGTATGTATTGTGAAATGCCGCTATATACATACACATATATATATTATCCCCATTATGAGCTAATATATATTTATCCTTTCATTTTTATTAATTTAACTACTTCCCACCCGGCCACTGTATATAAACGGCCGGGTGGGAGCCTCCTACTTCTGATCGGATGTTCCCGAACGTCCTTCAGAAGTAGGGGGATCACGCGCGCAGCGGCGCGATCCCGATGCGCTCGTGTCACCCGGACACGGCGCATCTCGGATCGGCAGGAGGGCTCTGTGATTGGCCCTCCTGATCACACGACGGCCGTGTTCAATCACAGCCGTCATGTGATGTAAGCAAACAGCCGGTTGCTAGGCAATCGGCTCTCCTCTCCTCACACGGAAGTCGTCACTGAGGAGAGGAGAGCGGATCGCTGCAGCCAGCTGGTGATCAGTGAGTATTAGCTGTTTTTTTACTCCCTGATCACCAGTCTAACCAGTAAACACCAGTAAACACCAGTAAACACACATGTCCCCAAAACATACATGTCCCCAAAACACACATGTCCCCAAATAAAAACACATGTCCCCAAATAATAAAAACACATGTCCCCCACATATGTCCCAGTAAAATAACATGTGCCAATGATTATCTGCACACATGTCCGTGATCACCTGCACACATCTGTACATGATCATTTGCGTACATATGTCCGTGATCACGCAAACCAATTATTATACACTTAACTGAATTTTTTTTACTAAAAACATGTAGCAGAATACATTTTGGCTTAAATTTATGACAAAATTTGATTTGATTGGATTTGTTTAAAAAAGAAAGGAGAAAATATAGTTTTTTTTCAAAATTTCCGCAATTTTTTCGCTTATATATCAAAAAAAAAAAAAACGGAGTCGTGAATAAATACCACCAAACTAAAGCTCTATTTGTGTGAACAAAATGATAAAAATTTCATTTGGGTACAGCATTGCATGACCGCGCAATTGTCATTGAAAGTGTGAGAGCGCTGAAAGCTGAAAATTGGTCTGGGAAGGAAGGGGGCGAAAGTGCCCATTATTGTAGTGGTTAATGTTTACTGTTAAATTGTTAGAATGTTAAACCTCCTCTCATGCATAATAGCATTAATATATAACCGGACACAGTCTGTAATCTCAGTAGTACTTAAAAGTATCATAAATATGTAACAATGTGTCTATCCTTATGCATGAGAAGCAAACATTTAAAACCACTTGTATTTGATGTCATAATTAGAGTTGAGCGGACACCCGAACTTGACCCCGAACTCCGAACCCCATTGAAGTCAATGGGGACCTGAACTTTTCAAGACTAAAATGGCTGTAAAAAAGTCATGGGAAGGGCTAGAGGGCTGCAAATGGCAACAAAATTTTGTTAAGAGCATGGCAAGTGCTCGGCAAACAAATGTGGATAGGGAAATAACTTAAAATAACATAAAAAAATTAAAAATAAAAATAAAATGCTGGAGGCCCCCTTCTTAGCAGAAGAGGTACAAGAAGTCATTAAGAACCTCAGAAACTCAACGGCACGATGCCGCACATATGGTGGGAAAGCCCCAGAATACTCACTTTCTGGAAAAAATTATTCAATTTAATGGATAAGATAGTGGGAAAATAAAATACTTGGAAATTATAAAAATGAAAAAATTATAATCTTGACCTAATGAGGAGAAGGTCCATATGGAGTAGGAGGTTGAGGTGGCGGTGAATGTGGCGGTGTAGGTGGAATCGGCGGTGGAGGAGGTCGAGGTAGCCAACACTGGTTCAAAAATAAAACAATGGCTGGGTAAGGCTAGTGGTGAATGATGTGTGGAATTCTGTCCCCATCGCATAGTGTCCGCCCTGTACTGCGCTTGCTCAGTACGTAGGACAAGGGGATTTCGAAACTCTCCGAAGACGATGCACGGTGACTCCAGGTTCAAGCCACATCATCCGAGGTTGAAGCCTAGCCAAGCGAGCCCGTGAGGGGCCCTGTTACTATGTGCTACCGTATGTCCACTTGGATGGTGAGGCTTGAACTGGCACTCACTGCGCAGGCGACGTTCATCTTTGGAGATTTTGTGAATCTCCTTGTCCTCCGTACTGCGCAAGCACTGCGCCTGCGCAGTAAGTGGCCGGACACTATCCGATGGCCAGACAGTTTTTGTCAGAACACCGGTATACGTGTCTATTCTGCACAAGGTACGGACAAGTCCTGTGGGATCCATACCTGGTTCATTTTAATGAACGTGAGCTTGTCCACATTGGCTCTGGACAGGCGGCTGCGCTTGTCTGTGATAACACCCCCTGCCATGCTAAATACACGTTCAGATAATACACTAACTGCAGGGCAGGCCAGAACCTTCAAGGCGTAAAGGGCAAGCTTAGGCCATGTGCCCAATTTGGAGACCCAGAAGTTGAAGGGGGCAGACCGGTCATTCAGTACGTGTAGGCGTGTGCACAAACATACTGCTCCACCATGTTGGTGAAATGCTGCCTCCTGCTAAGACGTTCCATCTCAGCTGGTGGTGCTGGTTGTTGTGGCATGCTGACAAAGCTTTTCCACATTTCGGCCATGCTAACCCTGCCTTCCGAGGTGCTGGCGATGCCCCGACTGCGTTGGTGACCTCTTCCTCCTCCCCTGCCTTCGCCTTGTGCTTTCACCGTACCCCCGCTGTCAAGTGGGAATGCCACCAGCAGCGCATCTACCAGCGTGCACTTGTACTCGTGCATCTTACGATCACACTCCAGTGAGGTAATTAAGGACGGCACGTTGTCCTTGTAACGGGGATCCAGCAGGGTGGCCACCCAGTAATCAGCACCAGTTAAAATGTGAGCAACTCGTTGGTCGTTGCGGAGACACTGCAGCATGTAATCGCTCATGTGTGCCAGGCTGCCCAGAGGCAACGAAAAGCTGTCCTCTGTGGGAGGTGTATCGTCTGTGTCCTCTGTATCCCCCCAGCCACGCACCAGTGATGGACATGAGCTGGTCTGGGTGCCACCCTGCTGTGAACATGGTTCCTCCTCCTCCATCTCCTCCTCCACCTCGTCATCCTCCAGAACTGTGCCCTTGCTGCCGGACAATTGTGTACCTGGCGCTTGTTCGTGCAGGAACCCACCCTCGTAGCCACTTGTAAATGACTGCCCTGAACGCCTTGGAAATGATCCCTCTTCCTCCTCCTCCTCCTCCTGTGCCACATCCTCTTCCATCATCGCCTGACCCTTTTTTTAAAGGAGGCATAGAACTGTGATAGTAACGTTGAGAACGGCGCCATCGGCACTGGCCATGTTGGTGGAGTACTCGAAACAGCGCAACAAGGCACACAGGTCTCGCATGGAGGCCCAGTTATTGGTGGTGAAGTGGTGCTGTTCCGCAGAGCGACTCACGCGTGCGTGCTGCAGCTGAAACTCCACTATCGCCTGCTGCTGCTCGCACACAGTCTGGCAAGCATGTACAAGGTGGAGTTCCATCTTGTGGGCACGTCACATATGAGACGGTGAGCGGGAAGGCCGAAGTTACGCTGCATCGCTGACAGGCGAGCAGCAGCAGGGTGAGAACGCCGAAAGTGCGCACAAACGGCCCGCACTTTCTGCAGCAGCTCTGGCATATCGGGGTAATTCTTAAGGAACCTCTGGACCACCAAGTTCAGCACATGCGCCAGGCAAGGGAAGTGCGTCAAACCGGCTAGGCCCAGAGCTGCTACAAGATTTTGCCCATTATCGCACACCACCAGGACGGGCTTGAGGCTCACTGCCACCAACCACTCATCGGTCTGTTGTTCCATGTCCCTCCACAACTCCTGCGCGGTGTGGGTTTTTTCCCCCAAACAGGAAAGTTTTAAAACTGCCTGCTGTCGTTTAGCCCTGGCTGTGCTGAAGTTGGTGGTGAAGGTGTTACGCTGACCGGATGAGGAGGCGGTAGAGGATGAGGAGGCGGAGTAGGAGGAGTTAGCAACAGGAGGCAAACTGAAGCGCCCTGCAATCCTCGGTGGTGGAAGGACATGCGCCAAACTGCTATCCGCCTCAAGCCCAGCCGCCACTACATTTACCCAGTGTGCTGTTAGGGAGATATAACGTTCCTCCGAACTACACTGGTCACCTGCATGACGTTGATTCCATGTGGGGTCAAGGACCTCATCGTCCTCCACATCATCTTTCACCCAGTCTTCACCCCTGCCCTCCTTGTCGGTCTGCACAATGGCGAAAGCAGCAGCAGTTGGCACCTGTGTTTCGTCATCATCCGAGACGTGCTGCGATGGTCCTCCCATGTACTCATCATGAAACATAAGTGGTTGGGCATCGGTGCACACAATCTCTTCCACTTCTGGGGCAGGGCTAGGTGGATGGCCCTGGAAAACCCTGCTAACAAAGTCATCAAAAAGCAGAAGAGACTGCTGCATGATTTGGGGCTCAGACTGATTGGCTGATTTGCAGGGGGTGAGGTGAAAGACTGATGGACATTGGCTGCAGGTGCCAACTCTGAACTTTCATCAGGAGACTGGGTGGGAGACAATGTGAAGGAACCGGAGGCACTGTCAGCAACCAAATCTACTATCGCCTGTACTTGTCCTGGCCTCAACATTCGTACAGCCTCATTAGGCGCGACAAAATACCGCTGCAGGCTCTGTCGCCAACTCGCACCTGAGGAAGGTGTTTCACTAGTGCGTGTAGCTGGCACCGATCGACCACGTCCTCTCCCTGCAACAGGAGCTCCACCAGCAGCACCACGACTGGGGCCACGTCCCTTTTTTGACGATCTCCTTTAAACTGCAGAAAATGCTTATGGGGAAAAAAATGTCACTACAATTTTTTTTTTGGGATAGCACAATAGAAGAAATATCGATCGATTGTATGTCACACTCCTGCACACATGCACAAAATACTGAAAGATTTTATTTTTTTTCCAATAGCAGAATACACCCACAGTGTGTAAAGCGTGTATGAACATGCAGGAAAGGCTATTGGGGGGAAAAAAATGTCAGTACAATTTTTTTTTTGTGATAGCACAATAAAAGAAATATCGATCGATTGTATGTCACCCTCCTGCACACATGCACAAACACTGAAAGATTTAATTTTTTTCAAATAGCAGAATACACCCACAGTGTGTAAAGCGTGTATAAACATGCAGAAAATGCTATTGGGAAAAAAAAATGTCACTACAATTTTTTTTTTGGGATAGCACAATAGAAGAAATATCGATCTATTGTATGCCACACTCCTGCACACATGCACAAAACACAGCAAAATTTTATTTTTTTGCAATGTTTTTGCAATAGCAGAATACACCCAGAGTATGGTGTATCTCTTAGTAAAATATGCAGTGATGGTGCACTGAGCTTGCAGATAAAAGTTATATTTTGTCTGGCACTTGCCTCATGGCACTACTAAAAGACTGTGCACTGCACCCCAGCCAGGGTACAATTGATTTAGGAATCTCTTGAATAATTCTCTCTGCCTCCTTCCCTCAATAAAAACACTCTCTAGTCTCCACTCTAGCTTTGTAGATCGCTCACTGATATCACTAATTTGAAGAAAATTTAAGGAATGTGGACTGACTGACTGACTGACTGTATCAGACTAACTCCTAATGAAATCCTCTCTTAGCAGCCAGGAACCTGTCTATAGCAGAGTGACGCTCTGTGCTGTGTGCCTGTACCATTAGTAGGCATGGCTGTGATGGCTTCTAAGGGCACACTAGTGAAACTAGCGTGGATTGGCTGCCCTGCAGCTTTTAAAAATGTGCCAATACATCGCCGAACACCGGACCTGAACCTGAACATACAGTCAATTGTTCGGGTTCAGGTCCGGGACCCGGACACCCAAAAGTCCGGTATGGACCCGAACTTTACAGTTCGGGTTCACTCAACCCTAGTTATAATTCAATAACATAAATCCTATAAACATATAAACAAATACACATAAAACGTTTTACATTTAAAATCTGCGCCAAGATTAACTAAGCACTAGTAAACTCTAAAGTCCATTGGGTTGTATATAGATAGTTTAAAGGGGAAAAAATCTGCGCTAACCAGTGATGATTGATTAACGAGGTACAAATGACCTCAAATAAACACAATGTGCAACAACGTACAAAGGTTTGTGGGAAAGAAAAAACAAAAACCAAAAAAAAATAATAATTATATGGAATATATAAACTCCACCTAAAAAAACACTCAAAGGTGATAAAACATTGCCAAGTGCTGCAACTAAAAAAAAACTAAATATAGGGTTAAGTGTAAGTGAAAAAGAGCTTCAATTGTGCAACCTAGGTGAGGTTTGGTTAAATGATATAAATAAATAGACCATCAAATGTTACAAACAAATCAATAAATAATATAAGTGACAAATAGTGTCATTCATCCCCTAAGGGGAAAAAATATTAAATCACCCAATGACTGAATCCATAAATAAAAAAAAAAAAGTGTTATGTGAATAAATTAAAAAAATGTCCACAGTGTATGAAAACACAATTATATGAGTCAGTAGTGGCTTTGGTTATAAGTCCATATATTCTGCAGGATCAAAGCAAAAAAACTTCAAGAAATTCCTTCCCAAGTGGTGGGAAATGAGCCAACTTTAACTGAACGGTCAGTAGTTTTTCTTTTTTGCTTAATTTCTTCTAATACAGCCTCCACATGTAATCCCGCAAGCGATATATAAAAATGACCAAATGGTTTAATATTGTTTTATTAATTTTATATATTTGGGATTGATGCTAACATCTTAAAATATGTGATGTTGCAACACTTAATCCTTTTTAAATATTCCCTTTTTCTATATCCCTCTTTCTTGCATGCAGACAAGTAAGATTTACCGTCTGTTGATTGCATATAAAGGTGAGCAAGATGTAGATAGTGGAGGTGTAGTGTTTGAAGTTGCGCTGCATTGACACGGAGCAGGAAGTAAGTAGAAACATGACTTCCTGTGTCTCCCCTGCCATTAGAAGATATAAATAGCGTAAGTGGTGACGTCTGGTCCAGGTCTCATTTCCCAGTAGATGCTTTGTAAAGAGAAACGCGTCGGGTGGAGCCAAGGACCAGACATACGGTACAGTCTGCATGAGCAGCTGAACATATAGAAATTTATATTGATACACCGCTTTTTTTACCTTTTTTAAGAAATAAACTTTTTTGTATGCTGCAGTGTTGCTGTGTTTTTTACATACCCCTTTGGTTGTTGGCCATGTGTGGGCTTTTTAATAAAGAAACTTTTGTGTTAAAACCTATTGCACTATATAAGTTTTTTTTGCCCTATATGGTGGATGGAGGAAGTTTTTGGCGCACTCACAGCCAGTGAAGCAGCCCAGTAGTGTGGACGGAAAAAAGCTGAGCACAAAGCAGGAAGCAGGAGAGTGATCACCCTTGATTGGAGAGCAGATCGTCCTTGCTGTGGAAGAGAGTGGGATATTGCTCGGTGTGGAGGTTCATTCTGATATATGCCCATTTGATTCTTGGATCTGGTAAGTGGCCATTTGGTCATTTTTATATATCGCTTGCGGGATTACATGTGGAGGCTGTATTAGAAGAAATTAAGCAAAAAAGAAACACTGCTGACCGTTCAGTTAAAGTTGGCTCATTTCCCACCACTTGGGAAGTAATTTCTTGAAGTTTTTTGCTTTGATCCTGCAGAATATATGGACTTATAACCATAGCCACCACTGACTCATATAATTGTGTTTTAATACACTGTGGACGTTTGTTTAATTTATTCACATAACACTGTTTGTTTATTTATTTATGGATTCAGTCATTGGGTGATTTAATATTTTTTCCCCTTAGGGGATGAATGACACTATTTGTCACTTATATTATTTATTGATTTGTTGGTAACATTTGATGGTCTATTTATTTATATCATTTAACCAAACCTCACCTAGGTTGCGCAATTGAAGCTCTTTTTCACTTGTATATAGATAGAGCACATCGTTTTGTAAAGATAGATAAACAATAATCATTTGTAAAAAAAACATATATATATTAATTATTCTCTCTCTCTCTCTCTCTCTCTCTCTCTCTCTCTCTCTCTATATATATATATCTATATATATATATATACATATACATAGAGTATTGTTGGTGTGACTCTTCAAACCCCCTAAAAAAAAGAAAAAACGGGGAAGGAGTTTACATAAAATATTCACAATGTTTAGATCCTAATTATAATATAGATACAAATTCCAAACTTACAGCAGAACCCTTACTTTCTATGATGTTATAACCCCCCACCCCCCAAGAGACCTAAACCTCGACCATGTATATGTGTCATAGCTATCATCAGATAGCATAATGTAAAACAATAACAATGACAGTGAATCATGAGACATAAATGTCGGCTTCTAAACTCATATTGATTAGTAAAAAGGAGGGGGTTAAACCCCCATCCTCAGAGGAACACTTACCAGCCATATGACGAAAAGAGCCCCAAGTCGCATGGCATATACAATGTAAATTAGTCAGGCATTATCAAGGATGGAATCAAATCCCACACATGATGTGACCGTTAATCGCCCATCAGACCAAAAAACAATCCAATGGCAAAATATATATATATATGCAAAAAAAAACATAGCTGCGCTGGAAATTAACAAATGTGAAAATCAATCGTGGAAATACCATATGTACTCGAGTATAGGCCGACCCGAATATAAGCCGAGGCACCTAATTTTAACACAAACAACTGGGAAAACTTATTGACTCGAGTATAAGCCTAGGGTGAGAAATGCGCAGCTACTGTAAGTGGAAAAGAGGGTCAACGATGCCCATTTGCAGCCTCACTGTGCCCATGCAGATGGACACAGTTGACCGATTTGGGGCCCTGTATCTCAGGGTCACTTAGTGCTAGGAACCCCATCTTTAGATATGTTGTAGTGCTAATTCCACTGGGTTGGAATACAACATTTGGGGTTCCTAGCACCAAGTGTCCCCGAGATATGGGGCCCCAAATTCGGGTCAGAAAATCTCAAGCACTTTTCTGCAGCAGAGAATGACATTTTCTGAACCAAATTTGGGGCCCTGTATCTCGGGGCCACTTAGTGCTAGGAACCTCATCTTTGGATATGTTGTAGTGCTAGTTCAACTGGGTTTGAATGCCAAATTTGGGGTTCCTAGCTCCAAGTGTCCCCGAGATATGGGGCCCCAAATTCGGGTCAGAAAATGTCAAGCACTTTTCTGCAGCAGAGAATGACATTTTCCGAACCGATTTTGGGGCCCCGTATCTCGGGAACACTTAGTGCTAGGAACCCCATATTTGGATATGTTATAGTGCTAGGTCCACTGGGTTGGCACACCAAATTTGGGACTCCTAGACCCAAGTGGCCCCGAGATTTTTTTGCTGCAGAAAAGTGCTTGACTCGAGTATAAGCCGAGGGGGGCACTTTCAGCACAAAAAAATGTGCTGAAAAACTCGGCTTATACTCGAGTATATACGGTAAGTGAAAATAAATTCAACCTTAAACTAATAATTTGTGCATAAATATGCACATACTGGGCAACCACTGGATGCAATCTCTTTGGCCCAATATTCAATCTACCTTCAAAAATTATACAACCCAAACAGTGTATAATTAAATAAATACAATTCTTATAAACGTGTGACTATAAATCAAAACTTCATCATAAAGGGTTAAAAACCTGAAAAAAAGTTCCAGAGCCTTTACAGGAATTAAGAACATTTCCCTAATAGAATCAAACCTCAAAGTAATGACCCGATGGTATCTCACACCCTCCAAATTGGCCCTCATGTTTCCAACCTCTAACCCCCAATGCTTTAGGGGATGTGCTCTACAGGGCTCCATGGCCCATATATGGTGGGAATGCCCCAAAATCAGGTCGTTCTGGAAAAGGCTGTTTACCCTAATTCACAAAGTGACTGGGCTTCATCTTCCCAGAACCCCTGCTATAGCCCTATTTAACGCCAATATCCCAGGGGCCTCTAAATGGAGCCGCAAATTAACCCACTTCATTCTCCTGGGCGCTAAGTTGACAATTGCCAAGGCCTGGAAAACACCAGGGGTTTCCCTCAAAGCCGCCAAGCACAAAATTTCTTGGATTATGTCCCAAGAGAAATTGACCAGTGTTCTCCTAGACTCCAAAGCACAATTCGAGTCCACCTGGGAACCCTGGGCAAACCATGTGGGTATCTCCCTCATCCCTGGTTTACAAACGTAACCAGGATGCTTTAACTTCTTCCCCACAACCTACTACTTGTCAGACGGCTCCCCCTCCCCTTCTCCCTACTCCCCTCCTTTTCCTCACCCTCCTCCCCTCTTCTTCTCTCTGGTTCTATTTTACTACATTTTTTTGTTTTTTGTTTTAAGGTCTGCCTCAAGTGGGCTTGTTGTGGACTTTTAGTAAGTGCAGTTCTCAGTGTGGTGCAGGAGTTCCTGGATTTGGGGGTCTTTCCCCCCCGGGGGACGCCTGTGTCAAGCTCATTTTCCAATGTAGCTTATGCAGTTCTGGGAGCCCTCATTCAGTTTTGACCATGCCCCGGACTCGGGGGGGCTTTCCTGACACAGTTTGATCCCATTAGGGGTGTCGGGGGAGCCTCCCAGAGCTTGAGTTTTTTTTTTTGGAGTGGGGGGACGTGGGCGCCACAGGGTAACTCCTGGGGGGCCTTTGCCTCACCGTTCGCTGCACTCCCAGGGAAGCCTTTTCTAGTCAGTATTGGAATACATCAACACCTTGCCTACTAGAGGTTCTTTGTTTCCTGTATATTCTTGATGTTATACAACTCGCCTCTATGCATCGACTGTATGTATTATTGTGTTTTCTTCTTGTACTCGTTTTTCTCTTTTCAATAATAAACATTTTTGAAAGTAAAAACCTGAAAAAAAGTCACTTAAAAGTATAATAATCATGCAAGAAAGTCCACAAGGGGTATTGGGGTTCTGCTGCTGCTATTTCAGTAGTGCTCCTATGCTTGACACCCTCGGAAAGAAAGTGATTGGAAAGAAGGGAAGGGTCCTCCACCAAGTAAAAACACTGCCGCTTACCAGCTGCTTTGATCTCTGTGTCAGAGAGATCAAAAAGGCCTTTGGCTTATCCCCCTGCCAGGGTCTCTATCCGGGATCCTCCAAGTATCGCTTACAGAGTGCAGGCATACATAAAGGTCCTGCCTAGATCCTCCTTGCTCTCCTCCAAATGCGTTTACATGGAAAACAAACGAATATCCATAGCGCAATATTGCTTTGATCCTTTATTTATAAAAAACTGTATCACACTTACATTTTATATGCAGTCAATAGGCATGTGTAAATCAAACTGTCGAGCCGGCCGTCTCTCTCTATCTCGCTGCCCGTCGCTTCCTGGATGGACGGGGAATGGAGGTGACATCAGCACGCCGCTCACCCTACGTTGTTTCGTCAAAAGATGACTTCTTCCTGGGGCACGAGCAGTGTGCTGACTCACCGCCTATTAAACACACTACACTCATAGATCCGCCCTCTTCTGAACTCCCGGTCGCCATATTTGAATGGGGCAAACGCCCTTCCTCATGTTAATTGCCTTGCTAAGAGTATGGGCAGTCCATCAAGCAATTTGTGTGTACGACCACCATATTAAGGTAGGGCATAACCTCAATAATAGGTCTATTCTAAATGTGTAGGCAAATCCATATACCACGGCTTAGCCTGTGACTGTGTGCGGAACGAGCGGAACTATAACAGAGACATCCAGTCCTCTGCATTCCATCCCTATACAACGGTCATCCACTCACAAGCGGGGCAAAGTGCCCACACTAGTAGATATTCCGTTCACTCACCTTTCACAGTTATGCTCTGCCAAAAGGTAAAAAATTTAAAATAAAGCCTAAATTAAAAAATATAACAGTGGATAACTTTTATTTGAAAACGGGCCAGTGTTGTATATAAAAAAATATAAAAAAATGTTTTTCCTTCTAATTAAAAATAAATATAAGGTTTTAAACGTGTTGTCATCCATAGGTATATTAACCCATAGTTTCCCGGGAACTATATTAGCCAATATCTGTCATTAATACTTCTCAGGTACCTTATGTGATATGGAATGAACATTGGAGAATTTCCCAAAACTTCACCAGGTGTAAAAATCAGAGAGTTGTTATGGAGAACACATAATATATTTCTCTTCTTCTCCTTCAGGTTTCTACCAAGGGCAGCAGTTTGAACTGATATCCCTCAGAGATATCCCTATGCTAATAAAACCTTACACTAAAATAGGTATCATTCCATCCTCACCCTTTATTTTCAGAGATTCAAAAAAAACTAAAATTGCAATTTTTCAAAACCCTAATTTCTTTAAGGATTCTTCTAAAGCTGAAAAATTATTAAGTTTCTCTCAAAAAGAGGAAAAAATAATCTTATTACAAATTTAGGGTGATGGTGGTCTGTTAATAATAGCAAACCACATATCCAATAGACCCATCTATTCATTCAAAATGAACAGGATATTGAATATTACATTATTTTCCCAGCCCACCCATAAAGGATGGGTTAATACAGGACAGGAAAAATGTTAGATGAAATATATTGTCGATGGACATTAGTCACACATCAATTTGACTTACCAAAAATGAATATGCTTAAAAAAATCATCTCCTAGAGAATCTACAAAATTGATAAAAAGTGTTTGTGTTTTTTCCTCCCCCCTCTTTTTTCCTTCCCATTTTCTCCCCAATCCTCTAATTATTTTATTATGTCAAAAGACCTTCAGTGTAAATCCACCCATTGGCCCCCGGGAGCTCAGATTTGGTTCACAATATTTTGTTATTAACTATTGTCAATGAAGGCATTTAGATCCACATCCACATTAAGGCCGTAAGGAATGTAACAGCGTACTTTATGGATCCACGACATTTCAGATCTAGACAAATCCCTCACTAGTGGACTACCTCTCCAGTGAGCACTAAATTTGTCTATTCCTAGAAACAGTGTACCTGAAGGATTACGATCATGGTGCTGAGCATAATGTTTAGACACAGAATGGAATCTGTATCCACTTTTAATATTCGTAATGTGCTCGCCCAAACGTACTTGCATAGCTCGCTTTGTTCTGCCAATGTACTGGAGCCCACACGGGCATTGCAACAGGTACACTACCCCTTTGGAACAGCAAGTAATAAAAGGTTCGATTTTATGTTCCCTAGAGGTACTAGTAGACACAAATGATAGCGTCTTTCTCTGCTTGCTCTTATTTAATGTGCAAATTTGACACCGGCGACATTGGTGATAGCCTGACGTTTGTTGAAAGAAGGATACTTTCTTAGTGGGTGGATCCACCACATTTGGTGCTATCCTGTCTCTGAGGGAGGGAGCTCCCCTAAAGACTAGTTCTGGGTTAGTGGGAAGAAAGGTATTGATAATTCTATCATTACCCAATATATGCCAGTGTTTCCGGAGCATTTTCTTGATCAGATAATGTTGTGTTGAAAAGGAGGTGACAAACGGGACGATGGGTCTGTCCCTTACTCTAGCTTGTCCCTCTCTCAACAACACAGCCCTATCAGTCTCCGCTACTTCCTTAATCATGTTATCCATAAGGACAGCATCGTATCCCTTCTCCTCCAGTCTCCTCTTTAGGACATCGGCCTGCAACCTATAGTCGCTAATATCCGAGCAATTCCTCCTCCTTCTGACAAACTGGCTTCTGGGGATGGACTTCAGCCAGGGGGTATGATGACAACTCCCCATAGGTATAAACGAATTTCTGTCTGTCTTTTTAAAATATGAGATTGTTTTGAACAAGCCTTCACTCTTACTGATTGTCAGTTCCAAGAAGTTTACACTCTCCCGGCTGGCTTCTACGGTGAACCTGATGCCCCTATCATTGGTATTAATTCTTGAAAAGAATTCCTCCAGTTGCATCGAGGTTCCCTCCCATAGGAGGAGGACGTCATCTATATACCGCGCCCAAAACAACAAGAATGGGCTACGGTCCTTATAGATGACGTCATGCGGAATGACGGCTACAGCGCAGATCCAAGATGCTGGGACCACGTCTATTGACGTCGCCCCGGCAACGAGCAGCCTGCGCGGCACGCTCTGTGATCAGCGAGTCTGTGAGACTCGCTGAATCACAGATCCGAGTAAGGGGTTGATCCCGACCCCTTACCACGTGATCAGCTGTCAGCCAATGACAGCTGATCATGTGATAATAACAGAGCCGGTAATTGTCTTTTTTTCCTCCTCGTGCTGACAGCGCAAGGAGAAAAAAAAATAGCTGATCACCGGCGGCAGTGAGAGGGACATCAGTCCCTCTCACTGCAATGTGCCCAGGGTCCATGGTGCCCACTTTTGCCCTAATAAAAGTGCCGCCTACCAGTGCCCACTAGCTCCACCTGTCAGTGCCCACAGTGCCATCTGTCAGTGCCCACAGTGCCAGTGCCCACAATGTGCCTTTACAGTGCTGCACATCAGTGTCACCTACCAGTGCTCATCAGTGTCACCTACCAGTGCTCATCAGTGTCCCCTACCAGTGCCCATCAGTGTCCCCTACCAGTGCCATCTATCAGTGCCCATCAGTGCCATCTATCAGTGCCCATTAGTGCCATATATCAGTGCCCATCAGTGCCACCCATCCGTGCCACCCATCCGTGCCCATCAGTGCCATCTTTGCTGTGCCCATCAGTACCGACTTATCTGTCCCCACCAGTGCCACCTTATCTGTGCCCACCAGTGCAGCCTATCAGTGCCCACCAGTGCCGCCTTATCAGCGCATATCAATGAAGCAGAAAAATTACCTGTTTGCAAAATTTTATAACAAACTATTAAACATGATTTTTTTTTTTTTTTTTTTAATTTTCCATCTTTTTTTGTTTGTTTAGCAAAAAATAAAAACCCCAGCTGTGATTAAATACCACCAAAAGAAAGCTCTATTTGTGGGAAAAAAAATTATAAAAATGTAATTTGGGTACAGTGTTGTATGACCGGGCAATTGTCATTCAAATTGTGTTGGCGCCGAAAGCTGAAAATTGGTCTGGACAGGAGGGGGGTTTAAGTGCCCAGTAATCAGGTGGTTAAAGTGAACCAAATTCCAGTGTTTGGCTACATTGGTGGATCTATTTTTCTCAATGTCATATAGGTGGTCGTATAGCCAATCTTTCAATCAGCGTGTGGTACGACCTACGTATTGAATGTGGCAGGCAAATACTGAGGGCGCATGCGCGACTTCCTGGCATGGCGGACGTCTGCTGAGTGAGCTCCGGGACCTGTTCGTTCTCCGAGGTCCCCGCACCACTCAATTCGCTACATCAGCTCCGGGGGTAAGCTCCTTACATTACCCTGATCCCCAAGCGCCACATGGGAAAGATTGGCCAGCAACAGCACTCTTACAATCCGCTGTTTGGCCCGCGGGCGGGATCGCACATGGACCGCTTTCTTACTAGGCCGCAATCCGCGGCCTCGAGTACTGCCGCCGATCTGTTCGCTGCAATGGACCCCCTTCTGGGGACAGAAGAGCTTGGTAATCCACCCGACCCTGCTCCGGATCACGCTCCATCCGCTTCACAAGAGATACTAACCCCTGACATACTATATGCCAAACTAGATGCAAAGCTCCAACTCCTGCTTCAGCAAATCGCCCGGAACATTGTGGCTGAGGTGAGCAAAATATCCACTGAGCTAAGGGGTGAAATTGATCAGATTGGAGAACGTACTGATGCCTTAGAGTATAAGTTTGATGATATGGTCAACTATGTGCAGGCCATAGAGGAAGAGAACCACCATCTTAAGCAATCTATTACCCAATTGCACCTACAACAAGAAGACCTTGAGAACAGAAAAGGCGCCAGAATCTTAGGTTCCATGGTATCCCTGAAACAGTAGGTGACTCCTCATTATGCTCATACCTACTGGGGCTCTTTAACACACTAGCCCCCACAGTTGTGGATGTGGACTGGCGCCTAGATAGAGCACACCGCTCCCTGGGCCCAAAACCTCCGGTTGGAGCTAGGCCCAGGGATGTTATTGTGCGCTTTCACTTTTATGACAGCAAAGAGGCTCTGAGTTTAGCCGCACGCAACAAATCCCAAATCTCTTATAAGGGTGCCAAGTTACAAATATTCAGCGACCCTTCGCCCATCACCCTGGCAAAGAGAAGAAATCTTCGCCCGATTACAGCACATCTACAACATCACCGGGTCCCATATTACTGGGGTTTGCCTTTCCGTCTTGTTGTCTCAAAAGATGGCGTTCAACACAGCATGCGAGATCTCCAGGAGGGCGTCGCCTTCATCAAAAGCCGTGCTCTACCTCCGCTACCTGATGAGGATCCACAACCTGCACAAGTGACAACACGCCCTTTTCCTACCACTCCAAGTCGCCTCTGGACCCCAGTGCGAGGTCAGTCTAATGCCTCGTACACACGAAGGGACTTTCCCACGGGATTGTCCTCTGGACTCGAGTCCGCCGGACAATCCCCCCGTGTGTGGTCGCCGGCGGAATTTTTGGCGCCAAAAGTCCGGCGGACTAGGTTTTAAGTTTTGTTTAAAAATTATCCGCTGGACTTGGCAGTCCGGGGGCAAATCCCACCGTTAGTATGCTAGTCCGCCGGACTTTTGGAAATGAACGGACTTGCCGCTCATCGTAAAGTCCGTTCATTTAGCACGTGACTTCAGGTAGACGGAGCTAGCAAAGGCAGTAAATGCCGCCGCACTAGCCCCTGTAGTGATCTAATATAATCGTCATTCCTCGTAGATGGACTATAGTTATTAAAAGTATTGTCTCCGCAGCAAAACCCGATTCTCCCAGAGAGAGATTTTATTGACTTCCAAAACTGAACATTCTTACAGATGACAAAAAAATCCAACAGAGTTCATATCACGACAGTGCTAGTAAATATTTAGAGCCCCATGGAAACATGTGACTCTTGGGTGCCTTCGTAAGAACACACACTTCTAAACAGATTGAACGTCCTGTTATATCCCCCACACACACTGAATGTCTGAGCAATTTGATTGGGCGTTTCCATTAAATGCTTTGATCTGCCCCGGTCTTTCAGAGTGACAGGAGATAACGCCAAGCCCCAATTTACATTCTTGCATATTCCCCCTTTGACATGTGTGAATACTGATTAGATTAAGATAATCATTATCTGTTCCCCTTTGGTATGTGGCAACAAACCCTCTTTTAATATGCGCGATTAGATTAACAGCTACCAAAGCGGCCTGCCTAGAATAGCCTGTCTTTAGAATGCCTAAATAAAAACACTACATATAATAAATATATATATATATAACATATATATATATATATATATATATACATGTATATATATATATATATATATATATATATATATATATATATATCAGACACAATATACTACATATACCCCCACTTGGATCGGTTCGAATCAGAATCGATTCACAACCAAACCGCTCAGACATCCCTGGCTCTTAAGATTGAAGCCATCTCTATGCTTTCCTTATTTTTCTGGATTGTTCTTAGTTGTCTTCTACCACAACAATATAAACCAAACAAAAAACATATTAATATAAATTGAACGAACACAAAAATCATGGAAAGAGTTCTCAATAGCGGGTGAGAAAGAGTGTTATTGGGTATGCTCCACCAAGGCTCCTGAAATTCTTTAGCAATTTTATTAGAACTGATGAGGTTTTCCTTCACCAGTTCTTGTAATTCTATAATTTTCCTACTATCCCTCTTAAATAATGTATCCAATTCAACTGTAAGTGGTGGAATTTTCTTAAATAAAGGAGAAATCATAGAGTCCCAATTGCCAAGATCTGCTTGCTCAATGTTTACAGATACTTGATTCATGTGGATATTGGCTTGAATGTCTTCCTGTCCGATTGTTAACAGTCCATATGTGAGGTTCACACACCAGCCTGTGATAGGTGTCCGGCACTGAACTTGCTTCTGCCAAGTGAATGAGGGAACCCCCAATGCACAGACCCTCGAGTCTTCTCCATGAATTATTCTCTTCCAGGCCGGTTCAAATTTTTGTAATCGAACCAGGCAGTTTCCAGAGTGTGTAGCAGCACAACCCTCTACGTACTCCAGCCGCTCAAAAGAACAGGAACAAAGCCAGGCCTGGGCACGTTTGGTACAGCAGTTGGGGTCCATGGTTTTCCATACTTGGTTATCCTTGACGACGAGTCTGCTTTGTGGTAGCAGTTCTTTCAGTATATTAGTGCCATTTCTCACCTCCACCTCACCAAGAACGATCATCTTGTATACGGGTAAGGGTTTTGTTGACCATGTAGGGATGTCGATGGTCAGAGGTACTTCCTGCTTTCCGATGCGATCTTTATTACAAAGAGTATCCAGGCTCCTTACATTAGCAAGGGCAAAGTTCCTACAAGTAACACCACTGTCTTTGATAAGATTGAATAATAAAGTTGAGTTCATTATCCTTGGCCATTCTCCTCGTTTGATTTCTTGAAGCCCTAGGCTCAGATGTTCACTCAGCAAGTTTCCTATAATACCACAAACTATAGACTTGGATACATTATTCGTTTGAATGGTTTTATTCAGTGCATTCACCGACATTTGAACGTTCTGCAAATCTGCAGCAATGGTGTGAATGTTCTGAATATCTATTTTCATTTCAGCTAGAGCGTTTAAATCCACTCTTCCCCCTTTAAGCAGTATCTGCTGTAATCCACCCACAAAATTTTGTTCTCTCATATTTAGACTCTCTATATCAACCCTATTCCAAATCGAACTACCCAAACTGAGGCCTGATATGATATCAGTACCCAGATCCCTCTTTGAAACTTTCTTAAAATTAAGCCCTTGTGTAGCATCCCAAAATAAGTTTATATGTGTTTGAAAGACTGTTTTAAACCATAACCCCATTGATTTTGGGCAACTTTCTGGAATGTTAAATGATGTAAAATTCAACAATAATGGTAATGATAAGTATGAAACATCGCTATACACTAAATTTTGAGTCCGCTCAAGGAAAAGTCCATGTTCTGGCCACTGTAAAATTGTAGGACAGTCTCTAGAATTTGTGACCATTATCTTTAGGATTTTTGCATAGACTCCATCCTTCACATCATGAGGGCTACAGGATATAATACCCTCCTTAAATATTGTAAAGTTCCTTTCTAAAGTCATTTGCATTTGTGGTCCATTCTTTGTCTCCACTAATATTATATCTGTACTCCTGTGACGATCGCTTCCTTCTGGGTAAGTCCAAACAGCAGATTCCATCAAGTAATCAGATTTCGGCATCATGATCTCACATCTAACGACTATCCACCCCCCGACTATGCCCTTTACAGTATCCCCATGTATCTGGATGCCTTCCGAGTCCTCTAAAACAGTAAGTTCTGTAGTATGATCCATTACACTTCTTTTATTTCGATCAGATTTCCCCACTGGGAAGCATTTTGATTCCTCAACTTGGCACTTTTTCACTCTGATGTTTGTGATGCAAAGAAGTAAAGTGATTGACGCTGTTATCAACACATATGTTAATAGAGAAGGCTTGTATTTGTCCAGGGGGGATGTCTTCATTATGGTGTAGTCTTCTGGTATTCGCCTCACTCCTGGGACCTGAAAGACAATCTCAGCAAGAAAATTAGACAATGCTCACATCCATCAAATCCATTTTTCCTTTAAATGCTTTGATCTGACATGCATGACTCCATCTTGACCTGTCCTCTCCCAAGTCTAGTAAGTAAACAGAGGGTCCAATTTTATCTATGACTGCATAAGGGCCCTTCCACTTTGCTCTAGGAAATGGGTGAAACCCAGAATAATCCTGTAACATTACTCTAGACCCAATTTGGTATTCACTAGTGTCACCCATTGCATTAAACCACTGTTGTGAGCTTTTATGGGTACATTCATCAGTGGCACATACAGCCTTATGTACTGTAATCACATGATCCTTTAAGATCTCTACCCATGATTCAGATAATGACACAGTTTCTAATGCTGCTGGGACTGGATTTATCAGATGTTCCCACGTTCTCATTGTTCTGCCGAGCAGAGCTTCATAAGGGGCAAAGCCTATGGACCTGCAAACTCTGGAACGAATAGTTGCCAGAACAAAGGGTAATTTTTCATCCCAATCAGTACCTTGCTCATTTACAACCTTTCTAAGGGCATTTTTAATTGTCCTGTTCATTCGTTCAACCTGTCCCGCAGACTCAGGGTGATAGAAGATGTGAAATTTTTGAATAACACC
The DNA here is from genome assembly GCA_028564925.1 of Lithobates sylvaticus. Lineage (NCBI taxonomy): Eukaryota > Metazoa > Chordata > Amphibia > Anura > Ranidae > Lithobates > Lithobates sylvaticus. Next base: position 100,815,687 of record CM053032.1, on the reverse strand, counting down.
AAGGAGCTTACAGTGGTGTGAAAAAGTGTTTGCCCCCTTCCTCATTTCCTGTTCCTTTGCATGTTTGTCACACTTAAGTGTTTTGGAACATCAAACCAATTTAAACAATAGTCAAGGACAACACAAGTAAACACAAAATGCAATTTGTAAATGAAGGTGTTTATTATTAAAGGTGAAAAAAAATCCAAACCATCATGGCCCTGTGTGAAAAAGTGATTGCCCCCTAAACCTAATAACTGGTTGGGCCACCCTTAGCAGCAACAACTGCAACCAAGCGTTTGCGATAACGTGCAATGAGGCTTTTACAGCGTCCTGGAGGAATTTTGGCCCACTCATCTTTGCAGAATTGTCCTAATTCAGTTACATTAGAGGGTTTTCGAGCATGAACGGCCTTTTTAAGGTCATACCACAACATCTCAATAGGATTCAGGTCAGGACTTTGGCTAGGCCACTCCAAAGTCTTCATTTTGTTTTTCTTCAGCCATTCGGTGGTGGACTTGCTGGTGTGTTTAGGATCATTGTCCTGCTGCAGAACCCAAGTTCGTTTCAGCTTGAGTACACGAACAGATGGTCGGACATTCTCCTTCAGGATCTCTTGGTAGACAGCAGAATTCATAGTTCCTTTTATCACGGCAAGTCTTCCAGGTCCTGAAGCAGCAAAACAGCCCCAGACCATCACACTACCACCACCATATTTTACTGTTGGTATAATGTTCTTTTTCTGAAATGCAGTGTTCCTTCTACGCCAGATATACTTGGACACACACCTTCCAAAGAGTTCCACTTTTGTCTCATCGGTCCACAGAATGTTGTCCCAAAAGTCTTGGGGATCATCAAGATGTGTTGTGGAGAAATTGAGACGAGCTTTGATGTTCTTTTTGCTCAGCAGTGGTTTTCTCCTTGGAACTCTGCCATGCAGGCCATTTTTGCCCAGTCTTTTCCTGATGGTGGAGGCATGAACGCTGACCTTAACTGAGGCAAGTGAGGCCTGCAGTTCCTTGGACGTTGTTGTGGGGTCTTTTGTGACCTCTTGGATGAGTCGTCGCTGCGCTCTTGGGGTAATTTTGGGCGGCCGGCCACTCCTGGGAAGGTTCACCACTGTTCCATGTCTTCGCCATTTGTGGATAATGGCTCTCACTGTGGTTCGCTGGATTCCCAAAGCTTTGGAAATGGCTTTATAACCCTTTCCAGACTGATAGATCTCAATTACTTTCTTTCTCAATTGTTCCTGAATTTCTTGGGTCTCGGCATGATGTGTAGCTTTTAAGGATCTTCTGGTGGACCTTACTGTGTCAAGCAGCTCCTATTTAAGTGATGCCTTGATTGTGAACAGGTGTGGCAATAATCAGGCCTGGGTGTGGCTAGAGAAATTGAACTCAGGTGTGGACAACCACAGTTATAGTATGTTTTAACAAGGGGGGCAATCACTTTTTCACACAGGGCCATGATGGTTTGGATTTTTTTTCACCTTTAATAATAAACACCTTCATTTACAAATTGCATTTTGTGTTTACTTGTGTTGTCCTTGACTATTGTTTAAATTGGTTTGATGTTCCGAAACACTTAAGTGTGACAAACATGCAAAGGAACAGGAAATGAGGAAGGGGGCAAACACTTTTTCACACCACTGTACATGTCTCTTGTATCACATTACCTACAAATCCTGGACCATTGTCACTGTCTAAAACTCTTGGTATCCCCCACCGACTAAATATTTCTTTGACCAGGATCCTTGCAGTAGTAGTGGCAGTACAGTTTTTGGTAGGGAATGCTTCAACCCAGTGACTGAAGGAATCCACCACAACGAGTAAATATCTGTTCTGGTGTGCAGTGTTAGGAAATTCACCTGTGTAATCAATTTGTATTCTCTCCCATGGTCCCATGGGAGCTTGCCTCATCAGTGCCCCTCTCCTTTTTCTATTTGCAGGATCATGCCTGGCACACATCAAACATGATAAGATATGGTCCTGCATGTGTTGTTTATTTTGAGGCCACCATGCTACATGATCTAATCTCTCTAAAGCTAAAGGAAGCTTGGGGTGTCCACCAACAGGGGACCCATGAATCCATGTAAGAATGTCTTTCCTCACACCTTTTGGGGCAACCCATAAAGATAAATCATTTTTGTGAGTTATTAAAAGGCCATCCTTCACCTGCATCTCTTGACCTTCAAATTGTATGGGCCCAGTCCCACACATTGCTTTTAGTTGAGCTAATTCCTCATCCTGATCTTGTAATTTACCCAACTCACATGTCCTTTCTTCAACTCCTTTTGCTTGAGCACGTGTAAGGGCAGACACTGGAAATGATAAAGTATGCTCTATATGAGGCCATTCGGGGGATGTTACTGCAGCCTCCTTCGCTAATCTATCTACCGTATTGTTCCAGTAGTGCTCGGTTGTTTGCTTTTTGTGGGCCTGTACCTTTCGGATATTGATTTTTGAAAAGAATTGTGTTTCCTCCTCTATCATTTTCCATAAGGGTGCATATCTTATCTCACTTCCATCTGTTCCTTTAAAACCCATCACATTCCACCATGAAAGATAGACAACTGCACCCTTGCATACCTGGTCCGAGTCAGAAGCAATGTTAACAACTCCACCATCGTCTCTTAACTCAATGAGAACTTGCAGAAGTGCTGCTATTTCCACATATTGTGCAGAACGAGCTCTACATGAATATGAAAATTGTCTCTGAACCTCGCCATCTTTTACACAAACACCAGCAAATCCTGAGATTCTACTTCCATCTTTATAATAAGAAGAACCATCAATGTACCAGCAGTCACTTTCAAGGTCAAAGGGTTTGGATACGGCAGTAAAAACTCTGTGTTGCAAACTACTTCCTTGTACTTGACATTCATGAGCGTCACCTTCAATCATCAATCCACCAATCAGGACACTAGGTTCCTTTAACATCAAACCCTCAATATTCTCTGACAATAAAGCTGTAGTCCATCTGGCCAGCCTTTTACAATTCACATCCGCTTCTTTCCATTTCCCATTGGCTAACATGACTATAGGAGTGTGATGACTAGCAATGATGACCCTTTGTGTACCTGTCAAGTATCTGAATTTGTTGATTGCCCAATAACAACACAGCACCATACGAGTACATAAAGGATACTTTTGTTCTACAGCTGATAGTAAACGTGATGCATAGGCTAAAGGTCTTTGTTTTCCAAAATAATCTTGGGTAAGTGCAACGGACAAAGTGCTAAGGCCTACATGTGGATAGAGTCTGAATTCTTTGTTGGGGTCTGGTGATGCTAATGAAGGGGCATTGCCTAAAGTTTCCTTTAACGCTTCAATAGCTTGTGTGTGCTCTGATTTCCATATCCATTCATCTTGCTTCAGCAGATCATACAAACACTCTGTTAATGATGCATAATGAGGCACAAACTCCCTACAGAAACCTGTCATGCCTAAGATCTGTCTCAGACTTTTTTCATCAGTGGGCAAAGGTAGTTTAGCTATTAGCTCAACCCTTTGTTCATTGATACTCCGCCCTGACTGTGCTACAGTAACACCCAGAAATTGGACTTCCTGCTTCCCCAATTGTATTTTCTTTGGATTAACTTTCAAACCTGCTTCTCTCAAAAGCAATAACATTTCACTCACATCGTTCACGTGCTCCTCCATAGAGGCTGACTCAATCAAAATGTCATCAACATATGAAATTACTCTTTCAGGTTTTGAAAACTTATCAATCACTTCTTTCATATGTGAGTGAAATATTGCTGCACTGTCTTTGTAGCCTTGTGGAAGAACTGTCCAATAATAAATAAATAAATTCCAATAACTGTTACTGATATCAATGACCGTAAACCATTTCATTTCTGGTGTCAACTTGGCAATCATTTCAGGGTAAGCTGCCACCACAGGTGCCATACTTTTAGCATATTTGTTTAAGGCACGGTAATCTATCGTCAGCCTGAACGACCCATCGGGCTTGATGACTGGCCAGGCTGGCGAATTGCAAACTGATGCACCCCTTTTTAATGTACCTTGCGCCTCCAATTGTTTTATAGCTTCTGTTATAGGTTTAATGGCCTCTTTCGGAACTGGGTATTGCTTAACAGGTGCAGGATCAAATCCTTCCAATAAAATCATTGTATTCATCCTACCACAATCTTGTTTATGTTTAGCCATTATGTCTTCAAATTCACCCATCAGACTATCCCAACAGGGATCCCAATCTCCATGTAACACACCAACGGGCTTCACTGCTGCTGTTACTAATTCCATGGGAGGATGCCACACATGACCCAATCCGTCATTTTCCGACATTATCCACAACTTCATGTTTGCAAGATCAACCACCAAACCCTGCTGTACACAGACATCAGCACCAATTATGTCCTGATTTTCACAAACAACGTCACACTCCCACTTCTCTCCCCCTATTTGCATCTCAACACCACGCACAAAAGGAGCTTCAATGGAATGTCCAGTGACACCTGTTATTTTAATTTTCTCATTTCCAGGGACAACTGATTTACTAAAACTAATAGCTGCCCCACTATCTAACAGCGCATTTACACGAGTTCCCCCTAATGTTACATCAACAGTGGGCCGCCCCCAGGAATCTAATGTTAAATCGGTTAAGAATCGGCAAGAAGGGGCGTGGGGGGCTCGGAACCCCTAACAATGACTGGTAGAGGGGGACACAGCACTTTCCTTTCCTACTGCTGCTACTTTGACCCCTCCTGCTTTTATTCTTTTCATTTCTTCCTGTATTTTATATAGCTCCTCCTGCAAACGATCTCTTTCACTTCTCATTTCACTAAACGGCACCCAAGGCTGTTTACTAGGTTTTTCTCTGGATTCTGGCCTCCTGTAACTACCTGAATTGTTATAAGATCTTCCTCTCCATGGTCCTAAATCATCTCTATTTTGCTGCCCTTCGACTCTAAAAATTCTAGCTGCATCAACCGCAAGACTGTCTTCTCTACACTTTCTCCTCCACAAATTATCCGCTCTTACCAAGATATCACTATAATCACTAGGATCAGGTGTAACAGATAAAATGCCTTCCCTGACATCACCATCCAATGCTTCTAATAACATTGACCTATGAACCAAACCACCACGTTCAAAACCGGGATTTCCAGTCATGACATTTTCCATCACACTGCTAATTCTATCTGCAAGTTCATATGGGCATTCATTCTTCATTTGCTTAATTTTTCCTGACAAGCACACATATGTCGTCGCACCATACAATGCTTTCAATAATTCCTTTAAAACATCCTTAGTTTTATGACGCTGGCCACAATTTTGCAAAACCCGTGCCCATAATCCATTGCCTATACTTTTCTGCAAAATTCTAGCTAGGTCCTCAATATTCAAGTTGTATGTGTCTCTGACTCTCTGCAAATCACAAAACCATTTCATGAACCTATTTACATCATAGCGGGGTACCTGACCTATCTCTCTTATAATAGCTTCCATCTCCTGTGGCTTTAGTTGTTTTGTGATCAATTTAATTTCACTTGAATCGTCAGTGTTCAATACAGTTGTTGTAGTGGTAGGAGCTGCTGGTATGCATGGGGCTGCATGTAAATCACCCCAGGGATATATTGGCTTATAATCTTTGGTATCAAGCTTTATAGAGGTATCATTTTGATCTGGGTAACTTGATTTTTCTGCCAATTTATCAAAAGCAATGTTAGCAGCATGTTTACACTCCTCCAACTGTTTCTCAACAATTTGTATTTTTACTGACAATTCCTCATTGACCCGCCTTAAATCATCACATAATTTAGCCTTTTCAATCAGTGCCTCCCCAGTAGTGATAGCATGTAACCTGAGATCTGATATCCTCTCATTCAACCCTTTCTCCTTCTCCTCATATCTCTGAGTCTGTTCCAGAATTTTCTGTTTTTTTTCTTTAACCTCCCCTATTAATTCTGTACAACAAGACAGTAGTCCCTGAATAATGATACCCTTACGTTTCTTTTGTTTTGTTTTCTTATCAAAGACACTATCAGATAAAAAGCATTTCATTAAATCCCATGACTGTCTATATTCTTGGGGAATCTCGTAAGGCCCCCCATGACTTTTTATATAATTTAACAGCCATATATTCACATCCTCTCCCTTAGTACTATTGTCCCCACTAGACACAGCCAAAGCCATTGTAAAAAATACAATGAGAAAAAAAAATTATATTTAGAAAATAATGAACAAGGCACACTTACCAATTGTTAGGTTTCCTAGAACTTCCTTCCTGGGTCCTCACGGCCTTCTGTCACCACACAGATTGTAAGATCCAGTCTCCAGAGAACAATTCTGGTCTTTAAAACTTGTTAAATTTTGTAGATCAGATTTTCTTATGTCACCACCAGACCGGATTGTTGTCACCAACGACTCCTGTTACTAAGTCCTGAAAATGCTCTTCTGGTCTCTTGAACGGCACCAATGTAGTGATCTAATATAATCGTCATTCCTCGTAGATGGAATATAGTTATTAAAAGTATTGTCTCCGCAGCAAAACCCGATTCTCCCAGAGAGAGATTTTATTGACTTCCAAAACTGAACATTCTTACAGATGACAAAAAAATCCAACAGAGTTCATATCACGACAGTGCTAGTAAATATTTAGAGCCCCATGGAAACATGTGACTCTTGGGTGCCTTCGTAAGAACACACACTTCTAAACAGATTGAACGTCCTGTTATATCCCCCACACACACTGAATGTCTGAGCAATTTGATTGGGCGTTTCCATTAAATGCTTTGATCTGCCCCGGTCTTTCAGAGTGACAGGAGATAACGCCAAGCCCCAATTTACATTCTTGCATATTCCCCCTTTGACATGTGTGAATACTGATTAGATTAAGATAATCATTATCTGTTCCCCTTTGGTATGTGGCAACAAACCCTCTTTTAATATGCGCGATTAGATTAACAGCTACCAAAGCGGCCTGCCTAGAATAGCCTGTCTTTAGAATGCCTAAATAAAAACACTACATATAATAAATATATATATATATATATATAACATATATATATATATATATATATACATGTATACATATATATATATATATCAGACACAATATACTACAGCCCCGTCACCTGGCATGGATTTAAAGGGAATCCCCACGCCGAAAAAACGGCGTGGGGGTCCCCCCCAAATCCATCTCAGACCCTTATCCGAGCACGCAGCCCGGCAGGCCAGGAAAGGGGTGGGGACGAGCGAGCGCCCCCTCCCCTTTAATAAGGGGGCCCCCAGATCCCGGCCCCCCACCCTATGGTGTAAAGTGTAAAGAAAAAAACACACAATTTAAAAAAATTTTTTTATTGCACTGCTTGCATATTTGCATTGCATATTTAGTGCAATAAAATATATTTTTTAAATTGTGTGTTTTTTTTTCTTTACACTTTACACCTTAGGTGAATGGGTAGGGGTACATCGTACCCCATATTCATTCACATAGGGTGGGGGGCCGGGATCTGGGGGCCCCCTTATTAAAGGGGGCTCCCAGATTCCGATAAGCCCCCGCCCGCAGACCCCGACAACCGGCCAGGGTTGTCGGGAAGAGGCTCTTGTCCTAATCAACATGGGGACAAGGTGCTTTGGGGTGGGGGGGCCGCACGGCCCCCTTTTCCCCAGGGCACGCCCCATGTTGAGGGCACGTGGCCTGGTATGGTTCACGAGGCTCTCGCTCGTCCCCACCCCTTTCCTGGCCTGCCGGGCTGCGTGCTCGGATAAGGGTCTGAGATGGAGGGGACCCCCACGCTGTTTTTTCGGCGTGGAGATTCCCTTTAAATCCATGCCAGGTGACGGGGCTAGCGCGGCGGCATTCACTGTCTTCGATAGCCCCGTCTACCTGCAGTTATGTTCTAAATGAACAGACTGCTCCGTGTGTGGGCAAGTCCGTTCATTTTCAAAAGTCCCGCGGACTTTTTCCTGCGGATTGTCTGCCAGAGAAGTCCGGGCGTGTGTGGGCAAGTCACACGCTCGGAAGTCCGGGCTTGTGTGGGCAATTCCCCCCCTCGGAAAGTCCGGCGGTTTGTCCGCTGGACTAGGTCCGGCGGACAAAGTCCGAACGTGTGTACGCGGCATAAGAAGAATCTCTCTACTTCTCAACGATCCCGGTTCTCCAAGCAACCTCCATGATGTCGCTGGTCTCTTTTTTCCTGGTATCCAGTTTATTCTCCGTTTTCTAATGTCCATGATGAACACATTTGCTGTGCCCTGGACTTCAGGTTTTCTCCATGTCTCACCCTGGAGGAAAAGTTTTTTTTTTCTTTTTAATTTTCTCTGGGGGAGACTCCTTTTTTCACATCCCCATGTGGTTCAAATTTTTTTTTGAACTTTGAATGTTTGCGCTTTTTGCTACCAATGTTTTGCACTTTTCTTTTTACTTTAAGGAGAATGGTCAGTTCCCCTTCTCCCTCTCCAGAGTCCCTGGTTAGTGGTCATCATGTGTCCCCTTCTGGCCTGCGACAACGTGTGGGGGAATGGGGGAAGATGTGGACACCCTAGATGAGGATTTTACGCTATGTGAGCACTTTATGTGAGCACTTTATTACCTTCGGTATCGGTTTGCATTGTGAGATCCTGACCTGAGATATATCTAAGTGGGCGATATTCCTTGGCTGTTGGTAGCGGTATATGAGAGAGTGAGAGAGTCCGTTTGTACCTGAAGGAACCCAAGACCAAGTCCAGTTGTCTCCCTGGCTGGGGTTAAGAGCCATCCGCACAGAGAGGTCCCCTGTAATAAGGGACCACTCAGTTCTGGTAAGCAGGCAGTGTGTTTCTTTGGTGGTGGTCCTTTCACCCTTTAGTGTGCTGTGGATTCACTGTTCATGTTGACCATAGAAGACTGTGGAATCATCACTACTACAACACATTTTTTTATTTACATTTTTTCAATTTTTTCCTAATTTGGGACATTGAGACTTTTATTTCATTTGGTTTTGAAATCTATACATGGCTGTGTTTTTTTGATTTATTTCAATCAAATGTCATATGCTTTATAATCAGGTGTGGTGACTTCTAACTTACATCTCAAATGGTATTTTGAGTCACTTTCACTCATTTAGTGTCAATATAATCACTCATTGTTGACATTAGTTATATATGCATTTATTGTTTATGTGTTTGTGCACTTTTATATTTCTAATAATCACCATTCAGTGTTTTGTACACGCTATATATCTAATGTGTGACACATATTAGCCTTTTAATTTAATGTAGCGCAGCTCCATCAATAAATCTCTGCAAACCAGGTCCAAATACCCTCTCTCCCTGTTAGGCAGAATAAACGTCTTAAAGATGTCCATCCTACCCAGGTTACTATATAATTTCAAAACTCTGTCTGTAGCTATTCCCCTTTCCCAACTTAAAGCCATTCATAGAAGCTTTCTGAAATTTATTTGGAACAATAAGGCACATCGCATGGCAGGCTCGGTAGTGTTTTCTCCCAAATCTCGGGGGGGTCTGGGTGCCCCGGATATCATAAGATACTATTACGCTACTCACCTCAGGACCGTTATTTCCTGGTCCAGCTTGCAACACCCAACCATTGGTCTGATATAGAGAAAGGTGTTCTGTATCTGGTGCACCCATGCTCCCTAATCTGGTCAAAACCGTCACAAATATATCCTATTTTTAAACGTCAATGCACTGCCCCTATGAATTTCTCCCTGTCTATATGGCATAAATGTCGGGAAACATATTCCCTTTCATCTGCTTGCCCTCCCCTTTTAAACGTTTTATTTAACCCGTCTATCCCTGATAGCTTGTTCCAGGGACACATTTTTCCTTGGGTCAATGCATCTGTTTTTCAACTGCGTAACCTTGTCAACCCTGTTTCTAGACACCTACACACATTTGACACCCTGCATGAGAAATTTGCGATTCCCTCCAAAATGTTCTACTTTTATTTACAAATTAAGCACCTTTTCCAATCATGCTCCCCTACCCTAACTCTTGATACACCTACCCCTTTTGAATCAATCTGCGCCCAAGGCCCCCACCAAGTACATCTAGTTTCCTCCATTCACCTTATCCTCCAAGAGTCAACTCTCATGTCCAAAACTACTCATCTATACATGAGAAAGTGGGCACTTCTATTAGGTAGGCCTATCAATCTCAAAATGTTGGACAGGATCTGGTCCTCTATCTTCAAATCATCCAAATGTGTCTTTCAGAGAGAAACATCCATCAAAATACTTATGTCCTGGTATAAAACCCCTGAAGTCATTCATAGATATGACCCCTCGGTCCCGACGCACTGCTGGAGCTGTGGGTTGGCAGTTGGTTCCTTGTATCATATTTTTTGGCAATGCTCCTTGATCCAACCCCTTTGGCAGGAAGTAACGACTGATAGAAAAGGTGGTGGACGTGTCCCTTCCGCTTGATCCTATACACTATCATCTGGGCCTTCCCTTCCCAGGCATCACCAAGCATGGCAACCGCCTGATAACATTCTTTCTGTTGGCTGCCAGGCGACTAATCCCCCTTTGTTGGCTATCCAACTCCACCCCTCCTAAGTCTAGACTGCTCCAACTCATAGCAGACAGTCGCAGGATGGAATATTTAACAGCCTCTGTCCATGACAATATTCCCCAATTTAATAAAATATGGGATCTTTGGAATATGTCGGAATACGGTTCCCCCCTTCCGGCTACTATATCATGATGGGCCAAAACCCCCATTCCTCTCTGGTCGATGTAATTCCTCAGTGAAATCCCCTCCCCCTGCTTGCTACCCTGAACTATGTATTGACCTGTATTATGTTTGACCTCTATCATACGTTACATGTATATGTGTACAAATTCAATCCCATACTTATGTTTTTCCTTTTTGATGGTTCACTTGTGTGGACTGCATATGTTGATGTTACCTGAAAATGAGTATTTTCTACTCTAAGTTATTGCATTCTTTGTATCTTTTGAAAATCTTCAATAAAAAATACAATTATAAAAAATTAAAAAAAATACTGAGTGTTGCAGTTAATGAATGATGAGATGTCAAAACTTATACCATTAGTGCAAGACTGTATTTGTTTACCTTTTTTAATGTGATGACAATAGTTACAAACTTTGATTCCACATTTAAAGTTCCCCTTGAACTGTAACCAGTGGGAACCCGACTGTGTGTGTGAAAACAGGCTGGGTGAAAGGGAGCTACCCAACGTGGGTGCTCTTCGGGACACTGACCTAATGCCTTTGGAGAGAATCTCATGATAAGCAGGATCATTAAGTAAATTAGGGAGGTACTTGACTACTGTATTCTTAATCTTAATGAACTCTGTACTGTAGGGTGTAGAAAAAATAGGGACATCTTTAAAGGACAATGAATGTTTGTTATTTTTAGGTTTTCTCCTATTTGTGTTGTCCATAAGTAAAGATTCTCTAGGAATTGTACTGGCCATAAGGAAAGCTTTATTAATTACTTTATATGGGTACCCTCTGTCTCTGAATCTCTGACTCATATCTATTGCTTCTTTTTTAAAGCCATCAGGCGTACTACAAAGGCGTTTCAATCTAAGAAATTGCCCATTGCCCACGAATGGTGTGTCCTGGATATGCCGAGTCAGCCATCAAAAGAGCATTTCCTGACGTGAGTTTTCGGTATAAACCGGTAATGATTTTACCGTCTAAGCCTATTAAACTAACATCCAGAAATTCTATGGTGCTCATTCGCATGTCACCAGTGAATTTCAAATTCAAGGTACTATCATTCAGGAATGAGAGCCACTGATCCAAGCTGACCTCCTCATCAGATGTGATGAACAGGAGGCCATCTATATAACGGCAAAAAAAAACAGTATCAAGGCGACGGGGGCTATCATGTCCAAAGATGCGGGTCCTCTCCCACCAACCCATGTATAGGTTGGCTAGTGAGGGCGAAAACTTTTCCCCCATAGAGGCACTGCATCTCTGGAGATAATAGCCCCTGTCAAACATAAAAAAATTATGACGCAAAAGATAATCCAGAGACTGTAAAATAAATTCCTGAAGTGCCAATGAAAATTTGCCAGATTCTTTCAGGAACCAGGCCACTGCCTGTATACCCAAATGGTATGGAATACTTGAATATAGGCTGGTTACAGCGCAGCTGATCCACCTGTAGTTGCTATGCCATTCCAAATCCTGCAACTTATAAAGTAAATGTTTAGTGTCTCTAAGGAACCCAGGAAGAGCAAATACAAGGGGCTGTAACTGGCCATCCTCCCCATCCTCCCCAATCACCTTCTCCAATTGTGACAGTGACTGGACAGGTCGGGTGGGGGCAGGCTACCGCACCATCCACCATAGAAATGCCTCCTGTGAAGTCTAGAACTGAACCATTCATTCACTGTCCAGTGCAGCTGAGGCTGCAGACAGAGACCGGGGAATCTCTGTCCTTTGTCAGTTTCAAAAACGGGACCTGAGGCCTGGTTAGACCCCTGATATTTTACCAAAGCCCCCCACCAAAGAAATAGTAAAAAAAAATAATAATAGTATTATTGTAAAAAAAATGCATAAATACAACTGAAAAATAAATAATAAAAAAATAAATGACTGACACCATTCACTACCCTACTGACACTATTTTCTGCTCAACTGACACTGCCCTCTGTTGTACTCCCTACTAACAAAGTCCACTGCTCTACTGACTGACACCATCCACTGTCCTACAAGTCCACTGCTCTACTGATACCATTTCAATTTATTTATAAGAGTGGGTGTGTACATTATATATATATATATATGTAGCACTGACCCCCGAAGGAGCTGCTGGTTATTTTTGGGCTTACTGTTACCTCACCTGTTGTAGCTCAGTCTCGGGGTTCCTGTGGAAAGTAACCCAGAGTAAAGGTTGAGACTGACACTGAATCCTATTTTAGGTTATTTATTCAGAAAATAGAACACAGTCTCTTAATACAGGGTAGAGGGTTTAGGGGTGAGTTCAGGTACTTAGGTTGCAGGGTGAAGATGTTAGATGAATCCAGAGAATAAACTGTTTCACAACTGGATTCCTGAAGTCCCCCGGATAGGTCTCTCTCACTAGGCCTAGCAGCCGGTAGGATACTCGATAAAGTTTCTGCCACAGACTTGTAGGTTACACTTTAGCGTCATTTAGGTATTAGATGAACATTAAATTACTGTCATATGGTACCATGTTCTCTCAGCCGGTCCGGCGATACCATATGAGGGATGATCCAGGTCGCTTCCTTCAACTAAGCCTCCAGGCTCCTTCAGAGAAGCCAGCCTTGCGCATGGCCTTCTCCTGAAAGGGCCCTCCCCTGGGGTACTTCAGTTGCTGGGCCTCTCCATTCCGATGAGATGGCACCGGACCTTCCTTGGATCAGTAGGCTTCGAAAGTCACTCTGGCCTACCCCTGCAGTTGCATTGCCTCGGGCTAGCAAGCCCCGAGACACAGGATGCATGGTTTGCACTCCAGGCCAGGAGGGCCATGAGAACACTCCCACTGGGCTGGTTCCGAGAGGTAAGTGGCATTTAATGCATCCAGCTAGACTGCTTTCTACTCTTGCCGGTGGTGACAGCGACACCTACGGTCAAGGAGAACCCAGTGCAACCCAGCTAGACTGGTACTGAAACCAGAAATTTTAGAAGAATTATCCTGAAGCCCACCTGTGGCTTCAGGCAACTTAATTTTCAAAAACAATAGCGCCTGCTCGTCAGGAGCCAGCGATACATATATATATGTATGTATGTATGTATGTATATATATATATATATGTGTGTGTGTATATATATCGTATTTATCGGCGTATAACACTCGCCGTCGTATAACACGCACCCCAAGTTTAGGAGGGAATTTTAAGGAAAAAAAACTTACATTTAAATGCCCATCAATGCAGCTTTATCATTGTCCATCTGCAGCCTTGTCCATCATTGCAGCCTAGCCCAGTGTCCATCTGCAGCCTTGTCCATCATTGTAGCCTTGCCCACCAGTGCCTTTGCAGCCTTGTCCAGTGCCTTTGCACCCTTGCCAGTCTCTTCAGCATCTCTCTGATTTAAATTTGGCGCCGATTTACGCTGACTGTGAGCGGAGAGGAGCGAGCGGAGCCGAGATACAGAAAGCCGAGAGTACTTTGGCTATTCTCAGCTCCTCTTGCAGTCGTACCCACCTCCACTGATCGCGAGAGGAGCGAGCGCCGCTGACATACAGAAAGCCGAAGTACTCTCGTGTTTCTGTATGCGAGAGGAGCGAGCGCCGCTGACAATCAGTGAAGGTGGGTGGGACTGCGAGAGGAGCTGAGAATAGCCAAAGTACTCTAAGCTTTCTGTATCTCTGCCCCACTCGCTCATTTCATACAATCAGCGGGGGATCGACGGGGATCGGCGTATAACACGCACCCACGATTTCCCCCTCATTTTAAGGGGAAAAACGTGCGTGTTATATGCAGATAAATACGGTGTGTATATATATATATATATATATATATATATATATATATATAGTAACCTGGGGGACAGGTAGCAGGTACAAAAGCTTCCTGGGATAAGCAGGCTTTCAGGCACAGTTACCAGAAAAAGTAGTGACAAACAGTGAAGTGTTTAACCGGTTCCTGACCGGCGCACGCCGATGTACGTCGGCAGAATGGCGCCGTGCCATCGCGTGCGTGCCGCCGGTGGCACGTGCACACTGGTCGGGACCCCAGTGAGTCCGGTTGCGGGTCCCGCAAACTCGATCACCGCGGGGATACCGGCAATCGTCTCACGGGAAGGCTGAACGGGGAGATGCAGAAGTAAACAGCATCTCCCCGTTCTGCCTAGCAACAATTGACACTGATCTCTGCTCCCTGTGATTGGAGCAGAGATCAGTGTTCACTAACACACAGCCACGCCCCCCACAGTTAGTAACACGCCCCTAGGAGCACTTAATCCCTACGCTGCCACCACCTGGTTAACCCCTTCACTGCCAGTGTCATTTACACAGGAATCAGTGCATTTAACCACTTTACGACCAGCGCACGACGATGTACGTCCCTTTTTTAAAGAGGGATATCCCGGTAACGGCAGCAGCTGCTGCCACAACCGAGATATCCATCTCTTCAGGCGCAGGTCGTATTTATGATAATGGTAGTCTTCGCGGATTCGCCGCAAGATCACCGTTATCGGCAACGGGAGAGGTGCCCTCCCGCCGCTCTCCCGCGCGGAGGCAATCGGGTCCTTTCATCTGCTGGGTATGGAGATGAGTGTGGCTAAGATGGCCCCCACCCGTCTCTATACCATAGCAGGGCGGAAGCGACGTCAAAACGTCACTTCAGCCCATACCTCTTAAAGGAACATTTTTTCAATGACATTTTTATTTTATTTTTGCATTTAAGTCTAAATATGAGATCTGAGGACTTTTTGAACCCAGATCTCATATTTAAGAGGACCTGTCATGCTTTTTTTCTATTACAAGGGATGATTACATTTCATTTTAAAAACTGTGTAAAAATAAATTAAATCAAGTAAAATAAATAAGAAAAAAAAAACATTTTTTAAAGCGCCCCGTCCCGACGAGCTTGCGTGCAGAAGCGAACGCATATGAAAACGTTGGTCAAACCACACATGTGATGTATCGCCGCAATCAGTAGAATAATTATAGCCCTAGACCTCCTTTGTAACGCAAAACATGCAACCTGTAGAATTGTTTAAACGTCGCCTATGGAGATTTTTGAGGGTAAAAGTTTGACGCCATTCCACGAGCGGGCGCAATTTTGAAGCGTGACATGTTGGGTATCAATTTACTAGACGTAACATTATCTTTGTAAAGCCTGCAATTCAACCTAAAAATTAAAAATAAATAGGAAAAACTAGTAGCGCTAGTGTAAAAAAAATCTCATACAAATTTCAAAGTACAAAAAAAGTGATATATAAATAACTGAATAAAATGACTTAAAAAAAATGACTTAAAAAACAATATAGTGCATAAATCACCCAGTGACAAGTGATACACAAAAAAAGTCCAAAGTTAAATCCAATTAGGTGATTCCAAATATATCTTCAAATAAAATCTTCAATTAGATATCTTCAAAAAATCTTGAATTAGCCACCACACCACGTGTTTGTGACACCTCTCCCTCTGAAGAACACACTCACCAGCTCACAATGCCTCCCCCTCTCATGTTTGGCTGCAGCGTATTTTACCCACTCCAGGGGTTAATAGTGACCATCCACTCAATCGGCTTATTGTATATCAATGTGACTCCATATGTAAGAAAATAAATAAGTGCTCCACATAGTGTAATAAAGTTTAACCAGTTTAATAAATCACACCAACACTTCCAATAGTAAAACTCACAAAATAAAATCAAGCCTTCAATAAAACACAACAAACGAACTGTAATGTGCAGAAGTGTGCGCGTAACCATAGTCTCTCACCAACTCCTAGGTCTCTGCTTCTGGCGGCAGTATAACCGCGCGTGGGACGCGCATGACTGCATATGTGAATGTGCGTTATAGGTGGGCTTGCGCAGTAAGTGATCGCCGGCTATACCTATTTGTGCGCATGCATGTGCACTTATTAGCATACATGTGCGTGAGGTCGCACCATACGCATGTTGACCATCGTCACCATTGCGCGGGCATGTGCGCATATTTGCATATGCGTGCGCCAACCCGCACTACACGTGCGCGACTTGGGTGATCATGTGACTATTATCAAGTCACTATAAAAATATTGTTTGATGGGTTGTGTAGCCAACCCCATGAGGAAGTCTATACATGTCGGGGGGCGTGGCTACAGAACAAACACTTGTACTAATGTGAGACGCTACTCTACTCCGAAGTTATACTGCCGCCAGGAGCAGAGACCTAGGAGTTGGAGAGAGACTACGGTTACGCGCACACTTCTGGTCCGCCGTGGCTGCGGTACACCACTGTACTATTACAGTTCGTTTGTTGTGTTTTATTGAAAGCTTGATTTTATTTTGCGAAATGTGAGTTTTGCTATTGGAAGTGTTGGTGTGATTTATTAAACTGGTTAAACTTTATTACACTATGTGGAGCAGTTATTTATTTTCTTACATATTGAGTCACATTGATATACAATAAGCCGATCAAGTGGATGGTCACTATTAACCCCTGGAGTGGGTAAAATACGCTGCAGCCAAACATGAGAGGGGGAGGCATTGTGAGCTGGTGAGTGTGTTCTTGAGAGGGAGAGGTGTCACAAACACGTGGTGTGGTGGCCAATTCAAGATTTTTTGAAGATATCTAATTGAAGATTTTATTTGAAGATATATTTGGAATCACCTAATTTGATTTAACTTTGGACTTTTTTTGTGTATCACTTGTCACTGGGTGATTTATGCACTATATTGTTTTTTAAGTCATTTTTTTAAAGTAATTTTATTCAGTTATTTATATATCACTTTTTTTGTACTTTGAAATTTGTATGAGATTTTTTTTACACTAGCGCTACTAGTTTTTCCTATTTATATTTCATTTTTAGGTTGAATTGCAGGGTTTACATTTTTATATTCACATAAGTAGCAGCTGTTTTCAGGAATTTATTTATTTTTGTATTTATTCACTGGTATATTTAATATTTAAATTCTCACTAACATTTGGCGCAGTGGGGGAAGAAAATATAGAGGGCGGGTCTTATATTTATTTTTTACCAACAGTATATAGTAACATTATCTTTTCATGATATATAAAAAAAATTGTACTAACTTTACTGTTGTCTTATTTTTTTATTCAAAAAAGTGAACTTTTTCAAAAAAAAAAATGTGCTTGTAAGACTGCTGCGCAAATACGGTGTGAAAAAAGTATTGCAACAACGCTATTTTATTCTTTAGAGTGTTAGAAAAAAACAATATATAATGTTTGGGGGTTCTAAGTAATTTTCTAGCAAAAAAAAAAATTTTTTAAACATGTAAACACTTAAAATCCAAAACGAGGCTGGTCTTAAAGTGGTTTACCACATGCCGACCGCGCTATAGTCAAAAGACGGCTACAGCGTGGTCGGGTTTCCCTGAGTGGACGTCCTACGGATGTCCTCCCAGAAACTTGCTCCTGCGCGCCCCCTGGGGCGCGCACTCGGGAACATCCGTGACCGCCGGGTCCCGAGGACCCGGCGCATCACGGATCACGGTAAACAGCCGCTGATAGCGGCCGTTTACCACGTGATCGCTCCGTCAAATGACGGAGCGATCACATGTACACAAACCGGCGTCACGTCATGACGCCGGTTCCTCGCTCCCCTCTCTGTATCGATTGGTATCGACTGTGCAATGCTCTGCAACCAACCACTGTGCAATGCTCTGCCACCACTGTGCAATGCTCTGCCACCACTGTGCAATGCTCTGCCCCCACTGTGCAATGCTCTGCCACCACTGTGCAATGCTCTGCAACCAACCACTGTGCAATGCTCTGCAACCAACCACTGTGCAATGCTCTGCCACCACTGTGGAATGCTCTGCCACCACTGTGCAATGCTCTGCAACCAACCACTGTGCAATGCTCTGCCACCACTGTGCAATGCTCTGCCACCACTGTGCAATGCTCTGCCACCACTGTGCAATGCTCTGCCACCACTGTGCAATGCTCTGCCACCACTGCAATGCTCTGCAACCACTGTGCAATACTCTACCAACACTGTAATACTCTGCCAATACTTGCCAATACTCGCCAATACTCTGCCAATACTCTGCCAATACTCGCCAATACTCACCAATACTCTGCCAATACTTGCCAATACTTGCCAATACTCTGCCAATACTCGCCAATACTCGCCAATACTCTGCAATCATTTTTTTTTTTACCGAACTTTCAGTATTTTTTGATTTATAGCGCAAAAAATAAAAAACCCAGCGGTGATTAAATACCACCAAAAGAAAGCTCTATTTGTGTGAAAAAAAGGACACAAAATTCATTTGGGTACAGTGTTGCATGACGGAGTAATTGTCATTCAAAGTGTGAGAGCACCGAAAGCTGAAAATTGGTCTGGTTAGGAAGGGGGTTTAACTGCCCAGTGGTCAAGTGGTTAAATAGCACTGGTTGCTGTATAAATGACAATGGTCCCAAAAATGTGTCAAAAATGTTTGATGTGTCCGCCATAATGTCGCAGTCACAATAAAAATCGCTGATCGCCGCAATTACTAGTAAAAAAAAAATATTAATAAAAATGCAATAAAACTATCCCCTATGTTGTAAACGCTATAACTTTTGCGCAAACCAATCAATAATCGCTTATTGCGATTTTTTTTACCAAAAATATGTAGAAGAATACATATTGGCCTAAACTGATGAAAAAACTTTTTTATATATATATTTGGGGGATATTTATTAGAGCAAAAAGTAAAAAATAATGATTTTTTTTCAAATTTGTCGCTCTCTTTTGTTTATAGCGCAAAAAATTAAAACCGCAGAGGTGATCAAATACCACCAAAAGAAAGCTCTATTTGTGGGGAAAAAAGGACGTCAATTTTATTTGGGAGCCATGTCACGTGACCGCGAAATTGTCAGTTAAAGCGACACAGTGCCGAATCGCAAAAAGTGGTCTGGTCTTAAGCCAGCAAAATGGTCCGGTCTGAAAGTGGTTAATGGTGACATTTACCAATCTATAGAGGTACAGTGTTCAAAAAAACAAACAGAACAAAATTGCCAAACAAAAACTTAGCCATGTCTCGGCTCTAACTATACATTATGCAGTCCCTAACTACCAGGCTAAGCAAGCCTACCGCTTGTCAGTTTCCACATAAACTGCTTAACAGCTTTTTACCAACCTTTTTGCTCTCACAGACCAGCGTTGGCTGTGTTTCCCAGGCAGAGAGCAAAGGCTGTCTGCTCAGGTGAGCTTAAATTAGCCTGGGGAAGAGGACCAAGACCCGAACTGGATCATGGATGAGAGATTCCTGAATGTGTACGAGAGAAGCCTGGGAGACGTAAAAAACCCCGAACAGGACTTTTCATGGCTCTCTCTAGAACGCTCTGCTACATATCCTCCACCCTTGTTTCAACCCCAGGGTTGGAACACCTGTGGCCCAACAGGAGTGAACACAGGACAGGGCATCTACATTCCCCATCTCAACACCTGGCCTGTGTCTTACAGTAAAGGAGTAATCCTGTAGAGCCAAAAAACACTGGTTCACCCATCTATTAGTCTCCTTTTGGGCCATCCATTTCAGGGGAGCATGGTCAGTTATTAACTCAAACTGGCGCTCTAACAAATAGTACCTGAGCACGTCCACGGCCCACTTTATGGCTAAACATTCCTTTTCAATGACTGCATACGTTTTCTCGTGGTCATTGAGCTTTCTGATTAGGTACACCTCAGGGTGTTCTTCCCCATTCTGTACCTGTGATAGTACTGCTCCGATACCAAAATCAGATGCATCTGTCTGAACCAAAAAATATTTGTGCACAGCCAGTACTGTACTCCCCAAGTTCTCCAAAGAGCCTTCTTCGGGGCTTGGAAAGATTTCTCTGCTACCAAGGACCATTTCACCATTAGTCTTTCCCTTTCATAAGGTCCGTCAGTGGGGCAGCTAT
Source organism: Lithobates sylvaticus (assembly GCA_028564925.1). Taxonomy (NCBI): domain Eukaryota; kingdom Metazoa; phylum Chordata; class Amphibia; order Anura; family Ranidae; genus Lithobates; species Lithobates sylvaticus. Next base: position 100,795,229 of record CM053032.1, on the reverse strand, counting down.
AGTTGCAAATTTTGGGATAAACCTTCTATAATACCCCGCAAAGCTAAGAAAGGCCTACTTCTTGTTTGTAGGATATGGCCACTCCTGGATGGCTTCTATTTTACTCACTTGAGGTTTTATGACACCACGGCCAATAGTGTAGCCCAAATACTTGGCTTCCTCTAGACCAATGGCACATTTTTTTGGATTTGCCGTAAAACCTTCTTTGAAGAGGGAATCAAGGACAGCCTGGACACCGGGCAAGTGAGACTCCCAGTCAGTGCTATGTACCACTATGTCATCTAGATAGGGTCCTGTCCATGGCCCTCTGAAATGTAGCAGGGGCATTTTGCAACTAGGCATTTTTTTTATATTGAAAGGAACCCTCCGGGGTCACAAATGCAGTCTTCTTTGGCGCTACCAGTCAGGTATTTGCCAATAACCTTTTGCCAAGTCCAAAGTGGTCAGATAGCGAGCCTTACTAAGTCGGTCTATAAGTTCAACAGGTAAAAAAGAGGTAAAATAATACCGCGCTAATAAAAAATAATAATAAAGGTGAAAGCAGCAGCAAAAAACCATCAAATATCACTATGGAAATCAAACATAAAAATAAAAAATGCTGCGCTAAAGGGTCCCTATATTATGAACCCTCCAAATGGAATGTGATGACACAGCACTGTATCAAAGCGCTGAAAACAGGTCTGCACTTGTGCTTGAATTTAGTGAAAAAACTACTATATCACAAACAGTGCTATGATTAATAATTGCCAAACCAGCAAACCCTAAAGGCCGGTCATGACCTAAAATATAAGTGAAAAAAACGAATGATATATACACCCTAGTTTTAAATACTGAGAAATGTCTAGAAATGTGCCAGATGGTGTGCTTCAAATCTCATATAGTAAGTGAATACAAAGAAAAAAATAATAATAATGATAAATACACACAATAAGTATTATATGGTAAATAAAAATCCACAGTACACTGTCCCAAAGCACTGCAGAGAGATCCAAGTGAAAAGAACTGGTGATATATACACCCCAGTTTTAAATCCTGAGAAGTATCTACAAGTATGCCAAGTGATAAGCTCAAGTCCCATATAGTAAGTGAATCCAAAAGGAAAAGATAAGTGCACACAGTAAATAATCTATGGCTAATGAATGTCCACAATACAATGTCCCAAAGCACTGCAGAAAAATCAACAGATAGTGACCCAAACGCTGTTTGTATTGGAGTGTAGTAATTCCAAGAAGCTGATATCTTGCTTAAGTAAAGTAAGTCTGGGTCCTTACCACATCTGATGGACTCCCTGAGAGAGCGGAGTCAGTAGTGCAAGGCAGATACAATCCTCTGCAGGGATATGCGTCACTCCTCCGGTCCTCTGCTTCTTTCCAAGCCACCTCTCCTCGTGGGGGAACTAAGATGATCAGGAACCCAAGCACTGGTCTCCGGGATCGCTGAGCTGATGCACCCGGGCGGAGCAAAGAAGATAGACAGTACAGGTGAACAATCATAGAGGTCTTCAGCGTCCTATTGGACACTGCTTCTCCCTGTTAGGGTGTAACACCACTGGAGCCCTCCAGTCAGTCACCTGTGAATGTAATCAACACTCAGGCCCCTCGGCCATGAGTGAAGATAAAGGGAGACAGAAAAAGACAGACTCCAATAGTGAAATACCGCAAAGTAAAGGAATATTTATTGATAAATACCAGACCTAAGGGTATGCCCATAAGGTTGCAATGTTAAACAAGAAAAAACTTTTCCTCATTGACAAAAACTGAGACAGTTAAAAAATATGCATAATAAAAAATAAAAAAAAATATTTTTAAAAAAATTAAAGAACTGGTTCAAAAAATAAAAGCAAATATACACCCGTGCGTGGGAGTCTAATAGACGTGATGGTATCAACACAACCTGCCCGACATGTTTCGTAATACCTTACGTCTTCCTGGAGCACAGGTGATATGCTGATCCATCACTTATATAGTATTAGGCCTTAACTAAGCCCCTATCTGGTTCTTTTTTTTTGTGTTTTATTTCACATCATTATGTGTAAATCAAGCCTCAATCTCATCTGGGCACCATTTTCTTGTATGCCTGGAAAAGACTCAATTTTTTATCCAAAGGAAGAACATCATCCCTGGATCTAATGGACCTATTAAATCCTATATGTAAATGTTCCATACATAGTACACATAATGATGTGAAAAAAAACATACTATATAAGTGATGGATCAGCATATCACCTGTGCTCCAGGAAGACGTAAGGTTTTTACGAAACATGTCGGGCAGGTTGTGTTGATACCATCACGTCTATTAGACTCCCACGCACGGGTGTATATTTGCTTTTATTTTTTGAACCGGTTCTTTAATTTTAAAATTTTTAATTTTTTTTTTTTTTTATTATACATATTTTTTAACTGTCTCTGTTTTTGTCAATGAGGAAAAGTTTTTTCTTGTTTAACATTGCAACCTTATGGGCATACCCTTAGGTCTGTTATTTATCAATAAATATTCCTTTACTTTGCGGTATTTCACTATTGGAGTCCGTTTTTTTCTGTCTCCCTTTATCTTCACTCATGGCCGAGGGGCCTGAGTGTTGATTACATTCACAGGTGACTGACTGGAGGGCTCCAGTGGAGTTACACCCTAACAGGGAGAAACAGTATGCAATAGGACGCTGAAGACCTCTATGATTGGTCACCTGTACTGTCTATCTTCTTTGCTCCGCCCGGGTGCATCAGCTCAGTGATCCCGGAGACCAGTGCTTGGGTTCCTGATCATCTTAGTTCTCCCACGAGGAGAGGTGGCTTGGAAAGAAGCAGAGGACCGGAGGAGTGACGCATATCCCTGCAGAGGATTGTATCTGCCTTGCACTACTGACTCCGCTCTCTCAGGGAGTCCATCAGATGTGGTAAGGACCCAGACTTACTTTACTTAAGCAAGATATCAGCTTCTTGGAATTACTACTCTCCAATACAAACAGCGTTTGGGTCACTATCTGTTGATTTTTCTGCAGTGCTTTGGGACATTGTATTGTGGACATTCATTAGCCATAGATTATTTACTGTGTGCACTTATCTTTTCCTTTTGGATTCACTTACTATATGGGACTTGAGCTTACCACTTGGCATACTTGTAGATACTTCTCAGGATTTAAAACTGGGGTGTATATATCACCAGTTCTTTTCACTTGGATCTCTCTGCAGTGCTTTGGGACAGTGTACTGTGGATTTTTATTTACCATATAATACTTATTGTGTGTATTTATCATTATTATTATTTTTTTCTTTGTATTCACTTTCTATATGAGATTTGAAGCACACCATCTGGCACATTTCTAGACATTTCTCAGTATTTAAAACTGGGGTGTATATATCATTCGTTTTTTTTCACTTATATTTTAGGTCATGACCGGCCTTTAGGGTTTGCTGGTTTGGCAATTATTAATCATAGCACTGTTTGTGATATAGTGTTTTTTTCACTAAATTCAAGCACAAGTGCAGACCTGTTTTCAGCGCTTTGATACAGTGCTGTGTCATCACATTCCATTTGGAGGGTTCATAATATAGGGACCCTTTAGCGCAGCATTTTTTATTTTTACGGTCTATAAGTTCGTCTACTCTGGGCATTGGGTACTTGTCAAACTTTGTCACTGCATTAAGCTTCCTGAAGGCGTTACAGAACCTCCAAGTGCCATCCGTTTTGGGACTAAAACGATAGGGGTTGGCCAGTCACTATTGGATTCCACAATGACATCTAGCTCCAACATTCTTTTAACTTCATCGCTGATGTCCTTTCCCCTCGCTTCAGGAATTCGGTATGGTTTGAGCTTGACACGCACCCCAGGTTCAGTAACAATATCATGCTGAACTGCTGAAGTTGTGCCAGGTAACTCTGAAAATGTCTCTCTATTCATTATCAGGAACTCTCTAGCTTCCTGTTTTTGAGAATATGACAGGGTGTCTGGAATCGTGACCTCAGGGATCAGAGGGGACTCAGTACCCTTAGGCGTTACCGGGAGGGACCTCGCAGTTAACGACAGTCTATCCTTCCAGGGATTTAACAGGTTTATGTGGGAAATCTGTTCGGGCTTCCCTTTTACTGGTTGATATACCTTGTAATTGACCTCCCCAACTCTTTCAATTACTTCAAAGGGACCCTGCCGCTTAGACAGGAACTTGCTCTCAACAGTGGGAACTAACACCAGGACCCTGTCACCAGGTGAGAAAACACTGAGTTGGGCCCCCCGTTGTATATCCTCTGTAATGCCCCATACACACGGTCGGATTTTCCGATGGATTCTGTCCTATCGGACAATGTTGTCGGAAATTCCGACCGTGTGTAGGCACCATCGGACAGTTTACCTCGGATTGTCCGACGGACAAAGTTCTATCTCCTGCTGGATAGATTTTCCGACAACAAAGTCCGATCACACCAATTCCGATCGTGTGTAGCGTAGTCCGACGGACAAAGTGCTACGCATGCTCACAAGGAATTCTGTGACGGAAGCGCTCGGTCAGGTAAAACTACCGTTCCTAATCGACACAGCACATTCGTCATGTGGCAATGTTAAAATGTCTTTAATGCAGCGCATTCTCTTTTTCTTTACAATGCAAGAAGAATGACGTGTTTTAGCTGCTCCTATTCACACTCACTTCTCACAAATTCTCTTATTTATTTATTCTTTTTCTGGATTTCTTGACTAGATGTTTATTTTTCCTCAGATCGTAAAAGAATGTTTGTTATATTTTTGGGATGATTTGTCATTTTTTTATTTTGTTTGGAATACATATTTTCAGGATAATTTATTTAGATTTTTGAGGGGGGGTTGTGTGTCTCAACTTAGCAAAACAACATTATTAACATTTGTATTTGTTGCTTAAATTTAGTAGGAGTTTGTTTGTTGTTGGTGCCCCTTGTTAATTGGACTTTATGATTTGTGAAATGTACCTGCGTACTCACAAATAAACTGTCATTGTAGAAAAGTAAAACACATAGGCAATGTTTTTTTCAAATCAAAAATACCTTTATTTAGGTCTCAGCAACAAACCAAAGAGGAACGCAGCGATGGAGAAACTTGGGGAAGTAGCAAAGCCTTGGACCCCCACGGCATTTTTGAAGCTTCTAAAATTGGTGGCCTGAGGAGTACCTATCTAAATAATAAGGGAGTGCTATCTGGTCCTGAAGTCCAAAACATCCGGAACTGCAGCAGATGCCATCTAGGTCCCCAGGCTCTGGTACTACGAGAGGCTCCATCTTCTCTCAGACCAGACTGAATCCAGGTTGTCACTCTCAGGTCTTCCTTGTACGCTTCCTTCCACGCTGTGGTGCTGGTGGGGTGGCAGAAGGAGGAGGAGGAGGCGGAGCATAGTCACTATCGCAAACATGTGTGAGTGGGGTCATCCCCCCAGCCATCCCCTTACTTAGGACCTTGAGGATGACCCCCTCACACATGCTGCGTTGCCCCGCCTCTATCTCCTTCATTTTCGTGGCAACCAAGGAGCCAAAGGCCTCCTCGTAGGTGGGTGTGGCATGTAGGGAGGCTGAATCATCTCTGATCAGCTGGAGCGCTGACTCTCCCACCTCCCCCACCCTTCTCGCCCTTTTGTAGGGAAGGCGAAGGGGAGGGACTTGGGAGACAGTCAGGCTCCTACGCCTACCCCCCTCTTGGCTGCCACTACCCACCTCTTGGCTGCCACTAACCCCTGCCTCCTCCTGACTGCCACATTCCACAGCCACCTCCTGGCTGAGGTCTTCCTGTGTATGAAAAAGGGACATAGTTTGAGTTATTTGTTCATCAAACACACACAATTTTCATCTAGTGACTGTTGCAAAATGTTGACAAATAGAAAACCATACAATTCTCAGCCCAGCAGTTTAGATTCTTGCCCCAAATGTCTCCAACACTACTGTCTGTTGATATGTCAAACACGATTAAGAACTAAGCAATTGGGGATCCTGAATTAAGTGAACATCATTCATTATTCCCAAAAAATGTTACAAAACTACTATACCTGGCACAAGCTGGGCTCCTCCACATCTTCCAGACTGGAAGGCCCAGGTTGCTCCTCGGAAGCCTCATCAGGGGTGGCGTGCATGGAAGGACGCGTGCAAGGAAGAGTCGAGAGTGACTTCCTGACATCAGCCTGGTCTTTGAGAAAATGGAGCCTGTCATAGTACCAGAGCGTGGGGACATGGACCTGATCTGCTGCAGCTCCAGATGCTTGGGACTTCAGGACCTTATTGCGCTCCCTGAAATAGGTACTCCTCAGGCTGCCAATTTTGAGTCTTAACTTCTCCACGGTTGCCGTGGGGATCGTTGGCTTTACAAATTCCACAAGTTTCTTCATGGCTGCGTACCTCTTTGGTTTGTTGCTGTAATCTCTGTGTTTAGCCTGCCATAATAGGGGCATTTCCCTATACTTATCAATGAAGAGGGGGAGAAAACTCACATGGTTGAAGCCCTCCATAATCTCTGCAAGACACAACACCACACAAAACACTATAAATAATGTCAGGCTAAACTCTCCTAATCTTCTCCATAAATAAGCCTCAAGGTCTAATCAGTCTAGGCTAGTTATGTACCAAGTTTAAATTGTACCTTTTGTTCTAGCGATCGTCTCGTGCGTGAGCTTTCTCTCCCCTCGTCTCACAGATCGTGGCTACGACACAGGCGTGTGACGTTTTATATACAGTGCGCATGCGTGAAACTCCGCCCGCCCCTGGCGATCTTTCTCGTCTATTCCCCACCCCTTCTCTTTACGGCGCAGTGGGGAGAGCACATGGCGGGGACACAGCAGGTGCGCCCCAAATATTACACCAACGAGGAGGAGGACGAGGAAAGGCCGGAGGCAAAAAACGTCCCGATCCCGGAGCCTGAAATTCAAGGCTTCCAATATGTCTTTTGGAGAAATGTTGGAGATGGTGGACATATTGAAGAGGAGCGACTATGATGGGAAGTATGGGCCTTACCTCAACCCCAATGTCCGAAAGGCCAAGATCATGTCTAAAGTTGTGAGGAGGCTGTACAATAATTTTGGGGTACAACGATCCAAGGAGCAACTGAAGAAACGCTGGTCAGACCTGAAACTGAGGGAGCCTGATCAGTACAGAAAGATCAAGCGAGTTCTTCAAAAAAGTAAGTAGTTGTGTTTTGTGTTTGATTTCTTGCTTGCATACTGCTCCATGTGTTTGGATTTTTTCAATGTTGTACATTAGAAAATGGCCACTTTCATGTTCGTCTGTGCATTCGATCGTACTCAACCTCGATCTTTCTGCCAGTGTCATGTTCATGTGTGTCCATTCGATCGTACTCAACCTCGATCGTTCAGCCACTTATAATACGAGGTTTGGTGAAGTTTTTAGTGAAAGGAAGTTTGTTCTCAATAGAGATGTAGAAAGGAAGTTTGTTCTCAATGTAAAGGAGAGGTCACTCAGTAGCTGTTTACCCATCTGGACTCTAGAGCACTAGTGCTGGGACACCCAAACCCCCTTTTTATTATGCTTTTCCACACATGTGCTCCAGTGGATACTAGAGAGGTGTCTCCATCAGACAAACTTCTACCAAAAAGCTAGTAAGTTTAGCACCTTTACAAAGTGACTACATTCATGTTGTTGTCATTTGTAACTGGCCAACCAAAAATATTGTCCCTCACTTTCAAGCAATGTTTGACATTTCCTATTTCTGCCCTCAGTATATTTTGGTGCTAAATCTTCCTTTTGTACATTCTCATAGGGGAGCGAAAACTCGGGACGTCTGAGGAAACCAGAAAACCCACACCTCCCAAAGAAGGGGAAAGACCAGAAGCAGAGGAGGAGGAAGGAGAGATCATAGAACTTGGAGAACTTGTCACCACAACAGGTGAGTGTGGGAGAACACAGCTACTGGTAAGCTAAACAATGTATGCCTGCCTCATTTCCAAGAGACATTTTTTTTTGTTTTTTTTAGGTGACGTGGATGTTGTGGAAGAAGAATCGCACTTTACCACTGAAAGTGCACACGTACTCATCGGGGAGATAATGGTCTGCAATCGAGATCTAGATGAGATAAAGCAAAACATCAATGATGTTCAACAAAAATTGAAGAACATCATTGATGTTTTAGGGAAAATCTGAAAACGCACCAAGTAATTAACACACATTTGTGGCTGTTTGTGACAACATTTGCAACTTAAGAACTGTGTGAAATTTGGAACATGCACACATTGTGTCCACATGTGCTAGCTCCCATCATGGTGGATGAATGACAACGTTTTTTTGGGGGTGCAACCACTTTACTAACTACTAAAGTGGGTGTGGTGAAGGGGTTGCACCCTCAAAACACGTCCATTGATCCCCATGATGGGGAATGGCACTTTTGAACATTCTACGCATGTGTTTTACCATCTAATGTCCATTTTCAGACCCAAATTGTGTGCATGTTCTAAATTTCCAGTTTCCAGGGGTGACACCCCATGTGATGAAGGCAAGATCAAACACACTTTGAACATATAGTCATGTCTGATCTTGTCTTCACTTTAGAAAGTTGAACTTTGCAAGTTCCTATGTTCTGTTTTGCTCCATGCCTGGTTTTAACAAATGCGGAATGTTAGTAAACAATGTTCGAAAGAACCAAGATCTTGTCAGTTTTGCCCAGAAGTTTGGAAACACACTTGTGAATGTGTTGCAAGTAAACTTTTTTAATTTTCTAAATGTGTGGCTTCCTTATTTAAAAACACCAAAGCATTATGTATGTCAAATGTAAAGGATTTGGGGGCAATGGGTGTTATTTACTAAAGGCAATTCCAGTTTGCACTGCAAGTGTATTTTCCAGGGCACTTTTGCACTGCACTTGTAGTGCATAGTGGATTTGACTTATGTAAATGACACCCACAGTGCTTTGTACGAAAACACGTAGCACACCATTTTTGGGAATACACACATGTCTGACATGGTGATGAAAAGGAGTATTTTGGGTGTCAGTTATGCACTACAAACCTTCTCTAGACAAAAGATTAGGTATCACACACACAACATGAGAAGATTCTTTTTGGGAAGAAGAGACTGTTAACTCCTTTTGCCCAGAAAGTGCATTCCCACTGTTGAAGCTAAAGGGCAAAAATTTCTAGCTCACATAAGCAATAATACAGAAATGACAAGAAATCATAGGTTTGTTTAAAAAATATATTTATTAAAAAATGCCTCTCACACATCGTTAGGCAGAGCAATGGCCCCCCTACCCACAAAGTATATTGCTCGCGGACCTCGCGGGCATTTAGAGGGGGCAAGCCTGGACGTGCCGCATGAAGGGCTGTGAGGTCGGCATTGGAAGGGCCCTCCACATCTGGGCCAATGGGCACCACATAGTTGCTGTTGTGTCTTTTCAAAAAGTTGTGAAATATGCAACAGGCAAGAACTATGTGGTTCAGTTTGTATTCCGCCAAGTTAATAGCCGTCAAAAACAGGCGGAAGCGGCTGGCCAGGATCCCGAAGGTGTTCTCCACCACTCTGCGGGCTCTCGACAGCCTGTAATTGAAGACCCTCTGGTCTGGGGTGAGGGTCCTCATCGGGAAGGGCCTCATCAGATGGGGAGTCAGCGCAAACGCTTCATCTGCGACAAAGACGAAGGGGAGTCCTTCAGCATTCTCCTCTGGAGGTGGCAAGCACAGACTGCCACTTTGGAGACGCCAGTAGAACTCCGTGTGCGCAATGACACCACCATCCGAGATCCGGACGTTCATCCCCACGTCCACATACAAAAAATCGTATGTCGCCGACACCACCGCCAACATCACTTTACTATTAAACCCCTTATAATTATAATAGTAGGACCCCGAGTTGGGGGGTGGGACGATGCGGACGTGTTTCCCATCAATTGCACCTCCGCAGTTAGGAAAGTCCCAACGGCTGGCAAAGTGGGAGGCCACAGTCTGCCATTCCTGTGGCGTGGAAGGGAACTGTGGAGTGAAACAAGAAAAAATAATTAGTCACTTTGCACATAAACATTGCAAGCAGATTAGACACTAAACATCTTGGAACAAGATCAGACTTTCACATTTTAAGATGGAAAGTATTTGCACCAAAAAGTAGAGGGTCCCCCTAGCAGATTACTCACCCCCCATCAATCCCCCCACTTCTGATGGGCCATTGACAATAACTAGGGGTTTGGGGGGGTGTTTGGACAGGTAACCCTCTGCACTTCATTGATTGCCAAATGGCTCAATAATGTGTGCTAGTTTGGCCAGACCCTCCTTACTTTATTGGCAGCCCACAGGAAAGATAAAAGAACATTCCAAATCCCCCCCCCCCCCCCCCCCCAAAAAAAGGGAAGCACATTTTGACATTCTGCAATTACCTAGCAAGCTAATAGGAGGGAAATAACCAAAAAAAAAGAGCAAATGGAAAGTATGGAGCCAGCCCCTTGCACTACATGCTTTGCTGAATTCATCCCTCAAGATGCCCACTATAAAGAGGTAGGTATATAGTGTGTATTGACCTTGGGAAAGCCAGCAGATAGAGGATTGGTAGCATCTGACAGAGCAGTTGGGGGAGGGGGTTCCTAATGAGTTTGGCACCCCCCCCAAAAAAAAAATGGGGACAAAATGGGGCTCGGCATGAAGTAAAACACACAGCAAACATTAGTGCATATTTTAGGGGGTGTTTGGGGGAAAACAATACTATGCAGCAGAAAAAATACATTGCTTAAGTGACTAGGCCATAGGTGTCTATTGGGCCAGAAGAGCATGCTGGGGAGGTAAGTGAAGGGAAAAATGCATGAAGGAGAAAAGGGGCACAGCATATTAGAGCATATTGCAATCATGGTAATTAGGGAAGGAGGTCAAAAATACAAGACATTAGCAAACAGAGCATACATAGAAGGGAATAGTAAAGTAGAAATGTTACCTTAATATAGTCCTCCTGCAGGACCTGGATGATGGCAGAACAGGTCTCTGGAATAATGATTCCCAGGGCCTGGGGAGAGATACCTGAGGAGAATCCTGAAGGCTTCTCCCTGTCGCCAAGTACCTCAACGTAGCAACAAGCCTCTGCTCCGGAGTGATGGCTTGTCTCATGCAGGTATCCTGCCGGCTGATAAAAGGGGTCAGCAAAGCCAAAAGACGGTGAAAAACGGGGTCCGTCATCCGGAGAAAGTTCCTGAAATAATCAGGATTATTCTCCCGGATCTCACGAAGCAAAGGCATGTGCGAGAACTGATCACGCTGAAGCAACCAATTCTTGGTCCACATACTCCTCGTCACTCTGTTCATGGACGGGTCTTGGCTCAAAGCTAAAAGGCCGACACCAATTCCACATACAGCACAAACTCGGCGACGAGTACGTACGGGAAACATCGCTCACAAACGGTCGGCTGGTCAGAGCGGACAAACAGAAAGCGTCGATGAACAGCAAGGCCTGAAAGAACGAAATGAATACCAGAAACGAGCAGACAATAAGCAGTGAAAATCAAAGCGTCCTATATCAAGATATAGGCCGCAATGACCAACAAATGCGAACTGACTACACGCACTAATAAACAGATACGCACGACAAGCACAAACTGAAGAGCAGTAACGATCTGAGTCACAAAACTGAGAAGCGCGAATCGTAAGTCACCAAACTTCAACTAACTTGCGATAAACACGGGATCAGCAGAAGGAGCCCAACGGGTGCAGGACGTGGTGCTGAACTTCCCTTTTCTAGTCTCGTGGAAGACGACTTACGTCACGACGTTCTTGCAGACCGGAAATTCCGTTGTCCGACCGTGTGTACGCAACACCAACATCGGACAAAGTCCGACGGACATGATCCGACGGAACTGGTCCTCGGAAAATCCAACCGTGTGTATGGGGCTTTAGGCTGCTTAGGCCTGCAGTAAGTGTTCTTTTACCATTGACATGATTGCTGCGATCCTGTCCTGCATTTGAGCGATATGCTCAATTACACTTTTATGGGGTGTCTGCTCCCCCTCCCAAGTTTCTTTGGCTATGTCTACGAGTCCCCAAGAGTGTCTCCCATAAAGCAACTCAAATGGAAAGTACCCCGTAGAGGACTGGTTAACCTCCCTGATGGCAAACATCAAGTATGGTATCAGGAAGTCCCAGTTTTTTCCATCCTTGTCAACAACCTTTTTTAACATGCTCTTTTTTTTTTTTCAAATAACTTTTTATTAAATCAAAATTGACATACAACAGTCGAACAAAGTCTGTACATTGTGTCATATCATAAGCAATAGGACCATAGTATGGCCAGTATACAGACAAGGGTAACAGATAACATTCTTTGTAGTAGAAACTCATGGTCTGATTCCTATGTAACTTTCCTGCTCTCATATAAGATACACTTATTGTCAGTGACCTGTGAGAGGCCATACTCAATAGTAGCAGTAAGAAAGTGCCAGTTTTATAGGTTAAAGAAAAGGGGGAGATGGAAAAGGGGGATAAAGAGGGTAGGGGGGTGGAGGGTGGAGATCGGGGTTCCAGCCCCGGCTCACGGCGGATCTTCATGGCGATGCCATTCCTCCCAGACCCTAGTGTGCGCGTCCAGTCTGTCATATAGTCTAGCTGTCATTTTTTCCATGATCTCTACGTCTTTGATTCTAGCGTATAGATCCTCCTGTGAGGGGGGGGTCAGTCGTTTCCAGTGCAGGGCTATCAGGCACCGTGCCGCAGTGATGACATGACTTAGGAGTTTCTTGGACGGTTTGGGGATGCGTAGTTGGGAGACTCCCAGTAGAAATAGTTTCGGGGACATGGGAATCTGTACCCCTAAGAGGCGGGACAGTAGTGACTGGGTCTCTGTCCAGAATGGCACTATCTTGGGGCAGTCCCAGTATATGTGGAAAAGAGTACCCCTGTCTTTCTGGCATCGCCAGCAGCGGTCAGAGCAGGATGGGTAAATGGCGTGGAGGATGTCGGGTGTCTGGTACCAGAAATACATAATCTTGTATGCGTTTTCCTTATATAAGGTGCAGTACGAGCTTTTAGCTGCTTGGGACCAAATCGCCTGCCATGTGGCTTCTGGTATCTCCTCTCCTAGGACCCTCTCCCAGCGGAGCATGTACGCATGTTTGCCCCGTTCGGGGATTGAGTAGAGGTTAAGCAGTCGGTAGATATCTGATATCAGGCCGCGACGTGCAGATCCCTCCAATATGATGCTCTCAAAGGGGGAGGGTGCCGAGAACTGGAGGTCCGGGGCGAATGATTGAGCGAAGTGCCTAATTTGCAGATAGCCATAGAATACCTGGCGAGGTAAGTCATATTTCGTTTGAAGCTGGGCAAATGAGTGCAATTTACGTGTTCTGGGGTCAACCAAATGACCGAAGTGAAAGAGGTTTTTTTCTGCCCAAGGAAGAGACATCTGGCGTGTAAGACCATCCGGGAGTGCTGGGTTATATAAAAAGGAAGTCATTAGTGATTTCTCTGAGCAGAGCTGATAGGGGTTGGCGAGTTTGCGCCATAATGATCTAAGTAAGGTCATTGACCCCAGGAGTCTCTCCGAGTTCACTTCTACCATCGCGCCCCAGAGTAGGCTATTCGGGTGTGCAGGTGCCAACCATATCTTTTCGATTTCTGTCCATTTGTTGTATGCCCTTTGGGGGAACCAGGAAGTAATGGCTCGTAGTTGGGTTGCTTGGTAATACTTCACCAAGTCGGGGAATGCCAGGCCGCCGTCTCGGCGGGAGGCCACTAGCACTGATCGGGGGATCCTGTGTTTTTTGTAATTCCAGACAAAGCGTATCAGATCTGCTTGGAGTTTCCGTAACTGCGTGTATGGGACTGGGATAGGCAGTGTCTGGAATAGGTAAAGAAGTTTGGGGAGAATGGTCATCTTTATCGTCGCAACCCTACCTAGTAGCGAAATGTGGTGTGGTTTCCATTTTTGCAGTAGGTCGCGGATATGTTTAAATAGCGGGGGATAATTAGCCTGGTACAGGGATGAGTAGTTCGGGGTGAGGTACACTCCCAGGTATTTCAGGGCCGTGGTTTTTACATGGTATGGGTAGTTTTGGCGTATGCTCTGCGTGTCAGCATCTGACATGTTGAGCGGGAGAGCCTCTGACTTACTTGGGTTAATTTTGTAACCCGAGAGGGTTCTATACATGTCCAGTTCAACCTGGAGATTGGGAAGGGATATCATGGGTTGTGTGAGGGTAAGGATGATGTCATCCGCAAATAGTGCTAGCTTGAATTCCCTTCCTCTGACTGGTATCCCTCTAATGTTGGGGTTTGCGCGGATGGATGCCGCCAGGGGTTCAACGCACAGTGCAAACAACAGTGGGGAGAGTGGGCATCCCTGGCGAGTGCCATTCGCTATTGGAAAGGCTGAGGAGAGGGCGAAGGGTGTTTTAACTTGGGAAGTGGGGTTAGTGTAGATGTGTTGGATTGCTTGCATGAAGGGTCCCCGGAACCCCATGTAATGTAGGGTGGCGGACAGGAAGGGCCATCCAAGGCGATCAAACGCCTTTTCCGCGTCCAGGCTTAAAACCAAGGACGCGCGGCTCTCCCTGTTCGCCACCTCGATCAAGTCTATGACCCTTCTTGTGTTGTCACCCGCCTGTCGAAGGGGGACAAAGCCCACCTGGTCCTTGTGTATCAGGGATGGCAGTATCAGGTTTAGGCGTAGTGATAAGAGTTTCGTGAAGACTTTGAGGTCAGAGTTTAGGAGCGCTATGGGCCTGTAACTGGCACAGATGGAAGGGTCTTTGTCCGGCTTTGGAATTAATGTGAGGAATGATCGTTGCATGTCTGTGGGGATAGGGGTCTGTTGGAGGAAGGCGTTAAAAAGTTTACACATATGGGGCAATAGGATGGGCATGAAGGTCTTGTAATATTCGTAGGGAAGCCCGTCGGGGCCCGGGGATTTTCGAGTGGGTAGGGATTTAATCACCTCTGAGAGTTCCTCTTCCAGGATGGGTGCATTAAGGGAGAGGAGGTCTGAGGGTTGAAGTCTCGGGATTCCGCTCCTAGCAAGGTACTGAGACATTTGGTCAGTTAGTTCAGGGGAGGAAGGATTGTGGGGTATCTCTGGGTTGTTATAGAGTGTAGTATAGAATTCTGCAAAGGTTTGAGCCACCTGCTGGGGATGGGATACCAAGTGTCCTTCCTTATCTTTTATTTGGTGTGGGGTGTTCATGTTCGACCTTTCAGCTAGTTTGCGGGCTAGTAGGGAGTGAGCCTTGTTCCCCTTGTCATAGTAGAGTTGTTTCAGTCTCCTCAGTGCTTTTTCAACCTGTCCAATCGCCAGGTCTTTGAGCGTCGTGCGGAGACATACAATCTTCCTAAGGAGGGGTATGGAGGGGGCGGACTGCAGTTTCTTTTCTAGGGACCTAAGTTCCCCCTCCGCCTTCTTTTTGGTGGCTATGGCGTCTTTCTTCATGGCCGATGCCAGAGCTATGCATCGACCGCGTAGAACCGCCTTGTGGGCTTCCCACAACGTGGGAATGGAGATTTCCGGGGTGTCATTCTCCAGGAAGTAGAGTTTTAGAGTAGAATCTAATTCTGTCTTGGACGGGAGATGTTGTGTTAGGAAGGTATTCAGCTGCCAATTATATGGTTTGTGATTGGGGGTGCCCAGCTTTAAGGAGATTGTTACAGGTGCATGGTCCGACCAAGAGATCGGGAGGATCTGTGCATTTTCCATAACTCTGAGCGTGGTACTGTTCACGAATAAGTAATCAATTCGGGTGTGGGTGTGATGGGGTGCTGAATAAAACGTGTACTGTCTCTCCCCGGGGTGCAATGCCCGCCAGGTGTCGAACAGGGCGTATCGTCTAGTGATTTGCCTAAATAGTTTAGCATCCCTAGTCGCTCTGATGTGTGTGCTGCGGGGTCCCACCGTGTGGCGGTCATGTACCGAGGAGAGGGCCATGTTAAAGTCCCCTCCCACTATCAAGTTTTCGCTGGGGGTTCGGTATACTCGCGCGAAGACCTTAGTGAGAAAGTGTATTTGGTGGGTATTGGGGGCATAGAGGTTGCATAGTGTAATCGCTTGATCTTGCCATTTGCCTCGGAGTATTATGAAGTGCCCTCTCGGGTCCACATAAGACTCCATGCATTGGAAGGGAGTTCCCTTCTTAAATAGGATGGCTACGCCTGCTCGCTTGCGGGGGTTGAATGCCTGATACACCTGGGGATAGCTTCTGGAGGCGAACGCAAAGGAGTCCCCTTTATTAAAGTGAGTCTCCTGTATCATAATTATATCCGCCTTAGAGTGCCGGAATTCTGTCAGAGCCAGACGTCTCTTCCTATTAGAGTTTAACCCATGTACATTTAAAGACATTACCTTCGCCATGATATTGGATATGTGCAAAAAAATAGATACTTATCTGATCCTGTCGCTGGGTGGTTGCATTTCCGGGTTGTAGGGATCGCCGCGAGCCGGGGATGGACTTGATTAGGTGACCGGAGATGGGGGGGAGAGAATACAGTTAGTACAACATACATTGAGAACTTCAAGTATTACATTCAGACTATGTAGGTCCTGCCCAAAACAGGGGTGGGTGAGTTCCAATAAGTCCAGTCGGTCAGCCGTAAAAACAACTGGTCGGCTGGACGTAGGGAAGCACTGAGTTATTATCGTACTAGCTTGTAGTACTCTATTTGCAGAAGAACTGAGGAACTTCAGGGAGACCATCAGGGTGGTCTACTAGGGGGGCCGGGTGATCGGAAGGCAAACCTCTCTCATGACTTCATAACAATGAAGTGCCCGGTTTGTATAAACTATGCAAAAGCTAGGTAGCTGGTATCTATGGGGATGTGGGGGGTAAAGGGGTGCATCAATTTCTATTGGCAGGCAGTCCATTAGGTACAGGGTCCCTGGCTGGGAGAGACAGGTATGGGGAACCTGATCTCCTCAGGTCTTCTTAGGCTTAGGAGCTTTATGCGGTGTGCCTGGAGCTCTGGAACGCTTGGCTGGAAGAAGCTTCTGCCATGTTGAGGGTGGTGGGGGTGGGGTGGCCACCAAATCCCACTCTTGCAAACGGGGAACCGGGAGTTCCAAAGTGTTGCAGAAGGCTTCTAAGTCCTCTGGGTATCGCAGTATTGCGGACTGCCCTTCTCTGCGTGCTGTCAGGCTAAATGGAAAGCCCCATCTGTAGATAATATTCTTTTCCTGCAGAAGGAGGAGGAGGGGCTGTAGGAGCCTGCGCTTCTGCAGGGTGATCCAGGAGAGATCTGGATAGAGCTGAATCTGTGTGTTTTCGAAGACCACTTTGCGGGCCATCCGAGCCTTGCGCATCACCTCCTCCTTTAGCGGGTATGAGTTGACTCTGCAGATTACGTCCCGTGGTTTGGTGGTCATCCCTTTGGGGCGTAGGGCCCGGTGAGCTCTGTCCATTTCTATAGGGGCGTCTGGGGGGTCACCCAGTAGGTCGTTAAACAGGTTTTGTAGGATTTCGTGCAGGTTCTCAGGACCTTCAGATTCTGGGAGTCCTCTGACGCGGATATTATTCCTGCGCCCCCTATTGTCGAGGTCCTCGATATGCCGTTGCATATCTCTCAAGAGTATTCGGTGGTCTGCGCCTTGCAATTGCGTACGGTGCACTGCCTGTTTAGTTTCCTGTATCTCCTCCTCCGCCATTTCTACCCTGTCCGCCAGGTGTTTGAAATTAGTTTGGAGTGCCTGGATTTCTGCTCTGCATGTAGTTTTAACATCTTCTATTAATTGTTTAAAGTCCTCCTTTGTCGGCATAGCTTGAAGGCAGGCCTGCCACGTGAAGGGTGAGGGTTCATGGGGGTCTCTTGGTACCTGTATAGAGTTTGGTGTCTGTTCTGGTGCGGGTCTGTGACGTTGGATGGGTGTCCCGTTTTGGGACTGTGCTGTGTTCTGCTGCTGGGGACTCCATGCACCGCTCTCCCATCTCTGTTGTGTGTTTGAGTGTTGGAGTATTACCCCCCCTTCCGTGCATGAGGGGGAGCAGGTCTGGTCATAGGCGACTGCTAACTCTGTGGTCTCTGCCGCTGACTTCCATCCCCTGGGTTCTGGCTGATGCTGGGCCCTTGGATCATGGGCTGATATTGCGTAGGGGGCTTGCTGGGCTTTGCTGTGCCCCTGCCGGTCCGCTACAGGGTCCGGTGTCCAGTTAGGTTGTGGGGTAGGCAGCGGGGGAAAGTCCTCTGAGCAGACTGACAGTGATGGGGAGCTGGGTGGCTCTGCTGATATCCCCGGGTCTGAGAAGGTGCGGAACAGTCTGGGGAGGGCGTCTGTGCATTGCGTGCATGAGGCTCCAGTGAGGCCTAGCAATGCGGCCTGGCAGTCCTGTGGCGGCGCCTCGTGGGGAGCGGGGTAGGGGGGTTGACTCACCGCCTCCGTTAGGATGTTCCATGGGCCTGATGAGCCCCCTTCCAGGGGGGGGGGGAGCGGTGTGGATGCGGCTGGGCCTGGTCGGCTGATGGGGAAGCCTCGTGCGCTGTGGCGGGTTGGTGTGCCGGCGCCATCTTGCCTGTCCCTCTGTTCGGCATCCCGGGGTTTGTGAGGTACCCTCTGATGGTGCTAGAGGAACCGGGAGGCGGCTGGGAGGATCCCCTCGGTTTCGTGGAGCGGGTTTTCCGTGAAGGACCCATATGTGGGTGCAGGAAAGACCCTATAGCTGGCTATGTAGCTGTGGGCTGAGAGGGAGCTTTCAGCTCACGCGTCCATTCAGGTCGGCTTCCGGTCACGCCCCCTTTAACATGCTCTTTAATGTCTTATTGAAGCGTTCCACCAAGCCATCCATTTGAGGATGGTACACCGAGGTTTGCAACTGCTTCACATTAAATAACTTGCACAGCTCCCTAGTTATTCGTGACTAGAGGTCAGCGGACACCTGGATGTTCGGGTTCGACGGGTTCGGCCGAACTTCGGAAAAAAGTTTGAGTTCAGGACTGAACTTGACCTGAACTTGACCCCGAACCCGAACCCCATTGAAGTCAATATGGACTCAAACTTTTGAGGACTAAAATAGCTCTAAAAAAGTTATGGAAAGGGCTAGAGGGCTGCAAATGGCAACACAATGTTGTTAAGAGCATGGCAAGTGCTCTGCAAACAAATGTGGATAGGGAAATAACTTAAAATAACATAAAATAAAAAAATAATATGCTGAAGGCCCCCTTCTCAGCAGAAGAGGTACAGGAATCATTAAGAACCTCAGAAACTCAACGGCACGATGCCACACATATGGTGGGAATGCCTCAGAATACGCCCTTTCTGGGCAAAATTATTACATTTAATGGATAAGCTAGTGGGAAAATAAAATACTTTGAAATTAAAAAAATGTTAAATTATAATCTTGACCTAGGAGGTCGTGGTCCATATGGAGTAGGAGTTTGAGGTGGCGGTGGATGTGGCTGTGTAGGTGGAAGCGACGGTGGAGGAGGACAAGGTAGCCAACACTGGTTCAAAAATACAACAATGGCTGGGTAAGGCCGGTGATGTGTCGAATTCTATCTTCCGTCGGATAGTGTCCGCCCTGTACTGCGCTTGCTCAGTACGTAGGACAAGCGTTGCGAGTGAAGCGAGCCCGTGAGGGGCCCTGTTACTATGCGCTACTGTATGTCCACTTGGATGGTGGGGCTTGAACTTGCACTCACTGCGCAGGCGCCATTCATCTTCGGAGGTTTTGTGAGCTCCTTGTCCTCCGTACTGCGCAAGTGCTGCGCCTGCGCAGTACGGACCGGACACTATCTGATGGCTGGACAGTTTTTGTCAGAACACCGGTAAATATGTCTATTCTGCACAAGGTACGAACAAGTCCTTTGGGATCCATGCCTGGTTCATTTTAATGAATGTGAGCTTGTCCACATTGGCTCTGGACAGGCGGCTGCGCTTGTCTGTGATAACGCCTCCTGCCGTGCTAAATACACGTTCAGATAATATACTGGCTGCAGGGCAGGCCAGCACCTCCAAGGCGTAAAGGGCAAGCTCAGGCCATGTGCCCAATTTGGAGACCCAGAAGTTAACGGAGGCAGACCCGTCATTCCGTACGTGTAGGCGTGTGCACACATACTGCTCCACCATGTTGGTGAAATGCTGCCTCCTGCTAAGACGTTCCATCTCAGCTGGTGGTGCTGGTTGTTGTGGCGTGCTGACAAAGCTTTTCCACATTTCGGCCATGCTAACCCTGCCTTCTGAGGTGCTGGCGGTGCCCCGGCTGCGTTGGCGACCTCTTCCTCCTCCCCTGCCTTTGCCTTGTGCTTCCACCGTACCCCCGCTGTCAGGTGGGAATGCCACCAGCAGCGCGTCTACCAGCGTGCGCTTGTACTCGCGCATCTTACGATCACGCTCCAGTGAGGTAATTAAGGATGGTATGTTGTCCTTGTAACAGGGATCCAGCAGGGTGGCCACCCAGTAATCAGCACCAGTTAAAATGTGGGCAACTCGGCGGTCATTGTGGAGACACTGCAGCATGTAATCGCTCATGTGTGCCAGGCTGCCCAGAGGCAACGAAAAGCTGTCCTCTGTGGGAGGTGTATCATCTGTGTCTTCTGTATCCCCCCCAGCCACGCACCAGTGATGGTCATGAGCTGGTCTGGGTGCCACCCTGCTGTGAACATGGTTCCTCCTCCTCCATCTCCTCCTCATCCTCCACCTCATCATCCTCCAGAACTGTGCCCTTGCTGCCGGACAATTGTGTACCTGGCGTTTGTTGGTGCAGGAACCCGACCTCATAGCCACTTGTGAATGACTGCCCTGAAAGCCTTGGAAATGATCCCGGTTTCTCCTCCTCCTGTGCCACATCCTCTTCCATCATCGCCCAAAGCTTTTTTTCAAGGAGCCATAAAACTGGTATAGTAACGATGAAAACGGCGTCATCGGCACTGGCCATGGTTGTGGAGTACTTGAAACAGCGCAACAAGGCACACAGGTCTCGCATGGTGGCCCAGTTATTGGTGGTGAAGTGGTGCTGTTCCACAGAGCGACTCATGCGTGCGTGCTGCAGCTGAAACTCCACTATCGCCTGCTGCTGCTCACACAGTCTGGCCAGCATGTGCAAGGTGGAGTTCCACCTTGTGGGCACATCACATATGAGGCGGTGAGCGGGAAAGCCAAAGTTACACTGCAGCACTGAAAGGCGAGCAGCAGGGTGAGAACGCCGAAAGTGCGCACAGACGGCCCGCACTTTCTGCAGCAGCTCTGGCATATCAGGGTAATTTTTAAGGAACCTCTGGACCACCAAGTTCAGCACATGCGCCAGGCAAGGGATGTGTGTCAAACCGGCTAGGCCCAGAGCTGCTATGAGAGTTCGCCCATTATCGCCCACTACCAGGCCGGGCTTGAGGCTCACTGCCACCAACCACTCAGTCTGTTGTTCCATGTCCCTCCAAAACTCCTGCGCGGTGTGGGGTTTTTCCCCCAAACAGGAAAGTTTTAAAACTGCCTACTGACGTTTTTTCCTGGCTGTGCTGAAGTTGGTGGTGAAGGTGTTACGCTGACCGGATTGGATGAGGAGGCGGTAGAGGATGAGGAAGCGGAGTAGGAGGAGTTAGCAAGAGGAGGCAAACTGAAGCGCCCTGCAATCCTCGGTGGTGGAAGGACATGTGCCAAACTGCTATCTGCCTCAGGCCCAGCCGCCACTGCATTTACCCAGTGTGCTGTTAGGGAGATATATAGTGCCTGACCATGCTTACTGGTTCACGCATCCGTAGTTAGGTGGACCTTGCCACAGATGGCGTTGCGCAGTGCACACTAGACATGTGCAATTCGTTTTGTTTTTTTTCGTTTTACGTTTTTTTTCGTTATTTTCGTTCGTTTTCGGACGAATCCGAATAACGAATCGTTCGAATCGTACGAATCCAAATAACGAATCGTTCGAATCGTACGAATCCGATTAACGAATCATTTGAATCAAACGAATCCGAAAAACAACGAAAATCCGAAAAAAACGAATTAGAAACAACGAATGTACTAATGAAGAAAATCCGAATAACGAAAACGAACGAAAAAATACGTACATTCGTAACTTTTTTTTTTTTGAATTGGTAATTTTCCGTGTCCCTTACAATGGTGCTGCTAAACATACTTCGAATGGATTGAACAAAAAAATTCGTACATTCGTAACTTTTTTTTCGATTCGTAACTTTTTTTTTCGATTCGTAACTTTTTTTTTTCGATTCGTAACTTTTTTTTTTTTTTTTTTTTCGATTTGTAGTTTTCTGTGTCTCTATTGAACAAAAAAATTTGTACATTCGTAACTTTTTTTTTCGATTCGTAACTTTTTTTTTTTCGATTCGTAACTTTTTTTTTCGATTTGTAAATTATTAAAATGTAATAATAGCATACACATTACATAAAATTATGAATTATGCTCCGATTACGAATCTACGAATGTTACGAATGTACGAATAAATACTAATGCGCCCGAAAATTAAACTAACGAAAAAACAAATCAATGAAAAAATAACTCTTACGAATGTACAAATCGTTACGAATACGAACACCGACGAATTACGAATGTACGAATCGTTAGGAATCCGAACACCGACGACTTACGAATGTACGAATCGTTAGGAATCCGAACACCGACGACTTACGAATGTATGAATCGCTGCGAATCAACGGAAACGAAAAAAACGAAACGAAAAACAACAAATTTTTTTGTTGTGCACATGTCTAGTGCACACCTGATTTTGTCCCCCACTTGGTTGTGCAGGGAAGGGATGGCTCGCCTGGAAAAGTAGTGGCGGCTGGGCACGACATACTGTGGGACAGCCAATGCCATCAGGCTTTAAAACTCTGCGTCTCCACCAGACGGAATGACAGCATTTCAAAGGCGAGGAATTTTGAAATGCTGGCATTCAGGGCCAGTGATCATGGGTGGCTAGGGGGGTACTTCCTCTTCCACTCCAGTGTTTGGGAGATCTGAACGCTTCCATGGCACATTGTGGAGATGGTTGGTGACCCAGGTGGTAGTGTTGCTGGCAGATCCTCTGTTTGCGGGTTATCAGGTGCCACTGTCACTACAGAGGTGGATGAAGAGGCGGAGACTGCAGCAGAAGAGGAAGCAGGAGGAGCCAGAGACCTTTCTTGGTTTTTGAGGTGTCTACTCCACTGCAGCTCGTGCTTTGCACTTAGATGCCTGGTCATGCAGGTTGTGCTCAGGTTGAGAACGTTTATGCCTCGCTTCAGGCTCTGATTACACAGCAAGACTCGTGTCTTGTCATCAGCACATTGTCTGAAGAACTGCCACGCTAGGGAACTCCTTGGACCTGGCTTTGGTGTGCTGCATTGGGCAGTAGCAGACGTACTGTCTAGGGGACGAACGCTCTGCTTTTGCACCCTGCTCCCTCTTCTGCTGTGCTGGTGGTTCTGTGCGACCACCGCCTCTTCCTCCGAACTACACTGGTCACCTGCATAACGTTGATTCCATGTGGGGTCAAGGACCTCATCGTCCTCCACATCATCTTCCACCCAGTCTTCACCCCTGCCCTCCTTGTCGGTCTGAACAATTGCGAAAGCAGCAGCAGTTGGCACCTGTGTTTCGTCATCATCCGAGACGTGCTGCGATGGTCCTCCCATGTACTCATCATGAAACATAAGTGGTTGGGCATCGGTGCACACAATCTCTTCCACTTCTGGGGCAGGGCTAGGTGGATGGCCCTGGGAAACCCTGCTAACAGAGTCATCAAAAAGCAGAAGAGACTGCTGCATGATTTGGGGCTCAGACTGCTTGGCTGATTTGCAAGGGGGTGAGGTGAAAGACTGATGGACATCGGCTGCAGGTGCCAACTCTGAACTTTCATCAGGAGACTGGGTGGGACACAATGTGAAGGAACTGGAGGCACTGTCAGCAACCCAATCTACTATTGCCTGTACTTGTCCTGGCCTCAACATTTGTACAGCCTCATTAGGTGCGACCAAATACTGCTGCAGGCTCTGTTGCCTACTCGCACCTGAGGAAGGTGTTTCACTTGTGCGTGTAGCTAGCACAGATCGACCAAGTCCTCTCCCTGCAACAGGAGCTCCACCAGCAGCACCACGACCGGGGCCACGTCCCTTCTTTGACGTTCTCTTCATATTTTCCAAATTTAGGATCTTGCCCTAAATGGGTGTTTTTGCAATAGCAAAATACACCCAGAGTATGTAAACAGTGTATCTCAAAACCTACAGAAATACAGAAAATGCTATTCAAAATAAAATGTTTTTGCCCTAAAAAAAAATTTATTTGAATAGCACAATAGAAGACAAATATATAAATTGTATATGTCACACCTGCATATATGCAGAAAACACTGCAAAAAGTTTTTTTTTGCACTAAATGTGTGTTTTTGCAATAGCAGAATACACCCACAGTATATAAACGGTTTATCTCACATCTACAGAAATGCAAAAAATGCTATTCACATAAAATGTTTTTGCCATAAAAATGTTTTATTTGAATAGCACAATAGAAGAAAAAATATATAAATTGGGTATGTCACACCTGCAAATATGCAAATAATTTTTTTTGCCCTAAATGGGTGTTTTTGGAAGAGCAGAATACACCCACAGTATGTACAGGGTGTATCTCACAGTAACATATGCAGTGCTGGTGCACTGAGCTTGCAGATAAAAGTTATATTTTCTCTGGCACTAGGCTCATGGCAGTGTAAAAAGACTGTGCACTGCAACCCAACCAGGTAAATCTCTGTAGATCGCTGAGTTATTAGAATAGATTTCTGAATCTAATAGATTTCTTATATAATTCTCTCTCCCTCAAAGCAGCCACAGGAACCTTGCCCTACACTGTCTATCTTTTCTCTCAGTGCAGTGTAAAAAGCTTGTGCACTGCACCCACACAACTAAATCTATGTAGATCGCTGACTAATTAGAATAGATTTCATGAATCTGGACTGACTCCTATGATGTAATTCTCTCCCTCACAACAACAGCAGCCAGGAACCTTTCCCTACACTGTCTAAAGCAGAGTGACGTGCTGTGCTGTGTGCCTCTAGCTTATATAGAGGCTGGGTCACATGCTGCACTGGCCAATCACAGCCATGCCATTAGTAGGCATGGCTGTTCTAAGGGCACACCAGTTAAACGAATGTTGATTGGCTGCCCTGCAGATTTTAAAAATGTGCCATTACATCGCCGAACACCGGACCCAAACCCAAACATACAGTCAATTGTTTGGGTTCAGGTCCGGGACCCAAAAACCCAAAAGTCCGGGAACGGACCCGAACTTTACAGTTTGGGTTCGCTCAACCCTATTCGTGACATAAATGGGGTGCCCTGGTCTGTAAGGACCTCTTTAGGGATGCCAACACGACCAAACACCATAAAAAGCTCTTTGGCAATGTTTTTAGCAGACGCTGTGCTTAAGGGAACTGCCTCGGGGTAACTGGTAGCATAATCCATGATTACAAGGAAATGCTGATGACCCCGGGCAGACTTGGGGAGTGGACCCACAAGGTCCATGGCAATCCTCTCAAAGGGCACTTCAATAATGGGCAAGGGCACTAAAGGACTTTGGAAGTGGGGTAGTGGGACTGACATCTGACGCACAGGACAGGATTGACATTAATTCTCAATATCCTTCTGTATCCCGGGCTAGTAAAACATGCACAACACCCTTTCAGTAGTATTCTCAACCCCTAAATGGCCTCCTAGCAATGCCCATGGGCAAGTTCCAACACCACTCTTCTGTATGGCTTAGGGACCACCAACTGTATAATCACTTCATCATTCTATTTACATACACGATACAGTGACCGGATGGGTCACTGTACCCAAGCCAGTTTTAAACTGAACAGTGGCTATAGCATACTCGCGGGTATCTCCATGTACACAGATCACAGCAACTTTTTTAGCATGAAAATTGACAGTTTTAACCATCTCAGCTGTAACGAAAGTCACTTCCAGAGTCCAGCAAGGCCGTAATAGGCTTATTATTAACAGTCATTTGGCACATGTGTTTTCCCATATTTGGCGCTGCAGTACATGAAACAGCAGCAAACATAGACTACCTTCTAATAGATAGATCACACTGCATTGGTTCATCTGTCAATGGACAGTTTGCTTCAACATGTCCCAGTTCTTGGCAACGAAAACACCTGATGTTTCCCCAGCTTGGTTTGCTGACAGGCAGTGGCTTCCCTTGTTTGGGATGCCAAACTTCAGTCCTGGCACCAAAAATCCTCCCCCCTATTTCCTTGCCATGCTTACCACCGACTTCCCCTGGAACAGTCTTACCGGTTGCCTGGGGAGACTGTTGCTTTGGGTGGAAAGTCTGTGCGGCTGTAGGGGTGGTGACCAGGCACTCTGCAGTAAAGTACCTTTCAACTAGTTCCACCAGGTTGTCTGCCGAGTTGGGGTCTCCTTGACTCACCCACTTCTGCAGGGGAATTGGTAGTGACCTCAGGAACCGGTCCATGACCACACGCTCGACTATTTGTGGCCCAGACAGGGACTAGGTGAATTAGGTCAAACATCTGCGATCTTGGGGGCCTCTCGTCTTGGAAGAACCAGCTGGACCCACTGTGCTCGAACTGTCAAGGTGACACCAAGTCGTGCCAGGATTTCCCACTTGACCTTTTTCATAGTCTCCTGTGCTGCTAAGTCCAAATCAAAGTAGACCTTCAGCGATTCTCCAGACAGCAAGGGGGGCGACCAGTCCTGCCCACTGGGTTTTAGGCCAACCTTCCCTCTCATCGGTCCATTCAAACGTTAGCAGAAAGGCCTCTGGATCATCATCTGCAGTCATCTTAGAAAGAAAGCAACCCACATGGATGGCTGAGGGCTTGTCTCCAAATCATGAACTTTAGCAGGTGATCACTGTGCTAGCGTCTCCACAACCTCAGTCAAGGTTTACCTATCCGCTTTTTCTTCAGTGGCTAGCTGTTCAAACAGCCTCTGCAATTGCTCCTGTACAGCACCAATCTGTTGGCACAGCGCCATGGTTTGCTCCTGTGCGATAGCGTTGGCTTGCTGTTGTGCAGCGTTTGCGTGCTGCTGTGCAGCGTTAGATAACACCAATTGTTTTAGGATTTCCTCCATGTTTAGTCACTCTAGGTACTGCCCTTTTAAGTAGTAACTTACTACAGCTGGTCGCAGCCTCCACCATATGTAACCTGGGGGACAGGTAGCAGGTACAAAAGCTCCCTGGGATAAGCAGGCTTTCAGGCACAGTTACCAGAACAAGTGAAGTAGTGACAAACAGTGAAGTGTTTAATGGTGATATTTACAAGTCTATAGAGGTGCTGTACAGTGTTCAAAATAAAACAAACAGAACAAAATTGCCAAACAAAAACCTAGCCGTGTCT
The DNA here is from genome assembly GCA_028564925.1 of Lithobates sylvaticus. NCBI lineage: Eukaryota > Metazoa > Chordata > Amphibia > Anura > Ranidae > Lithobates > Lithobates sylvaticus. The sequence continues at coordinate 100,768,053 of CM053032.1, read as the reverse complement.
CGGCTCTAACTATATATTATGCAGGCCCTAACTACCAGGCTGAGCAAGCCTACCACTACTTTGCTTTTTGCTTTTTTTTTTTTTTCCTTTTTGCTTTTTGCTCTCACAGACCAGCGTTGTCTGTGTTTCCCAGGCAGAGAGCAAAGGCTGTCTGCTCAGGTGAGCTTAAATTAGCCCGGGGAGGAGGACCAAGACCCGAACTGGATCATGGATCAGCGATTCCTGAATGTGTACGAGAGGAGCCTGAACAGGACTTTTCCTGGCTCTCTCTGGGACGCTCTCCTACTATATAATATATATATATATATATATATATATATATATATATATATATATATATATATATATATATATGTATTGCACACACCCATATCCATATTCTTAACAGAGTTTGATTCCTTCTATATATAGACAGGAGTCATTAAGGCTTTTTACAATCATTTACCATTCTTATTCCCGATATTATTCATACATACTGCATGCTAAATTTGTTTTATTCTTTCACTCACTGAAATTATAGTTAGTATATCATCCAAACAGAATAAATAGAAGAGAAAGGACTTAGAATGTATGCTGTTTTATTTTCTCCATGTGTGTAATAATCCCTTTTTTTTATAATTGTTCCTATCTTCTGATATTTTTTATTCAGCGTCTGGGAGATTATTGGGCAGAACGATGGTGGGCTTTCAGTTTTAAGAACTTTTCGTCTTCTTCGGGTGTTGAAACTCGTACGGTTTATGCCTGCACTGAGACGGCAGCTGGTAGTCTTAATGAAGACAATGGACAATGTGGCTACATTTTGCATGCTTCTCATGCTCTTTATCTTCATCTTTAGGTAAGAAATGTGTGGGTTTGGTTTGTGTTGAAATCTGAAAAATTCTTATATGCCCTTTACTGTATAATACTAAAATAATTTATTTGCCTGAAATCTAATTACACATTCCTAGCTAACAAGATTTTGTGAAGAAGGTTGGTGTAATGGTTATGCCTTATTACAGTGGTAGTAGTCATTAGGACAAGAAGTGAGGGTAAATCCTGGGTGACGCCCAGACAGCAATAACAGAGGTCCTAACTATTTTATTCTATCCAAAGCTGACAGCAGAGCTTTGATTTACATTTTAAAGAACAAAAACTGATGCACAATATGATCAGGTGCATAGCAAATTATATTGTTCACCTTGTTCAATGAAGAGTTCTTATTTGTAAGTGCTAGTTCTTGTAACAACACACAGCAACCAATCAGAATCCAGAATGTCAGAATTTAAAAGTTAATTCTAAAGGGTTGTTGCTCTTAAGAATTAGCACTTTAGAATTAGGATTCTTCATGGAAGAAGTTTATTAGTGATATTCTAGTCTGTACCTTGCCCTTTTTAAGTGTAAGGTGTGTATTTACACTTTACAAGGTGAATGATAATAAATACCCAACCATATGCATTTGTTAACACATGAATGGTTGATAAGTATACTACCAGCATGCTGTTTATACTGACATAAGTGCCACAACTATTTTCCTTGTCTATGGTATTAAATATGTCTTGTTACTGCTATACCACAAAAACCCTACCTTTTCCCTTAATGACCACACTACACCAATTGGAGTAAATTGGCCATAGCAGCCTTTTTATTAACAAATATAAATAACCAATAAATAACATCAATAACATAACAAACCAGACCAGACTATTTAAAGAGAAAAGAATGCAAGGTCCTAATAGGCATAAAAAACCAAGACAGTACCTGCTAGTCACTTCACCAGCCTCCAGCCACAAAAACCAACTCAGAGACAACTAGCAGGTACACATCCACCACCTGGGAGCCATACCTCAGACGGGTCCCTACACCATACCTTTTGGTGCGCAGATAACCTAAAAGGGACCTTGCACCCCGCCACCAACCCATCTTACTTAGAAAGACCCCCAGATTCCGTAACCGGTTCCAAACCACCTTATACAGGGCGGGAGGGTGGGGAGTTGCTCCTTCACTTTCTTTTCCTAACTGAAGCCCTCCCCTTCCTGTAAAAATATAACTTATTCTCCTCCCTGCTCAAAGCTTGCCCCCTACAACTACTGACCTATCCTGTGCCCTTAACTAGGTCCTAACAAGCCCCTTTTAACCCCTGTAATGCCGGCCCTACGTCTAGTGCATTCTTTCTTTTTACTCCGGGCCTTTCTTGACTATGGTACTAAATATGTCTTGTTACTGCTATACCAAAAAATAAAACACCTTTTCCCTTAACCACTTGCTTACTGGGCACTTAAACCCCCCTCCTGCCCAGACCAATTTTCAGCTTTTGGTGCTCTCACACTTTAAATGACAATTATTCAGTCATGCAACACTGTACCCAAATAATTTTTTGTCCCTTTTTTTCCCCACAAATAGAGCTTTCTTTTGGTGGTATTTGATCACCTCTGGGTTTTTAATTTTTTGCGTTATAAATGACAGACAGAGACAGAAGATTATGAAAAAAAAAAACTAATTTTTCTTTGTTTCTGTGATAAAATTTAACAAATTATTAATTTTTCTTCATAAATTTTGGCCACAATTTATTCTGCTACATATCTTTGGTAAAAATAACCCACATTAGTGGAAATTAATTTGGTCTTTGTGAAAGTTAGAGAGTCTACAAGCTGTGGTGCAAATCATACAAAATTGATCACATCTGATGTACTGGTGGCCTATCTCATTTCTTGTGACCCGAACAAGCCAGGAAAGTACAAATACCCCCCAAATGACCCCTTTTTTTAAAGTAGACATTCCAAGGTATTTAGTAAGAGGCATGGTAAGGTTTTTGATGTTGTCATTATTTCCCACAATTTTTTGCAAAATTAAGATTTTTAATTTTTTTTCCACAAAATTGTCATTGTAATGTGTTATTTCTCTCACATGGCATGTGTATACCACAAATGACAGCCCAAAATAAATTCTGCTACTCCTCTTGAGTAGGGTTGAGCGAACCCGAACTGTAAAGTTCGGGTCCGTACCGGACTTTTGGGTGTTCGGGACCCGGACCCGAACCCGAACTATTGGCTGTAAGTTCGGGTTCGGGTCCGGTGTTCGGCGATGTATTGGCGCCTTTTTAACAGCTGCAGGGCAGCCAATCGATGCTAGTTTCACTAGTGTGCCCTTAGAAGCCATCACAGCCATGCCTACTAATGGCATGGCTGTGATTGGCCAGTGCAGCATGTGACACAGCCTCTATATAATGTTCAGACACACAGCACACAGCGTCATTCTGCTATAGACAGGTTCCTGTGCTGCTGAGAGAGAGGATTTTTAGGAGTTAGTGTGATAAAGTCAGTCAGTCAGTCAGTCCACATTCCTTTAATTTTCTTCTAATTAGTTAGATCAGTGAGCGATCTAGATAGCTAGAGTAGGGTAGGGAGTTTCTTTATTAAGCAAAAGAAAGAGGCAGAGAGAATTATTGAAGAGATTCCTAAATCAATTGTACCCTGGCTGGGGTGCAGTGCACAGTCTTTTAACAGTGCCATGAGGCCAGTGCCAGACAAAATATAAAAGTTTTACCTGCAAGCTCAGTGCACCATTAGGACCAACAATGCATATAGTAAGAGATACACCATAGTCTGTGTGTATTCTGCTATTGGAAAAACATTGCAAAAAAATTCAATTTTGCTGTGTTTTTTTTCCCCAATAGCATTTTCTGCGTGTTCATACATACACGCTGTAGACACTATCCGTGTATTCTGATATTGGAAAAACATTGCAAAAATTTTTTATTTTGCTGTGTTTTTTTCCCCAATAGCATTTTCTGCGTGTTCATACATACACGCTGTAGACACTATATGTGTCTTCTGATATTGGAAAAACATTGCCAAAAAATTAAATTTTGCTGTGTTTTTTTTTTCCCAATAGCATTTTCTGCGTGTTCATACATACACGCTGTAGACACTATCCGTGTATTCTGATATTGGTAAAACATTGCAAAAAAATTAAATTTTGCTGTGTTTTTTTTTTCTCAATAGCATTTTCTGCGTGTTCATACATACACGCTGTAGACACTATCCGTGTATTCTGATATTGTAAAAACATTGCAAAAAAATTTAATTTTGCAGTGTTTTTTTTTTTTCTCCCAATAGCATTTTCTGCGTTTTCATAAACGCTTTAGATACTGTCCGTGTATTCTGATATTGGAAAAACATTGCAAAATTTTTTTATTTTGCTGTGTTTTTTTTTCCCAATAGCATTTTCTGCGTTTTCATAAACGCTGTAGATACTGTCCATGTATTCTGATATTGGAAAAACATTGCAAAAAAAAAAAATTTTGCTGTGTTTTTTTTCCCAATAGCATTTTCTGCGTGTTCATACATACACGCTGTAGACACTATCCGTGTATTCTGATATTGGAAAAACATTGCAAAAAAAATTTAATTTTGCAGTGTTTTTTTTTCTTCCCAATAGCATTTTCTGCGTTTTCATAAACGCTTTAGACACTATCCGTTTATTCTGATATTGGAAAAACATTGCAAAAAAATGTAATTTTGCAGTGTTTTTTTTCTTCCCAATAGCATTTTCTGCGTTTTCATAAACGCACTATCCGTTTATTCTGATATTGGAAAAACATTGCAAAAAAATTTAATTTTGCAGTGTTTTTTTTCTTCCAAATAGCATTTTCTGCGTTTTCATAAAAACGCTTTAGACACTATCCGTTTATTCTGATATTGGAAAAACATTGCAAAAAAATGTAATTTTGCAGTGTTTTTTTTTCTTCCCAATAGCATTTTCTGCATTTTCATAAACGCTTTAGACACTGTCCGTGTATTCTGATATTGGAAAAACATTGCAAAAAAATTTAATTTTGCAGTGTTTTTTTTTTTCCCAATAGCATTTTCTGCGTGTTAATAAACGCTTTAGACACTGTACGTGTATTCTGCTATAGACAAAAACACACATTTAGGGCGAGATCATAAATTTTGAAAATATGAGGAGATCATCAAAAAGGGGCCGTGGCCCGGGTCGTGGTGCTGCTGGTGGCGCTCCTGTTGCAGGGAGAGGACGTGGTCGATCTGTGCCAGCTACACGCACTAGTGAAACACCTTCCTCAGGTGCGAGTAGGCGACAGAGCCTGCAGCGGTATTTTGGCGCGCCTAATGAGGCTGTACGAATGTTGAGGCCAGGACAAGTACAGGCGATAGTAGATTGGGTTGCTGCTGACAGTGCCTCCGGTTCCTTCACATTGTCTCCCACCCAGTCTCCTGATGAAAGTTCAGAGTTGGCACCTGCAGCCGATGTCCATCAGTCTTTCACCTCACCCCCTTGCAAATTAGCCAATCAGTCTGAGCCCCAAATCATGCAGCAGTCTCTTCTGCTTTTTGATGACTCTGTTAGCAGGGTTTCCCAGGGCCATCCACCTAGCCCTGCCCAAGAGATTGTGTGCACCGATGCCCAACCACTTATGTTTCATGATGAGTACATGGGAGGACCATCGCAGCACGTCTCGGATGATGACGAAACACAGGTGCTGCTTTCGCCATTGTGCAGACCGACAAGAAGGGCAGGGGTGAAGACTGGGTGGAAGATGATGTGGAAGATGATGTGGAGGACGATGAGGTCCTTGACCCCACATGGAATCAACATAATGCAGGTGACCAGTGTAGTTCGGAGGAAGAGGCGGTGGTCGCACAGAGCCACCAGCACAGCAGAAGAGGGAACAGGGTGCAAAAGCGGAGCGTCTGTCCCCTAGACAGTACGTCTGCTACTGCCCAACGCAGCAAGGGACCGAGCACACCAAAGCCAGGTCCAAGGAGTTCCCTAGCGTGGCAGTTCTTCACACAATGTGCTGATGACAAGACACGAGTGGTTTGCACGTTGTGCAATCAGAGCCTGAAGCGAGGCATAAACATTCTCAACCTGAGCACAACCTGCATGACCAGGCATCTAAGTGCAAAGCACGAGATGCAGTGGAGTAGACACCTCAAAAACCAAGAAAGGTCTCTGGCTCCTCCTGCTTCCTCTTCTGCTGCAGTCTCGGCCTCTTCATCCACCTCTGTAGTGACAATGACACCTGCCAACCCGCAAACAGAGGATCTGCCAGCAACACTACCACCTGGGTCACCAACCATCTCCACAATGTCCCATGGAAGCGTTCAGCTCTCTATTTCCCAAACACTGGAGCGGAAGAGGAAGTACCCCCCTAGCCAGCCGCGATCCCTGGCCCTTAATGCCAGCATTTCAAAATTCCTCGCCTTTGAAATGCTGTCATTTCGTCTGGTGGAGACGCAGAGTTTTAAAAGGCTGATGTCATTGGCTGTCCCACAATACGTCGTGCCCAGCCGCCACTACTTTTCCAGACGAGCTATCCCTTCCCTGCACAACCAAGTGGGGGACAAAATCAGGTGTGCACTGCGCAATGCCATCTGTGGCAAGGTCCACCTAACTACGGATGCGTGGACCAGTAAGCACGGTCAGGGACGTTATATCTCCCTAACAGCACACTGGGTAAATGTAGTGGCGGCTGGGCCTGAGGCGCATAGCACTTTGGCGCATGTCCTTCCACCACCGAGGATTGCAGGGCACTTTAGTTTGCCTCCTGTTGCTAACTCCTCCTACTCCGCCTCCTCATCCTCTACCGCCTCCTCATCCGGTCAGCGTAACACCTTCACCACCAACTTCAGCACAGCCAGGGCTAAACGACAGCAGGCAGTTTTAAAACTTTCCTGTTTGGGGGAAAAATCCCACACCACGCAGGAGTTGTGGAGGGACATGGAACAACAGACCGATGAGTGGTTGGTGGCAGTGAGCCTCAAGTCCGGCCTGGTGGTGTGCGATAATGGGCAAAATCTCGTAGCAGCTCTGGGCCTAGGCGGTTTGACGCACATCCCTTGCCTGGCGCATGTGCTGAACTTGGTGGTCCAGAGGTTCCTTAAGAATTACCCCGATATGCCAGAGCTGCTGCAGAAAGTGCGGGCCGTCTGTGCGCACTTTCGGCGTTCTCACCCTGCTGCTACTCCCCTGTCAGCGCTGCAGCGTAACTTCGGCCTTCCCGCTCACCGTCTCATATGTGATGTGCCCACAAGGTGGAACTCCACCTTGCACATGCTTGCCAGACTGTGCGAGCAGCAGCAGGCGATAGTGGAGTTTCAGCTGCAGCACGCACGCGTGAGTCGCTCTGCGAAACAGCACCACTTCACCGCCAATAACTGGGCCTCCATGCAAGACCTGTGTGCCTTGTTGCGCTGTTTCGAGTACTCCACCAACATGACCAGTGCCGATGACGCCGTTCTCAGCGTTACTATCCCAGTTCTATGCCTCCTTGAAAAAACGCTTCAGGCGATGATGGAAGAGGATGTGGCACAGGAGAAGGAGGAGGAGGAGGAGGAAGAGGGTTAATTTCCAAGGCTTTCAGGGCAGTCATTTACAAGTGGCTACGAGGGTGGGTTCCTGCACCAACAAGCGCCAGGTACACAATTGTCTGGCAGCAAGGGCACAGTTCTGGAGGATGACGAGGTGGAGGATGAGGAGGAAATGGAGGAGGAGGAACCATGTTCACAGCAGGGAGAAAAAAGGGAAGCAGCGCCAGAAAAAACAAAAAAACATCAACCAGGGATAAATTCAAAAAGATCCCTATGCCCAGTCTGTAATTATGAGTCCAAACTCAGCTATATGCTTATAAACACAAAGTTAGTTGTGACTGGGGTAGATGAAACATAGGCTCAAGAATTGTCCACATCCAAGGTAATAAAGTTGCCAGCACCGCAGTGAAGTGATACAATAGGTGATATGGGATCCCTCCACCACTATTACTATGCCCTTACCAGAAGGCAGAGCATATAGAGCTCTGCAATGATAGCTTTGGATATCCAGGCAGTAAAGTCCTACGATCATCAGAATGTTGGTATGGATCAACCGTCCCTGGCTCCTCCCGATCCTCAGGTCATAAGCTCAGCAATAAATCGTTTTATGAAAGAAGAGAGGGGGTACCCATAGTGTAAATCGGTATCAGTCAGTTTATTAAAAGCAAAAGGTAAACTCACATTTAAATTTGGAGCATACAACAAGTCCGCCGGCCGGTCGGATCCTGTAGCCCGTCCTCCTGAGCGTGGTGACGTCACTGCACGCCTTCCCAGACTAGTTTCGGTACAATTACCGTCATCATTACCGTTCCCCATTGATGACGGTAATTGTACCGAAACTAGTCTGGGAAGGCGCCCAGTGACGTGGTCGATCTGTGCCAGCTACACGCACTAGTGAAACACCTTCCTCAGGTGCGAGTAGGCGACAGAGCCTGCAGCGGTATTTTGGCGCGCCTAATGAGGCTGTACGAATGTTGAGGCCAGGACAAGTACAGGCGATAGTAGATTGGGTTGCTGCTGACAGTGCCTCCGGTTCCTTCACATTGTCTCCCACCCAGTCTCCTGATGAAAGTTCAGAGTTGGCACCTGCAGCCGATGTCCATCAGTCTTTCACCTCACCCCCTTGCAAATTAGCCAATCAGTCTGAGCCCCAAATCATGCAGCAGTCTCTTCTGCTTTTTGATGACTCTGTTAGCAGGGTTTCCCAGGGCCATCCACCTAGCCCTGCCCAAGAGATTGTGTGCACCGATGCCCAACCACTTATGTTTCATGATGAGTACATGGGAGGACCATCGCAGCACGTCTCGGATGATGACGAAACACAGGTGCTGCTTTCGCCATTGTGCAGACCGACAAGAAGGGCAGGGGTGAAGACTGGGTGGAAGATGATGTGGAAGATGATGTGGAGGACGATGAGGTCCTTGACCCCACATGGAATCAACGTCATGCAGGTGACCAGTGTAGTTCGGAGGAAGAGGCGGTGGTCGCACAGAGCCACCAGCACAGCAGAAGAGGGAACAGGGTGCAAAAGCGGAGCGTCTGTCCCCTAGACAGTACGTCTGCTACTGCCCAACGCAGCAAGGGACCGAGCACACCAAAGCCAGGTCCAAGGAGTTCCCTAGCGTGGCAGTTCTTCACACAATGTGCTGATGACAAGACACGAGTGGTTTGCACGCTGTGCAATCAGAGCCTGAAGCGAGGCATAAACATTCTCAACCTGAGCACAACCTGCATGACCAGGCATCTAAGTGCAAAGCACGAGATGCAGTGGAGTAGACACCTCAAAAACCAAGAAAGGTCTCTGGCTCCTCCTGCTTCCTCTTCTGCTGCAGTCTCGGCCTCTTCATCCACCTCTGTAGTGACAATGACACCTGCCAACCCGCAAACAGAGGATCTGCCAGCAACACTACCACCTGGGTCACCAACCATCTCCACAATGTCCCATGGAAGTGTTCAGCTCTCTATTTCCCAAACACTGGAGCGGAAGAGGAAGTACCCCCCTAGCCAGCCGCGATCCCTGGCCCTTAATGCCAGCATTTCAAAATTCCTCGCCTTTGAAATGCTGTCATTTCGTCTGGTGGAGACGCAGAGTTTTAAAAGGCTGATGTCATTGGCTGTCCCACAATACGTCGTGCCCAGCCGCCACTACTTTTCCAGACGAGCTATCCCTTCCCTGCACAACCAAGTGGGGGACAAAATCAGGTGTGCACTGTGCAATGCCATCTGTGGCAAGGTCCACCTAACTACGGATGCGTGGACCAGTAAGCACGGTCAGGGACGTTATATCTCCCTAACAGCACACTGGGTAAATGTAGTGGCGGCTGGGCCTGAGGCGCATAGCACTTTGGCGCATGTCCTTCCACCACCGAGGATTGCAGGGCACTTTAGTTTGCCTCCTGTTGCTAACTCCTCCTACTCCGCCTCCTCATCCTCTACCGCCTCCTCATCCGGTCAGCGTAACACCTTCACCACCAACTTCAGCACAGCCAGGGCTAAACGACAGCAGGCAGTTTTAAAACTTTCCTGTTTGGGGGAAAAAACCCACACCACGCAGGAGTTGTGGAGGGACATGGAACAACAGACCGATGAGTGGTTGGTGGCAGTGAGCCTCAAGTCCGGCCTGGTGGTGTGCGATAATGGGCAAAATCTCGTAGCAGCTCTGGGCCTAGGCGGTTTGACACACATCCCTTGCCTGGCGCATGTGCTGAACTTGGTGGTCCAGAGGTTCCTTAAGAATTACCCCGATATGCCAGAGCTGCTGCAGAAAGTGCGGGCCGTCTGTGCGCACTTTCGGCGTTCTCACCCTGCTGCTACTCCCCTGTCAGCGCTGCAGCGTAACTTCGGCCTTCCCGCTCACCGTCTCATATGTGATGTGCCCACAAGGTGGAACTCCACCTTGCACATGCTTGTCAGACTGTGCGAGCAGCAGCAGGCGATAGTGGAGTTTCAGCTGCAGCACGCACGCGTGAGTCGCTCTGCGGAACAGCACCACTTCACCGCCAATAACTGGGCCTCCATGCGAGACCTGTGTGCCTTGTTGCGCTGTTTCGAGTACTCCACCAACATGGCCAGTGCCGATGACGCCGTTCTCAGCGTTACTATCCCAGTTCTATGCCTCCTTGAAAAAACGCTTCAGGCGATGATGGAAGAGGATGTGGCACAGGAGAAGGAGGAGGAGGAGGAAGAGGGTTAATTTCCAAGGCTTTCAGGGCAGTCATTTACAAGTGGCTACGAGGGTGGGTTCCTGCACCAACAAGCGCCAGGTACACAATTGTCTGGCAGCAAGGGCACAGTTCTGGAGGATGACGAGGTGGAGGATGAGGAGGAAATGGAGGAGGAGGAACCATGTTCACAGCAGGGAGAAAAAAGGGAAGCAGCGCCAGAAAAAACAAAAAAACATCAACCAGGGATAAATTCAAAAAGATCCCTATGCCCAGTCTGTAATTATGAGTCCAAACTCAGCTATATGCTTATAAACACAAAGTTAGTTGTGACTGGGGTAGATGAAACATAGGCTCAAGAATTGTCCACATCCAAGGTAATAAAGTTGCCAGCACCGCAGTGAAGTGATACAATAGGTGATATGGGATCCCTCCACCACTATTACTATGCCCTTACCAGAAGGCAGAGCATATAGAGCTCTGCAATGATAGCTTTGGATATCCAGGCAGTAAAGTCCTACGATCATCAGAATGTTGGTATGGATCAACCGTCCCTGGCTCCTCCCGATCCTCAGGTCATAAGCTCAGCAATAAATCGTTTTATGAAAGAAGAGAGGGGGTACCCATAGTGTAAATCGGTATCAGTCAGTTTATTAAAAGCAAAAGGTAAACTCACATTTAAATTTGGAGCATACAACAAGTCCGCCGGCCGGTCGGATCCTGTAGCCCGTCCTCCTGAGCGTGGTGACGTCACTGCGCGCCTTCCCAGACTAGTTTCGGTACAATTACCGTCATCATTACCGTTCCCCATTGATGACGGTAATTGTACCGAAACTAGTCTTCTTTCATAAAACGATTTATTGCTGAGCTTATGACCTGAGGATCGGGAGGAGCCAGGGACGGTTGATCCATACCAACATTCTGATGATCGTAGGACTTTACTGCCTGGATATCCAAAGCTATCATTGCAGAGCTCTATATGCTCTGCCTTCTGGTAAGGGCATAGTAATAGTGGTGGAGGGATCCCATATCACCTATTGTATCACTTCACTGCGGTGCTGGCAACTTTATTACCTTGGATGTGGACAATTCTTGAGCCTATGTTTCATCTACCCCAGTCACAACTAACTTTGTGTTTATAAGCATATAGCTGAGTTTGGACTCATAATTACAGACTGGGCATAGGGATCTTTTTGAATTCATCCCTGGTTGATGTTTTTTTGTTTTTTCTGGCGCTGCTTCCCTTTTTTCTCCTTGCTGATACTTAGTGTGTGTATCCCACCTTGAGCAGCTGCCTGTTGTTTTTTGTTTTTTGTTTTTGTTTTGGCTTTGTATTTTATGTGCATTTATAGCGCGGTTTTAACTTTTTTCCATGTTCACAGCAGGGTGGCACCCAGACCAGCTCATGTCCATCACTGGTGCTTGGCTGGGGGGATACAGAGGACACAGACGATACACCTCCCACAGAGGACAGCTTTTCCTTGCCTCTGGGCAGCCTGGCACACATGAGCGATTACATGCTGCAGTGTCTCCGCAACGACCGCCGAGTTGCCCACATTTTAACTGGTGCTGATTATTGGGTGGCCACCCTGCTGGATCCCCGTTACAAGGACAACGTGCCGTCCTTAATTACCTCACTGGAGCGTGATCGCAAGATGCGCGAGTACAAGCGCACGCTGGTAGACGCGCTGCTGGTGGCATTCCCACTTGGAAGCAGGGGTACGGTGGAAGCACAAGGCGAAGGCAGAGGAGGAGGAAGAGGTCGCCAACGCAGCCGGGGCACCGCCAGCACCTCGCAAGGCAGGGTTAGCATAGCCGGAATGTGGAAAAGCTTTGTCGGCACACCACAACAACCAGCACCACCAGCTGAGATGGAACGTCTTAGCAGGAGGCAGCATTTCACCAACATGGTGGAGCAGTATCTGTGCACACGCGTACACGTACTGCATGACGGGTCTGCCCCCTTCAACTTCTGGGTCTCCAAATTGGGCACATGGCCTGAGCTTGCCCTTTACGCCTTGGAGGTGCTGGCCTGCTCTGCCGCCAGTGTATTATCTGAACGTGTATTTAGCACGGCAGGGGGCGTTATCACAGACAAACGCAGCCGCCTGTCCAGAGCCAATGTGGACAAGCTCACGTTCATTAAAATGAACCAGGCATGGATCCCACAGGACTTGGCCGTACCTTGTGCAGAATAGACACATATACCAGTGTTCTGACAAAAACTGTCTTGCTATCGGATAGTGTCCGGCCACTTACTGCGCAGGTGCAGTGCTTGCGCAGCACGGAGGACAAGGAGATTCACAAAATCTCCAAAGATGAACGTCACCTGCGCAGTGAGTGCAGGTTCAAGCCCGACCATCCAAGTGGACATACGTTAGCACATAGTAACAGGGCCCCTCACGGGCTTGCTTGGCTAGGCTTCAACCTCGGATGATGTGGCTTGAACCTGGAGTCACCGCGCATCGTCTTCTGAGAGTTTCAAAATCCCCCTGTCCTACGTACTGAGCAAGCGCAGTACAGGGCGGACACTATGCGACGGGGGACAGAATTTGACACATCATTCACCACTAGCCTTACCCAGCCATTGTTGTATTTTTGAACCAGTGATGGCTACCTCGTCCTCCTCCACCGCCGCTTCCACCTACACCGCCACATCCACCGCCACCTCAACCTCCTACTCCATTTGAATTACATCCTCCTAGGTCAAGATTATAATTTTTTCATTTTTTTTAATTTCCAAGTATTTTATTTTCCCACTATCTTATCCATTAAATTGAAGAATTTTTTCCAGAAAGTGCGTATTCTGGGGTATTCCCACCATATGTGCGGCATCGTGCCGTTGAGTTTCTGAGGTTCTTAATGACTTCCTGTACCTCTTCTGCTGAGAAGGGGGCCTCCAGCATTTTATTTTTATTTTTTATTTTTTTATGTTATTTTAAGTTATTTCCCTATCCACATTTGTTTGCAGATCACTTGCCATGCTCTTAACAACATTTTGTTGCCATTTGCAGCCCTCTAGCCCTTTCCATGACCTTTTTACAGCCATTTTAGTGTTCAAAAGTCCGGGTCCCCATTGACTTCAATGGGGTTCGGAGTTCGGGGTCAAGTTCGGGTCAAGTTCGGTCCCGAACCCGGACTTTTTCCCGAAGTTCGGCCGAACCCGCCGAACCCGAACATCCAGGTGTCCGCTCAACTCTAGTCACCACCCTGTTTGGCTACGGAATATACCCAAAGGACAGTTCATGCGAGTAAGAGGAACTATACCTATGATTCCGACTACCTTGAACAATCAGAAGTATTGAAAAACAGGTTTGTGCAAAAGGGCTATAAAGCAGAGCATTTGGATTTAGCTAAGTTTAATCTTTGGAGGACAAAGAGAAGGTTAGAGATGATCAACACCAGTTGGGATTCATTAGCAACTTTCATTCCCAGTTTAGAGGGGTTCAGGAAATATTTAGAAAACATTGGGGAATCATAAATATGGATAAGGTGCTTAGTAAATCACTATATAATCACTCAAGGAGCCATTGTTCATCTACAGAAAGGCTCCATCTTTTGGTGATAGCGTAGTAAATAAGGTGTTAGATCCACCACAAAGACCATGGATGTTTTGGGACAGAGAAGGTTTTTATGTCTGCCGAAGATGTGAGGCATGCCAACAGGGTAACACACCATTTGAGAGGATTAACCACCTTTCGATCTACAGCTAATGGAAGAGAGTTCGACATTAGAGAATTCAGATTGTCAATTCCATGCACATAGTGTATGCTTTACAGTGCCCTTGTGGGCTAATGTACATAGGGCACACTAAGAACCCCGGCCAAATGTGTATAGGAACACATTTATAATATTATGATTGGATACAAAGACCATAGTGTGTTCCTACCCTTCAGGTCTCATGTTTTGGTGTATAGAGCAACTGAGCCCTACTTGGAGAGGTTCCAAGAGCGAGACCAGATGGATCTATCTCAAGGATACTCTCCAACTGAAGGGGATGAATGTGGAACTCGATGTGAACTGCTTCATAAGTGATTACTGATTAGACATTTACAATTATATTTTGTATAATATTTTCCATTGAGGTATTTTCTATTTTTCTATTGAGGCTTACTGATAGAGATTCTGTTATGGCCGACTTTCTCATATTTGTAAATATAATACATTTAGTTTTAATGTGGGGCAATCAATATTTGTCCACTCACTCTAGTACATATTATAATTATTCAAATCAATTATAACTCTAAAGCCCCATACACACGGTCGGATTTTCGCATGGATTCTGTCCGATCGGACAATGTTGTTGAAAAATCAGACCGTGTGTATGCACCATCGGACAGTGTACGTCGTATTGTCCGACGGACAAAGTCCTATCTCCTGCTGGATAGATTTTCCGACAACACGGTCCGATCACACCAAATCCGATCGTGTGTATGGTAGTCCGACCGGACAAAGTGCTACGCATGCTCAGATCACATTACAAGACCAAAGCTATTGGCTACTAGCCTCTACGTAGTCCCGTCGTAGGCAACAAATGTCACCACGTTCAGAATGATCGGATTTTCCGACAACTTTGTCCGACCGTGTGTACGCAAAACCAACATCAGACAAAGTATGACGGACATGGTCTGACGGACCTGGTCCTCGGATAATCCGCGCGTGTGTATGGGGCTTTAGAGGTGACAAATAAGGTCTATTTACATGTCCCCCATCTTGTCTGAATGCCATGTAATGCAGTCCTGATAAGACAAGGCATGTCTTTCTGACATTCGGTGATTGAATATATATCGCCATTTTACAATTGAATGTATATGAGGCCGCCCCAGTTTAAATAGGATGACCAGTTTACGATGTTATCTCCATTGCTGAGTTATATAGATATGTGTTTTATTTGACATTATTTTGGATCAATTTAAATGTATAATTAATGTTATGATTGATACTAGTGTTTATTTTGATTATATACTATTTTGATTATATACTATGTATAAATTTAAATGTGATCAACTGTGGGTAGAGCAACATTTGAGGATCGCAGTGGATGAATACCCTGATTGGTTCAGCGTTGCTGTGTTCACACTTAGTAAGTCAGAGATCCTGTTAACTGGTGTTTTTGATGATCTATGCAACTTTAACGATATGCAGTGAGAACTGGGGAGGAGCTAGTGGAGATTATAGAACACGTTAAAATTACCTGTTTGTAAGTTACAAGTCTGTCTTGTATGGCCATGCCTATTGATAAAGACGCAATAATGAAACGTGTCTAGGCGTGACCATACAGTTTGTGAATCTGTCAGCTGCTGCGATCTTTACCTGGGTATCACCGCAAACAAGAATCCTACGATCAGTGGGTGAGTATCGCACCATGCTGTATAGTGATTATGGTTATACCATCAAATGCTTTTTTTAAAACATGTTCTTGTAAGTGCAATGAGGAAAGGGGGACCCTTTTTTGTGGGAATAAACTTTTAAACAGGTTGACGCTATGAGGATTGTTTTTTCCCCCTATGTTATGAGCTAATGAGATGGTCAGTGGTATCAAAGCTCGAATGACCAGACTGAGTGAGGGATATGCATCATCCGTTCAGGAGTGCTGACCAAGTACTGATAAAGTGGCCTCCCTATAAGTGTCAGTTAACGGGAAAGACAAATCCAATAAGTGTTTACCCCATATTGATCTTGAGCGGAATCATGCCATGCGGTGAAGGTCGATACTATCTATCCATCAAGCCCCCTAATGAACACTCCATAGAAATATGCTCCATAGGACTTACTTGTCACAGGGTGTGTGACAGGAGTGACTTTGGGTCAGGGGTTTGTGGAACTCAGCTTGCCCTGGAGAGTTCTGGAGGCTCCTTGTCCAGCTTCCCCAGACCCTCTTATGCTTAAATCACCCTGTGTCTCTAATAGGGGGACAGGGAGAATGAGAACCCCACTATGATCTGTACTAATCGGACTCAATCTTGTGTGTGTGTGTATATGTGTATATATATATATATATATATATATATATATATATATATATATATATATATATATTATTTTTTTTTATATATATATATATTGTCTCATTTTGTTGTGGACTCTTTGCTGTGATTCGTTTGGGGTGTGGCTGTATTCTATTGTTCTATTGTGGCTGTCTGCCTTCAATATTATGTGATGTGAAAGTGTCTTGCTGTGAGGAAAGAGGGAGGAGGGATTCCTCCAGCAGCCCCCCTGCGGATAAGACTGTTTACTGAGGAGAAGTTAGAAGTTTGAACACACCTGACCTGTGTGTCTATTGTTATTGGACAGTTTAACCCGCCCTGTTTTCCAAGGGAGGGAAGTGTTTTGAAGTGAGATATCTGTGTGTCCTTGTGTGATAATAAATCAGTTTGTTGTTTGCCACTCCAAAGCCCCATACACACGGTCGGATTTTTGCATGGATTCTGTCCGATCGGACAATGTTGTTGAAAAATCAGACCGTGTGTATGCACCATCGGACAGTGTACGTTGTATTGTCCGACGGACAAAGTCCTATCTCCTGCTGGATAGATTTTCCGACAACACGGTCCGATCACACCAAATCCGATCGTGTGTATGGTAGTCCGACCGGACAAAGTGCTACGCATGCTCAGATCACATTACAAGACCAAAGCTATTGGCTACTAGCCTCTACGTAGTCCCGTCGTAGGCAACAAACGTCACCACGTTCAGAATGATCGGATTTTCCGACAACTTTGTCCGACCGTGTGTACGCAAAACCAACATCGGACAAAGTACGACGGACATGATCCGACGGACCTGGTCCTCGGATAATCTGCGCGTGTGTATGGGGCTCAAGACTGGTGTTGTCTGGTGACTGGGTGGGCTAAAGGGACTTGGATAGTGCTGGTTCTGGATGGAGGAAGCATTGACGGCAGACCAAGTTCTTTTTGAGGACAGAGGGTTCGTCACAACTGGTTGCCAGCAGCGGGATCGTGCTTCCTGGCTGTGAAGATGTCCAAACCTCCACCTGGATCCAAGATCGGGATAGCAGACTTCAGTCACCCAAGTTGAGATATGGATCTGGCATCAGAATTTCCGGGGCTGCTGCGGATCCTTTCAGCATACACCAGGGCTGTGTCTGCCGATAACCTAGAGGTCAGGCAGCAGATTCGGGAAAGACACTGGATTAAAGCCCTCCAGGTTGCTGCTATGAAATAGGGCAAGTGCTTTCCAACCCCAGAGCAACAGGCCAGTGAACAACGGGAGTTACTGATGCAATTCCTAAGAGAGTGGCCCCAGGAGCAATGGGTGACTGAGTTGGACATGCTGGTCAATCGGTATCGGGCTCTGCAATGGCATGCTGAGGAGGAATATTTAGGGGAGACAACAGAATGCTTTCCGGAGGGATATGACTTTGGTGGCCCTGGTTTGCTGTGGGAGAGCCTTTCAGATTGTTTTGTGTATGGCGATGAAGTGGAACCTACCCTTGAAGACCTGCGAGAACACAGAGAGGCTATGCTCAGTCTTGCAGGGGTCTCAGAGCTCAGACCTGATCTAGACTATTTGTTAAGGAAGGAACAGCATCTGGAAAGGGCATACAGGAAACTGCTAGAATGCATTCAGAAGCATGCCAGAGAATCGGCAGTGGAAACTTCGGAGATTGCAGTCTCCAAAGCTGAAGTGCTGACCTCTGCCCAACAGCAGCTCCAACCTCCCTGAGAGAAGAGGAAGTTGGCCTTTCTCCCACAATACTGCCAGAGACATGGGATTTTCTGCCAGCAGTATCGGTGGCATCACCAAAAACTTCTGCAGCTGAAGCGCTGACAACTGGACAGAGGGTCCAAGACCTCTGCCCTACACCTGCGGTGGTTCCGGAGGCCCAGGGTGAGAAGGAGATGGTCCCTTCCCAGCAGCAGATGGCACCCCAGAATTATGCCAGCAACCCAGCAGGAGAGCTGGCACCAGGGCCAGAAATCTTTGAGCTCTGCCCAGCACCAGTAACCTCTTCTTCGTTCTACGGACAGGAGATGGTGAATCTCTATCCCCAGACACCAGTTATAGAGATTGGGGATTTGATAGACGGTTCTGCTGAAGAACAACAACCTGGTGAGCCTCCAGCAGAAGAGCTGGTATTAGGACGAAACTTCACTAGGCTCTGCCCAGCACCAACAGCAGCATCTGTGGAGTTACCAGAGACTTCCCCAGCTGAAGCGATGGCCACCGGACAGAGGGTCCAAGACCTCTGCCCCACACCTGCAGCAGTGCCAGGGGCCCATGGCGAGAAGGTGAGAGTCACTACCCAACAAGGATTCATGCACCTGGAAGACAGTGACAGAGAAATGTCATCCCAGCAGCTAGATGAAGGAATGGAAAAGGAAGCAGCTGGCTCACCTCCCCAATGGCAGCTACACCGTTTGGGAGTGGAGGAAGCCAGCCTCCTGCCTTCATATAATTGCAAACATTATGGGCTGTTCGCGCCAAATTCGAGTGGCGAGTCGCAGCCCATAATTCGCAGTGCATTGCTGGCTGATGATTGGCCAAGCATGCACTATGACCCGCATGCTTTGGCCAATCACAGCATGGAAAAAACGGAGAGCCGTAATTGGCCAAAGCCAGGGTGGCTTTGGCCAATTATGTCTTAGGGGGTTTAGTACACGCCCCACACTATATAAGGCCGCCTACGTGGCGGCCTTGTGTAGTGTTTTGCGGCGGTGGTTAAAGACAGATAGAGAGATAGAGACAGTGTCATTTAATTTGAGTTAGATAGAGAAGGCAGGTGAGTCAGTACTGACAGACAGGCAGGGAGCTGCAGTATTTTCACTTAGTGTACTGTGTCCTTTGCACAGTGTGCACCTAAAGCTTACCTGAATCTAATTGCTGGTGTTCTCATACAAATACAGGCAGGGAGCTGCAGTAATTTGATTTAGTGTCCTTTGCACAGTGTGCACCTAAAGCTTACCTGAATTCAATTGCTGGTGTTCTCATACAAATACAGTCAGGGAGCTGCAGTATTTTGTTTTAGTGTCCTTTGCACAGTGTGCACTTAAATCTTACCTGTATACAATTGCTGGTGTTCTCATACAAATACAGGCAGAGAGCTGCAGTATTTTGTTTTAGTGTCCTTTGCACAGTGTGCACCTAAAGCTTGCCTGTATACAATTGCTGGTGTTCTCATACAAATACAGGCAGAGAGCTGCAGTATTTTGTTTTAGTGTCCTTTGCACAGTGTGCACCTAAAGCTTACCTGAATACGGGGACATGGCCGGAATGAGAGAGAGAGAGGACGTGTGAACGATGTGCTCCGCTCCACTGCTCATCCTACCTTCTTTCAGTGCCATTTTTCCTGCTGCAAAGCCATCTTATGGACACCCTGGGGTGGAAGAAAGGCTCCGGTACCCCGCGGCCCCCTCCGCTACCCCCGGCTAAGCTCCGCTCGTCCTCGGCCCGGCCCACGGCGGCCATCTTCCCCACGAGGCCCCCAGCTGCCACGATGCCTGTCGGCTCCAGGGAGCCCCTCCAATCCGTCCTCATCTCAGGCTGATTCACATGCTGTGCTCCTGGCAGCAATTAAGGAGGGCAGAGACTCGGTCATGGTGAAAATAGATCACCTAGTGACAGATGTGAGCCTGATCCGGCATGATATGGACAAATTTAGGGCCCGGTTTACAGAGACTAAAGGCCGCATATCCCAGCTAGAATATACCACCAGGTCTGACTCTAGAGATCTCCGTGCATTACAGTTGCAGGTTAAAGCCCTGCAGGAGAAGTCTATAGACACCGAAAATAGGCTCAGGAGAAATAATATCCGCTCAAGGCCTGCTGAATTCACCAAGGATTTCCTGAAAACACACCTAGAACTGCCTGACATGCCTCCCACATTTGTGGTGGAAAGAGCGCACAGAGTCCCTCCAACCCCCCCCAATCCCTGGGAACCCACCAAGGCCTTTCCTGCTTCGGTTGCTTGATTACAGAGACAGGACAGGATTCTGACGGCTGCCAGAGAAAAAAGGGATCTGCTCTTTAATGGTGCCAAAATCATGCTCTTTCCTGATTATTCCCGGAGGTGAAACATCGTCGCCGCTCCTTTACAGAGGTCAAGAAGCGCCTGAGGGATGAAGGCCTCAAGTTCAGCCTACTCTATCCCAGCAAACTCAGAGTGATCAATGGCGATCGAGTACGTTTCTTCATGGACCCGGAGGCAGCCATATCCTGGCTGGATAGCCGTTAATGAGCCATACATCACTGCAAGTACCCCCGTGAGTCATGGCAGTCTGCAACCCTTCCTTTTGCACAGTTCTCCTTGTTGTCCTCTGTTTTTCTTCTTGGCTTTCCCATCGGTTTTATTTTCCATCGGAGACCTGATTGCTCTGACATGCATCTGCTGTTACTGTAGACTCCCCCCTCTATCTTGCTTGGCCATTGCGGGAGCCCACCGGCCGTGGGGAGTAGGACCAGACTCAGGGACTGTGATCTGCACAATCACCCCCCCCCCCCCTGTTTCTTTCTTCCCCCACCATACACGGCTGTATACCCATCAGGGACTTGTTGGGCACTCTCATAGGAGCAACCTCCGCTTAGCACTCTACAAGACACATGCCACTACAAGCAAGTTTACCACCGCAGCCTTTGACTGCCGCCCCCCCCCCCCCCCTTATTGTTTTTTTACTTAGTCGGTGCCCAACACCACGTACCCTTACCCCCTGCTCCCTGCTCCCTGGTCCTCTAAACACTAGATATTAGTGACTCTGACCAGTGGTGTGTATGTGGGGATCACTGCCTGTGTAGAACCCTCAGTTCAGGGTTACCTACACCTACTAGGTTTAATTCTTCTTTTTTTGGGGACAAAATATTCCCAGATCTCCCCCCTGTTTTAGGAGGAGAGATGGGACATAGTAGAATAGGCACATCGTGCCTGGGAAGTTTGAGACCAGTTTTGTTCTCCAAAGTTTTTTCTCTATATGTTTATATTTGTTTATGTTTTGTGCTGTCAGTATGGAATGCAATGCAATAGTGATCTTGCTGCCTATAGGGTACTCCTGGTTGTGCCCCCCACAAAATACCTGTCCTCTTATACCCTCTCCACCCAATGGCTAATCAAGTATCTGACTCATTTACCATCCTTTCCTGGAATGTCAGAGGCCTTAACTCCAAGTTTAAAAGAGCTCTGCTATTCCAATATTTAAAAACTCATTCCCCCAGCTTATTCTCCTTCAGGAAACTCACCTTCTGGCCAGCAAGGTCCTAATTATTTAACATTGAACCTTACCCCGGTACTCCAAGAAGCCCAGTCAAAGCTCAAATCATGGGATAACCTGCCACTATCACTGTGGGGGCGAGTAAATCTCCTTAAAATGAAGATTATCCCCAAGCTTACATACTTTTTCCACCATTCCCCACAATGGCTGCCCAAATCGTTTTTCAAGAAACGTAACCAGATATTTTCCTCCTTCATATGGGGCCCCTTACCTCCCAGGTACTGACTGACAACCTTAATGAGGCCTCGAACGCAGGGGGGTATGGCGTTCCCAGACTGCTACAAATACTACCTGTCCACACAGCTGGTAACTGCGGCCTGGTGGTTACAACCGGACAAAACAAACTCATCAACCATACTGGAGGCTTCGGTCGTCGGTTCACTAGAAGCCCTCCAATTTCTTATTTATCGAGGCCCTAAGGCCCCTTACCCTCTAACCCCTTCCATGCTCACTACTTTGCGAGCATGGAGGGCAGGATTGGCCACTGAGAAGTGCAAGCGAACCGAAATCTCACCAAATGCCCCGATATGGCTG
The DNA here is from genome assembly GCA_028564925.1 of Lithobates sylvaticus. NCBI lineage: Eukaryota > Metazoa > Chordata > Amphibia > Anura > Ranidae > Lithobates > Lithobates sylvaticus. The sequence continues at coordinate 100,745,829 of CM053032.1, read as the reverse complement.
AACCCAAGTCTACCACACATATATAAGATCACCGACCCATATGCATGGACTAGACATGGAATTAAGCTTATGTCACATATCGTGTCACAAAACTCCCTACTCCCCTTTTCCAATTTGTCTTCCCTTTATAATTTGCCAAATCATTACTTATTCAGGTATATTCAATTGTTTCACGCATTTGCTGCCCAATTTCCGCACTCCTCCAGTATTCTGGTACAGTCAGAACTAGAGAGAACACTTAGATTTAATTGTGATAAAAAACCTACCTGTGACCTGTATTCATACCTAATCTTCGTGTCACTACCGACTCTTGACAAACTTTGGACTAGCTGGCAGACTGATATCCCAACACTAGACAATGACGACTGGGATGATGTTTGGGACCTCCCCTTTAACTCCCTTGTTTCCATCCGAGACCGTCTGGTTCAATTAAAAAAAATACCCCATACAGATTCCATAAGATGAACCCTTCTCATTCTCCGGAGTGTTGGCGTTGCGGTGCCTCACCTGGAGATTTCTCACATATTTTCTGGTGATGCCCTAAGGCCCAACAATACTGGGAAACAGTGCTGGAACTAATTGGCAAAGTCACCTTGATCACTGTGCCTTTGGCTATGGAAGTATGCATACTGGGACTTATTGAGCCCATTGTGCCATCTTCTGCACAGTGATTAGCCTACTACCGTTCTATGCATGAAAGAACATTGCTATGCAATGGAAAAAGCCGGAACTTCCTTCAATAGTGCAATGGAAACGTCTGGTGAATAACAGCCTTCCGTTATACAAAGATACTTATACGCACAGGGGCTGCCCACAAAAATACGACAAGGTCTGGCGCACTTGGTAAGTTGAACCTGAAACAGCCTGAATGGATGTGAGTAATCAAGTCATTTGACGGAGCCCTGCTCCCTCCCCCTCCCCTCAAGGTCCCCAAATGCACTTAATTTCTAGTGGGCTCCGGCAGGAGACCAAGACCTATCGCACCTGATCGACTGGGGCCACCAGAGATGTACTCGTACAGATATATAATACTGATGTATCATGTCTGCACAGCATACTATTATTCTTTCCAACAACCCTCCTTGTATACTGTAAGCACCTTTTGTTATATGTGTTTGTATGTTGTAAAACCTTTAATAAAAATAATAAAAAAAAACCTTACCTGAATACAATTGCTGGTGTTCTCCTTGCTCCTCATCAGCTGGGATCTCCAACCCTACTATACCTTCAGTCCTCTCTGAAACCTGCACTGAGAGGAATGAAGGTGTAGAATTGGGTGTGTCACAGCCAAGTACTTGCGGGCAATCTGCTATCGGTACACCGAAATCAGATTGTACCAGGCAAATTCCCCTGCCCCAGCTGCTGCACCGCCGAAAGAAGTTGCTCCCAGCCATCCACATGCCCAGCGGTTGAATTCTAGCTTGGCTAAATTGCTAGCACTTCAACTGCTGCCTTCTGTGAGTTTGTGGAATGTACAGTTCCTCAGTGGCAGGTTCCCAAACGCCACTTTTTCTCACGGAAGGCGATTCCGGCTCTCTACCGGCATGTGGAAGGCAATGTCCATGCCTCGCTGGACAGGGCGGTCAGTGGTGCATATTACTGCTGACTCATAGTCCAGCAGGCATGGACAGAGATGTTACCTTTTTTTCACGGCACATTGGGTGACTCTGCTGGCAGCTGGGAAGGATGCAGGACAAGGAGCAGTAGTATTGGAGGTTGTTCCGCCGCCACACCTCCAAAATGCTACTACTGGTGATTCTGACACACCTCTCTCCTCCACCCCCTCCTCTTCTTCTTCTTCTTCCATGGCCTCTTCCTGTGCTTTGTCCTCAGAACCAGCGGTGCTCCATAGGCGTTCAAGGGGCTACACAAGTACGCAGGCAAAAAGATGCCATGCAGTGCTTGAGCTGGTGTGCTTGGGGGACAGCGGGGGCAGAGATTCTGTCAGCTCTGCAGGAGCAGGCTCAGAGGAGGTTGACGCCAAGCCAGCTTAAGGCAGGAATGGTGGTTTGCGACAATGGCTCCACCCTCTGACAGGGACAACTGACCCATGTGCCCTGTTTGGCTCACGTCCTTAACTTGGTGGTGCAGCGGTTCTTGGGCATGTACCTGGGCTTACAGGATGTCCTAAGGCAGGCCAGGAAAGTGCTCGGCTGGCTGACCTCCAAAAGGAATTAAACCTGCCCAAGAACCGCCTAATCTGTGACATGCCCACCAGGTGGAACTCAACGTTGGCCATGCTGCATTGGCTGCACACGCAGCAGAGGGCCATCAATGAGTACCTGTGCGACTATGGCACCAGGACAGGGTCTGGGGAGCTTGTTTTTTTTCCCGCACGCCAGTGGGCCAAGATCAGGGATGCATGCACTGTCCTGCCACCATTTAAGGAGGCCACGAGGATGGTGAGCAGTGACAGTGCATGCATCAGTGACACTGTCCCTCTTGTCCACCTGTTGGAGCACACGCTGCATGGAATAATGGAAAGGGGAGGGAAAACAGAGGCAGGAAGAGGAGAACTTCCTTACCTCTCTAGGCCCCCTTTATCCAGACAGTGTTCCTGCTGGCCCGCTGATCACACAGGAAGTTAACAAGGAGGAGGAAGATTGTGTCAGCATGGAGGTGGAGCCTAGCACAAGGCATCAGCAGCAGTCTTTAAGGGATCATTTACAGTCCCAAGAAACCCATGGACTTATACGTGGCTGGGAGGAGGTGGCTGCGGATCATGTCAACCTTAGTGACCCAGAGGACTCTGGACCAAATGCCTCAGATAACCTATGCTGCATGGCCTCCCTGATCCTGCAAAGCCTGTGGATGGATCCTCGTATTCGTCAGATCAAGGAGAGGGATCATTACTGGCTGGCAACCCTCCTTGATCCACATTACAAGGGTAAGGTTGCAGACCTTATCTTGCCATCGCAGAGGGAGCAGAGGATGAAACATCTTCGGGAGGCCTTGCAGAAAGGTCTGTGCAACGCGTTCACAGAGACTGGGAGGTTACAAATTCCTGTTCCTGGACAACGTGTTGCTGAGGCTTTGGTTAGTTATAGAAGGAGCGGTGGAGAAGGTGGCCGTCTGACCGATGCGTTCAGACAATTCTTTAGTCCGCAGCCCCAAGGTATGATCGGTTCCAGCAACCATCGCCAGCGTCTGATATACATGGTGCAGGAATACCTAGGGGCAAGGTCAGACTTGGACACCTTTCCCACCGAAAATCCTCTGGGTTACTGGGTTTTGAGGATGGATCACTGGCCAGAGCTTGCACAGTATGCAATTGAGCTACTGGCCTGTCCTGCATCCAGCTTTTTTTGGAATGCACATTCAGTGCTGCTGGAGGCTTTTTAACCAATCACAGGGTACGCCTGTCCACCGACTCCGTTGATCGACTGACCTTCATAAAAATGAATCAGTCTTGGATCACCACCAGCTAGCAAGCACCTGATGCTGATGTAACCAAATCATTTTTTTGAAATGTCAGATACCTTCAAGACTGCCTATGCTGATTCTGAGTGACTATCCTGTTATGCTGAGTGACTATCCTCTTCCTCCTCAATGATCATGCTGATAGCTTGTAAGAACATTTTTGGTTCTGGGCGCGGCCACCAGTGGCTAAGGCCCAATTTTTCAGCCCCTGTTTAACAGGGGCATGTAATTACAATTTTTGATGCAATATTTCGCAGGAGGGTTCATTGCTGCGCTCAACTACAATATCTGTGAGGGGTTGCAGTGTTGTGGCACCAGTGCCTAAGGCCAAATTTTTCAGCCCCTGTTTAACGGGTGTCACCAAGAGTAACTGTGAGGGTTTACACCAAAGGCCCAATTTTTCGGCTCCTGTTCAACAGGTGCATGTAATTACAATTCTTGATATAATATTTCACAGCAGGACCCACCAAGAGTAACTGTGAGGACTTACAAGGTTGTGGCACCAGCACCACCACCACCACCAAAGGCCCAATTTTTCTACCACTGTTCAACAATGGCATGCAATTACAATTCTTGCTATAATAGTTCACAGCAGGGCGTTCCAGCGCCCACCAAGAGTAACTGTGAGGGCTTACAGTGTTGTGGCAACACCAACACCTAAGGCCCAAATTTCTGCAGAGTATATAGGGCAGGCCCCTACTTTTAAACATCCAACTTACAAACGACTCCTACTTGCAAACGGAAGCAGACAACAGGAAGTGAGATGAATTCTACCCCTAGGAAGGGAAATTCTTTCCTGTAAGAGTTAATATGGGAAAAGCGTGTCTCCTCTCCACTGATGCTTTATCACCAATCCTTGTTTCACTAAAAACCCCAAATTTTCCAAAAACATTTATCATTGGGACATAAAGTGAGGTGAAATCTTCTAAAGAGGTGCACAGACAGCAAAACAAATGTTACAGGGGTGATAACCCTTCCCTATGTTTTCCAAAAAGCTTAAAAAAATTTTTTTTGGCTGGAGCTACAGTGGTGTGAAAAAGTGTTTGCCCCTTCCTCATTTCCTGTTCCTTTGCATGTTTGTCACACTTAAGTGTTTCGGAACATCAAACCAATTTAAACAATAGTCAAGGACAACACAAGTAAACACAAAATGCAATTTGTAAATGAAGGTGTTTATTATTAAAGGTGAAAAAAAATCCAAACCATCATGGCCCTGTGTGAAAAAGTGATTGCCCCCCTTGTTAAAACATACTATAACTGTGGTTGTCCACACCTGAGTTCAATTTCTCTAGCCACACCCAGGCCTGATTATTGCCACACCTGTTCACAATCAAGGCATCACTTAAATAGGAGCTGCTTGACACAGTAAGGTCCACCAGAAGATCCTTAAAAGCTACACATCATGCCGAGACCCAAAGAAATTCAGGAACAATTGAGAAAGAAATTAATTGAGATCTATCAGTCTGGAAAGGGTTATAAAGCTATTTCCAAAGCTTTGGGAATCCAGCGAACCACAGTGAGAGCCATTATCCACAAATGGCGAAGACATGGAACAGTGGTGAACCTTCCCAGGAGTGGCCGGCCGCCCAAAATTACCCCAAGAGCGCAGCAACGACTCATCCAAGAGGTCACAAAAGACCCCACAACAACGTCCAAGGAACTGCAGGCCTCACTTGCCTCAGTTAAGGTCAGCGTTCATGCCTCCACCATCAGGAAAAGACTGGGCAAAAATGGCCTGCATGGCAGAGTTCCAAGGAGAAAACCACTGCTGAGCAAAAAGAACATCAAAGCTCGTCTCAATTTCTCCACAACACATTTTGATGATCCCCAAGACTTTTGGGACAACATTCTGTGGACCGATGAGACAAAAGTGGAACTCTTTGGAAGGTGTGTGTCCAAGTATATCTGGCGTAGAAGGAACACTGCATTTCAGAAAAAGAACATTATACCAACAGTAAAATATGGTGGTGGTAGTGTGATGGTCTGGGGCTGTTTTGCTGCTTCAGGACCTGGAAGACTTGCCGTGATAAAAGGAACTATGAATTCTGCTGTCTACCAAGAGATCCTGAAGGAGAATGTCCGACCATCTGTTCGTGTACTCAAGCTGAAACGAACTTGGGTTCTGCAGCAGGACAATGATCCTAAACACACCAGCAAGTCCACCACCGAATGGCTGAAGAAAAACAAAATGAAGACTTTGGAGTGGCCTAGCCAAAGTCCTGACCTGAATCCTATTGAGATGTTGTGGTATGACCTTCATGCTCAAAAACCCTCTAATGTAACTGAATTAGGACAATTCTGCAAAGATGAGTGGGCCAAAATTCCTCCAGGACGCTGTAAAAGCCTCATTGCACGTTATCGCAAACGCTTGGTTGCAGTTGTTGCTGCTAAGGGTGGCCCAGTTATTAGGTTTAGGGGGCAATCACTTTTTCACACAGGGCCATGATGGTTTGGATTTTTTTTCACCTTTAATAATAAACACCTTCATTTACAAATTGCATTTTGTGTTTACTTGTGTTGTCCTTGACTATTGTTTAAATTGGTTTGATGTTCCGAAACACTTAAGTGTGACAAACATGCAAAGGAACAGGAAATGAGGAAGGGGGCAAACACTTTTTCACACCACTGTACACTTTAAAAATGTACCAGTTCAAAATTACAAACAGATTCTACTTAACAACAAACCTACAGTCCCTGTCTTGTTTGCACTGCCTGTATACTGCTGTTCAGTGTATATAGGGTCTGGGGGCTCCACGCCTTTTCTTTTTTTTTTTTTTTTTTGGGTGCGGGGTTCCCCTTAGTATCCAAAGGGCCTGGTAATGGACTGGGGGGGTACCCATGCCGTTTGTCTCACTGATTTTCATCCATATTGCTGGGACCCGACATTAAATTAAAGCCGCAAGCAGTTTTAAATTACTTTTATTCCTTTAAAAATGTAATTTTGTGCAGGGACTGTGCTAAGCGCGGAAAACACGCGCCACTTTACAGGCATACTATAGACACCCCCCAGGTACGATATTTAAAGGAATATTTCTTTTTTTTTTTTTTCACTTCAAGCATCATTAAAATCACTGCTCCCGAAAAAACGTCTGTTTTTAAAACTTTTTTTTGCATTGATACATGTCCCCTGGGGCAGGACCCGGGTCCCCAAACCCTTTTTAGGACAATAACTTGCATATTAGCCTTTAAAATTAGCACTTTTGATTTTGAATGTTCGAGTCCCATAGACTTTAACGGGGTTCTAAATTTTGCGCAAACTTTCGGTCTGTTCGCAGGTCCTGGTGCAAGGTGTCAAAGAAATGTTGCAACTGAAGTGCCAGCCAGAATGACAATTCAAAAAGGCCTGGCTCCATTGTCAATTCCTCTATAGAGGGCCATCTGCCGTTTATTAGAAAGTGGGATGCTTGAGTTTTACCCATCTGTCGTAGGGTTCTAAATGTATTAGGGCAAAGATCGGGAGAAAAACTCGGGTTTCCCAAAATAGGAAATAATGGGGAATCCGGCAAAAAAAAGAGACAGTTGTTTATTAACATAGGATCCAACATAGAGCTTCACACCTATTATTGGATGATTTTTCAGTGACATCTGAAGATCATCATAGCACCTGGTAGCCAAATACTTGTCTGAGCTTGTTCTATCTGAATCCACAATTTAAATTGACTATGACGGCACCAGTCTATAATCCTACTTAAATAAGTTACTTGGTAGTATTTCCAGACATCTGGAAGGGCTAGACCCCCATATTGTTTAGGTAACGACAGTAAATGAAAAGGAAGAGTGATTTCTTATGTGCACACACAAACTTAACAAAAAGCGAGTTAATCTGTTTGAAATAAGCAAGAGGGATCTTAATTGGTAAAGCTTGAAATAGATAAAGAAGTTTAGGTAATATAGTCATTTTCAGCAGATTAATTCTGCCAAACCATGAATGCAGACCCTTATTCTAAGAATCTAAAAGCTTGCGAATTTTAAATATCAATGGCGGGAAATTAAATTCAAACACGCATGTTATATTTGTTGGAATAGAAGTCCCCAGATACTTTAGGGCTGTCGTCGTCCATTTAAAATTAAAACTAAATCTACTAGATCTTTCAAACTCTCGTAGGAGATTAGGAAGTGAAATAGCTGAGTTTGTCAGAGAAAAGAATAAGTCATCCAAGATTTTATACTGTTTACTTCCAACAATCAGGCCCTGTATATCTGGATTCAGATGAATTCTGTTTAAGAATGGTTCTAATGACAGAGCAAATAATACAGGAGTCAACGGGCACCCCTGTCTTGTACCATTTGCTATAGAAAAAGGCTCAGACAAAACTCTGTTGAATTTAACCTGGGCTGCAAGTTGAGAGTATACCCTAGAGATCCAGTTAATAATAGTATCTCCCAGGCCTAGATGTCTAAGGACCGTAAACATACATTGCCAACTTACACAGTAAAATGCTTTTTCAGCATCAGTGCTAAGGAAGACACAGGGGGGGTTATTTACTAAAGGAAAATACACTTTTCACTGCAAGTACACTTGAAAATGCACTGAAAGTGCAATTGGATGTGAAGTCGCTGTAGATCCGTGGGGGACATGCAAGGAAAATAAAAAACAGCATTTTAGCTTGCACATGATTGGATGATAAAATCAGCAGAGCTTCCACTCATTTCAGATCTACCTCTTAGATTTAGGGCGACTGCACTTCCAAGTGCACTTTCAAGTGCACTTGCAGTGCAAAGTGGATTTACAGGGTGTATTAGTGGATCTAGCAACATGAAGTAGGTTAAGAACTTTCGTCGTATTGTCCCTGGCTTCCCTAGTGGGAATAAAGCCCACCTGATCTAAGTGCACTAGATCAGGCAGGTTTTCAGCTATACGGGTTGCAAGAATCTTTGTAAATAATTTGAGATCAACATTTAAAAGCGAGATTGGTCTATAGCTGCCACACGAAGTCGGGTCTTTAACCTCTTTCGGAATAACAGAGACATGCGCCTTCAAAGTATCTCTGGGTAAATTGACATCCTTACCCAGGCCATTAAAGACCTAAAGCCTAAATAAAAAAAATAAAAATACACCCTGCAAGGCAAAGTCATAATGAGCTAGTATGCATAGCATACTAGCTCATTATAAATAACTTACCTGAGATCAAAGCCCCGGAATTGACCCTCGTTCGCCTCCTCCACCGTCGCCATCTATCCCAGAGTGACTTCCGGGTATCGCGGCTCCGGCACTGTGACTGTCCGGAGCCGCAATGATGTCACTCCGGCGCATGCGCGCGGGTGCCATCAGTGGCGGCATGTTCACCTTCACTAACGGCATGCTCAGTGCGCCTGCGCCGTTGTCTAGTGGTGTAGGTTAAGGAGATATCTCTTGCACCTACAGGAAGGGGTCCCAGAGGGTTTACAACCACTTTAAATAATTCTACCATATGGGGACCTAAAATAGGGAACAACGTCCGGTAGTATTGAAGAGTAAGGCCATCTGGGCCTGGGGCATAATCTGACTTAGTGGAGCCTATTGCCAGTTCCAATACCTTTAAATTTATTGGCGCATCTAGACATACTCATCCATTCGAGTTTGAGACTTCTTAGTCAGAGGTAAGTTATAAAGAGATGCATAGAAGCCTCGAAAGACTTTCGATATTTGCTTTGGTAAGGTGATCTTCTGCACATTCGGGGTCATAATGTATGGTATATATGATTGAAGTCGGAGTTCTCTAAAGGATCTGGCTAAATTTTTCCCGCATTTATCCCCATATTCATAACTAATCTTCCTGCACCTCTGTAAGGCCGCTTTGGCTTTATATTGTAATAAATCATTAATCTGAGTGCGAAGTGTAGTCAGTTCCTGTTCTAGAATAGGGGAAGGTGTATGATTATGCCGAGATTCGGTCATTCGAAGCTTAGTCGAAAAGGAATTTAATTGCTTCTCCCTCTTTTTTTAAGTCTGGACCCGTGTTTAATAAGAATACCTCTGATCACTGTTTTATGAGCCTTCCAGATCATACCCAGACTACTTTCTGGAATTTGTTTCGTCTGAAAGTATAAAGGCAGATCTTTCTTAATTTCTGCAAGTATTTCTGGATTTTGGAGAAGACTTTCATTTAACTTCCATACGCGTGGTACCTGAGAGGTAACTTGGGACAGAGCGCATGAATGTAAAATGGGAGCATGATCCGACCATGTAATCAACCCAATGGAGGTTTCCCGAACCGCATGTAAATTAGCGTGGGGGATCAAAAAATAGTCTAGTCTATTCTCGAATACGTTTGTGAGGAGAAGAGTAGAATGAATAGTCTCTTTCTCCCGAATGTTGGAGTTGCCATACATCGATTAACTGAGCCTTATATATGGATTGTGTGATTCGCTTGTGGGTGCTTACAGGGATAGAGGATAAACTTGAGGATGTATCTACTTTGGGATTCAGTGGAACATTAATGTCGCCCCCCAGAATCAATTGACCCTCTGTAAAGTCTAATAATTTAGTCAGTGTTTGACAAATAAAAATCTCATGATGGTCATTGGGCGTGTAAATTGTTGCCAACGTCAAACGCACTCCACTCGCACTACAAACGCAAACCAACCTCCTGTATCTAGCAAAATTGTACTACAAGTCCAAGGAAGTTTACTAGACATCAAAATAGATACCCCTTTAGATTTAGCCACCTTATTGGTGGAATGGTAGGTCACTGGAAAAAATAAATTTTTAAATACCGGTAGCTTATCATCTCTAAAATGAGTCTCCTGTATGAATGCTATATTGATACCGGATACCTTCAGATCATTTAAATGCATCTTTCTTTTCTCAGGGGTATTCGGGCCCTTAGCATTAAGAGAGAACACCTTAAGGCCATCCATTGCCAACTAGGGGGAGGAAGGGAAAAAAAAAAAAAAAAGGGGGGGGGGAGTAAGGGACGGAAACACAATCTGTCCCTCGCCCCACCCCCTTACTAAATTTGGTTATTACCAATTACAATATACACACATACCCCCCGGGATTAATCGGAAGGTCTGTGTGTCGTCCTATGTGGGGGAGCGGGTAGAACAGGCTCCATAAGAGCATCCCTTGCTCACCTTCACCACCTCGGCCCTAATAACAGAAAAGTACTTATAGACAGCATACCGTAGTCATGTAACAATATCCCTGAAAAAAAGGCACCCATGGTATGATAGGCCTGTGACGGGGGGCTGACACTGCAGAAGATAAAAAAGAAAACAAAAATTATTCAGTCCAGGCATGGGGCTCTGGGAGCTTATAAATTTGATGCAAGGTAGAGTTTGGCCATAAGAGGGCAATAGGAGAGACTGCTTGTCTGGGGTATTACTAAACTTTACGTCCTGCTCCCCACGCACGCAGCGTAGTGAGCGTGGAAGGTGTCAGTTGATATGGGGCACTAGGGCCTCGAAATAGTAGAAACTTCAAAGCTTCTAGGGAGTTTACCACTGCCGTCTCAACTAGAGTAGAAGGATTGGTAGGGTTCGGGTTGAGTCACCAGGCAGCGGTGACTAACTGAGTGGCCAGAAAATATTTATAAAAATCAGGAAATGCTACGCCCCTTGTGGGGCCGGCCACATTAGCGTGGACCATCTGTATCGAGGGGTCTGGGGTCCCCATAAAAAGGAGGAGAAGAGATAATTTAGGTAGGTAAAATAGGATTTAGGGATCCATTGCAGGGCATGATGGAATAAATATGTAAATTTTGGTAAAATTTTCATTTTGAGCAGGTTTATACGTCCTAAAAGTGACAGGGGTAGCGACTCCCACGCCTTCAGCTTTAGCCGGACCTCTTGTAAAACCGGGGATAAATTTAGAGATAGATAATCTGAAGCTTGTCTTGACACCACCACCCCAAGGTACCTGAAGCTCTTAACCCACTGCAAGGGAACATCTGGTGGAGCAGTGGTGTGAGCTGCAGGATCTATAGGAAACAGTAGGGACTTAGCCCAGTTGACTTTAAGGCCTGTGACAAGGAGTTAAGGACCTGAAGGGCCCCTCTGAGAGACGAGTCAGCATCATTGAGAAATAACAGGAGGTCATCTGCGTACAGGACCACCCTCTCCTCCAGCCATCCAACCCTTTGATGTGTGGAGAGGTACGGAGGGCCTCCTCCACTGGTTCTATTGCTATGGCAAACAAAGCTGGAGAGGGAAGGACAGCGATAGACACCCCCCCCCCCCCCACCCAGTTTATTGGCTTTTTAAGAGTGAGTAGTTTGCTGCTCATGAGGTGTGTTTCTTGTAATAACAATACCATATGGGGGAATGTAATTTGAGATATTTAAAAAGCACCGCTCTTTTAAATTTGGAGTTTAGCCCACGGACATTCCAGGACAGTATATTGAAGTTAGGGACATCACGTGTAGCCATCATGTGCGTTATAAATTAGGGATAAGCCAAACACCCCCCGGTTCGGTTCGCACAAGAACTTGCGAACAGAGAAAAAATTTGTGCGAACACCGTTAAAGTCTATGCGTCACGAATGTGAAAAATCAAAAGTGCTAATTTTAAAGGCTTATATGCAAGTTGTTGCCATAAAAAAAGTGTTTGGGGACCCGGGTCCTGTCCCAGGGGACATGTATGAATGCAAAAAAACGTTTTTAAAAAGGCTGTATTTTAAGTGTGGATGGAATCCGTTTTATTCAGAAATTCTTGAATAACTTTTCTGACCAGAGGTTCCACCTACTGGTCTCCAGCACCTCTCTCCTTTACAGCCCGGGAATAACATAACTCGCAGAGAGATTTACCCTCTGGAACTTGCGCTTTACATCCCCAGCAGGCTTTTTTCTCCGTGCGACCGGAATGGCAGTGAGAATGGTGTCTAGATCCAGACCTTGATCTATCTGTGGGGTGTCTGGAAGATGACCTAGAACATCTAGAACTTGATGTTGAATGGTGGCGCTGTGACCTAGACTGGACATTATTTTCACATGCTGATAAGTTCAGACCTAGAAGGGCTGAGATGAAAAGCAAAAAAAGAAAACAATTTATCCTGCTCAACCTACTAACCCACGCAAACAGGCAGAAGGAACAATAAAATTCCATCCTACCTGTGGCGTAAGGGTTGGCCACTAGGAGGCGGTGACACATCCATGGCGACAGATTCAAAGAGACTGCAGGAAAAACACACAGGCAATAAAAAAAACGCTCTCATATAGGGTCCCATAGCACAGACACAGACCAAAGGTACAAAACCCTTACCTTAAGCCAAAAACTCTCAGTGATGAGAAGCAGGTGCCTAAGTTTTTAGAAGCATGCCAGGGAATAGCTGTATCTGACCGCCGCCATCTCATCCAAACTGCGCATGTGCGAACCAAGCCTCGATCTCAATCGAGACTACGCAGCTGCGCAGTAGGAACGAGAATCTGCGGACTGGAACCCAGCAAACCACCGTATCTACAGACAGGACATAAACAAACACAGGCTGCCATGAGATAATAATATACATTACCACTCCAGCACGCAAGCGATCCGACCTGGCTCAGCTAGACGCACATCCATCAAAAAAAACGGAGAAGGGGGCCTCCTGCTAATAGCTAGGACGATTGGCCATACTGCCGCTTGCCAGCCAATGGCTGGTTAGTAAGCACTTCAAGGCATCGCTTAATCACCCATGTCCGCCCTGCTAATAGCTGGGAAGCTGGACTCCAGAAGAGGACACCGCCAGAATTTGCCACCATTTGCAAAAAGAAAATCGACAGGACCAGATCAACGACTCCTTCAGGTAAGAACTACCCCTTGGTCCTAAGGAGGAGGACAAAAAAGGAACACAGTCTCTGTCTAGATGCAAAGATTTATGGGTATGGGGTCCTATGAGGTATGAGAGGCGGGATTAACCCATACGTAGGCTGCCATGGAGTCTGTCAGAAAATTTATTTTATTGATATTTTATGTGATAGACCAACACAAAGTGGCACATAATTGTCAAGTGGGAAGAAAATGATAAATGATTTTCAAATTTTTTACAAATAAATATCTGAAAAGTGTGGCGTGCATTTGTATTCAGCCCCACCGAGTCAATACTTTGTAGAACCACCTTTTGCTGCAATTACAGCTGAAAGTCTGTTAGCTTTAGCTCCAGCTCTGTCAGATTGGATGGAAAACATCTGTGAACAACAATTTGCAAGTCTTGCCACAGATTCTCAAATGGATTAAGGTCTGGACTTCGACTGGGTCATTCTAACACATGAATACAGTCAGGTCCATAAATATTGGGACATCGACACAATTCTAATCTTTTTGGCTCTATACACCACCACAACATTCTTAAAAATAAAGAACGCACCGGTGAGCTCAGCAACACCAAAAGACCACGGAAAACAACTGTGGTGGATGACCAAAAAATTATTTCCCTGGTGAAGAAAACAGTTGGCCAGATCAAGAACACTCTCCAGGAGGTAGGTGTATGTGTGTCAAAGTCAACAATCAAGAGAAGACTTCACCAGAGTTAATGCAGAGGGTTCACCACAAGATGTAAACCATTGGTGAGCCTCAAAAACAGGAAGGCCAGATTAGAGTTTGCCAAACAACATCTAAAAAAGCCTTCACAGTTCTGGAACAACATCCTATCCTACATCCTATTTGACATACCTGAACTCCTTCATCAAGAAGGAAACGTTCAAGATGGAAACTCTATTAACAATACGTCAGACAATACAACCAGGTGACTGGCTGGTCTCAATAGACCTGAAAGATGCCTACTTTCATGTACCAATTGCAAAATATTTTCAGAAGTATCTCAGATTTGCAGTAGACCAAAGACAAAGACACATGTCTCCCGTTAGGGCTTACAACATTGCCTCGGGTATTTTCGAAGCTCTTACTGGTGGTGGTGGCATTGATCAGGGTCAGAGGTATCCGGTTGCACCACTATCTAGACAAAATACAGAGAAGAAGGTTTTGAGACTTTTCAAGCGCATACATAGACAAAAATAAAAATATGTATAGAAAAATATAAATTTTTATTCAATGAAAAAATCCATGAATATTCAACAGTTGATCAGTAACAAATACCACTATAAGTGTAAATTGTTATATCTACATGTTTCGCCTGTTAGGGCTTCCACAGGAGATTCATGTGCAATAAACACTGTAGGTGTGGACTGATCACTACAATAAAAAAGATATATGTCAAAACAGACAATATATACAAAAACATACATATAAACAAAAGATGAAAACAATTTGAGTACATCATTTTTTATAGGACTGTGTGTTAACAAGCAGAATGCATGCTCTGATCTGGTACCAACCTTAAAAAAGTCAAAGATCATTCAAAACTGTGGAGAAGCAAGGCAGGACCATTTGAAGGCATTAGGGAGAGGGATAACATACTTGGGAAGATCTAATAATCCATCTAGATCGATGGTATGTACAGTTGTGCTCATAAGTTTACATACCCTGGCAGAAATTATGATTTCTTGCCCATTTTTCAGAGAATATGAATGATAACACTCATGGTTGGTGTTTGGCTGAAGCCATTTATTATTAATCAACTGTGTTTACTCTTTTTAAATCATGATGACAACAGAAACTACCCAAATTACCCTGATCAAAAGTTTACATACCCCAGTTCTTAAAGCGGGGTGCCACTGTCTGCAATGTTTTTTTTGTACAATGAGAAGGATTAGGAGATGTAAATTCATCACTCACTTGTTCCGTTTTCCAAGCTAACTGCTGCCGGTTTTCTTCACATAAAAAAACTTAAAAAAAAAAAAGATGCTGCTGGCTGCCATCTTGCCTGTGGGCATGTGAAACCACACAGGCACCTTCTTCCTGGTTGCTGTGCTTCAGATGGCCCAGCATGCACCGCCGTGCGCGCGTGCGCAGTAACGGCAAAGTGTAGCGCCGACAACAGTTCAGGTTGCCATCACAACGGGCGGCGTCGTAGGAAGTCCCGCCCCGTTGTGATGGCAACCCTCCAAACGTGGCTGGCGTAATGACGTCACGCCATGCAAATCACGCGAGATTTCGCGTCGGAACCCCCGTAAAGTCTCCTGGGATTGATCCCAGGAGACACAGCGCGATATCCCAGGAGACTCATCGCGAGATCCCAGGAGACACAGCGAACTGGACGAAAGTGACGACGATCACCGCTGAGAGCCCGCCCACCGCCGCAGGGAGAAGAATACAGATGAAGCCATCAGTAAAGGTAAGTGTAAAAGATGCAGAATTGAATCATCAATTCTGTCATCTTGAATGCTAGGGAAGCCATAGAGACATAGTCCCTTTGGTTGTGTGCAGAACCGCTTTAATACCGTGTATTGCCCCCTTTAACATCCATAACAGCTTGAAGTCTTTTGTGGTATTTGTGGATGAGGCTCTTTATCTTCTCAGATGGTAAAGCTGCCCATTCCTCTTGGCAAAAAGCCTCCAGTTCCTGTAAATTCTTAGGCTGTCTTGCATGAACTGCACATTTTGAGATCTCCCTAGAGTGGCTCATGGATATTGAGGTCAGGAGACTGAGATGGCCACTCCAGAACCTTCACTTTATTCTGCTGAGGCCAATGACAGGTCGACTTGGTCTTGTGTTTTGGATTGTTGTCATGTTGGAATGTCCAAGTACGTCCCATGCGCAGCTTACTGGCCGATCAATGCAAATGTTCCTCCAGTATTTTTTGATAACATACTGCATTCATCTTGCCATCAATTTTGACCAAATTCCCTGTGCCTTTATAGCTCACACATCCCCAAAACATCAACAATCCACCTCCGTGTTTCACAGTAGGAATAGTGTACCTTTCATCATAGGCCTTATTGACTCGTCTCCAAATGTAGCATTTATAGTTGTGGCCAAAAAGCTCAATTTTGGTCTCATCACTCCAAATGTATTTGTGCCAGAAGGTTTGAGGCTTGTCTCTGTGCTGTTTGGCGTATTGTAGAGCAGGATACTTTATGACATTTGCTTAGTAATGGTTTTCTTATGGCAACTCGACCATGCAGCCCATCTTTCTTCAAGTGCCTCCTTATTGTGCATCTTGAAACAGCCACACAACATGTTTTCAGAGAGTCCTGTTTTTCACCTGAAGTTATTTGTGGGTTTTTTCTTTGCATCCCGAACAATTTTCCTGGCAGTTGTGGCTGAGATCTTAGTTGGTCTACCTGCCCGTGGTTTGGTTTCAAAAGAAGCCCTCATTTTCCACTTTTTGATTAGAGTTTGAACACTGCTGATTGGCATTCTCAATTCCTTGGATATCTTTTTATATCCCTTTCCTGTTTTATACAGTTCAAATACCTTTTGCCGCAGATCCTTTGACAATTCTTTTGCTTTTCCCATGACTCAGAATCCAGAAATGTCAGTGCAGCACTGGATGAAAGATGCAAGGGTCTGTCAGGAGTCCAGAAACTCATTGACCTTTTATACACACACACTAATTACAAGCAAACAGATCACAGGTGAGGATGGTTACCTTTAATAGCCATTCAAACCCCTTTGTGTCAACTTGTGTGCATGTTATCAGGCCAAAATCACCAGGGTATGTAAACTTTTGATCGGGGTCATTTGGGTAGTTTCTGTTGTCATTATGATTTAAAAAGAGTAAACACAGTTAATTGATAATACATGGCTTCAGCCAAACACTAACCATGAGCGAAAGAAACGTTTTTGTGCTATCATTCACATTCTCTGAAAAATGGCCAAGAAATTAAAAATTCTGCCAGGGTATGTAAACTTATGAGCACAACTGCATATAGAGTCAATGAATATTTAAAAAAAATCTAATTGCAGGAAATCCCAAGCCTACCTTAATAAATTTTCAAGATGATTAAAGATATTGAAATGACCATTTCAGAAACAGTTCCAAAATGCTTCCAAACTCGCCTTAAAAAGAGAATAAAGGCTAAGATTTAGTATAAAGGATCCCATCACAAAGATGGTAAACATCAAATCTGAGTTTTAAATACCTGTTATTTACTGAGGCATCAAAAAAAAAAACCTTCCTTCCTTCTATGGATCAAGCCTAACACTGAATGAAAGTTACTTTCCTTTTATATCCCCCTCCAGACCGTCTGAGGACAAACCATTGGCTGGATTTAAAAGAATCCGATCACATAGGAAATTACATTAAGCTCTGGTCCAGCGCGCTGGAAATGACACCACGGCGGCCACAGATAACCAAAAAGGAAGTGAGGTATCGCATAGAGTAATTCACAAACTTCCTGTGAGGTGCTATGGTGGCCAGAAGGAGACAGAAAGGTCAATCCTAGCAAGGGATGGAAAAATAAATGCTGAAAAGCCTGTTGACAGAATTTTTTTGTATTAAAACAAGGATTTTAAGAAAAGCCAGCTATATCGGCACTCATAAAATAGAGGATACTAATAACCACAAAATAAGTAAACCACACTGTGAAAAAAGATTCAAAACCATACATGATGGGAATCTTATTGAACAAGGTATTATTTTAGTAAATGAATTGATTAACATTTATATGGTACCAAAAATCAGACATCGCAGAGTGATTATAGCAGTCACAGTCCATATTTTACAATAAATTATAACAAGATTTACTACAGGTAAATAAACAAAATTGAGAATAAATGTTACAAAGAAATATAACATTTCTAAACCAATGGCACAATCCCTACAGAAAAGGCTTAAAACTTAAAGACTCATTCAAGCCTGGGTGCATAGTAGCAGATAAATTGCGTATCCATTTTTATTCCCATTGAAGGAGTATCCTATCTATGTCTCTACCCCTTCCGCAATCTGGTACATGTTACAGTGCAAAAAAAATGAATTTTTGAGGCATGATATAGCCCTATATGCCTGCTAATCAGAGTTTCCATCTTCTTTTCATGCAATAACTTTACATGATCTCTTATTCTATAAAAGAAGGGCCTTTTGGTTTTACCCACATAAAAGGCATTACAAATACATTTCATGTAGTAAACCACACCGATTGTTTTGCAGTCTGCGAAAAAATTAGGTTTGCAGACTTGACCATTAGGAAGGGTTATCTCTGCAGTATTAGCAAGCCGCAGAAATCACACCTTCCACATGCATAGGTCCCTTTACATCTAGATTTTGTTTTAGATTGAAGATGACTAGGTACCAATTGATCTTTTAAAGATCTTGATTTGCGGTAAGTGATTTGAGGATTCTCTCCTATATATTTGAACAGAATGTCATCTGTAGCAAGTAAATGCCAATTTTTTTGAATGATTCTATGAACCTTTTTGTGTTCCCCTGCAAATCTTGTAATAAGACGCACAGGTTGTCCAGCCTTAGACGTTTTTTGACAATGAAACTTTTTCAAAACTTTTTCGATCCCTCTGTTTTACTCTCCGATAGGCTTTTTTCAGACAGGTTTTTGTATAACCTCTATCTAAAACGAGTCTGAAGTGCCTTAGCTTCCTCATCCATACTACAATTCCTCCTTAGTCGTAGATATTGACTATAAGGTATGCTCTGGATTAGAGACTCAGGATGTGAACTGGTAGCATGCAAAATCGTGTTGCCAGCTAGTGGTTTTCGATAAAGAGATGAACCAAGAGTGCCATATGGATTAGTGTAGATATTAATATCCAAAAAAATCTATAGATAGATTGATGATACAGTATCTAATCTATAGATAGAGTAAATTTTAAATTAAGTTCATTTGATTCCAATCTTTTAAAAAATTGCATCAATTCATCCTTGGTTCCTAACCAGATGACAAACATGTCATCTATGAATCTCCACCATAGTAACACCCTCTCAAAGTCAGCAGCAAATTCAGCTGAAGAAAAGATCTCCCGCTCCCACCCCCCCAGGTACAGGTTGGCATATGATGGGGCCCATTTAGTCCCCATCGCAACCCCCTGCACCTGGAGGTAGTGGTAGTTTGGATTTGTATAGAGAAGGAGGGGGAACATTTCTTGGAGACTGGGAATCTATGGACAACAAAGGATCAGATACTGTATCATCAAGGGAATCGTCTAGGGGATTTCTCTCACCCCATAATTCCATGAGGTAATTTATGGCTCGAATTTCATTTATAGTTTTGTCCCTCCAAATTTCTTCAGAAAGATTTTGATTGCTGGAAACTGAATGTTCTTTGTCATAAATGAATTTGAGCATCAGTTTCCGGGCAAATAGTTTGCTATCCTTAATTATTTCAAAGGAATCAACCTCCTGCTCTGGACAAAAAGATAGACCAAGGCTAAGAACTCTGATCTGATCCTCCGTCAGAGAGCAAGAAGATAAGTTGATTACCTGGAAGCCACTTTGCTTGCTGATTTGGTAAGGATAGGTGCAGTGGGAGCCTTTTTGGGCTCTTGGGACAGCTGTGGTGAGAAAATTGGGGCATTTCGAAGATCCCCCACAAGAAGGATCTGTGATGATTCCCCCGAAGAGGGAGTTAAATTAGATTGGCTCACCTGTCAAGTAGCCATATTAGTGGTAGAAGAAGTGGAAGAAAAAGACGAAGTGTTGCTCCCAACACCTGAAGGAAAAGATATTAGTGTAGAGGGGGAAGGTTTATTCTGTGAACGGAGACCTGCTCACGTAGTGTCCTGTGGATACCGTTTGGAAGCGGATGACTTCTGTGCAGATTGATCCTGTTTGCGTTTTAATGAGCCATTTGAAGAACCTGGTTTGGAACCTAGCTGTTGGGAAGAGAGCAACTGTTGTCACATCGGGACCAGATCATCTCTAACCTGACAGAGTTTGGTTGGCTGTGGAACAGGGAGAAAAGTAATCTGGACCCGACACAGTCCCTAATATTCCTCGGGGCACAATTCGACACGGTGAAGAGCACCATCTCCCTACCTCTGGAGAAGATTTTGGTGATCTGGGACAGAATTCACCTTGCAATGTCATCTTCCCTTCTCAGAGCTTCACAATGTCTCAGAGTAATCCACACCATGGTAGCCACAGCCCCTATGGTGAAATAGGCACAATGGAAGGGCCCTTTCAGAAGGGTTTTCTCCAACAGTGGGATCCGGAGTCGCAAGACCATCTTGTTCAGATAACTCTTTCCATGCGGGAGAGCCTCCCCTGGTGGTTGCAGCGGAAAAATCCCCTCAATTGCCATTCCATAGCACCCGTCTCCTGGATTACAGTGACAACGAATGCCAGCAACAGAGGTTGGGGCGCTCTCTGTCTGTCGGAGGTAGCCCAAGGCAAATGGGATTTCCCATCCCAGGGTGTAGTCTCGAACTGGAACTCTGAGCTGCCTTCCATGCCCTTCAAGCATTTCTCCACTTGACATCAGGAGCCTCAGTTCTCTTAAGGCTAGACAATATGAACGCAGTTTCATATATAAAGAGACAGGGGGCACCCGCAGTCTCTGCTTACTGAAAGAAGTCCGATCATGCCCTGGGCCCAGGCAAACTTGTCAAATCTGACAGCCGTTTATCTTCCCGGAATTCAAAATGTCCAGGCAGACTTCCTTTCATGGGTCTCCCAGGACAACAATGAATGGTCTCTCCACACAGAAGTTTTCAACTGGATCCTGTCTCTGGGAATGATGCTGGAGGTAGATCTGTATGCATCTCCCTGCAACGCCAAACTGAGGAAATACTACACAAGATGTCGTTGTCCCCAGGCCTTCGGAGTGGATGCCCTGATGGACCAGTGGCGATTCCACAAGGCTTATGCCTTTCCCCCAGTTCCGGTCATTCTCCGGTTTCTATAAAGGCTCAGGTGGGAAGAAGCTGACGTAGTGGCAATCATTCCGTATTGGCCCAACAGACCCCTCCTGATACAGCTCAGTTACCGGACCCAGTTCCTCTCCCTTCCAGACCAGATCTCCTGCTGCAGGGAACATCTGTTCACCCATGCCCATCCCATCTCCATCTGATGCCTTGGTGGTTGAGAGGGGAAGGCTGGAAGTGTTAGGATGTCCAAGTACAGCGATTGCTACCTTGCTAAATGCCAGAAGCCTCTCTTCAATAGAGTTTACCAAAGAATTTTGGTCGAAGTTTGTGGATTATGTCTCCTCTACTGGTGGTTCCTGTAACGATCCAAAGATAAAGGATATTTTGGGCTTTCTACAAACAGGCCTGGATCTGTCCTTATCCGTGAGTTCTTTACGGGTTCAGGTTTCCGCAATCTATGCCTTCACAGGTGTATCCTGGGCAAGACACCCTCTTACGAGACAGTTTTCCAAGGGAGCAATGAGGCTTAGACCTCAAAGAAAGCCGCAGCGCTTCCGGGACAGGTCAGAACAACTGTGATTGGGGGATAATCGGGATGAGGACGTGAGGACGTGACTGGCCTCATGGAGGGAGTGGCCTGCCCCGATTAACAGCAGACGGCCAGAGCAGAGCAGAGCGAGAGCACGCTGAGTGTGAGGCAGCGTGACTCCCGTGTAATGATTCCCCAGTGTGAGGTATGTGCCGCAGCAGACGGCCGGCGTCCCCGGAACTGACAGCACAGCCACTTCATTGAAGCGCACAGAGAGCCGGAAGACACCGCTGTTTGTCGGCTCCTCGCTCCCCGCCGCCACCCTCTCTCTCCTCTGGTTCCCCATCTTCCCGTAAGTCCTGGAGCCCGGCAGAGCAAACAGCAGCTGAACCTACACGGCTACATGAACACCGGAGGTAAAAGACACCCCCTAGAAACCTTCCCCTGGATCATCATTAGTTCGGGTAAGTCCCCCTAAAGGGGAAATAATTGCGCAAATAGCCGAAGCCTGAGACGGAGATCCTACAGGAGGGGGTGAGTGTTACCTATGATCTGCCTAATCAAATGAGTTCTAGAGGAGGTATGTATATGCAAACCACTATTGGAAAACCATTGGAAAATTGAGAGAAAGTTTTGTGATATATAATTTTTATCTACTTTAAAGACTTAAACAACATCACCGGGTATCTGTCCCTATTTTACAATCTTCACTGCTCTATTTACCCACATTAAAAGAAAACAGGTAAATAAGCCATAACCATGGAATTTCTTTAAAAACACAGAACTTTTTTCAACTGAAATCGCATGCCTGCGAAAAGACACCATAAAAAAAGGGACTCTTTACGAGTTGAAGCGTTGTCTCCCCCCCCCCCTTAATATATTTGTTCTTTGTTCCCTTTTATTCTATTTTTTTTTTTAATTTAGTATTTTTCTCCCCTTTCTGGGGTACAAAACAGATTGCTCTCCTACAAATTAAAGGGGTAAACGGGATATAAGATACGAGATACGTAATAAAACTTGATTAACAAAGACTTATATATTTATATTGTATTGTATTGATATATCGTTACCAACCCGCATCTCCGGTGCTATACCAACAAGGTCTCCCTAGACTTCTTTTTTTTTTTTTATTATCTTATATTCTCTTCCCTCTATACTTCTTGATCAGGGGGAGGGAGTAGAAGGGGGGAAATTGATTATACGATTCCTTATATTTCTTACATTCAATAGAACTTTAAAATAATTAAACAATAAAATACCTTAGTACCCATGATATAGCTGTATAACATGGTTTGCATAATCCTATAAGGATCGATGAAGCAATAAGGGATATAGATTCCGGACTATAAGATCTAACGAACCGTTTCCTATTAGTTTAGAACTTTAGAAACTCAGCAAAGGGGGTAGCCTGGGGAGTGGGAAGACTAAGAGAAAAAAAGGGGAAAGAAGAGAAAAGGAGAATATAGTATGAAAGGCAAGACTAATAAAGGAGGTGAACCTAAAACCCCCAAACATAAAGCAAACACGAGCACAATTAAACATTATATGGTAAAAGGTCTAAGCCCTAAAAGCCCAGGCCCAGGTACAGAAAAACAACAAATGAGCAAACAAACCAGAAAAAAGGATACAAATAAAAAAAAGGAAGAACCTGCCGAAGCCTCAGTAGGAGAGGTAACCTTGGAGACGGTAACAGATAGCAGTACCTCAGAGGAACAAGCTATGAACCCCCAGCTGCCAACGAAAAATGAAATCTCAGAGATGTTATCCCGCATAGAAAATTCAATCAAAGAGGATATTTCAGCACTTCGATTAGATGTAGGCCATCTTCTAAATCGCATTGAGGAAATCGAGAATAAAACAGACAACCATATCCAAGAGATATCAAGGATGCAAGAACAACTCAAAGAGACAAAGCTGAACCAGAGGAGATTGAACCATAAATTAGAGGAATACGAGAACCAAAATAGAAGGCGGAACCTAAGGATACGTGCCCTAGCGGAAGAAAACGGGGAAGACCTGAGGGAAACAATAAAGGATATACTCAGCCCGATCTGGAACAAGGGCCCTGGTAAAGAGCTGAAAATAGACAGGATACATAGAGTAAGGAAACCCCAACATATACCAGTAGAAAGCCCTAGAGACATCCTGATAAAATTTCAGAACTACGAGGATAAAGCAGCGATATGGAGCAACCTAAGGGGAAAACCTCCAGTAAAAATCAACGGTACAGAACTACAAATATATTTGGATCTGGCCCCGGAGACGTTAGCCAGGAGGCGAATCCTCAGACCATTACTAAACCAACTAAGAACAGAAAATGTGAAATACACTTGGGGGTTCCCGGCTTGCTTAATAGGCTACAGAGAAGGCAAATCCGCGAAACTGAGATTTCCCGAAGAGCTCCCAGATTTTTGCGCCAAATTAAACCTACAAGAGATCGAGATTCCAGAGTGGTCACAAAGAGAAGGCCTAGGATAAAGCGCAAGCACTGGGGTTTTTTGTTTTGTTTTTTGTTTTCTCTCATTTTTCTCTTTTGGGGGTTAGCGGGGGTGGGCGGGGGGAGGGGACCTCGCGTATTTGAGGGAGGAGAGCTCTGCCCGGCATACGCGCTCCACTCCCCTCCTGGGATTAGCCCGTGGGAGGGGCGCGGAGCGCAGAGTGGGCGCAGAGTCACACTTTGAGTATAGAAGACCTGGGATTGAGATGAGATTTGTCTCAACCCATGATCTAGAGGTCAGTAGTGACCAGGAGGTGGGAGGGGGGCGGGGGGGGGGAGGGGGTTGGAGAGGGTGGGAGGGCAGAAGGGAGGGATCCAGAAATACCTCTTTTCTTACTACAAAAATGAAAGAAAATGATTGTAAATTAAGTACCTAACGTACAATGTCCGTGGATTGAATATTCCTGCTAAGAGACACAAGATACTAAAAGAACTTAAACAATACCACGCAGATATAGCATTTCTCCAGGAGACACATCTCTTTCACGGCGCAAATATAAATCTATATTCCAAAGCATACCCCATATGGTTCTACGCAGACTCAAATACTAGAAAAGCTAAGGGGGTTGCAATTGGGCTCTCAAAAGAAGTTCGATTTAAAGTAGAGGATAGACTCGCAGACCCGGACGGGAGATACCTTTTCATTAGAGGCCATATCGATGAAATACGATGTACCTTGGTAAATATCTACGCCCCCAACAAAAGACCAGCGCAATATATGAAAAAAATGATGAGGATCCTCTCTGTTTGGGAGAGGGAGGGTAATATTGGCAGGTGATTTCAATATGTGTCTAAGCCCTAAAGAAGATAGTACGTCCCGTGCACAGGGGACGGGAGGGGGGTCCCTAAAAATATTGAAGCAAAAACTACACCAAAATCAACTAGTGGATGTTTGGAGAGCTCTCCATCCAAAAGTAAGGGACTACACGTTCTTCTCCCCTGTGCACGGGATGTACACACAAATCGATTATCTACTTGTCGACCATGATACCTTGACAAAAGTGATAGAAGCTGAAATAGGAATTATTACTCAATCGGACCATGCCCCAGTGACGATGATCATAGAAGACTTAAAAGTACAGAAACCAACCAGTAATTGGCAACTGAATGAAACACTTATTACAGAGAATCAAGACATAGAGAAAATACAGGAAGAATTAAAAACCTTCCACGAAATCAATGAAACCGAGGAAGTCTCACATTCGGTACTATGGGATACACATAAGGCCTATATTAGAGGCATTTTCATTTCATTGGGGGCATGGAAAAAAAAGACTAGGGAGCGGAAAATTAAGTGTCTAACAGATGAGATATATTGCTTAGAACAGCTACATAAAAAAATCGAGGGACAACGCCAAGAAATATACCATCAACTTATAATTAAAAGGGAAGATTTAAAAGAATTACTGACCCAGGAAACAAGAAAGACATATAATAAGATACTGAAGGAAAAATACCTTAGTGGCAATAAAATAGGGAAGCACCTGGCAAGATCCCTGAGGAAGGAAAAGACAAAGAATTATATAGAACAAATTCGAAACAAACAAGGCGAAATGGTGCACAAAACTAATGACATAGCCGAGGTTTTCCGTAAATACTATAGTCAACTCTACAATGTCGAGAATGGGACAAGAGAAAAGGGAAAAATAAACAAAATTAGGCAGTTCCTGGAAAATCGGGAATATCCAGAATAACACCAATGGATAGCGATGATCTAGAGAGCCCCATCACAGAGTCTGAGATAGCAAAGGCAATCACAGAGTCCCCACTGGGCAAAAGCCCAGGACCAGATGGCTTTTCACTAAAATATCTAAAAAAATTCAATGCGATATTGATACCTAGACTGTGCAAATATATGAATGGTCTTGGGGTGGAATTTGGTTTGAGCTCAGAGGCACAGAGAGCCCAAGTAACAGTTATTCTAAAAGAAGGTAAAGATGATACAAAATGTTCTAGCTATAGACCAATCTCCCTATTGAATTTTGATGTAAAGTTATATGCGAAGGTACTGGCGAACAGGTTAAAGGAAAAGATGAAAGATTTGATACATGTGGATCAGGTGGGGTTCGTCACAGGTCGTGAAGGACGAGATAATGGCATCAGAACCCTCTTACTATTGCAAAAAATGGAAATTGGGGGGCCCCCAGGTCTATTCCTGTCAATTGACGCAGAGAAAGCGTTTGACAGGGTAGACTGGGGGCTCATGACAGAGACCTTGAAGTTTATGGGACTAGGTACTAAGATACTACAGAAAATAAATGTACTATATAAGGAACCGACAGCGACAATAAAAATAAATGGAAATCTTTCATCTCCCTTCACTATGAAAAACGGAACAAGACAGGGTTGCCCCCTGTCCCCACTGTTGTTCGTGCTTTCACTAGAACCCTTATTGGCAACTATTAGATTAAATAAAGACATCAAAGGAATTAGGTCTGGGGAGGTCGAGCACAAGGCCGCGGCTTTTGCCGATGACCTTTTGTTCTACATTACCGAACCCGAGAGAACATTGCCATGCTTATTAGATATACTTAAACAGTATGGCGATATCTCAAATTGTAAAATAAACCTGAATAAATCCGAAATCTTAAATATAAATGTGCCACAAAAAGAAGCACTTGAACTACAGAGAGATTTTCCATTTCCATGGAAAAAAACAGGACTAAAATACTTAGGGATAAAACTCGCTAATTCGGTCGATAAACTTTATAGAGAAAACTATATCCCACTAGGGATGAGCCGAACACCCCCCCGTTCGGCTCGCACCAGAACCCGCGAACGGACCTAAAGTCCGTGCGAGCTTTAGAACCCTATTAGTTATAATGGATGCGAACGTTCGAAATTAAAAGTGCTCATTTTAAAGGCTAATATGCATGTTAATGTCATAAAAAGTGTTTGGGGACCTGGGTCCTGCCCCAGGGGACATGTATCAATGCAAAAAATTTTTTTAAAAACGGCCGTTTTTTCAGGAGCAGTGATTTTAATAATGCTTAAATTGAAACAATAAAAGTGTAATATTCCTTTAAATTTCGTACCTGGGGGGTGTCTATAGTATGCCTGTAAAGGGGCGCATGTTTCCCGTGTTTAGAACTGTCTCTGCGCAAAGTGTCATTTTTGAAAGAAAAAAAAGCTATTTAAAATCACTCGCGGCTAATGTTAATTCACGGCTCCCGTAACACAGAGAACAGTGATTCATTGAAACTCATTCATAAAAAAAAGTCATTGATAAAAAAAAAAAAAAATGAAAAAAAAAAAAGCGTAGGGGTCCCCCCAAATTCAATAACCAGGCCCTTCAGGTCTGGGATGGATATTAAGGGGGATCCCAGCCAAAAAAAAAAAAAAAAAATGGCGTAGGGTCCCCCTCAAAATCCATACCAGACCCTTGAGGTCTGGTATGGATTTTAAGGGGAACCCTAGCCAAAAAAAATGGCGTGGGGTCCCCCTCAAAATCCATACCAGACCCTTATCCGAGCACGCAACCTGGCAGGCCGCAGGAAAAGAGGGGGGGACGAGAGCGGCCCCCCCTCTCGCCTGAACCGTACCAGGCCACATGCCCTCAACATTGGGAGGATGCTTTGGGGGTCTAAGACCCCTAAAGCACCTTGTCCCCATGTTGATTAGGACAAGGGCCTCTTCCCCACAACCCTGGCCGGTGGTTGTGGGGGTCTGCGGGCGGGGGGCTTATCGGAATCTGGAAGCCCCCTTTAACAAGGGGACCCCCAGATCCCGGCCCCCCCCCTGTGTGAAATGGTAAGGGGGTACAAAAGTACCCCTACCATTTCACCAAAAAAGTGGCAAAAATGGTAAAAATGACAGGAGACAGTCTTTGACAATTCCTTTATTAAAATCTTCTTTCTTCTTTCTTCATCCTTCGGATTCTTCATCTTCTCCTTCCTTCATCTTCTTCCATCTTCTTCTTCCATTTTCTTCTTCCTCCGATCCGCTTCTTCTTGCGCTGGTCTTCTCGTCCTTCTCGTCCGGCATCTTCTTCCGTCGGCGTCGGTGTCGGTGTCTTCTTGGGCCGCTCCGCGCAATGGGAGGCTCCCGCTGTGTGAGGCTCCGCTCCATCTGACAGGTCTTTTAAAACGGAGGGCACCTGGTGACCCCGCCCCCCTCTGACGTCATGGGGAAAGCCATCATGGAATTCCCCATGACGTCCCTGTGCGTCAGAGGGGGCGGGGTCACCAGGTGCCCTCCATTATAAAAGACCTGTCAGACGGAGCGGAGCCTCACACAGCGGGAGCCTCCCATTGCGCGGAGCGGCCCAAGAAGAGACAGAGACACCGACGCCGACGGAAGAAGATGCCGGACGAGAAGGACGAGAAGACCAGCGCAAGAAGAAGCGGATCGGAGGAAGAAGAAAATGGAAGAAGAAGATGGAAGAAGATGAAGGAAGGAGAAGATGAAGAATCCGAAGGATGAAGAAAGAAGAAAGAAGATTTTAATAAAGGAATTGTCAAAGACTGTCTCCTGTCATTTTTACCATTTTTGCCACTTTTTTGGTGAAATGGTAGGGGTACTTTTGTACCCCCTTACCATTTCACACAGGGGGGGGGCCGGGATCTGGGGGTCCCCTTGTTAAAGGGGGCTTCCAGATTCCGATAAGCCCCCCGCCCGCAGACCCCCACAACCCACCGGCCAGGGTTGTGGGGAAGAGGCCCTTGTCCTAATCAACATGGGGACAAGGTGCTTTAGGGGTCTTAGACCCCCAAAGCATCCTCCCAATGTTGAGGGCATGTGGCCTGGTACGGTTCAGGCGAGAGGGGGGGCCGCTCTCGTCCCCCCCTCTTTTCCTGCGGCCTGCCAGGTTGCGTGCTCGGATAAGGGTCTGGTATGGATTTTGAGGGGGACCCCACGCCATTTTTTTTGGCTAGGGTTCCCCTTAAAATCCATACCAGACCTCAAGGGTCTGGTATGGATTTTGAGGGGGACCCTACGCCATTTTTTTTTTTTTTTTTTTTTTGGCTGGGATCCCCCTTAATATCCATCCCAGACCTGAAGGGCCTGGTTATTGAATTTGGGGGGACCCCTACGCTTTTTTTTTTGTTTTTTATTAATGAATGACAGCTCTCTGTGTTACAGGAGCCATCAATTCATTAGCCGCGAGTGATTTAAATAGCTTTCTTCCTGCAAAAATGACACTTTTTTGCAGGGAAAGTTCTAAGCACAGGAAACCTGCCCTCCTTCACAGGCCACCTATAGACACCCCCCAGATGTGATACTGCAATGCTGTTCTAACAGCATGCACACACATATCCCCAGAAATAAAGCACATATTGTTGTCAGCAGTCAGCAGCACACTGACACGCTGACACTGTGAGTGAAACATAATATGCGAGGCCGCCGCCGCGGCGGCCTCTTATACCGTGGGGCGTGTATTAAAGCCCCTGAGCTATAATTGGCTACAGGCATCCTGCCTGTAGCCAATTATGGCTCTCCTCGCTGCCGGCGCTGTGATTGGCCAAGCATGCGGGGTCACAGTGCATGCTTGGCCAATCATCAGCCAGCATTGCACTGCGCGGGCCGCAATGCATTGCGGGGCCGCTCGCATCACACGAATTTGATGCGAGCGGCCCCAATAGTTCTGGGCTCGCCGAGCGAGCGAACACCCGGTGCTCGATTCGAACATGGGTTCGAATCGAACACCGGGCTCATCCTTATATCCCACTACTCGATGAAATCAAAATTGAAATTAAGAAAATTTCTTCAAGACCCCTGTCATGGTTTGGACGTATTAACTCTGTTAAAATGATTATTTTACCGAAGATTACTTATAAATTTCAAATGCTTCCAATCCCTCTCCCAGATTATTATTTTCAAACCTTAAAATTGATGCTAAATAAATGTATATGGCAAAATAAAAAGCCAAGAATTTCGCATACTACCTTGAGAAATAGTAAAGAGCAAGGAGGTTTAGGGGTCCCAGACCTGAAAACATACTATCAAGCGGTCGTAGTGTCAAGAGCCATCGAGTGGTCACACGAGAAAACAGATAAGCAATGGGTAAATATAGAGAGTAACACAAGTGGGGTAAATTTAAGAACGGTAATTTGGAACCCACCGCACTTAAGGGGTTTAGGCACAAACACGCAAAAAATTACAAAGCACGTATTTAAAATCTGGGATTCACTGCACAAGCGGTTTGGATGGAAATATAATTCACCTTTAATGATGTTAAGAGATAGTGATTATTTCCCACCTGGGAAAACACACAAAGGGGGAGGGGACTGGATAGGACAAAATACACAGTTGAAGGATATCACAAAAAGAGGTAATATTAAAACACTGAGAGATATACAGCAAAATATGACACAAATAAAAATAAATGACTGGGGGGGCGTGGCCTGACGTCGGAGCCGGATGGACGTGTGAGCCCGGAGCTCCGTACGAGAAGGGACAACAGCGGCACAAAACGACACACCAGAGCGGCAATCTAACGCACAAAAGAGCGGCGAAACACCTCACAACACCCGGGGCAATGTCTGGGAAGCGTAGGTCTTACCGTAGACCCCAGAGATTGACGGAATTCTACCCGCTGCATGACCGGAGGGGAGACCAAGATGGCGCTGAGGCCTACAACACGCAGAAGGCCGCGACCAAACACAAACCATCTAAACAAGGTACCAAAGCCCCAAATAAAGGTCCAGCTAGAAATAAACCATCCTCGCCATCTACCCCTTCGACCTGTAGCCCTGTTAAAGCCAAGCCCAGACTAGATGAGGACGGATTGAGCCCGGCCGCAAGCCAGGCCTCAGACTCTGGGGAAGACACGTGGGACTTGCCGGAGTCCATTGAAACGTACCCCATGCAGAACCAACCCGTGCTAGACACGGTTCTAAAAGATATGCTCCTCTCCCTGCGCAGTACATTACAATCTGACATGGCCACCTATATGCACAGACTGAATAATGACATGCTGGACTTAGGCAATAGAGTGGACCATATTGAAACAAAGATGGAGGAGTATGCGGGCACTATAAATGACCTAGTCGATGTCCACGATGACCGGGAGACAGAAATTGACTCACTCAAAGCCAAAATGGCGGACATGGAGGACAGATCCAGACGCAACAACATTAAGATCAGAGGGATCCCCGAAACTGTCCCGCAAGCGGACCTGTCCCTCCATGTAGCCGCCATGTTCAAAGCGTTGCTCCCAGACGCGAACGACCTAAATGTAACGATTGATCGCATACACCGACTACCCAAACCGGCATATCTCTCAGAACAAATACCCCGAGATGTTTTATTGCGACTACACTTTTTCCATATAAAAGAACAGCTGATGATGACTATGCGGAAGCGTGAAGATGTTCCGCTACATTACCAACAAATACAGTTCTTCAGTGACCTATCACAGTACACCTTACAGAAAAGGAAGAGCCTCAACACGGTCACCAAGGTACTACGTAACCATAAGATTATTTACAGGTGGGGTTACCCCACTAAACTCACCATCACTAAAGAAAATCGCTCTTTCACCATCACAACCGTGGAGAAAGGTATTGAATTGCTTAGAGAATGGAACATTCTTCCAGCAGAGGACTCTGACCAACTGTCTACGTGCACCCCACGCAGAGTGGATCTAGAATGGAAACAGGTGACAAGCAAGACTGCCACATCTCATGATTGACGAGATAATCAGTTCATTACCATATGTCCCTGACCAGGACAAACCCTTCACCAGGTCCGAACTAGACCCCCAACCATTTGTTACGGCCTAGTGCTGCTTTGAAGGGCTTGACCCTTCCGTTACTTAGGAAATGAGGTGCGCAACTCCTACCTCATCTACTGTTTTCTGCTTTGTTTGTCTTGTTATTTCGTTTTTTCTATTTTCTTTTTTCCTGCTCAGCACACAGCAACCACTAGAATACCTGAAGCAAGAACAACAGCCCAATCTGGAAGAACAAAGAATACAGATGAATCTCAACAAATCCTGCCCATCCAATCATCCTATTGTGAGTACTAATTTAAGCACACAATCTCTGGCACCACAGTTAAAAAGCCAAAGCACATACCCTGGACCTAAACATGGCACTTAACATAATCTCAATTAATGCCAAGGGGCTAAATCACCCCGTGAAGCGAAAGTCACTTTGGAATGAAGCGCTCCAACATCGCAGTGACATTTTATGCGCACAAGAGACTCATTTTTGTAAACAAGCACCCCCTAAGTGCTTACATAAAAATTTCCCTCACGTGTTTACTGCTAATGCGGACACCAAGACTAAAGGAATACTCATAGCAATTTGAGACACTGTAGCATTTAAACTTATTGAACAAATATCAGACCCTTCGGGCAGGTTCTTGATTTTGATATGTGAATTGAATTCTGTGACTTATACCATAACCAATGTTTATTCCCCTAACAAACGTCAAGTATATTTTTTTAACAAGGTAATGCGTAAAGTTGAGGCATGCAAGAAAGGACGAGTAATAGTGTGCGGGGATTTTAATATTACCCCAGACCCCCATATAGATTCCACTACCACTACCATTAGACATCAAAAAGCACTTCTTGAACCTATTTGCAGATGGGGCTTACACGACGCATGGAGATGTATGCACGCGGAGGAGAGGGACTTTTCCTTCTTCTCCCCACCTCATGGTGTCTACACCAGAATCGATCTTTTTTTAGTGGACCAACAAACACTCATGCATACCAAATCGACTGGTGTGAACTCCATAACGTGGTCTGATCACGCGTCTATAACCCTATCTGTAATGGGCAATTCTAATCAGGGGGCAACTCCAATATGGAGACTCAACACTTTCTTGTTGCAACAACCTGCTATAAAGGCAGAAATTCAAACCCACTTGTCAAACTTTCTAGCTGACAATGAGGGTTCGGTATCTAACCCCTTCGTATTGTGGAACGCGCACAAAGCGTTTATAAGAGGGATTATGATACAAATAGGGGCCAGGATGAAGAGGCAGAGGCAGCAAAAGTTGAATGACTTGACAAAATCGATCAGAGAGCTAGAAGGACAAAATAAACAACAGTTTTCCCAATCTAACTCCCAAAAATTAACGGCACTAAGAGCTGACCTTAGACTACATTTATTAGAACACTTTGAAAGGGCGACCAAAAGACTCAAGATGAACTACTTCACAACAAGTAACAAAGCAGGGAAACTCTTAGCACAAACTATTAAAGGATATAGATACAAACATAAAGTTCAATACATACTACACCCCACTACCAACCAAAAGCTGTATTATCCACAAAAAATTGCTGACGCTTTTAGCCTATACTACAGTAAACTGTATAACTTAAAGGACGACCCCCAGACTGCACAACCCACTGCACAACCCACTTCAGAAATTATTAAGTAAACTACCTTTACCCAAATTGACACCAGACCAAATACAATCACTGAACCTTCCATTTACAAAGGAAGAAATACATACAGCTATTGACTCCTTACCAATAAACAAATCACCTGGCCCAGACGGATTTAGTGGAGAATATTACAGGGAATTTAAGCTTACGCTATCCCCAATGTTATTACAAGTCTTCCACTCAGCAACTGCCTCTGCCTCTTTTCCACGAGAAATGCTTGAAGCACTAATAGTTGCGTTGCCTAAGCCAGGGAGGGAACCCACCACCCCGTCCAACTTTAGGCCAATATCGCTATTGAATACAGATCTGAAGTTGTATGCAAAACTTATTGCCATGCGACTTGTGGATATCTTACCTACAATTATACATCCAGACCAGACTGGGTTCACAAAAAATAGACAAACTTCAGATGCCACACGCCGCATGATTAATATTATTCACCTTGCACAGACGAGGCGAAGGCCTTCTCTGCTTCTCTCTTTGGATGCAGAGAAGGCCTTCGACCGAGTACACTGGACCTACTTAAACAAGGTACTGGCTTCCTTTGGATTCGTTGGTCCCATAGTGTCCTCTATAATGGCTTTGTACTCTAAACCATCTGCTAAAGTATATATGTCAGGAATCCTATCGACTCCTTTCGATATAACGAACGGGACAAGGCAAGGTTGCCCCCTGTCCCCCCTTATTTTTAATTTATTAATGGAACCCTTAGCCACTTGTATTAGAACTCACCCCAACATCACAGGATTCACCGCAGGGTCTCAAACTCATTCCATAAGCCTATTTGCAGACGACGTAGTCGTAATCATGACTGAGGTGGGTCCCTCCCTGGCTGCAACTCACGAAACATTAAATCTCTTCAGTCGAGTGTCTTATTACAAGGTCAATGATAATAAATCATATATTCTAGGACTAGGCCTTACCAATTCGGTTATTACACAACTTAAAGCCAGATTTCCCTATATTTGGAAAACAGATGGAATCAAGTATCTAGGGGTAACCCTAACAGACAAAGTAGAACATTTAGTCAAGGCTAACTATTCCTCCTTTTTAGGAGGACTCGCCACCAAATTACAAAATATACATAAGATAGAAATGTCATGGTCAGGTCGCCTGGCGGCCTTTAAAATGATGCTACTACCACAATTCATTTATTTGTTTAGAACACTCCCTATCCCAGTGCCAGCTAGCTTCTTCCGTATGGCGCAATCCATGATAAATAAATTTCTATGGCAGGGGAAGAAAGCTAGATGTGCCTTTCAGAAATTGATTAAAACCAAACTAGCTGGAGGGGTGGGACATGTCCTTCTTACAGATTCCCACTCGGCGGCTATCTTAGCTCAGCTGAAATACTGGTTCCCAGGGTCACACGACACTAGATGGAAAGAGCTGGAATCCCACCAATCCCCCACCCACAAACTATATGATCTACTATTAACTAGCAGATCTATGAAACAACTCCCATCAGATTTATCCCCTACCATGGTAATCTCACTTCAAAAATGGATACAATTTCTTGACGCCTCTCCACCAGGCTCAATAACTAAACCCATTCAACACCCCATCTCAGGCCTAAAATTACTAATACCTGATTTACATATTAACCATTGGGAATCCATGGGAATAACCACCATTGAGGATATTAAAATTGGCCCCACCATGAAATCTTTCAGATCTTTACAAATTGAATATAACCTACCTAATAAAGATCATTACGCTTACACACAAATCTCACATCTGTTCTCAGCTACCTTACTCGCATCCACTGATGTCCCCTGGAGAGTGCACCTTTACTTTCATAATCCTCATACCACCATTAAGGGCATCTCCTTATTCTATGGTACCTTGCATCAAAAAGACACTTTTACAAAAACCCCCTCAATGCGCACATGGGAGATTGATTTGCAATCCTCCTGGACTCTCGAACAATGGGAACACGCAGTTGCATCAACATATAAAGCCACTAGGGGAGCCAACCTATGGGAGGTATATCAAAAGATCATGCTTCGGTGGTATCTAACCCCAACGAGATTAGCTGGATTTGACCCAAACAAATCCCCTTTATGCTGGAGACAATGCAACCATAGAGGGTCACTATTGCATATCCTTTGGGCTTGCCCAAAACTAGGAAAATATTGGAATGCTATTTTTACGCTTATACAAAACTTTACTGGGGTTCGAATATCGCCGAGGCCGGGTCTAGCATTACTATCCCTAGAGATTGATGATATTCCCTTTCATTGTAGAAGTGTTATATCCCACATTCTTTTAAGTGCTCGCCTAGAATTAGTTAAAAGGTGGTTAAACGTTGAAATCCCGAACGTAACAAATGTTATCAGAACTACCAACTTACACATCAACTATGAAGTTATGTTCTTAGCATCCCAAAATAAACTTCCTTCACATTATAAGGTCTGGAAACCATGGATAGAATGGCACTCACAATATTCCAAAACTGGAAAATGATTTGCTTACATATGAGTAATGTTATCTGCAGGTATATATAAGTGCAAAACTTACTAACTAAGCTGAGCCTTCCCTTTTCCTTCTTTTTCTCCTCCTTCTCTTTCCCTTTACTCTCTTATCCTTCTACTCTCAGTTCCTCTAATCCTCACCCTCCTTTTACCTACCTCCCTTGAAATACTCAAAACGTTGGAGTATTCGTTATAGATGTTCTATAAGATTATCACAGTGTAACTCAACTGGTATGTAACCATTGTTGTCCCGTCTAAGGAAGGTATGAATATGGAGGGGCGGCCGGACCTCTGGGCGCAGTGTGTTCCCTTAGGGGCGCCCGGAGGCCCTGGTCAGCCACTCCCTGTGTTTACTGTAGCATAAGGGACTAAGTTAAAGAACGAGCCCATTTAAGGGACGTTCCAGAGTTATCACTTAATAGTATATAAGCGAAGCAATGCAAATACGACCTGTATATAGTTCAATGTATATCACTCTGTTATTGTGATGTTCTTGTACAAACTTGTTGAAAAATTATTATTTTGTATGACTTATTCTCTTTCAATAAAAATTATTGATTTAAAAAAAAAAAAAAAAATGACTGGCGGTACCTACAGCTGACACACTTTATCAGAAAACTACCCCAACCAATTAGAACAAAAGAGGAATATACGCCATTAGAAAAAATAAGTGAGGATACGGGGAAAAAAAAGTAGTATCTAGACTCTATAAAGCTTTTTTGATGGAAGCACACCAGGAGGTGCCGCCTTTCTTTATAAAATGGGGAAACGAATTAGGCTCACAAGATTATAAGCATAGGATTAATACAATTTTAAAACGTACCCATATCTCGGCAACTGACACTCCGACCGCAGAAATTAACTATAAATGCCTCTCTAGATGGTATATGACACCGGATAAACTAAATAAATTCCAACCAGACAGCTCACAAAACTGTTGGAGAGGGTGCTTGGAACGGGGCACAATGGCACACCTATGGTGGGACTGGCCAAAAATAAAGAAATTTTGGAGAGAGATCTTGGAAACCATAAAAGAAATAAACGGGGTGACGTTACTAGAAGAACCATGGATATGCTTATTTCACGGAACAGGAGAACCAATTAAACAATACCTAAAAACTCTGACTCCTCAGATGCTAAACGCGGCAAAGGGATTAATCCCGAAAAAATGGGACCACGAAGAAGCACCGACTAAAAGAGAATGGATCCTGAGGATTGAAGAAATATACCAGCTAGAAAAACTAAGATCGACGGGACACGAAGGGAATGGAGGAGACATAAGTAAATGGGAATGCTGGTAGGAATTCAAACGGACATGGAGTTACGCAGAAATCATTATGTAATACCACGAAAAGGCTTATTATGGCCTTATTGGTAGTTAGAAGATGAGAGGTATTTTGGGGGGAAGGGTAGGGGCGGTTTGGGGGGGAGATAAGGATTTGCACTTATAAAGAAAGCATTTAACACTTATACGGAAATAAATACAATAATATATACAGGATTAAAATCAAAACTTTATTGTTTATAAATAATGGCAAGAAAAATTCCACAATGATGTGAAAAATCATGAGAGATATAAATGAATGTTAAGTTGAATAACAATCTCTTAAATACTCGCTGAAGTGGAAAAAAAAAAAAAAAAAAAAAGACCTCAAAGAAAGCCAAGATTTTCCAAGTGGATCTTCCCCTTGTCCTAGATTTCTTTTCAGGAGATTTTCAACATCTGGATCAATTGTCTATGAAAGACCTTTCTCTTTAAGCTGTTTTCCTGGTAGCCATAACATCGGCTAAAAGGGTCTCCAAGATGAGCTCTCTAGGATTCAAGGAGCCATTTCTTACTTTCTTCCTTGATCAGGTAGTCT
Organism: Lithobates sylvaticus; assembly: GCA_028564925.1. Classification (NCBI taxonomy): domain Eukaryota; kingdom Metazoa; phylum Chordata; class Amphibia; order Anura; family Ranidae; genus Lithobates; species Lithobates sylvaticus. The sequence continues at coordinate 100,708,147 of CM053032.1, read as the reverse complement.
TGATTCCCATGTTAAGATTAAATCCTAAAGTGACATCTGTATTCCACGAGAATCAAAAGATTTTTCTTCCAACTTTTCAGTCAACTGATGCTTCTAGCATTCACCCTCTTGATGTTGGAGAAGTTTTAAGGCAATGGAAGCCACAGCTCCTTTTCGGCAGTCGGATCATCTATTCATTTACTTTCATGGAAAAAACAGAGGATTGCGTGCTTTCTCCAGAACCATCGCAGCCTGGATTGTTCAGGCCTTCCAAGGGGCGTATAAGGCTAAGGGTCTGGCTCCTCCAGAGTTAGTGACTGCTTACTCTTCCAGGAGTGTTTCTTTGTCGTGGGCAGTTTCCCGTCATGTATCCGTGGAAGTGATTTGTAAAGCAGCCTCATGGTTGTCGATAAACACATTTATTTATCTATTGTGTTGAGCCAGCTGCTCTATCTTCAGTTAATTTTGTTCTGAATGTCTTATCTGTTGACAGTGCTAATTAAACCTTTTTTCTTTAAACCAGCAATTTCCCACCCGGGTGTGTATGGCCAGTTATTTCCCATACGTAGGCTGCCATGGAGTCTGTCAGGAAAATTAAAAATTTATGTCAAATACTTACCGTAATTTTCTTTTCCTGATGGACTCCACGGCAGCAGGAGTTCCCTCCCATTTGCTGGAGTAGGCTACGTTATGGAACACGGTCTCTGTCTAGATGCAAATATTTATGGGAGTGGGGTCCTATGAGGTATGAGAGGTGGGATTAGCCCATACGTAGGCTGCCATGGAGTCCATCAGAAAAGGAAAATTACGGTAAGTATTTGATATAAATTTTCCGTTTTATGTTTTTGGTTGTAACATGAAGAAATGTGGAAAATGTCAAGGGGTATGAATAATTTATCAAGGCACTGTAAGTACAATCGTGAGATTTTGTTTATAAGGAATGAGTCATTGTGATGTATGATCCACATAAATTGTATGCATTGCTTCTCCCAAACCTTGGTAATAGTTTGGCAGCCAGCAGGATCTGCTGCCAATCTTACTCAGCCTGGTGTCATTAAGGTCTTTTTCCCACTTGGAAATGTAAGTGTGAGCTGTTGTGGTGTTAAAGGAGAAGTCCAGCCTGAGATTTTTAGGCTGGGCTTCTCCTAAGGGTCACAGGAGTGCAATTTGTTTTGCACTCCTGTGACCCGTTTTCAGCGGAGAGCGGTCTAAAGTCAACTCTCCGCTGATGTCATTGGAATCAGTCGAGGCAGCGCGTCATCCCAACTTATAGAGTCTGGATTTGCCAGCTGCCTGGACTGATGGCAGTCTGAGCCTCTCAGCGAGCAGACGGCCCCTCCACAGCTCAGCACTCCAATGAGCGTGGAGGAGCAGAGCAGGAGAGATGCTGACCGATAGTCAGCAGCTCTCCGGGGAGGTGAGAGAACCGAGCCATTGGCGATGTTTGGTGGCTCAGTTTTCAGTGAATAGGTGGCGGGGGACAGATGCAGCATCGTTCTAATGCTGTATCCTTCTAGGTAAGTATGATTGTGCAAAAAAGAAAAAACAAACCATATATACTCGAGTATAAACCGAGTTTTTTCAGCACATTTTATTGTGCTGAAAGTGCCCCCCTTGGCTTATACTTGAGTCAAGCACTTTTCTGCAGCAGAAAATTACATTTTCTGACCCGACTTTGGGGCCCCGTATCTCAGGCCCTCTTGGTGCTTGGTGCTAGGACCCCCAAACTCCAAACCCAGTGGAACCAACACTACAACATATCCAAAGATGGAGTTCCTAGCACTAAGTGGCCCCGAGATACGGGGCCCCAAAATCAGTTCTGAAAATGTCATTCTCTGCTGCAGAAAAGTGCTTGACATTTTTTTGGGGCCCCATATCTCGGGCCCTCTTGGTGCTAGGAACCCCATATTTGGATATGTTGTAGTGCTAGTTCGATTAAGTTTACCAAGCATACCAAATTTAGGGCTCCTAGCACCAAGTGGCCCCAAGATACGGGGCCCCAAAGTCGGTCAACTGTGTCCGAAGTCGGTCAACTGTGTCCATCTGCAGCAATGTTATTTCAGGACCCTTTGGGTCCAGAGACCCTAAATTTTGGATGCAGATAGGAACCCTTAACTATCAAGTTTGAAGTTTGGGGGACCTATGGCGGCAAATGGGCACAGTGAGGCATGCAAATGGGCACAGTGAGGCTGCAAAAGGGCATTGTTGACCCTCTTTTCCACTTACAGTAGCTGCACATTTCTCACCCTAGGCTTATACTGGAGTCAATAAGTTTTCCCATTTTTTTGTGTTAAAATTGGCGCCTCTGCTTATATTCGGGTCAGTATATACGGTACTTCTCTTTTAAGGCAAATGAGATGAGAGTAAACAATGGAGATCAATTTGGGGGAAAGGGGTATATGATAGTAAATGTGTTCAAAGAGAAATTATCTGGTAGAAAAGTTTATATTTGATGTCAATGTGGCGATCCACTGTTTAATTTGCATATATAAAAACATTTCCTAGTGGGGAACTTAGAATTTCTCTTGGATTTCAGCCTAGTTGTAGACATAGTTTTCATTAAGAAAGGAGTATACTGTAGATATATGGAATTTTAAAAGCTCTATACCAATGGAAGGTGGCAGGGGATTCCAGGCCTAGTGAGATCAGGCGTTCTTTTTAAATCTCTTGCCAAACTCATACCACCATAACCTTCTGTCAGGTTGCACCTGCATACACTCTAAGTAGGTTGTAGTCATTGTAACCTAATCTGGAACACTTGACTCTAATTTCATAGATTTCAAGAGGTGATAAATATAAGGGTGTACTTCATGTTTGCTCCTGACAAATCAAAATTTTTGTTAATTAGCCTCTTTAGGACCGCCCACATTGTACTGCAGATGGGTGACTCCTACACGCACAACGACGTACCTGCACTTTTTTTTGTAAAAAGCGGCGCATAATACACACATTAACATTTGTTAGGCACATACTTAACCCCTTGATTAGCCCAAGATATTACCCCTTCCCAGCCAGTGTTGTTAGTACAGTAACAGTGTATAGTATTATCACTGATCGCTGTGTCACTGGTGCTGTCAATGTCAGTTAGTCAGTTCCCACCCAGTGTCATCTAGTGTCACTAGCAAAAAAGTAAAAAAGTATTGTTTTGTTTCTTTTCCAAATTTTTGGTACTTTTTCTGTTTAAATATTTAAAAATAAATAAAACCCCAGTGGTGATCAAATACCACCAAAAGAAAGCTCTATTTTTGTGTGAAAGAAAATTATACAAATTTAATTTGGGTACAACGTTGCATGACCGCGCGATTACTAAACAGCAAAAAATGGCCCGGTCATGAAGGGGGTAAAACCTTCTGGAGCTCAAGTGGTTAAGATTATGAGCATGAATACAACATGTAAATTTTATGTGTCATTTGTTAAAGTTTGTTAACTGTGCCTGTAGTCACTGCTTGAATGAAGATCTAATGTTTGCCTGTTCAGATTTGTTGAAAAAGTCATTCATTTCCATGGGGTTACATAGTTACATAGTTAGCTAAGCTGAAAAAAATCCATCCAGTTCAACCATAAAAAAAAGAAATAATAAATAAAAATAAAAAATATCGTACAATCCAATATACCCAATTCTATACCCACAGTTGATCCAGAGGAAGGCAAAAAAAACCCCCAGCAGAGCATGCTCCAATCTGCTACAGCAGGGGAAAAAAATCCCTTCCTGATAACCCAGTTATATTATGTACATTTAGGAAAGTATCCAGGCCTTTCTTAAAGCAATCTACTGAGTTAGCCAGAACCACCTCTGGAGGGAGTCTATTCCACATTTTCAAAGCTCTTACTGTGAAGAAACCTTTGCGTATTTGGAGATGAAATCTCTTTTCCTCCAGACGTAAAGAGTGCCCCCTTGTCTTCTGTGTTGACCGTAAAGTGAATAACTCAACGCCAAGTTCACTATATGGACCCCTTATATATTTGAACATGTTGAACATGTTGATCATATCCCCCCTTATTCTCCTCTTCTCAAGAGTGAATAAATTCAGTTCCTCTACTCTTTCCTTATAGCTGAGCTCCTCCATGCCTCTTATCAGTTTGGTTGCCCTTCTCTGCACTTTCTCCAGTTCCCGATATCCTTTTTGAGAACTGGTGCCCAAAACTGCATATTCTAGATGAGGTCTTACTAATGATTTGTACAGGGGCAAAATTATATCGCTCTCTCTCTGGAGTCCATACCTCTCTTAATACAAGAAAGGACTTTGCTCGCTTTTGAAACCGCAGCTTGGCATTGCATGCTATTATTGAGCTTATGATCTACCAAAACCCCCAGATCCTTCTCCACTATGGATTCCCCCAGTTGTACTCCCCCTAGTATGTATGATGCATATTCTTAGCCCCCAAGTGCATAACTTTACATTTATCAACATTAAACCTCATCTGCCACATAGTCGCCCAATTAGACAGAGCATTGATGTCGGCTTGTAATGACGTTATTCCACTGCATAGCTTGGTGTCATCTGCAAAGACAGAAATGTTACTTTTGATCCCAGACCCAATATCATTTATAAAGATATTAAAAAGTAAGGGTCCCAGCACTGAACCTTGGGGTACACCACTGATAACCTTAGACCATTCAGAGTAAGAATCATTAACCACTATTCTCTGAATTCTGTCATTTAGCCAGTTTTCTATCCATTTACAAACTGATATTTCCAAGCCTGTAGACCTTACCTTACACATGAGCCGTGTGTGGGGAACTGTATCGAGCGCTTTTGCAAAATCCAAGTATACCACGTCCACAGCCACGCCTCTGTCCAAGGTTTTACTTACCTCTTCATAAAAAGAAATCAGGTTTGTCTGACAACTTCTGTCTTTCATGAACCCATGCTGTCTGTTGCTTAACCACTTGCCTACCAGGCACGAACACCTCCTTCCTGACCAAGCCATTTTTCAGCTTTCAGTGCTGTTGCATTTTGAATGACAATTGCGCGGTCATGCAACGCTGTACCCAAGTAAAATTGTTATCATTTTTTCCCCACAGATAGAGCTTTATTTTGGTGGTATTTGATCACCTCTGCGGTTTTTATTTCTTGCGCTATAAACAAAAGAAGAGGGACAAGTTTGAAAAAACATAATATTTTTTACTTTTTATTATAATAAATATCCAATTTTTTTTTTTTTTTTCCTCAGTTTAGTCCGATACGTATTCTTCTACATATTTTTGGTAAAAAAAATCGCAATAAGCGTATATTCATTGGTTTGCGCAAAAGTTATAGCGTCTACAAAATAGGGGATAGATTTATAGCATTTTTATTATTATTTTCTTTTTTACTAGTAATGGCGGCGATCTGCGATTTTTATCATGACTGCGACATTGCGGTGGACATATCGGACACTTTTGACACATTTTTGGGACCATTCACATTTATACAGCGATCCGTGCTATAAAAATGCATTGATTACTGTATAAATGTGACTGGCAGGGAAGGGGTTAACACTAGGGGGTGCTGCAGGGGTTAATGTGTTCCCTATGTTAGTGATTCTAACTGTGGGGGGAGGGGACTGACTGGGGGAGGGGACCGATCGGTGTCCCTATGTACAAGGGACACACCATCGGTCTCCTCTCCAGTGACAGGACGTGGATCTGTGTGTTTAAATACACAGATCCACGTCCTGCTCAGTTACTGGGCAATCGCGGGTGCCCGGCGGACATCGCGGCCGCCGGGCACGCGCATCGGGTCCCCAGCCCCACGGCGGGCACGCACGCACGCCCCCTAGTGGCCAAAATGTAGACACCGTCATATGACGGCGTCCCGCCACAAGAGCCGCACCGCTCCCCTGTCAATTGACAGTGGGCGGTCGACTACTAGTTAAAATGTTTTTTTCCAGCAGGAACTCATCTATGTGGTCTTTTATTATACGCTCCAATATCTTCCCGACTATAGAAGTTAAACTAACAGGTCTATAGTTACTTGGTAAAGACTTTGTTCCCTTTTTAAATATAGGCACCACGTTCGCCCTGCGCCAATCCAGGGGTACTATTAGAGTCCCTAAAAATTAATTACAGTGGCTTTGAAATTACAGAGCTCAATTCTTTTAGGATCCGTGGGTGGATGCCATCTGGTCCAGGTGCTTTATCCACCTTTACTCTGTCTAAATATTTCTGGACCATATCACTTTTGAGCCATTGTGGACCATTCAGGGCTGTGTCAATACCATCCCCATTATGGACATGAGCTCCTCCATGCTCTTTTGTATACACAGAGCTGAAGAAATTATTTAATAAGTTAGCCTTTTATTTGTCCCCAGTCACCCACGCTAGATTATTTTGTAAAGGGCCTACATGCTCAGACCTGACCTTTTCACTATTAATATAGTAGAAGAATTTTTTGGGTTTGTCCTACTATCTTTTGCAATTTGTCGTTCGTTTTGAATTTTAGCATCCTTGATTTCCTTTACATATTCTGTTAAATTTCTTTGTAACATTTAAACAACACTAGTGTTCCTTCATTTTTATATTTTTTAAAAGCTATTTTCTTATTGTTTATAACTTTTTTAACTTTGACCGTGAGCCACATAGGTTTTATTTTAAGCCTTTTAAACGTATTGCCCATGGGAATATACTTTGCAGTGAGATCCCAAACAGTCTTTTTGAAGAATTCCCATTTCTGTTCTGTGCTCATTGATGCCAATATTCCCTCCCAGTCTAAGTCCTTGAGAGCAGCCCTCATCCTTGGAAAATTTGCTCTCTTGAAGTTGAGCCTTTTTATCTTTCCTGTATGGATTTCTTGCTTACAGCTAACATCAAATGAAATCATGTTATGCTCACTGCTACCCAGGTGTTCCTTTATCTGAACATTAGTAATAAGCTCTGCATGGTTTGAGATTACCAGATCCAGCAGAGCATCGTTCCTAGTTGGGGCCTCAATAAACTGGACCATAAAATTGTCCTGTAATAGGTTTATACATTTTTGCCCTTTAACCACTTTCAGACCGGACCATTTTGCTGGCTTAAGACCAGACCACTTTTTACGATTCGGCACTGCGTCGCTTTAACTGACAATTGCGCGGTCATGCGACGTGGCTCCCAAACCAAATTGACGTCCTTTTTTTCCCACAAATAGAGCTTTCTTTTGGTGGTATTTGATCGCCCCTGCGATTTTTATTTTTTGCGCTATAAACAAAAAAAGAGCGGCAATTTTGAAAAAAACGCATAATTTTTTCTTTTTGCTATAATAAATATCCCTCAAAAATATATAAAAAAAAATGTTATTTCCTCAGTTTAGGCCGATACGTATTCTTCTACATATTTTTGGTAAAAAAATCGCAATAAGCGATTATTAATTGGTTTGCGCAGAAGTTATAGCGTTTACAAAATAGGGGATAGTTTTATAGCATTTTTATTAATATTTTTTTTACTAGTAATGGCGGCGATCAGTGATTTTTATTGTGACTGCGACATTATGGCGGACACATCGGACATTTTTGACACATTTTTGGGACCATTGTCATTTATACAGCAATCAGTGCTATTTAAATTTAATGACACTGGCAGTGAATGGGTTAACCACTAGGTGGCAGTGTAGGGGTTAAGTGTTCCTAGAGGCGTGTTACTAACTGTGGGGGGGCGTGGCTGTGATCTAGTGAACACTGATCTCTGCTCCAATCAAAGGGGGCAGAGATCGGTGTCACTAGTTGCTAGGCAGAACAGGGAAATGCTGTGGTCCCGTGAGACCCCCATGGCGATCGAGTCCACCGGGACCCGTGACCGGACTCACGGGGGTCTTAAAGGGGACGTACCTGTATGCCCTTTTGCCTGTCCGTGCCATTCTGTCGACCTACATCGTCGTGCGCCGATTGGGACGCGGTTAACTGTCCCAGCAGTGCCATTACTCCAGGAAATTTCTGGGTAGTTAAAATCCCCCATTATTATCACCATCCCAGCCCTTGCAGCCCTTTCCATTTATGCAAGGAGCTGAGTCACCACCTCCTCGTGAACATTGGGTGGTCTATAACAAACTCCAATGATTAACTTTGAACTACGCACATCTATATGCAGTTCCACCCATAATGCTTCAGACTCATCACACTCTCTATCAACCAGGTCCTCTTTCACACTTGCTTTGAGATCACTTCTCACATAGAGACAGACCCCGCCACCTTTCCTTTTTACCCTGTCTCTCCAACATATTTTTTCCAAATACTGTATATGTTTTACTGTTACCTAGACCCCATCCAGCTTTGCAGCTGCAACCATGCAACAGCATTCTGTTAATAGTCTCTATAGTGGCAGTCTTTAGCCAGATTAATATCCCAGAAGCTTAATATTACCATTCCTGGGTTTATCTCTGAACCTCTGTGCTTATGCCTTCTGAGACCTTTCTTTGATTTTGTCCATTTTAAGAGACAGTACAAATTCTGATTGTAAAATCTGACACTTTTAAGTCAAATTGAACAAAAATGCTAAGAGAGTGCAAAGAAATAATGATTTTGATGGTCTGGAAAGTGTAGTACGAAAAGACCAAATTGCAACTTGTGTGTATTTTTTTTAAGAGTGATGGGACAATGTATGGTCAGAATTTGTGCATCAGATTATACTACAGCATAGCTCAAAGACTAAGTTCACCTTTATAGAAAAAAATCCATATATTTTTGCAGAAAACAATATTTCCTGACAGACTCCATGGCAGCCTACGTATGGGTTAAAAAAAAAAAAAAAAAACATGGGGGGAATCGGGGTAAGGGGAAAGGGGGGGGGGGGGGGGGTGGCAAGGGTAATGTCAATTATAGCCGATTTTAGGAGTGATTCGGCTATCGATCAAAACCTAGTTCACGGTTAAATGTCGCCGTAGCCTTAGCATACTAGGAATAGGGGAGGGGTTACTGGGACCTATAGACACGGGCCCAGAAAAAAGGGGCTACTGTATGGAGACAAGTATAGATCGAAACAACTTTGTTCATTTGAATCAAAGGTACATTTTTATTAGATGCATTTGTGTATTTCCCATGAAAATTAGATTCCAGACACCTGGATATCTTAGACTAACAGATTTAAACAACACTAGACAAGACATGGACAGGACACCATATGGACAACATTAAATGCAACACGTGTTACTGAGCAGCGAATTATGATCAAAAAGGTTACAAAGATGTATAAATAAATAAAATATAGTAGTATAGTCATGTAAATTTTGGAATATTCCAGATTTTGATCATAGCACTACTTGAGCTATTGTTGGAGGCAAATTATTAGTTAAGGAGGCACCACTGCTTTAATGGTTAAGGCTAACCTTAATAACATACCCACTGTCACTAAATGCGTGAATAAAAAGTTCCAGTGAAGTGGGTTTTAAATGTACATCCTTACTAATTACGGTTTATAGTTCTCAGCGAAGGGAAACCCATATTTGGTTTAATCTGAGCGACACTGAACCACAAACCAGTTATTGATTTCAGCTATCCATATTGGTCTGCGTGTTGCCAGTAAGTACCTGGATGAGATTTCTGATTACAAGCTGGGTTATTAAGTATTCAACCTTGCTGCATACTGATTAGTAGCGCTTTATAAGCAAATCAAATCAAATCAACATCTTGAGTCAGTTTGAGTCACAGATACCGGCGGTCCTTTAAGGTCCGTTAAAGTTCTATGGCAAGTGGCAATTGGCTGAACACATTTGGTAAAGGGATGTAAGTTGGTGAAGGTATGGAATTTCTCAGACAGTCATTATAAAGGTAAACTTATAACGTTACCAGGTTGGCGTCTTCCTTGTAGATGCGATATCTGAGGGTTTAATCCTTCCAATCAAGGTGTCGGATGCCAATACCTTTTGTGAGTTGCTGCTGTCCGGGATTGGGGTAGCCGTTCCGTATCCTTTATTGGGCAAATGCCAAGTTGTAGAAAGGCCCAGTGGCCATTGTAGGGTGCTCCGTGATAGCAGTTCATGGTTTCCGAGGGTCACTCGGGATCGTGCAGCGTTGCTCTCAGTGCTCAGAGCCTCCGCTCTGTGTAGTGCTGGTCAGCTGCCCGTCACGTGATGCGTGACGTGACTCATTTCGCAAGGGGCGTAGTTGCGTTTGCTTCTTCCTGACGTATGCTGGGAAGGTGTTAGAAGTCCTTTCTTATACTGTGATTTTCGAACACCAACAGGTGTTAACTTGGAAGGAGGTGATTGCACTTGGAGTGTTGTATCAATTCCGCCATTAAGCAATAGTTACGTAATTGTCATGCGAATTAAACGGCAGATTGTGCTATTCGTGCTGCATGCAGGTTTATTAACATTAAGGGAATTTGGTGTGTTAGGCATTGGGCTGGAAAACATTTGACATATAACACATAAAACAGGATCGAGTGGAAAATGAAGGTTTTTATATCACTCGACAGAAAACATTTATGTAAAGGTGAAGCAATGAGGGAACAGAGGTAATCGCATGCTTATACATTAACAGACTAAATCGACAGCTTGCCGGGTCCAGTCGACCCTGCAAGGGCCGAAATATATCAAATAGCTGAGAGTCAATAGAGATGATATCCCAAAACTGGGATTCATCTAGGCAAAAAAGGATGCAGAGGGATGCATGCTGAACCTTAGTGCTGATTATAAGAGGAATGTTGCCCACATTTTTTCTTTCTTTCTTTCCTTTGGGTGTTGCATGAATCAAAATGGGGTGAAAGATGAAAATTCCTATATAACTCAAATGAAATTATTCATATTGAGGTAAACCGGTAAAGATGCAAGAGGATCATAGCATTCTTATGCCTAAACATCCTTGATCGGTACTATATTGGGTCAATTCGCCCTATCAAAGACCGAGATGGAACTAACTGCTAAAAGACCCATGGAGATAATTTCTCATATGCTAGGATTTGTTTAGGCGGATAAGGATGCAGAGGAATGCATGCTCTTCTTTAATGCTAATTGTAATAAGGATACTTTCCTTATTTTCGTCTCTGTATGTTTCAGTCTTGAATAATCCTAAGAAGGGGGAGGTAGCGGTATAGATGGGAGCAGGAAAAAGGAATAAAAGTAGATGGATGCCGTGTTTACTAACGCTGCTTTTACTATTAACAATTCAATGGATATCCCAGATCAGTTCATCATTTCTTATTTTTATATTTATTTTTAATTTTAATTTTATTTTAATTGCTATTTCAATCTTGTGGGACTTATGTTTATAATGAACTATTCTTGGGGAAGAACATAGGCTCTAGGTGCTACATGTCCAGAAAAGCCTGGAGGTTCAGTTCTGTGTTGAGGCCTACCGGGACCAAAGATTTCAGGCGGTAGACCCACCACTTTTCTTTTTGAAGTAGTATCTTGTCAAAGTCGCCACGCCTTGTTGGCAACTTTAACGTATAGATACCTTTGACGGTTAGACCAGCTGGGTCACCTCCATGATGCAAGTAGAAATGTTTAGCCAAAGGCTTTTCTGGTATTTTACCTTTCTCTCTTATCTCTCTTAAATGCTCGCCAATCCTAGTCTTAAGCGAGCGTTTGGTTTTACCTATGTAGATCTTTGGGCAAGGGCAGGTTATCATGTAGATGACTCTAGTGCTGGAACAGTTGATAAGATCTATTATTTTGAAGTGCTCTTTCCCCAGTGCGACTGAGAAGGAGGAAGTTCGATGCACGAAAGGGCACACCTGGCATTTCGTACAAGGAAACATGCCCTTAGTTCTGGGGTAATCCGAAAGCCATGTTGAGTCCGGTACTTTGACGAACTCAGATTGCATTAATACATCACCCAAGCTCTTCGCTCGTCTGGCGACGAGCTTGGGGGTGCTACCTACTATTTTGTTGAGCCCTGGGGAGCCAGTCAGGATTCCCCAGTGTTTTTCTAGTACTGATCGAACGTCATTCCACTGAGAGCCGAAGGTTGTAATTATCCTGACTGGCTCAGCAGGGGTCAAATGAGATGTCATAGAAGTTAATTCTTGTTTTGATTTAATCTGAAGCAGACTTTCACGGTCTCTTAGGGCGGCTTTCTTTTTTGCTCGCCTAATTTGGCTATAGGAATAGCCGCGTTCTCGAAATCGGGTGTACAGCTCCTTACTTTCTTTTTTATAATCATTAGGGTCTGTGCAGTTCCTCTTTATACGGAGGAACTGACCGACCGGTATCCCATTTTTCGTAGCTGTAGGTAAGTTTGATGTTTCTCTGGTTCGAATTGAGGTTTATCATAAAATTATGTAAATCATCTAGAGAGCCACGCCATATCATCAACACATCATCGATGTACCGCAGCCAGGTTTGTACGTGGCTGCGGTACATCGACGAGGGGTACACCTCCTCCTCCTCCCATTGGCCCAGATGAAGGCAAGCATAAGAAGGAGCCCAGGCAGCTCCCATCGAAGTTCCTCGTATTTGGTGATAATACACCGTCAGGAATTGAAAGAAATTGTTTGTTAATGCAAATTTCAGTAAATCAGTGAGGCACTCGTTTTGGTGACATGCCTGAGGATATGTTGCCTCCAAGAAACTGGATACTGCTTTTATACCATCTTGGTGAGGGATAGATGTGTACAGAGATTCCACATCTATGCCTACCAGCCAAACTTCATCAGGATTAGGGTAAGGTTCCGTATTAGAAATTATGGACAAGACATGTCTAGTGTCTTGGACATATGACGGAAGGTTTTTGACCATGTCTTGTAGCAGTGAGTCCAGGTACCGACCTACCCTTTCAAGGGGACCTTGACAGGCCGAAACGATAGGGCGGTCTGGGGGGTTTTCCATGTTTTTGTGAATCTTAGGAATTATATAAAAGGCCGGCACACTGAACTCACCTACCACAAGATACTGAAACTCTTTTTTTCGTCTCTGGCGAAGTTCAGCTTTTCATTCAGTTCTTGCACCAAAATTGGGAATGGGTCTCTTTCAAGTACTTTATAGGTGGCTTTGTCATTTAATAGTCGTTTGGCCTCTTTCTCGTACATGGATTGAGTTAATAGTACGACGTTACCCCCTTTGTCACTTTTTTTTATTACAATGTTTTTAGTTTTTTGAAGATCATTAAGGGCAAGTCTCTCCCCACTAGTAAGGTTATCTTTAGAACCACTTGACCAGTAAATTTTTTCTAAGTCCCTTTGGACAAATTCCAGGAACAGATATAACCATCTGTTCTTCGATAATGGTGGCATTTTCTGTGACCTTATTCTTATATTTGTTGAGCGTCGTGAGGAGGGAAGAAGCTCAGTGCTATCGTCATTTTCGTCCAGTAAGGACATTAATATGTCCATGGCCCTTTGTCCTTCTTTATCAGTATTGGTGGTGAGTGCCTCTGGGTTGTCCTGGTCGCTATATAGGGATCGAAAAAATACTTTTCTCAGAAACAGAGCAACGTCTTTATAGACGGTGAATTCGTCCATGTTGGCTGTGGGGGAGAAAGACATACCTTTCTGTAATAGTTTTTTATGGTCGTCTGTAAGTATGGTGTCTGTCAAGTTCACTATTTTTAGATCGTCTGTGTCCTTAATGATCACACTTTGGGAAATTGGGAGTGCTAATTTCTTTTTTGGCTCCGCGTATACGTGCGTGCGCGGCTTTCTTTTGGTTTGGGCGCTGTTTTGATGTTGTCTGGAGGGGGTGGTAGCTGACTCCCTGTTTTCTCCACCCCTGCCTGGTCTAAAAAAATTACACTTTTGTGGGTATCATCATCAGACCCATTCGATTTCGACCGTCGATGTCGTGACTTTTGACGATACCCCCGTCCCCGGGACTGGCTTCTGCCCCGTCTATTTGTTAGGTCAAAAGCCTTGTCGCTCTCAAAGTCAGTGACATTGCGTTTAAATTTGGCCTGTTTTGTAATTTTTTAATTTAGTTGCGTTTTTTCTATCTCCTTTTTAAGGGTTTCGTTTTGCCTCATGAATTCCTCCTCATCCTTGAAAGCTTCCAAGTTGCCAGCACTCTCAGCTATTTGCTCCTGCAACGTAACCAGTTGATTTTTTTCTTCTTCAACAATCAGTTGCATAACAGCCACCCCATGCTCAATACATAGCTCCTTCCATTTTGGGAGGAATCCATCAGTATGTAGGTGTTCGGCTGGGATGGTTTTATCTCTTAATCCTCTCGGTACTATACGGTGATTTATATAGTTTTCCAAAGATGACACATCCCACTTTCGATTTAAATGTTTAGTCAACAGTTTTTTGTGCTCTTTAAATTTATTTTTAATTTCAGACTCTTGGTCGAAAGATTGGGGTGTGTCCGATTGGAACGCTATTTTAATTTCCCGATCTATTTCTTCACCCAACATAAAGGCCATGCCCAGGCCACACACTTTAAAATGTTAGTTCTCTGTTTAATTATAAGGTTGTATTTAGATAATGGGAGATACACCTCCTCGTGAACATTGGGTGGTCTATAACAAACTCCAATGATTAACTTTGAACTACGCACATCTATATGCAGTTCCACCCATAATGCTTCAGACTCATCACACTCTCCATCAACCAGGTCCTCTTTCACACTTGCTTTGAGATCACTTCTCACATAGAGACAGACCCCGCCACCTTTCCTTTTTACCCTGTCTCTCCATCATATTTTTTCCAAATACTGTATATGTTTTACTTTTACCTAGACCCCATCCAGCTTTGCAGCTGCAAACATGCAACAGCATTGTGTTAATAGTCTCTATAGTGGCAGTCTTTAGCCAGATTAATATCCCAGAAGCTTAATATTACCATTCCTGGGTTTATCTCTGAACCTCTGTGCTTATGCCTTCTGAGACCTTTCTTTGATTTTGTCCATTTTAAGAGACAGTACAAATTCTGATTGTAAAATCTGACACTTTTAAGTCAAATTGAACAAAAATGCTAAGAGAGTGCAAAGAAATAACGATTTTGATGGTCTGGAAAGTGTAGTACGAAAGGACCAAATTGCAACTTGTATGTATTTTGGGACAATGTATGGTCAGAATTTGTGCATCAGATTATACTACAGCATAGCTCAAAGACTAAGTTCACCTTTATAGAAAAAAAAAAAAATCCATATATTTTTGCAGAAAACAATATTTCCTGACAGACTCCATGGCAGCCTACGTATGGGTTAATCCCGCCTCTCCTACCTCATAGGACCCCACTCCCATAAATCTTTGCTCCTAGCCAGGTACCGTGTTCCTTTTTTGTCCTCCTCCTTAGGACTAAAGGGGTAGTTCTTACCTTAAGGAGTAGTTGATCCAGTCCTGGCGTTTTCCTCTTGCGCTGGCGATGAAGTGATGGCGGTGTCAGAGTCCAGTTACCCAGCTATTAGCAGGGTGGACACGGGTGATAATGTGGTGCCCTGAAGAGCTTACTATCCAGTCATTGACTGGCAAGCGGCAGTATGGCCAATCGTCCTTGCTATTAGCAGGAGGCCTCCTCTATGATGCCCGGTCGTTTCACCTGTGGATCGCGTTTGGAGGGTCAGGTCGGATCGATTTTCGTGCTGGAAGGGTATTGTATATATATTATCCATGGCAGCCTGTGTATATTTTGTTTTGTTGTGTCCCTCTATGTGTGAGTATGGCGGCTGGAGCGCATCTGCCTTCCAGTCCGCCGCTGCTCGCCCCTACTGCGCGTGCGCAAGGTCTCGATTCAGATCGAGGCTTGGTTCGCGCCTGCGCAGTTCGGACGGGACGGCGGTGGCTGCGCATGCACTCGGAGCGTCGTGACGTCATCCTCGGCGGCAGATTCAAATAGCTGTCACATACAGCTATGCCCTGGCTTGCTTTTGACACTACGGACGCCGGTTTTTCTTGTGGCAGGACTTTACTTGTGCTAAGGTATGCTGGGCTCTTACATGGTTTATGTCAGTTTGCTATATGGGTGCTTATAGCTGGTATTGTATCTTTTTGTCTGCAGTCTCATTTGAACCTGTCGCCATGGATGTGTCATCGCCTCCTAGTGGCCATCCCTTATGCCGCAGGTAGGATGGAATTATTGTTCCCTCTGCCTGTTTTGCATGGGTTGGTAGGGTGGCTTGGGAAATTAAATGTATTTTTTTCCTGTTATTTTTTCTCAGCCCTTCTAGGTCTGAATCTCGTTTGCCAGCACGTGAAGATAAATCTAGGTCACAGCGTGATCAGTCAAAGTCAAGTTCTAGACGCCCTAGGTCATCTTCTAGACACCACACGGATAAGTAAAGGTCTGGTTCTAGACACAATTCTCACCGCCATTCCGGTCGCTCGGAGAAAAAAGTCTGCTGGGGATGTAGAGCTCATGTTCCAGAGGGCAAATCTCTCTGTGAATTATGCTATTCCAGAGCTGTGAAGGAGAGAGGTGCAGGAGACCAGCAGGTGGAAGCACTGGTCAGGAAAGTTGTGCAAGAATCCCTGAGCAAAACGGATTCAGCCCACATAGCCAATCCTCCTTCAGTTCCTGCCTCAACCGCGGATGCGGTCGACCTTGAAGTTCCAGGTCCCTCTCACGACAATTTTTCGTCAAATGGATCTTCTGATAGTGAAGCTGACATGAATGAATATGGAGCAGGGTTCGATTTCTCCCAGGTTCCTCATTTGGTCAGGGCAGTTAAAGATGCGCTGAGATGGGAAGACCCAGAAGAGACTCCCTCTAAACAGAAGAAATATTTCAAGCATCTGAAAAAAGAGCGCCCAAATTTCCCCTTCTTGGGCGAACTTAGCGAAATCATTTCTGATGAAAGGGGAAAGGTTGAGAGAAAGAACTCTCTAATCTCCAAGGTGGCGAAGTGGTACCCGTTCAGGAGCGAAGAGGTGAAATACCTAGATTCAGCCCCCCTCATTGATGCGGCGCTGATGAGATTAGTGAGACATGTCACGCTTCCACTGGAAGACACAGTCTCATTTAAAGATGGTCTGGAAAGAAAGATCAATACCGATCTTAAACGGATATATATCACTGCAGGTATGGCTTGTAAACCAGCCCTAGCTCTTGCGGCTTTGTCAAAAGCCATGGAATCCTGGACGGATGATGTGGGTGCAACTTTGGGAAGTATATCCGAAGACTTGGTCAAAAACTCCCCAGTGCATGAATTAAATATGGCGTTGGCTTTTCTGGGTGAGGCATCCCTGGACATTATCCGGTTAGTATCGCGTGTTATGCTGTCCTCGGTCACAGCTAAATGTGCCTTATGGTTACGGCCATGGGTAGCGGATCCTGCCTCTAAACAGGCATGGTGTAAAATTCCTTTTGAGGGTTCCTCCCTCTTTGGGAATAAGCTGGACTCGGCCATCACACGCGCTACTGGGGGTAAGTCGGGCTTCCTACCCCAGGATCATCGTCTCTTGAATCAGAGAAGAACTCAGCCAAGACAAGATCAGGAGCGTGCTAGGGACGCACGTCGCTATAGGCCTGGTAGGGAATTCAGAAAAAATTGGAGAAGAAACCAGCCTTCAGGGCAGAAATCCGCGAAGACTACATCTTCTGGAGTCCTCGATTAGTTCTCGATCGTTGGGGACAGTCTGGGGGCTACCTGTGGGTGTTTTGAAGTTTTGTTCGAATGAAGTTGGGGGTGGGTAACATCATGTTTGATCTTAACTATACGGGTCATGCCTTTTTGTCTTCATATAAATATTAATATAAACATTACAATCTGTTGGTTTATTAATATGTAATTAATTTATATTGTTGCTTGTCTTTTTCTCTCACTACTATACACCTAAGGTTGAACATCTGAAAAATTATTTCTTGAATCTTTTAATCCGTGTGATCATGTCAAACCTTCCTGACGAAGCCCTCACAGGCGAAACATGTAGAAGTTCACTGAATACATGACCACATACCAACGATCACTGCATTACCTACGGTCACTACAGGAATATGTGTATATACCCTGTACTGTGGTTATTTGCTTGATTGTTCAACTTTTATCTATTGTTTTTGTAAAATAAAAATTATGTCTTTAAATATTAAGTTACGTACTTGTATTTTTAAGTAAATTTATTTCCCTATATAACGTACCTATAAAGTCCCATATCCTCACCCTTTTTCATATATACATCTTCTGGAGGTCGTGAAGCGACAAAGTCTTTTTGATACGGAGCCCGTCCAGGCGGAGCAGGTAGGACGATTACTGCGTTTCCAGCACGTCTGGGCAGCCACGATCCAAGATTACTGGACAATCAAAACCATTTCTTCAGGACACACCTGGATTTTCACCAATCCACCCACACATCGCTTCATTCCTACAATTCTACCACAGTTAGAAGAAAAAAGAGAAATTCTGTTATCCTACACGGATTCCCTGATATCCCAAGGGGCCGTCATTCCGGTACCAGTGGAGGAAAAATTTCAGGGAGTGTATTCCCCCCTTTTCATGGTTCTCAAGAAGAACGGGTCATGGAGACCGGTCATCGACCTAACATATTTGAACTCCTTCATCCAGAAGGAAAAGTTCAAGATGGAGACTCTATTGACCATACGACAAACGATTCAGCCAGGCGATTGGATGGTCTCAATAGACCTAAAGGACGCATATTTTCATGTGCCAATCGCGAAATATTTTCAGAGATATCTCAGGTTCGCAGTGGACCAAAGACACCTTCAATTTACTTGTCTTCCATTCGGGCTGACGACGTTGCCCCGAGTATTTTCGAAACTCCTACTGGCAGTGGTAGCTTTGATCAGGGTCAAAGGTATCCGGTTGTACCATTATCTGGACGACCTACTCCTGCTCTCGCAGGACAAAGATCAGCTACTGTCACATCGGGACCAAGTCATCTCTGTCCTGACGGAGTTTGGTTGGTTGCTGAACAGGGAGAAAAGTCATCTGGAACCAGCCCGGTCCCTGATATTCCTAGGGGCACAGTTCGACACGGTGGAGAGTACCATTTCCTTGCCTCTGGAGAAGATTCCAGTAATTCAGGACAGAATGCGCCTCGCCTTGTCATTTCCTCGCCTCAGGGCATCACAATGTCTCAGGGTAATTGGCACCATGGTAGCTACAGCCCCTATGGTGAAATGGGCACAATGGAAGATGCGGCCCTTCCAAAAGGGTTTCCTCCAACAGTGGAACCCGGAGTCCCAAGTTCACCTTGTCCAGATAACTCCGTCCATGAGGGAGAGTCTTCCGTGGTGGCTTCAACAAGAGAATCTCCTCAAGTGCCATTCCATAGCACCAGTTTCATGGATTACAGTGACGACGGATGCCAGCAACAGAGGTTGGGGAGCTCTCTGTCTGTCGGAGGTAGCCCAAGGGAAATGGGATTTTCCATCCCAGGGTATAGTGTCAAATGTCTTGGAACTCCGTGCTGCCTTCCGAGCCCTTCAAGCCTTCCGTCACCTGATATCAGGAGCCTCAGTTCTATTGAGGTTGGACAACACGACCGCAGTCTTGTATATCAAGAGGCAGGGGGGCACACGCAGTCTTTCCTTACTAAAAGAAGTCAGCCCGATTATGGCCTGGGCCCAGGCGAACTTGTTAAACCTGACGGCGGTTTATCTCCCCGGAGTTCAGAATGTCCAGGCGGACTTCCTTTCGAGGGTCTCCCTGGACAACAACGAGTGGTCCCTCCACACAGAGGTTTTCAATTGGATCCTGTCTCTAGGGGTGACACCGGAGGTAGAACTATTTGCATCACCCTGCAATGCGAAACTCAGGAAGTACTACACAAGGTGTCATTGTCCCCAGGCCTTCGGAGTAGACGCTTTGATGGACCAGTGGAGGTTTCACAAAGCGTATGCCTTTCCCCCAGTTCCGGTCATTCTCCGGTTTCTGTCAAGACTCCGATGGGAAGAAGCTGAAATAATAGCAGTAATTCCGTATTGGCCCAACAGGCCATGGTTTCCTCTCCTGATACAGCTCAGTTGCCGGGACCCAGTTCCTCTCCCCTCCAGGCCAGATCTCCTGTTGCAGGGAGCGTCTCTTCACCCATGTGAAAGGAAATAAATCAAGATTAGGGGTATTCTCTTTGCTTTGGTGTGCTGTGCAATCCGAAACCAGATCTGGGAGATTTGCCCTTTGAGATAAAGAAACATATACACAGCAAGTTTCTCTCCGAGCAAATCTAAAATCTTTATTCTTGGGTGTGAATATAAGAGGGACTTTCAGACAGTACCGCCCTTTAACAGATTATCCAATCATATACAGAGACCCACAAGTACAGTCTGACGCCCACAGTGAAACTAATTATTTCTAAAATATCACGTGCTTTACAAGAAAATGAAACTCAACAGAAGATTACAGTATTATGGAAAAACGAAACTAGATAAGCAGGACTTGAGCATATGTCACAAAATGGATGTTAGAGACACACAAAATGGAAGCTGACTATAATACAAAGAAGTAGTTAAACTAAATATCCCTTCATCCCCTAGATCATATAAGATGATCTCTACATTCTATGTTGTGCTTTAATACTTATTTGGGGCTGTGGCATAGATTGCCTGATGACTCTTCATGTATGTCATGTGAGATAGAACCTTATCATCAGGAGATCGAAGGTGCGCAATTATGTAAGTGCAACATTTAAAACAGAGGTAAAGAATCAGAGCAAGGATAAATACCATAACAAGGACAATGTCTTTTAACCATAAAAATATACCTCCAAGCTCAAATCCTGCATTGGCAAATGGGCTCCATGTTTTAGCAATGTCCCTAGCTTCCTGCTGGAGCTGGCCTCTAGTGGATGTCCCCTTTTATAATCCCCTACCATTCCCATGACAGATAACAAGGATACAAGGTAACACCATCCCTTAACATGGAGGGGCACCCAGGGATAACACACTTTCCTACAACATACATGGATACTTTGTCCCAGTGCAAAAGGTCTCTTAGCGACAAACTCATGAGTGTACTTGTCCTGTGTTGCGATTTATAAATTAGTGTAATATTTCACCTACATTTTTTAGAGAAAAATAAAAGTTATGCAAAGTACAGTTTAACCATGGGTCAGTTACTTGAAACAGTGAGCAGGCAGGGGCAGAGACTCCGGATTCGCACATGGAGATATTAAATATTGACCTGCTGCAGAAAGAGGGGTTAGTCTGTGTCTCATTCCCTAAATTAAAACACCAAACAGGGGAATGACTTCTACCTGCTATTGGAATGGTAACAATGTTGTTTATGTACAGAGTGGATATGTTAGTCAAGATCAAGAATACAGGAGGAGTCTCATTGAGAAAGGAGGAAACATTTAAAGGTACAGCCAAAAGGGCAATTCGGGCAGTACTAGGATGTAATATTATTATTATTATTATTATACAGGATTTATATAACAGTTTGCGCAGCGCTTAATATGCTACATATTCAACATTCTTCATACCCTGATTTTTTTAGCATTTTAGCAAAAGCATCTTATCAGTAAAACTATCTCCAATCTCTCTCTTGGTTCTAGCTTGTGTCAATATAATGTTGTTGTGTATGTGTGCGTGTGTTTGTGTTCCCACAGATACTTTTAATTGCACCCAAATCTTCAGGGTGGTAGATACAGTTAGTGGTGATCCAGGTGGGTAGGAACACTGTCAGAGAGATCAGGATTAGTGGGCAGAATGCCTTGTCAGAAGTCTGTGGTGAAGTAAGCGAGGTCATCTTCTCTGGCCGGACCTGCTTTCCCAGGAACTCCTTCATCTGCTTGGACTTCTGCTTGAGGGCCTCCTGTATCCAAGATCTCCTTCTTGCTCTTGGGGCTTTGGGCAACCTTTTTTACTCTGTTGGCATGGATCCAGGACTGGCAATTTTTCACTAGGATGGCTGTTCTGGTCACTGCAACCACTGTGGTAGGAGGTCCAAAGGGATACTCTTGCTTCTTATTTCTGTTCAGCTGTTGGACCACCACGGTGTCTCCCAATTTGAAGGGGCGAGTAGTTTCCTGTGAAGAAAAAGAAAAGGAGCAACATTTCTCTCAACTGTTTACAATGTTTCAACCAATTACCTTACATATTCTTCCTGTAATAAGTCTAAATCTCCCTTTTCTATCATTAAATGTGCTCTGGCCCATGGGGTGGGGAAAAGTCGACCCATCAAGACATCAAAAGGTGAATACACTGTTGTCTTGGAAGGGTCATTCTTATTTCTGCCAGGACTGCTGGGAGGACCTTCTTCCAGTTGGCAAAGGTTCCTCCTGTGGCCTTTCTTGTTTTGTCTTTTTATTGTTCTGTTTATTCTTTCTACTATCCCTGAGCTTTGAGGGTGTTAGGGAATGTGAAACTTCCGTTCTATCTTGAGAGTTTTTACCCAGTCCTGGCAGACCCTTGATACAAATGTAGGTCCATTGTCTGTCTGAGTTTATAAGAAGTGGGCATCCCCATCGAGGAATGATTTCCTGAACGAGGATCCTCACTACTGTTTGTGCATCT
This sequence comes from Lithobates sylvaticus, assembly GCA_028564925.1. Classification (NCBI taxonomy): domain Eukaryota; kingdom Metazoa; phylum Chordata; class Amphibia; order Anura; family Ranidae; genus Lithobates; species Lithobates sylvaticus. The sequence continues at coordinate 100,685,931 of CM053032.1, read as the reverse complement.
TCTTTTGTGGTGACAAAAAGTTCAACTCAACTTGAGAACTTGTCCACAATTTCCAAAAAATATTCCTGTCTTTTGCCTAGTTTGGGCATGTGTGTGAAGTCAATCTGCAAATGTGTAAAAGGGGTTGTTGGATATATCAGGTGTTAATGTTCGGCCTTGTGTGGGTTGTTCCTGATGCATCTTGCTACATAAAATTGGCCAGGAAAGTTCTGTAATGTAAAAGTCTTTCTCCAATAGTTCACACGTGGCTTTCCAGCCTCTGTGACCTATTCCATGGAAATGGGAAATAAAAATGATGCATAAAAAGTGATGCACTAGCTACAAAAAGTGATGCACTAGCTACTGGTATACATGGCTTCCCCTCTTTGCAGAGAAGTCCAGTCTTTGGATCTTTCTGCACACCTATTTTGTCCCAACCTCTGAGATCAGCTTCTTTTGCATATACCTGCAAATCTGAAAGAACCTGATCAAAAAAACAAAAACAACAATTCTGGTGCTAGCATGGGCATTTGGATCTGTGCATGTTGTGAAGTAGCAGCTTGTTTAGCAGCTAATCAGCCAGAGCATTTCCCTTGGCTATCTGTTTGTTGGCCTGTGTTTGCTCTGCAGTGTTGTGGAAGATACATCAGACCTGGGTGATGTGTCTTGGTGAATGAGGTCTATGCAATCATGTTGTGGCACAACCTCATTCTGCTCTCCTTTTAATCCTAAACGGGCATTTGGATTTGGTGCTGGTCCTGAAGTGGGAGAAGCATATTTGATGTGCAGTTTTGGATTGGACATCAAGATCACCTCATAGCCGCTCAACCTTTTGAGCAGACATGTGCTATGTATGTACATTTTTCATACATTGTGGGTGGTGTGAAGTGTAGTGTCGTGCCCCAGAGTGAAAGAAGTGGCCATCTCAAAACCATCATCGAATAGGATGCCTCTGAGACACACAGGCATGCCTTGAACCTGCACCGGAACCATCTTTGAAATAAAATAGGGCGCAACTTGTCTCCATGCTCCTGAACGAGGACACCTGACACGTCCTTACAATTTTCCCTTGCAAACAAATGAAACATTTTTTTTCTGCAAACAAATTAAACATTTTTCCTAGTTAGGGAGGCCGAGCCCTGGAGCCATTACCATAGCATTTTTCAAATACACAAAAGCATTGCACATTTCATTTGACCATTTTATACAATCTGGCATGTGTAAACCTGTGGCTTGTCTCAGGAGATTGTAGTAGGAACAGTCAGGTACTCATTGGCGGCAGTAACCAATCATAATTACCAAGAAAGGTGAACATGTCTTTCTTAGCAAGTGGGTGGGGCAGACCCACAAGAGCCATAGCTCTTCTGTGATTGACTTTCCTTTCTCCTTTTGAGAGTACAAAACCAAAATATTCAACCTTTTCTGACACCATTGCAATTTTTTTTTTCTTTAACACTTTGTGACCACTTTCAAAAATACATTTCAAAAGATCCCTCCCATCCTCCAGGGCGGCCACCCGAGTAGAACTGCAGACGAGGAATTCATCCACATACTGCAGCAGGGATGAACAATATCCTGGTATCCAAGCTCTGAGAGTAGTTTGGAATAGGCTGCAAGGGAGTCTATATAGCCCTGGGGCATTCTGCACCATGTTAGTTGGCGGTTTTAAAAAAAAAACATAAAGCAAAGATTGGTTGTGCCTCCTCATCCACAGGGACGGAAATAAAAATGCGTTAAATAAATCAATCACAGTAAAATACTCTGCATCGTAATGTATGGCGGTAAATATTGATGGCACATCAGGCACTTTTGGGGCAATCGGTACCACTAGGCTATTGATGGCCCTTAGGTCTTGTACAAACCTATAGTCACAATTGCCTTCTTTACTTTCCTTACCTTCTCTTTTGTTAATATAGAACAAGATAATTTCCCTTTAAGATCCCTTTTTATAAAAAGAAATCTTCAACTATTGGCTGTAAGCCATCCTCTTTTTTTTTTTTTTTAATGTGTCTGCCCTGGTGTTTCAAACTCATTCTGCTATTCTCTGTGTCCTTGTGTCTGTGCTACTCTGTGTAGCTGTTATATGGTTATGGAATGTAAGGGGGGAGGAAGCGGGGCGCCTGATAAAGGCATGGAGAAAGTTAATTTAACCTCTAAATTCACCATCCCATGACTCTGCTAACCTATCGTGGGCAGCTTTTGGGCTAGGATGCCATAGGGAGCCCCGGGCCAGCCAGAGATCTCCTACAGCATCTTCTTTTGTCTTTCTTTGTAACCATTCTGATTTGATTTTTTTTTTTTATTTATTTTTTTTTTTCTTGGCAAAATGCCAATAAGCACTCCTTTATAGACAAGCTTCATACATTATTAGTTTTCTTATTATTTATAACCAAACAATATTTTTTTTATTTCAAATTTATTTTTTATTTTTTGGCAGAGTGCCAACAGGTTCAAACAGTACTTGCAACTTCTGTACTACCAATGCCGCAAACAATTCTTCACAATATCTATTACGTTTAGCGAGATATAAGTACTTGAACTATGTTGGCAAAAAGCCAAACATCCAAATCTTGACTTTCCCTGCATAGCAGCAAAAGGAATCATTACCTTAAGAAAATGTTATTAACACTGCTATTTTCTGCTAACTCTCTAGTCAAAACATTCATACATAAATCATTAAGAATAAACATCAATACATCACCGGATACTGTAGCATTACTCTGCTTTTCAATCGGGAACTTCCATCAATCACAAAAGAACCCGGGAGTCCATAGGAAGGCACGTCTGTCGCTCTTAAATCTAAGTCCTATGATAACACGGAGCAGTGGAAGGCGTTGCCTTACCTTACAAACGCTGACAAATTCCACACAGACAGTTTACAAATTAACTTATCATCTACGCAAAAGATAAGGAAAGCAAAGAGATCGGTTTTGTCCAGCACACCTTAGCAGACTTCTTGTTTGTTTTGTAATTACAGTACTGTATTATCATTGACCTACGGACTTCACAGAGTCCCAGGGACCTACCGAGGTCCACAATAACGACTGTTCACCCCCGAACAGACGGCTGCCGCAGTCTTACGGACTTCACAGAGTCCCACTGTTCACACCGAACAGCTGCTTTTTTCTAAAGCATATGCTATTACACAGAATAGCTCTTATCTAATGGGCTTCCTAAAGCCCATCCAGCCCCCCTTAAGGCTGTCGCTGTTATCTCAACAGCGCTTGACTTTCTTCAAAGTCTAAAAACTATTTCTACATAAATCACAGGTCCCGTTAAAGGAACGATTTCTAAATAGAGGTCACGGTGAGAGAAGATATATATCAAGTCTACTCACCAGACATATAATAATCGATCGCGGAACGAGCCCCCAAACTGAAAGGAAATAAATCAAGATTAGGGGTATTCTCTTTGCTTTGGTGTGCCGTGCAATCCGAAACCAGATCTGGGAGATTTGCCCTTTGAGATAAAGAAACATATACACAGCAAGTTTCTCTCCGAGCAAATCTAAAATCTTTATTCTTGGGTGTGAATATAAGAGGGACTTTCAGACAGTACCGCCCTTTAACAGATTATCCAATCATATACAGAGACACACAAGTACAGTCTGACGCCCACAGTGAAACTAATTATTTCTAAAATATCACGTGCTTTACAAGAAAATGAAACTCAACAGAAGATTACAGTATTATGGAAAAACAAAACTAGATAAGCAGGACTTGAGCATATTTCACAAAATGGATGTTAGAGACACACAAAATGGAAGCTGACTATAATACAAAGAAGTAGTTAAACTAAATATCCCTTCACCATGCCCATCCCATCTCCATCTGATGGTTTGGTGGTTGAAAGGGAAAGGTTAACAGCTTTAGGATGTCCAAACACAGCAATAGCTACCTTGATGAGTGCCAGGAGAGAGGGTACTAACAGAGTATATCAAAGAATCTGGTCAAGATTTGTGAATTACATCTCCTCTATTGGAAGTTCTTTTAAAGACCCAAAGATATGGGACATTCTGGGTTTTCTTCAAACAGGCTTGGATTTGCCCTTATCAGTAAGCTCTCTTCGAGTTCAGGTTTCTGCGATTTCCGCCTTTACAGGTGTTTCCTGGGCAAAACATCCTCTCATTAGACAGTTCTTCAAGGGAGCAATAAGGCTTAGACCTCAGAGGAGGCCGAGATTCTCCAAATGGGATCTTCCCCTTGTTTTAGACTTCTTTTCAGGAGAAGATTTCCGACAATTGGATCAATTATCAATTAAAGACCTTTTCCTCAAGACAGTTTTTCTAGTGGCCATAACATCTGCCAAAAGGGTCTCTGAGATCAGCTCTCTGGGTTTCAAGGAACCCTTTATCACATTCTTCCCTGATCGGGTAGTCTTGATCCCCATGTTAGGATCAAACCCCAAAGTGACGTCCGTTTTTCACGAGAACCAAGAAATTGTTTTTCCGACCTTTCATTCATCCGATGCTTCAAGTATTCATCCTCTCGATGTTGGAGAAATCTTAAGATACTATTTGGAAGCTACAGCTCCTTTTCGGAAATCGGATCATCTCTTTATCTACTTCCAAGGGAAAAACAGAGGATTACGTGCTTCCTCCAGATCCATCGCAGCCTGGATTGTCCAGGCTATTCAAAGGGCCTATACGGCTAAGGGTCTGGTCCCTCCAGAGGCAGTGACGGCCCACTCGACTAGGAGTGTTTCAACGTCATGGGCAGCTTCCCGACACGTGTCTGCAGAAGTGATTTGCAAAGCAGCCTCGTGGTCGTCGATAAATACATTTATGACACACTATTGTGTTGAGCCAGCGGCTCTTTCCTCAGTTTATTTTGGTTTGAATGTCTTATCTGTTGACGGTGCCAATTAAACCTTTTTTCTTTAAACCAGCAATTTCCCACCCGGGTGTGTATGGCCAGTTATTTCCCATACGTAGGCTGCCATGGAGTCTGTCAGGAAAACGGAAAATTTATATCAAATACTTACCGTAATTTTCCTTTCCTGATGGACTCCATGGCAGCAGGAGTTCCCTCCCATTGCTGGAGTAGGCTAAGTTATGGAACACGGTACCTGGCTAGGAGCAAAGATTTATGGGAGTGGGGTCCTATGAGGTAGGAGAGGCGGGATTAACCCATACGTAGGCTGCCATGGAGTCCATCAGGAAAGGAAAATTACGGTAAGTATTTGATATAAATTTTCCGTTTTTGCATTTGTTAATTTCCTGCAGGAGCCTGGAAAGCATTGCACCAGTGATCAGTAAGGATGAGCTCTGGCATGTTCGCACAGCCCACATGCAGAGCCCGCCAGGAAGTCGGCACTGCGCTGCGCTAATCACAGACAGTGAGACATTGTCCCGATGCGCAGCTGCAGAGATCGGGAAATGTCTCACTGCCTGTGATTAGCGCAGCGTAGTGCCGACTTCCTGGCGGGCTCTGCATGTGGGCTGTGCGAACACGCCGGAGCTCAGTAGATCATGGGTGTAGTGTGGTCTCCTGCAGTCATGTCCTCTGGCTTTCAGCCTGTATGTACCTCTGTACTGTACAGGGTTTCTGTTTGAAAGCCGGAGGACATGGCAGTGGACTTTGAAAGACCTCATTAGCTCTCACTGCAGCCCATTGAAACTACAAGTCAATCTGCCGCGGTCACAGACGGTACTTGTAGTTTATTAATTCACATAAATACGTGAATAAATCATGTGACTGTGAGGTGAAGCCCCACACAGTTGTGCTGTTTTATAAAAAGTGACAGTGGGTGCAGGGAGAGGAATCCCCTCCTGCTGTCACTAGACATGTGTGCCGTCAATAAAGTTGTTTCGTTCCGTTCCGTTTTAAAATTAATTCGTATTTCGTAATTTATGAAATTCGGATTCGTACGAAATTTCGTAAACTTTTCGTAACAATTACGAATGTTTGTTATGATGAATTTATCATTATGAGGGGCTCCCACCAACCCTGTGCTGTGCTGACTTCCTGGGTTTTTAACTTTTAGGTTCGTTAACTTTTCGTAACAATTATGAATTTTCGTTATGATACATTTATCATTATGAGGGGCTCCCACCATCCCTGTGCTGTGCTAACTTCCTGGGTTTTTAACTTGTAGGTTCATTAACTTTTCGTATCAATTACGAATTTTCGTTATGATGAATTTATCATTATGAGGGGCTTCCACCATCCCTGTGCTGTGCTGACTTCCTGGGGTTTTTAACTTCATCATAACGAATAATCATAGTTAATGAACATTCTGTCCGATTCTGTTGTAACGGAATTTGAATCCAAAGTTCGTATACGAAATTTCGTACAAAATTTGTATGCATAAAAATGTGTATTTCGGATTCGTACGAATGTACGAATTTCCGTAAATTCGTACGAAACTAATCGCACATGTCTAGCTGTCACAGGGAGGGATTCTTGACAAACAGAGAAAAACTTTGTCAAATCCTCCCCCTTGCTGTGAGTGACAGGTGATTTACATATCTCGTGCACTAGCCTAAGAGACCTGCATTATTTTTTAATTCCCTCCCTCTCCTTTCTTCTGCTGCTCTGCCAGGATTGGATGTTCCACACCTCAGCATAATTGGGCATGCTGAAGTCATATGGTTACTTTCCTTTCTTTTCACTGGATGTTAGAGATCATAGCAGAAGTTCAGTGTAAGAAATACACAGAAGAAAATGCATATTGAAAAGGGGAGTGTAGAGGTGGGCGGAGAGTCTACTGACATCACGACTCCACCCACCGAGCTCCAGACAACAGACCCACCCATAGAATCTGCAGTTTTTTGGGTCTCATAACAGACAGAGGGGAGACATTTGACAGGTAAAGATACATGCAGGAGGCATGTATATCCTTATAGATAACCCCTATGGCAGTAGTTTAGAAAGGATGACATTGGGTTTACATCCATTTTAACCACTTGACATCTGCGCTATGGCCGAATGACGGCCACAGCGCGTATGTGAATTCAGATGACGGCCTCCCCTGTGCAGGCTCCCTGCGTGCGCTGTGATCACTGAGTCACTGAGCCCCTTACCATGTGATCAGCTGTCAGCCAATGACAGCTGATCACATGATCAAAACAAAAGCTTGGTGATTGCTTTTTTTTTTCTCCTCACGCTCATAGCGGAGGAGAAAAAAAAAGCCGATCACCGGCTCATCTTAAAGGGACATCGGGGAAATTATGCCTCATAATTACAACCTGAAAGTGCCACCTATCAATGCCCACAAGTGCCACCTATCAATGCCCATCAGTGTAACCAATCAGTGCCCATCACTGCCACCTATCAGTGCCCATGACTGCCGCCTCATCAGCGTACATCAATGACGGACAAAAATTACCCGTTTTTAAAATTTTATAACAAAATAAAAAAATAATTTTTTTATTTTATTTTTTTAACTCTGCCTTTTAAAAAAAAAATTTAACAAAAAATTAAAATCGCACAGGTGATCAAATACCACCAAAAGAAAGCTCTATTTATTTAATTTGGGTACAGTGTTGTATGACCGCGCAATTGTCATTCAAAGTGCATCAGCGCTAAAAGCTGAAAATTGGTCTGCATTGGAGGGGGGGGGGGGGGGGTTAAGTGCCCAGTAAGCAAGTGGTTAAAAAACCTATGCAGCATGTGGTGCCACAGTATGAAAATTTTATATTTTACAAAAACAAACATAATATTTCTGACTAGTGTCAAGTATTAAATAGTTATGAATGCCTATGCAAATCTTTTTTCCACGTTGAGGATCATAAATGTCTTAGACCACAACCTAAAAAAAAATAACCAGATTCTATTATTCCTTATTTCATTGCAGTATTCTTGGAATGCATATTTTTGGATGTAAATTCAGCCTAAGAACAGATTCTGGAGACACTGTACCTGATCGGAAAAACTTTGATTCTTTACTGTGGGCAATTGTAACAGTCTTCCAGGTTTGTTCTCTTTCTTTGTAATCTGTTCTGTGTTCAGCTTTATGTTTCAATGTGCATCTTTTAAGTCTCATGCTTATTCATGAACTCTAAAATACTGTTAGTATAATTCAACATACTACTGGAAGGAACTTTGAGAGAGATTTACTAAAACTGGAGCACTCAGAATCTGGGGCAGCTGTGCATGGTAGCCAATCCGCTTCTAACTTCAGCTTGTTCAATTAAGCTTTGGCAAAAAAAAAAAAAAAAAAAAAACTGGAAGCTATCTGGTTTCTAAGCAGAGCTGCACTAGAATTTGCACTCTCCTCTTTAGAACATAAATGGGAATGGAAAGTGAAACAGTATAAAGCTTCCCATAAACAGCAAAGGGCATTTGGATATGGGTATAATCTGACCTCCAAGGTAACTTTCTTGTGGAAGGTCTTTATATAGAGATTTTTTTCATAGTTGGTAAGGTTGAATAAAGACATCAGTCCATCCAGTTCAACCTGTGTGGGTATGTGTGTATGCATTTATGTCTCTAACCCTTCCCATATTTCTATATAATGATTACGCTAAGGTGCCTATCTAAAAGGTTTTTTTACATTGTCAACACTTCTCACTGACACCACCAATTGTGGAAGGGAGTTTCACATCCTTACCGTTCTAACATTAAAGAACCCCTTACTCATGTTAATGGGGTTGTACACCCTCGTGTTTTTTCACCTTAATGCATCCTATGCATTAAGATGAAAAAACACCTGGCAGTCACTGGGCCCCCAGCCTCCCGTTTTACTTACCTGAGCCCCTTCATCTCCTTGGCGGGGACGCGCTGTCCCTCTCAAAGTAGTACAAAGTAGTACAGGCACATTTTCGAAGTCGCATAGATGGGAATGTTTGCCATTGAAATCAATGGGCTGTGACTTATCATGCGACTTTGTGTCCAAAGTTGCATGACAAGTCACACTAGTGGAAACTGAGCCTTAAACGCATTTGTAGCTAACTTACTCACATGTAGGTCCCTCAACTGGGCATCCTATGCATTAAGATGAAAAAACACCTGGCAGTCACTGGGCCCCCAGCCTCCCGTTTTACTTACCTGAGCCCCTTCATCTCCTTGGCGGGGACGCGCTGTCCCTCTCTCCATGGGGTCCTGGCTTTTGATTGAATAGATTAATAGCAGCACAGCCATTGGCTCCCGCTGCTGTCAATCAAATCCAATGATGCTGGTGCCGGGGGCGGGGCTGAGTCCGGCACTCGTGTCTATGAACACAAATGCTGGACTCGGGAGCGTGCCGTAAGGCAACCCCCTCGGGAGAGCGCTTCTCCTAGGGGGATATCTGATGCAGGGAGGAGCCGCAAGAGCTGCCGGGGGACCCCAGAAGAGGATGTTCGGGGCCACTCTGTGCAAAACGAGCTGCACAGTGGAGGTAAGTATGATATGTTTGTAATTTAAAAAAAAAAAAACGATCCTTTACAATCACTTTAAGGTTAAACCACTTCTTATCCAACTTCATTGAATGACCATTTGTCCTCTTGAGCAACCTGAGGCTGAGCATTTCCCCTATGCTACAATCACCATGTAAATATTTAGCTTAACCACTTCAATACAGGGCACTTATACACCTTCCTGCCCAGGACAATTTTGAGCTTTCAGCGCTGACGCAATTTGAATGACAATCGGCGGTCATGCTACACTGTACCCAAACAAAATTTTTATAATTTTGTTCACACAAATAGAGCTTTCTTTTGGTGGTATTTGATCACCTGCGGTTTTTATTTTTTGCTAAACAAATACAAATTTTGTAAATAAGTAAGTTTTCGCTTTCACTGATGGGCACTGATAAGGCGGCACTGACGGGCACTGATAAGGCGGCACCGATGAGGTGGCACCAATGAGTGGGAACCGACTATGGGCACTGATATGCGGCACTGATGGGCACTGGTAGGTGGCACTGAGACGCAGCACTGATGGGCATTGATAGGCGGCACTGGTGGGCACTCAAGGGTTGCTGAAAGCTAGTGACATCACTTCCAGGGAAGGACACTGTTCCTGTGTAGCCAGTGGGCATATACAGGCTGGGAGGGGCTGATTATAGGTTCCTGCCCAGTGTTCTCTCATTGTACATCCTAATTCATGAGAAAATTAAGAAATAAAAAGCCCCATCCTAACAGGGGGGATAGAAGGTGCAGTGCACATATACAGTATATCTGTGCACAGGAAAAGGGAGTCTATGCGACTTTGAAAATCAGTGACTTTGAAAAGGTACCTGCAATGCTTTGATGTGACTTTGATCCAGAGAGTGTGATTATCTTTTTCACCTGATGAAAGAGCGCGCTGGTCAATAACGGACCTTGCGCATGCTCAGAAACGCGTAGTGTGTCTCTCCCCCTGTCTCACGGCACTAGCCTGCTTCCATGACCCGCACTCTTATGGCTGGATCTTGCTGAGTTCTCCCCCGGCATCCTCCCTTATTACAACACTCTAGGAGTACACAGGCGACCTGGCAGCATAGCTGTGACCAACAATGATTTTCATGCAGACTTCAGTGAACTTAATATGTAAGTGTTACTGTGACAGTTTTATCTATGATGAAAGAGCTTAAATGCTGATTGGCGCTGTTCTATTTTTTTCTTTTCTCCTGTACTACTGAGTCGGCTTCACTTGTGAAAAAAAGCAGCCTCCAGCATAGAGCCTGTCTCCCACCTGCTGATTGATTCATCCACCAATTGAAGCTTCATGAAGTTTTATTCAGACTTTTGCATTTTTCTTCTTGAAAGAAAGAATATATATTTGCCCCTAAAAAGTGGACTTGGACAGTTTATCTAATTTTATCAGCATACAGACTTTCTCTCCGGACATTTTTCATATATATTTTTATCTACACTAGCACACTGAGCGCCTGTGTCCTTTTTGTTGTATATTGATTTCAATGGCACCCGTTCCCATCTATGCAACTTTGAAAATCAGCAACTTTGAAAAGGTACCCGCAATTCTTTCATGCAACTTTAATCCAGAGAGTGTAAAGTTGGATCAAAGTCGGACTCCAAAGTCGCACTCTAGCCTCAGGCTAGGTTTCCAATAGTGCGACTTCAAAGCTGTGAGATTTAGAGTGTGACTTTGAGTGCAGCTTTGATCCAACTTTACACTTAGGATCAAAGTCACATCAAAGTAGTACAGGCACCTTTTCGAAGTCGCATAGATGGGAATGTTTGCCATTGAAATCAATGGGCTGTGACTTATCATGCGACTTTGTGTCCAAAGTTGCATGACAAGTCACACTAGTGGAAACTGAGCCTTAAACGCATTTGTAGCTAACTTACTCACATGTAGGTCCCTCAACTGGGTGTGTGTCATGCCATGCCATCAGTGCCCATCACAGTGCCATGCAGAAACAACCACGTGGTTGTATACTGTAGAAAATCTGCAGCATGTTGCATTGTAATCTATATAAAATATAATATAATAATAAAACGAGGCTGTGAAGATCTGTGAAGGAGAGGAGGGATGGGGGTGGGGGCGTGTATCAGAGAAGGACAACATTTTCAGGAAGTGAGAGGCCCCCATGCAGAATTCAGAAATAAGGAAGTAAGGTTGTCCCTGAAGAACAGGAAGAAGCTGATTGTCTAGCTTTGATTAGACTTTCCATGCGTGGCAATCAGCTATACAGAAAATGAATAATGTCAAAGATGAAGACTTCCACTTTAATGTGTGTAGTATTTCCTCATAACTGAGGCCCTCTATCCCCTTATTAGTTTAGTTGCCCTTCTCTGAACTCTCTCCAATTCCAGCACATCCTTCCTGAGGACTAGAATTGGACAGCATACTCAAGATGTGGTCAAACCAGAGTTTTGTAAAGTGGTAGAATTATAGATGTATCTTTTGATTACATCTCCTTTTTAACCGCTTGCTGCCCGCCGGCCGTCATCTGACGGCCATGCGGCGCGGCTCTTGTTCTGGGCAGGAGTCATATGACGTCTGTCCATTTAAACAGGGCATGCACACGATTGTGTCAGCGCAGCCCTGTACTGTCGGTGGCGGCATGTCACGGAGACACCGCTCGTCACCGAGGGGGGTGAGCAGCCATTGGGCATGGCTGTTTACCACGTGATCGGCCGTGATGAAGTCACGGGCGATCACACATGGTACCTCCCCACTTTGCAGGGCACATGCACGCAACCGCTAGCGCTCTGTGCGTGCATATCAATGGCAGCGTGTTCCCGGGAACACTGCTCGTCACCGGCGCTGGTAAACAGCCATTGGCGATTACTACGTGATCGGCTGTGATCCTTTCACAGCCGATCACTACCAAATATCAATTCAAATTGCAACAGAAGTTTGAATAAATGTGGGAGGGTTGTATGTGGGGATATAATAAAAAGTAGATCATTTGTAGGGATGAGCCAGATGTTCGAATCGAACGTAAGTTAATTTTAATAATTTGGGGTGTTCGCGGCAAATTCGAAAGTCGCGGAACACCCTTTAAAAGTTTATGAGAGAAATCAAAAGTGCTAATTTTAAAGGCTTATATGCATGGTATTGTCATAAAAACTGTTTGGGGACCTGGGTCCTGCCCCAGGGGACATGTATCAATGCAAAAAAAAGTTTTAAAAATGGCCTATTTTTCGAGAGCAGTGATTTTAACCAATTGACTGCCTCACAATGATATACGTCAGCAGAAGGGCACGTACAGGCGGAATCACGTACCTGTACGTTGCCCTTTAAGAGGAGGCGGGGAGGAAGAATGGGGAGATGCTAATGTAAACAAGCATCTCCCCATTCTGCCTAGTGACAGTGTCACTGATCTCTGCTACTTGTGATTAGAGCAGAGATCAGTGACATGTTACACACAGCCACGCCCCCCCCCCACAGTTATAAACACGCCCCTAGGACATACTTAACCCCTACACTGCCACCTAGTGGTTAACCCCTTCACTGCCAGTTTCATTCACACAGGAATCAGTGCATTTGTATAGCACTGATTGCTGTATAAATGACAATGGTCCCAAAAATGTGTCAAAAAATGTCCGATGTGTCCGCCATAATGTCACAGTCATGATAAAAATCGCTGATCGCCGCCATTAAAAAAAAAAATATATATATATTAATAAAAATGCCATAAAACTATCCCCTATTTTGTAAACGCTATAACTTTTGCGCAAACTGATCAATAATCGCTTATTGCAATTTTTTTTACCAAAAATATGTAGAAGAATACATATCGGCCTAAACTGAGGAAAAAAAAAGTTTTTTTATATATTTTTGGGGGATGTTTATTATAGCAAAAAGTAAAAAAGAATGTGTTTTTTTCAAAATTGGCTCTATTTTTTTGTTTATAGCGCAAAAATTTAAAACCGCAGGGGTGATCAAATACCACCAAAAGAATGCTCTATTTGTAGGGAAAAAAGGACGTCAATTTTGTTTGGGAGCCACGTCGCAGGAACGTGCAATTTAAAGTTAGTTAAAGCGTCGCAGTGCCGAATCGCAAAAAGTGCTCTGGTCTGGAAGGGGGTTAAAGCGGTTGAAGCGGTTAATAATGCTTAAAGTGAAACAATAAAAGTGTAATATTCCTTTAAATTTCGTATCTGGGGGGTGTCTTTGTATGCATGTAAAGTGGCGCATGTTTCCCGTGTTTAGAACAGTCCGAGAGCAAAATTACATTTCTAAAGTAAAAGTACGCGGCTATAATGAATTGTCGGCCCCGGCAATACACATAAAAATTCATTGATAAAAACGGCATGGGATTCCCCCACAGAGGAACCTCGAACCCCAAAAAAAATGCGTGGGGGGGTCCCCCCAAATTCCATACCAGACCCTTCAGGTATGGTATGGATATTAAGGGGAACCCTGCACCCAAAAAAAAAAAAATGGCGTGGGGGTCCCCCTCAAAATCTATACCAGAACCTTCAGGTTTGGTATGGATTTTAAGGGGAACCCCGTGCCAAAATTTATAAAAAAAATGGTGTGGGGTCCCCGCAACAATCCATACCAGACCCTTATTCCGAGCATGCAACCTGGCAGGCTGCAGGAAAGGAGCGGGGGACGAGAGAGCCCCCCCTTCTGAACCATACCAGGCCACATGCCCTCAACATTGGGGGGTGCTTTGGGGTAGCCCCCAAAGCACGTTATCCCCATGTTGATGGGGAGAAAGGCCTCATCCCCACAACCCTTGCCCGGTGGTTGTGGGGGTCTGAGGGCAGGGGGCTTATCGGAATCTGGAAGCCCCCTTTAACAAGGGGACCCCCAGATCCCGGCCCCCCCTGTGTGAAATGGTAATGGGGTACAAATGTACCCCTACCATTTCACAAAAAATGTGTAAAAATGGTAAAAAAAAACACAATACACGCCTTGGGACAAGTCCTTTATTAAAAAAATACAAAAATAAACTGTCCCACAAAGTCTTCTTCTTCTCTCGCTCTGACGGACCGAAAAAGAAAAAAAAAAAGCCGCAAGCCGCCTACGATCTGCCTCCATGGGAGGCACCCGCCATAATGACTGGCCTCTCAGGTGACAGTTCTTTTATAACTAAGGGCAGGGCCACACAATGATGTAACCGAGTGACCCGCCCCCTCTGACGCTACGGAAAAGCCATAGGGATGTCCCCGTGCATCAGAGGGGGCGGGGTCACCTGGCAACGTCATTGCGTGGCCCCGCCCTCAGTTATAAAAGAACTGTCACTTGAGAGGCTATTCATTTCGGCGGGTGCCTCCCATGGAGGCAGACCGTAGGCAGCTTGCAGCTTTTTTTTTCTTTCTTTTTCGGTCCGTCGGAGCGAGAGAAGAAGAAGAACAAGACTTTGTGGGACAGTTTTATTTTTTTTAATAAAGGACTTGTCCCAAGGCGTGCCACACCATTCACCCTGCTCAAAAATCCTCTGACTCTGATGAAGCAGATGTATTTTTGTAGTAGAAGTAGATAAGAGTAGATAAGAGACACGTCTCTCAGGGCCTCCCTAAGTAGTGAGTATGTCTGGGGGGAACGGTCCCTAACATAGGCAGATTCCAGTGCCTCAGCCTCCTGTAGTTCCCTGCGGGCTTCCTTACAGACACTTCCAATGTGGGTCTGGAAGTTACCCCTTATGCAGACTTTAAATGCATTCCAAATGTCAGGGATAGGGACAGATCTATCTCGTGAGTTCCAAAAGGCCCTCATGTCAGCCTTACCTGGGATGTCCACCCTCGAGTCAGAAAGCCAAAACCTAGAGAGTCGCCACAGGCCCTCTGGTGGTGGGCATGACAACTCAAGCAGCAGGGAGACCGGGGCATGGTCCGAGACCCCTCTAGGCAGGATAGTGATGTCCGTAACTCTAGAGAGGACTGGCCCCCCAGAGTACACAAGGTCAATCCTGGAAAATGTTTTATACGAGGCCAAGTGGCAGATAAATGCCCTCAGTTGGGAGCGCCTCCATCGCCAGACATCCGTGAAGTTAAACACTTCCGCCCATGCCTTCAATTCAGTGGCAGAGCCAGACGACTGGGTCAGCCTATCCATTTCAGGGTCTGGGACCATGTTAAAGTCCCCCAGCAGCAGGACATTATCCGTGGCATATTGTGTAATTTTAGATACAATTTGGTATAGGAAGGAAATCGAGGGGAGCATACAATCCCACAATAACCACCTCTAAGTTCATGATGGTTGCATTAATAATGACATATCTCCCACCAGGGTCTACCTCTAGCACCAATAGGTGGAGGGGTAGAGACTTGCGTATAAGTATACTCACTTCTCTTGCGAGGTTTGAATAGGTTGAGTGATAAGAGTGGCCCACCCAGGGTCTCAGTAGGCTCATGGTCTTTCCCCTGTTCAGGTGGGTTTCCTGGAGAATACAAATATGAGGAAATTGTCTTTGCAAAAACTGAAACACCAGTGACCTCTTAATCTTAGAGTTTAGACCCCTGGTGTTCCATGACACAATTTTACACACAGACATTGAGCTTCATGAACCGTTCTAGAGGGAGAGACATCCCTTGGGCCCTCTGAGCTCCCACCACACCACCACGATCAAACACCTGTAGAATAATCCCTGTGCAGAGCATTAAACATTTAGTACATATAGATAACCGACTCAGAAAGGCAATGAATTGAACAAACCAAACAAAAACCCAAACAACCCCTCCCACCCCCCACCCAAACCGGAGGGGGCCTTCTTCCCAAAACATAGAGGGGCAACAGGCCCCTGTGGGGGTGCAAGAAGGCACTGGAGTCCCGTCCTCTGGAGTACAGTACATGGACCGGGTAGTGGAGTCCGGCGTTCAGAATCAGTGTAGTCTCCCAGCCTAAGCCGGGGCAACAAACTTAGGTTACAAACATAACTTCAGTGGTCCGGGGACAACTTGCCAATAGGGTAGAAACATTCTCCCCACTCGATGGTTTCAGAGGATGAAGTGGCCTGTGAGGTAGTATACGTGTGCATAGGCATGGTGTAGCTCAACCAGGCAACATACACCAGAAGGGGGAGGGGGGAATCCACAGCCACCAGGGAGACAAAGTCAGGCATTGCAGGGCCATCGATCAGTCAGTGTGACCCTTAGCCTCTGCATCCCTTAGAACGTCAGTGGTGAGGTAACCGAGTTCTCACCAGAAGAGGGAGGGGTGGGGGGAGGAGTGGGGGTCTCATGTCGAAGCCCTTGTTGGGAGGCCCACAGGAGAAGAAAAATGGCTCAGTTGTTCAGTGCATGGGGTATCGTCAGGGTGCAAATGAGAAAGTATATAGCACTGTACACCATATGGTTTAGATTTCCCCTTAGTACAGGCAAGCAGTTAGGTCATTTCAATAAGGCAGTCTATGCAGCAATAAAGGGATGAGAAGAAAAAAAAAAAGGGTATTTCAGTGTTTGCTTACCATTTCAATCCAGGATGAGGTCTCCTCAGGTAATGTAAAAAGACAGGTGGTCTCCCCATCCTCCACCTGCAGTCTTGCTGGGAAGAGCATGCTGTACTTGAGCCCCTTAGCCCGCAGTTTGGCACGCACTTCATCAAACGACTTGCGTTGGCGCTGGGTTTCCATAGTATACTCTAGGAATATCATCAGCCTTGCATTTTCAAATTTTAGCTCTTGTAGTGCACTGGCCCCCCTCAGCACCATGTCCCTGTCCTTAAAGTACAGGAGGAGAGCCCTGCGGTCCACGTGTGGCTGGCATGCGGTGAGCCCTTTCAATAGTGAAGAAGGGGAGAAGCGTGCCCTCGGCAGCAGCTCTTTAAGAAGGCGCTCAGTAAAAGCAGTAGAGTCGGTACCTTCTGACCCCTCTGGGAGGCCGACGATGCGCAGATTATTGCGCCGATTGCGGTTCTCTGTGTCCTCCGCATGGCTTTCCAGGGCCTTTACTCTGGCTTTCAGTGTGTGCAGGTCTCCGGTGTATTCCCGCACCGTGTCTTCGGTTGCTGACACCCGCTGCTCCATCTCTGTCACACGGCCGCGGAAGGAATCAAGATCCCGGTGGATGAAGTCCACATTCGTCTGCAGGTGATCGATCTTATCCATCAGCGCTGCCTGACCTGTGGCGATTGTTTGCATGGCGGTCGCGAGGTCTGCCGCCATTGCTGGAAGGGAGTCTGCGGCCTCTGTCTGAGATGCCATGTGGGCAGTGGTGGCGACCTGGCCTCTGGTCTTGGCCCTGTCCAGTGGAGCCGCTGCTGACTTTGACCTCCGGGACTTACCACTGGGCACCGTTGTATCTTCAGGGTGTTTCCACCACAAATCTCAGCCCAGGCACCGGGAGAAAGACAGGATTAGTAGCTGGACTCCAGGAGCTCTGTTACTGAGGGTCCTCTACAGTTGCCATCTTGGACACACCCCCAGGGCTGAAGTTACATTTAGATAAAACTTGGAAGATATGTCCAGGAAACTGTGCTGAAGGATTTTTGAAGATCAAGTGATTACACCATCCACTTTCTAGATCTAGTTCTAGATTGCTCCATTGGAATCGCTATATATGGGGACTCCCCTTCTGATTGCATTAACATTTTTAACCAAGTGGGGAACCTAATGTGTGGCAATATTTTTTTTCAAATTTATGGCTGTAAAAAACTGTCAGATCCAAGGGCTTCCTATGATCCCATTTTATGACAAGCCGCAGCACTTCATAAAACAATGTTGGGGCCATGCAATAGCCTCACTCCTCACAGACTAAGTGTTGCTTTTTAACTTGCACTAACTGTGATCTCTCTATCACCTCCTGAGCCGGTGACTGTCTCGGTGCCAGTAAATTTAATTAGCATACTCCATCATTCATCAAAGTATACATTCCTGTCATACACCCCTTCCGGCTTTACCGCTCCAGGATTCTCTTACAGTCCATATGTTCTTCTAAATCTACCTACATACACAGCTATTTGGGAAAACGTTTTTAACATCTGATTACTCCTAAAGTATAAGCTTTATACTCTCCCTTACCAACTAAGGACCTGAGGGATTTGCCCCCTTAATGACCAGGCCATTTTTTGCAATACGGCACTGCGTGGTTTTTGTGAAACGTTGTACAGAACAAAATTGATGTCCTTTTTCCCCCACAAATTTAGGCAAATATGTATTCTACTACATATTCTACTACATATTTTTGGTAAAAAAAATCGCAATATATGTGTATATTTCTTGGTTTGAGCAAACGTTACAGCGTCTACAAAATAGGGAATAGATTTATTACATTTTTATTATTCTTTTTTCTTTTTTACTAGTAATGGCAGTGATCAGCGATTTTTAGCGGAACAGCAGCAGGCAGATCGAACACTTTTTAACACTTTTTTGGGAACAGTGGCATTTATACAGCGATCAGTGCTATAAAAATTACTGTATAAATGACACTGGCAGAGAAGGGGTTAACACTAGAGGGCGATCAAGGGGTTAAATGTGTTCCCTGGGAGATGTTTCTAACTGGGTGGGGGAGTGGACTGACTGGGAGTACAGAGAGGTCACTGTTCCTAATCACTAGGAACAGACGATCTTTCTCTCCTCCCCTGTCAGAATGAGGATCTGTTTGTTTACATTGACAGATCCCCGTTCTGGCTCTCTGTGGAGCGATCGTGGGTGGCCAGCGGAAATCATGGCCATCGGCCTCACGCGCCCACTGTATCTATTGCACAAAGCAACTTACACCTACGGCGATTCACGCAATAGAGCCAACCTGCCGCAGCATAATGATGGCGGCTGGTCGGCAAGTGGTTAATTATCTGCAGCTAACAAAGCCCAGAAGATAACATTTAAATGTATCACAACATGGCACAGATGCTCAGACACTCTTCATCGCTTTTGCTCTTTCCAATGTTTGCTGGCTTTACCAAAAACTGATTTGCAATATGACCCACATACAGTATAGTAGAGCTGCCCCCATCAAAGAATTTTGCAAGATCTTGGATGTTTACTCAAGGCAGGGGTCTCCAAACTATGGCCCTCCAATTGTTCAGGAACTACAATTCTGTCAGGAACCATGAAATCAGACCAAGACAGAAGTACTGTTAAATCACACTTGTTTAATAATAAATGTAAATAGAACAAACGTAGTCAAAGCATAGCCAGAGTTCACCTTCACCAAAACGGATAGTCAGACAAGCCAAATGTCAGGGAGCCAGAGATGAGCATAGTAAAACAGCAAGCAGGATCTGGAGTCAGAAGGGGTGTCAGCCAAGCAAGTCTTTTGACAGAAAACAACACAATAACATCAGCGCTATAAAGTGGAGACATCTGTAACAATCTAAGATGGGGAGATGAAAGTCAATAAAGAGGGCTCTGAACCCAGCGCGGCTGGATGAAAACCATAGCTGGTAGGTACGGATCCAACATTTAAGACATGACAATCCAGCGCTCAATGGGTTAAGGTAGCAGTCTGCTGCAAGTGAAAAAATCTTTGTATGCAGGATAATTTTATTCAAACTTGCAGCAAAATAAAAAAAAAACAAACCCAGTCCTATTCAACCATCGTAACATCAAGTGAAAAAAGAAACAGCTTACATGGTTAATTCCAGTCCAATTTACACCGAGGGGCTATAAAGTGTCCCAGCGAGAGCCGTGCTCTGATGACAGGGGGGAGATACCTTCCATCTCTCTGCTGAGTGCTGCTGCAGCGTCCACCTCTCCACCTGCTGAATTACCATGTTCAGGAATTAAACTCGTCCACCTGCGAGTGTTTGTCCATCTGTAAGTGGACCTTCATACAGCAGTGGTATAGGCGGCTGTCTCCTACTTCATCTCCCCCCCTGTCATCAGAGCACGGCTCTCACTGGGACACTGTATAGCCCCTCGGTGTACATTGGACTGGAATTAACCATGTAAACTGTTTCTTTTTTCACTTGATTTATGGTGATTGAATATATGACTGTGTTTTTTATTTTGCTGCAAGTTTGAATAAAATTATCCTGCATGCAAAGATTTTTTCACTTGCTGTGGACTGCTACCTTAACCCATTGAGCTCTGGATTGTCGTGTCTTATAGGCCTTTTAACAGGAATGCAGGAGAGCGTCTCTGTGGTGTTGACTAAGGCAAAGGCAGAGAGCCTCTGGGCTGGACGGCTTAAGTAGGCAGGACTGACAAGCAGGATATCATCAACAGCTGGGTACTTGTGGAGAGATAGGAGCTGGCAATTAGCTGACAGCTGAGCGGCCAGCTCCGAGAAGGAAGGGCTGATCCCAGCCCTGAGAGTATCCCCTCCTCAACGACCCCTCCACCTCGGAGGACCACCAGGCTTGAGGGGAAAACATCTATGGAAATCATGGAGGAGAACAGGGGCATGTACATCCGAGGATGAGACCCAAGAGCGTTCCTCCGGACTGTACCCCTTCCAATGCACCAGGTATTGTATGCGTCCACGGAACCTACGGGAGTCAACAATGGACTGTACTTCATACTCCCCATGGTTCTCAACCTGTACAGGGTGAGAACGTAGCACCGAGGTGGTAAAGCGGTTGCAGACCAAAGGTTTTAATAAGGAGACATGAAATACATTCGAAATACACATGTTAGAAGGAAGGTCTAATACGTAAGCAACTGGGTTAATCCTGCGAAGAATACGGAAAGGCCCAACAAACCGAGGTGCGAACTTCAGTGAGGGAACATGAAGTCGGAAGTTGCGAGATGACAGCCAGACCCTGTCCCCAACCTGGTAGGAAGGTGCGGGCAGGCATCTGCGTTTAGCATGGAGTCTGTACCTATCATTAGCATGTCGCAAAGCCTCCTGGACTTGTGCCCAAGTGGAACGAAGACCAAGGAGATGCTCCTCTAACGCAGCAATACTCTGCGGAACAAATGAGTCAGGCAACATGGAAGGTTGGAAACCATACTTCACGATAAGGGGGGGGCAATCTGGAAGCAGAATTCAAGGCACTATTGTGAACAAACTCTGCCCACGGTAATAGGTCTGACCAGTTGTTATGATGGTCAGAAATATAGCAATGTAGGAATTGCTCCAAGGACTGATTGGCTCGTTCTGCGGCCCCATTAGACTGCGGGTGATATGCAGAGGAAAAAGCAAGCTAAATTCCTAACTGTGCACAAAAGGCTTGCCAGAACTGGGACACAAACTGACTACCCCTGTCCGAGACATTTACCTTGGGTAGCCCATGTAAGCAAAAGATCTCCCGAGCAAAAATGGAAGCCAGTTTCTTAGAAGTGGGCAACTTCTTTTTTTTTTTTAAACAATTAGATTTTTATTGAAGAAATAACAGCGTACAGGAAATTTCAAATTACAATGAAAATAATCGCTCAATACTTTCAGCAAGCATATACATAGCTTTGTAGAACATATAAGAAGAGTAAGAAAAATAACATTAGGAATACAGTCCTAGGCCAATCTAAGGCAACCATTGTCTAGCACCGGTTAGGCTATGAAGTCTAGTTAGGTAGCCCAATTAGAACTTTATCACAAAGCCTGAGGTAATGCGTTAGGTTACATCTAGTGAGGCCTAAGGAGGAGGGGCATGTGCTGGGAGGGGGAGGGGGGGAGAAAATGAGGGGGGGGTGGTGATGAAAGAGAACCTGTCTATGAGAGCCTGGAAGTCATTGTGTTATCAAAGTTATTGTACAACACTTCTATATCTGCGGTTAGGCATCAATCTGCTACTTCTGAAAAAATTGTATACATAATATAACCTTCTATCAGTGAGAAATAGTATCTGCTCCTGTCATTGCAACCATTTCAACCTGTATCAAGTTGTATATATTGATCAGAATACCGGTATACCACCCATGGTGACCAGGTGCTATTAAATTTTTCAGTGCTTTCTTTGGCCATGGCGGCTGTTTCTTCCATGTGATATATATCATTTACTGCAGTAAACCATTCTGGGATGGAGGGAACGTCCCTTGATTTCCAATGTCTTGGAATCAGAATTTTTGCTGCATTCAGCAGGTGTCTTGTTAAGGATTTTTTGTATCGTTTCATAGAACAGTCCGCAATCTGCAGTAAACAGCATAAAGGGGTAAGGGATATTTTTGTGTCTGTGATTGCTTTAATCAGGTCACACACCTTATTCCAAAAAGGTTGTAGTGTGGGACAGTCCCACCAAATGTGAAATAATGTGCCTGAATCCTGCTCACATCTCCAGCAGGAGTCCGAGGACAGTGGGTACCATTTTTTAACCTTAACCGGTGTTGCATACCATTGCGTCAGCAATTTGTAGGACATTTTTTTGCAGTTTCGTCCCAATGGAGCACTTGTGTGCAAAAATTGAGGCTTGTCGCTGTCACGCCGAGCGCTCCGGGTGTCCCATCCATCCCAGAGCGCTCACGGCGCCCGTTGTCCTGCAGCGCCTCGGTCACCCCCCTCTGACCGCAGGCGCTGCTCTGCCGATGGGATGCGATCCTCGCGGCGGCCTCCGTCCGCCCGGGGATCGCATCTCTCTCCCCTCACCTGCCCCCGCCTGTCTCTCTCGGCGCGCGCGTCCCCGCTCCCCAGGCGCGCGCGCGCACTCAGGCTATGTCTTAAAGGGCCAGCGCACAAATGATTGGTGCCTGGCCCAAATTACTGTCACACCCCAAAACACTTATAAACCCACTTCCCCTTCCTATCCTGGCCGGATCTTGTGTTGCCATAGTGCCCAGTGAAAGCGTTAGTGTGTTTTGCTCCTGCTTGTGTATCCAGACCCCTGCTGTTGCCCCTGACTACGAACCATTGCCGCCCGCCTTGACCTTTCGCTACGTTTGACCTCGCCTCTGCCTTATCCCTGTGTACCGTGCCTGTCTCAGCTGTCAGTGGGGTCGAGTTGCTATTGGAGGACACGACCTGGTTGCTACCGCCGCTGCAAGTCCATCCCGCCTTGCGGCGGGCTCTGGTGAAAACCAGTAGCAACGTTAGAACCGGTCCTCCAATACAACCTGTGCTATCGCCTCATTGACATAGGGGATCCACCTCCCAATTCCCGCCATATCCGGAGCGTTACAGTAGATCCGTCCATGGATCCCGCTGAGGTCCCGCTGCCAAGCCTCTCGGACCTGACCACGGTGGTCGCTCAACAGGGTCAGCAATTGGCGCAGTTTACCGCTATGCTGCAGCAGCTTCTGCCATCTCCACCTCTTGCTCCGGCATCTCCTCCACCGCGAGCTGCTGTCGCTAGAATCCGCCTGTCTCTTCCTGACAAGTTCAACGGGGATCCCAAACTGTGCCGAGGGTTCCTATCCCAGTGTTCCCTCCATCTGGAGATGTTATCGGACCAATTCCCCACAGAGCGGTCAAAGGTGGCGTTCGTGGTTAGCCTGCTATCTGATAAGGCCCTAGCCTGGGCTACACCGCTTTGGGACCGGGGCGATCCTGCCACAGCTTCAATCCCGGCCTTCTTTTCTGAAGTTCGCAGTGTCTTCGAGGAGCCAGCCCGGGCCTCCTCTGCCGAGACGGCTCTCCTGAACCTTGTCCAGGGGAATTCTTCAGTAGGCGATTACGCCATTCAGTTCCGCACCCTGGCATCTGAACTCTCTTGGAACAATGAAGCCCTCTGCGCGACCTTCAAAAAGGGCCTATCCAGTCATGTCAAAGATGTGCTAGCCGCACGAGAAATTCCTGCTACCCTGTCCGAACTCATCCAGCTGGCCACCCGCATTGACATGCGTTATTCCGAACGACGCCTAGAGCTACGCCAAGAAAGAGACTTGGTTCGCGTCAGGCGGTTTCCTCGCCTGGCTCCTCTCTTCCAGAATCCTCTGCAACCTGTTCCTGTGCCTCCCGCTGAGGAGGCTATGCAAGTGGATCGGTCCCGCCTGACCACACAAGAGAGGACTCGCCGCCGAGACCATAATCTGTGCCTGTATTGCGCCAGTCCTGACCATTTTTTAAAGGATTGCTCTATCCGCCCTCAGCGTCAGGGAAACGCTCGCACCTAGCTAACATGGGAGAGGTGTTACTAGGTGGGGATTCTTCCTCTCCGCGTCTGACTGTTCCAGTGAGGATTTAGTTGCCCAAGAAGTCCTCTTTCTCCGCCTCTTTCTGGACTCTGGTTCTGCAGGAAACTTTATCGAAGCCTCACTCATCAACAAATTTAATGTTCCAGTTATCCGTCTCGTCAAGCCTTTTTTCATCACCTCTGTAAATGGTCAAAACCTGAACTGTATCGTGCGCTATCGCACTGAACCTCTCCTCATGAAAATTGGAGTTCTCCATCACGAAAAGATTAGCTTCTTTGTGTTACCCAACTGTACCTCTGAGATCCTTTTGGGCCTACCCTGGCTCCAGCTACATTCTCCTACCCTCGACTGGGCCTCGGGGGACATCAAAAGTTGGGGTCCCTCCTGCCACAGGCATTGCCTCAAAGCGGTGCCCACTAAACAAGTTTTCGTTGCTACCTCTCTGCCTACTCTCCCCCAGCCCTACCGGGACTTTGCCGATGTATTTTGCAAGAAACAAGCTGAGGTCCTGCCGCCACATAGACCCTTTGATTGCCCTATTGATCTTCTTCCTGGCACCACTCTGCCCCGGGGCAGAATCTACCCTCTCTCCATCCCGGAGACACAAGCTATGTCAGACTACATCCAGGAAAACCTCAAAAGAGGTTTCATCCGCAAGTCTTCTTCCCCTGCTGGAGCCGGATTCTTCTTTGTCGCCAAAAAGGACGGGTCCTTACGTCCCTGCATTGACTATCGCAATCTTAATAAGATCACTGTAAAAAAACGTTACCCGCTGCCCCTTATCTCTGAACTTTTCGACCGTTTACGCGGAGCAAGAATTTTTACCAAGCTGGACCTCCGGGGCGCATATAATCTCATCCGTATCCGTAAAGGTGATGAATGGAAAACCGCCTTTAACACCTGTGACGGACACTTTGAATATCTCGTCATGCCTTTTGGTTTATGCAATGCTCCTGCGGTTTTCCAAGACTTTGTAAATGAGATTTTCAGGGATTTGCTGTATTCTTGTGTTGTTGTCTATCTGGATGATATCCTGATTTTCTCCTCTAGCTTGGAGGTGCATCGTCTTCATGTCCGTCAAGTACTCCAACGGCTCAGAGACAACCATCTTTACGCCAAACTAGAGAAATGTCTCTTTGAACGCGGCAGTCTTCCCTTCCTGGGTTACTTAGTCTCTGGACAAGGTCTCCAAATGGACCCTGAGAAGCTTTCCGCCGTCCTAAACTGGCCACGTCCTACTGGACTACGGGCCATCCAGCGGTTCCTCGGATTCGCCAATTATTATCGCCAGTTTATTCCTCACTTCTCCACCATTGTCGCGCCTATTGTGGCGCTAACCAAAAAGGCTGCGAATCCTAGGTCCTGGCCTCCTCAAGCTGATGAGGCATTTAACCACCTTAAGTCTGTCTTTGCCTCTGCACCCGTTTTGTCCAGGCCTGATCCTCTAAAACCGTTTCTCCTGGAAGTCGATGCCTCCTCTGTGGGAGCTGGAGCTGTGCTTCTTCAGAAAGATTCTAAGGGCAAGAACATAACCTGTGGGTTTTTTTCTAAGACCTTTTCTCCCCCCGAAAAAAACTATGCCATCGGAGACCGTGAATTACTGGCCATTAAGCTGGCACTTGAGGAATGGAGACATCTCCTTGAGGGATCCGTTCACCTCATCACGATCTTCACGGATCACAAAAATCTCTCTTATCTCCAGTCTGCCCAGCGATTAAACCCACGTCAAGCTAGGTGGTCGTTGTTTTTCGCTCGCTTCAATTTTGAGATCCATTTCCGTCCCGCGGACAAAAATGTCAGGGCTGATGCCCTATCACGTTCCACCGATACTTCTGAGTCCGAGTCTCCGGTACAACACATTATACCCCCTGAGTGTCTGATCTCTTCTTCCCCTGCCTCTTTGGTGCAAGTTCCTCCTAGGAAAACCTTGGTCCCCCCACGTCTTCGTCTTCAGATTCTCAAATGGGGCCACTCCTCTCAGCTAGCTGGTCATCCTGGAGTCAAGAAGTCCTTCCAACTGATTTCCAGATATTACTGGTGGCCCTCCTTAAAAAAGGATGTGACGGACTTTGTACAAGCCTGCACTATATGTGCTCGAGACAAGACCCCTCACCAAAAGCCTGCTGGTCTTCTTCATCCTTTGCCTGTGCCGGAACAACCTTGGGCCCACATAGCTATGGACTTCATCACGGACCTTCCTCCTTCCCACGGCCATACAACCATATGGGTGGTCGTTGATCGCTTCTCCAAAATGGCACATTTTGTCCCGCTTCCAGGTCTCCCTTCTGCACCTATACTTGCAAAACATTTCTTCCTCCAGATTTTTCGTCTTCATGGACTTCCATCTCACATCGTCTCGGATAGAGGCGTTCAGTTCGTGTCTAAATTCTGGAGAGCCCTCTGCAGTCAATTGAAAGTCAAACTGGATTTTTCCTCTGCCTACCATCCGCAGTCCAATGGACAAGTGGAGAGAGTCAACCAAATCCTTGGGGCCTACCTGCGACACTTTGTCTCTGCTCGTCAAGACGACTGGGTTGACCTCTTGCCCTGGGCCGAATTTTCTTATAACCTGAAAGAGTCTGAGTCCTCCTCTAGATCACCCTTCTTTGTGGTATACGGCCGTCATCCTCTACCCCCCCTACCCTTCCCCACTTCTTCCGGAGTCACTGCTGTAGACGAAGTCACCCAAGAACTGTCGTCCATCTGGAAAGAGACCCAAAAGTCGCTTGCCCTGGCCTTTTCTCGCATGAATAAACATGCTGACAGTAAAAGAAGACCTCCTCCTGTCTTCTCCCCTGGGGATAGGGTGTGGCTCTCCTCCAGGTACATCAGGTTCCGCATCCCCAGTTACAAGTTGGGTCCCCGCTACCTCGGTCCATTCAAGGTCAAGGCTCGGATCAATTCCGTGTCCTACAAACTGCGTCTTCCCCCTTCCCTCCGCATCCCCAACTCGTTCCATGTGTCCCTCCTCAAACCCTTTATCATTAATCGCTTTTCCCCCAAGGTCATCGCTCCGGCTCCTGTCTCTGGGTCCTCCGACATCTTCTCCGTTAAAGAGATCCTCGCCTCTAGAACCGTCCGTGGTAAGCGGTTCTATCTTGTTGACTGGGAGAATTGTGGTCCTGAGGAGAGGTCCTGGGAACCTGAGGGTAACATCATAGACAAAGATCTCATCCTCAGCTTCTGGGGCTCCAGGAGGAGGGGGAGACCCAAGAAGAGGGGGAGACCCAAGGGGGGGATACTGTCACGCCGAGCGCTCCGGGTGTCCCATCCATCCCGGAGCGCTCACGGCGCCCGTTGTCCTGCAGCGCCTCGGTCAGCTCCTCTGACCGCAGGCGCTGCTCTGCCGATGGGATGCGATCGTCGCGGCGGCCTCCGTCCGCCCGGGGATCGCATCTCTCTGCCCTCACCTGCCCCCGCCTGTCTCTCTCGGCGCACGCGTCCCCGCTCCCCAGGCGCGCGCGCGCGCACTCAGGCTATGTCTTAAAGGGCCAGCGCACAAATGATTGGTGCCTGGCCAAAATTACTGTCACACCCCAAAACACTTATAAACCCACTTCCCCTTCCTATCCTGGCCGGATCTTGTGTTGCCATAGTGCCCAGTGAAAGCGTTAGTGTGTTTTGCTCCTGCTTGTGTATCCAGACCCCTGCTGTTGCCCCTGACTACGAACCATTGCCGCCCGCCTTGACCTTTCGCTACGTTTGACCTCGCCTCTGCCTTATCCCTGTGTACCGTGCCTGTCTCAGCTGTCAGTGGGGTCGAGTTGCTATTGGAGGACACGACCTGGTTGCTACCGCCGCTGCAAGTCCATCCCGCCTTGCGGCGGGCTCTGGTGAAAACCAGTAGCAACGTTAGAACTGGTCCTCCAATACAACCCGTGCTATCGCCTCATTGACATAGGGGATCCACCTCCCAATTCCCGCCATATCCGGAGCGTAACAGTCGCCATTGGTTATCTGTAATATTGGTGTCAAGGGCTCTTTCCCACTGTACTCATGCTCCTGCTGTTTCCCCCCTCCTGTCCCCTTGTAGCCACGCATACATTAGTGAGGTAGATTTGATTACTGGGGTTCCAGAGTGGCATAAATTTTCAAACGGGGTGGTTTGTCTGATTAGTTGCATTTTGTTTGGGGAGGTATGGATATAATTGTGAATTTGTCGGTAGGTCCAGTACGTAAATGTCTGGGAGTTCAAGTCCTGTGTCAGAGACATAAATGGTTTTGTTCTATTCGCATTTATACAGTGCAACATTAAGAGGGGCACCTGCTGGTCATGGGGTGAGGTCAATTGTAAGTCTATGCCAGGTGTAAAGTCCGGGTTGTGAGTTATGGGTGTAAGAGGGCTTGGCGATGAGGACAGCTTGTGATGCTTAATCAATGTTTGGAAAGTTTTTTAGTGTCGTTCCTATGAGTGGGTGACGTTGTAGTTCTTGTGGCACTTTATTCCAAGGGATCCAGGGGAGGAATCGCAAGTGCAGTGAAGACGATGTCTCTTCCAGAGAGACCCAGTCTTTTTGCTTCTTATGGCAATTCCAATCCAGGATCCTAGTTAAATGTGTGCCATAGTGATACAGTCTAAAATCAGGGAGTCCAATACCTCCTTCCTCCTTTGGTAGTGTGAGCGTTTCAAGTTTAATACGTGGTCTTTTCCCCGCCCAAATAAAGGTGCGTATGATGGTTTTGAGCTTCCTAAAAAACTGACAGGGAAGCGGAACGGGTAAAGGTGTGGAAGTGGTACAGGATTCTGGGCAGTATTACCATCTTAAGTATCGCCGCCCAACCGAACCAGGAAAAGTGTTTAGTTGTCCAAGTCTTAAGATCTATTTGTATTCTGTTCAGTAGTGGTGGGAAGTTAGCATTATATATATCTGTTAAGTTGCTTGTAAGTTTAACTCCAAGGTAAGTAATGGATGAGGACACCCATTTAAATGTGCTAGCATTACGTGCCTTGTCCAGAGAGTCAGGTGGTAATGTCAGGTTGAGGGCTTCCGACTTAGTGTAATTAATCTTCATGTTGGATATGTAGCCAAATAGTTGGAAGGCTTTAATCAAATTCAGGATGGAGGTGTGGGGTCGTGTAAGAGCAAGTGGGCAACTTCTTAAGTGGAATACAATGAGACATTTTTGAGAACCGGTCAACCACCATAAGGATAACTGTATTACCCTGGGAGTTGGGTAACTCCACAATGAAATCCATAGACAGGTGGGTCCAGGGCCTCTCTCCATTAAGTATGGGTTGTAGGAGGCCCACTGGAAGATGTTGTGGAGTCTTACTCTGAGCACACAAGGAACAGACAGCTACAAAGTCAGTTACATTAGCACGTAGAATTGTTGGGAAATGGCCCAAAAAAGTTGATTCTTCCCAGGGTGGCTAGCAGCCTTGGGAGAATGGGAAGTCTGGAGCACGGCAGTACAGAGACTCTGTGGGGCAAAGAAGCGGTCACAAGGTTTCTCAGGAGGAGCATGGACCTGAGCAGGCAAGAATTTTGTCACCCAAGGGAGAAGTGAGACTGGTGCGAACCGTAGCCAGAATACGATCAGGAGAAATCACAGGAACCGGAACCGACTCCAACTTGGAAGGGGAGGAAAATTGACATGACAAGGCATCAGCCCTTACGTTCTTAGTACCGGGTAAGAATGAGACAATGTAATTTAAACTTGACAAGAAAAAAGCCCATCGCGCCCTTCTGGGAGAGAGGCGTTTAGCCTCAGACAAGAATGTGAGATTCTTATGGTCAGTAAAAATGAGAACGGGCACAGTGGTACCTTCAAGGAGATGTCTTCATTCTTTCAGGGCTAAAATGATCACTAACAGCTCTCTGTCACCAATCTCGAAATTGCATTCCACAGGTGACAATTTCTTGGAAAAGTAGCCACAAGGATGCACAGCACTCTCAGAGGTAGGACATTGAGACAGAAGGGAGCCAACTCCAGGTTTAGAAGCATTAACCTCAAGGTTAAAAGGTAACGTAGGATCAGGATGTGCTAACACAGGAGCAGAAACAAAGGCAGCTTTGTGACTCTCAAAAGCCTTAACGGACTCCGGAGACCAACTCCGTGGGTTACCCTCCTTTCTGGTCATATCAGTCAGGGGCTTGACCAGAGATGAGAAGTTACGAATAAACTTCCGATAATAGTTGACAAAGCCCAGGAAGCGCTGCAGAGGACTTAAACCCACGGGTCGGGCCACTGTACGACTGCAGAAAGTTTCTCTGGGTCCATCGAAAAACCAGTAGTGGAAATGACATAGCCCAGGAATTTAACCTGTTCACAATGGAACTTGCACGTCTCCAATTTACAATAGAGATTGTTCTCTCTTAGTTTCTGAAGCACACGACAGACATCTGTGTGGTGGCTCTCCAGAGACTTGGAAAATAAGAGGAAATCATCGAGATAAACCACCACACATAACTGCAACAAATCTCGGAGGACATCGTTAATGAATTCCTGGAAAACTGCCGGGGCGTTACAAAGGCCAAAAGGCATTACAAGGTACTTATAATGGCCTGTTCTGGTATTAAACGCAGTTTTCCACTGATCGCCAAGCTTCCTGAAAACCGTTGCTCCCTTGAGGCAGTCAAATAACTCTGTAATCAATGGAATCAAATAGGCATTCTTAATCGTGAAATGATTGAGACCCCTATAATCATTACAGGGTCTCAGTTCACCACTCCTCTTCTTCACGAAGAAGAAACCAGCACCAGCAGGGTACGAGTATTTGCAGATGAAACCTCAAGAAAGTTCTTCTGCAACATATTCCTTCATGGCCTTATCCTCCAAGACCGATAAAGGGTAAACCCAGCCAAGAGGGGGTATGGCACCAGGTTGAAGGTCAATTGTGCAATCAGACAGCCGTGTGGAGTCAAATTACAGACTTGACCTTTGTCAAAGACATTGCTAATATCGCAGTACTAATCCAGCAGGGAGGAGAGTGAAGAGGTGCACAGGACCTTTGCTACCTTCTGGAAGCATTGTGGCAACCAGGAGAGAACCTGAGTATGGAACCAATCAAAAGAGGGGTTGTGCCTCTGTATCCAAGGATAACCAATAACCACAGGTAACTTAGGTGAGGAAATAACTTGGAATTGGATTATCTCATGGTGAAGAGCCTCTACGGCCATGGACAACAGAACCGTCTCATGAGTCACATGGGCAGGCTGTAGGGGTCAACCGTCAATAGCTTCAATGGCAAGTGGAGTGTCATGCAGCTGCAGCGGAATCGAGTGCTTCGATACAAAGGCAGCATCAATGAACAGGCCTGCAGCCCCAGAGTCGATTAGAGCCTGTATCTCGACAGACGACTAAGCCCAAGAAAGGGTGACCGAAACCAGGGGCTTATCCTTCTAGATGCGATAGGATATGGACTGCGCTAACTACCAAAAAATGTTTAAATAATGATGTGAATATAATTCCTTTACACTGTGCTCCAATACAATAAATATGTGCACAAATAATAAAATAATACCACCAGTGCTAAATCATTACTTGCAAAAGGAACAAATAATTACTTTCGGTGCTCTTATGCTCTAAATAAAAAAACACAAACTAATAGACTCAATATTAGTGACAATTATTGAATAGAAAAATATTTCAAAGAAATATGTGTAAGATATGAAAAATTATTGTGTGAAATTAGATTAAATCCAATTCCTTCATTAAAGTCCAAAGTAAATGAAGACTTTGAAGAATCAACCGCTTAGGTTGCTCTTGTGTGATTCCTGCGTCAACAAAATTCACCCTTTGTGCCACCACCACCTTGCGACATGGCCACTCACCAGATACCAATAAATGCTCACCTTTGGTTCATTGGACGGATAACCACTACTTACAAATGATCACTTTCCAAAGAACAAACCACTGGGTATTCAAGCTCATAAGAAAACATGTAGAACCATCATGGTTCTACATGTAGAACCATCATGGTTCTTTCCAAAGAACAAACCATTGGGTATTCAAGCTCATAAGAAAACATGTAGAACCATCATGGTGTAGTATTTCTCAACTTATTTATTAAAAAGTAATTAAAAACAGATTGCACTCACATATTGCAGTGTCAATGAGCCGAAACCAAGCTTACACCCAACCAATGAACGGTGTAAATGAGCCGACACCCAGCCATGTATGCAGGTTTCACTTAGACCAATATGTACTCCCTTAGGGATTTCCTCTGTACTGCATGTGCTCCAAGTCTCAGTCCCTTGCTACCGGCGTCTGCATTGTAAAAAAGTCCCAGCAGCCTTGAGCACATGCAGTACAGAGGAAATTCCTAAGGGAGTACATGCTGGTCTATGGTTCACATACATGGCTGGATACGCTTGGTGTCGGCTTATTGACACCGCAATATGTGAGTGCAATCTGTTTTTAAATTCTTTTTAGTAAATACGTTGAGAAATACTACACCATGATGGTTCTACATGTTTTCTTATGAGCTTGAATACCCAGTGGTTTGTTCTTTGGAAAGTGATCATTTGTAAGGAGTGGTTATCCGTCCAATGAACCAAAGGCAAGCATTTATTGGTATCTGGTGAGTGGCCATTTCGCAAGGTGGTGGTGGCACAAAGGGTGAATTTTGTTGAGGACGCAGGAATAACACAAGAGCAACCTAAGCGTTTGATTGTTTGCAGTCTTCATTCACTTTGGACTTTAATGAAGGAATTGGATTTAATCTAATTTCACACAATAATTTTTCATATCTTACACATATTTCTTTGAAATCATTTTCTATTCAATAATTGTCGCTAATACTAAGTCTATTAGTTTGTGTTTTTTTAATTTAGAGCATAAGAGCACAGAAAGTAATTATGTGTTCCTTTTGCAAGTAACGATTTAGCACTGGTGGTATTATTTTATAATTTGTGCACATATTTATTGTATTGGAGCACAGTGGAAAGGAATTATATTCACATAATTGTTTAAACATTTTTTGGTAGTTAGCGCAGTCCATATCCTATCGCATAATTTAACCCTAATTGAGGGGTCCTTTTGACTGCAGCACACCTATACGCAACATGCCGGTATTTTCTTTGCTTTTATCCTTCTGGATAACTGGGGATGAAACAACTCCACCTAAAGTCTGTCTGTGACAGGACCTCAAGGTTCGAGCGTTCCCTGGAAGGGTAGGACAAGACTTCAAAAAGTGACCTGCATGCCACAATAAAGGCATAATCTCTCCCTCCTCCTAAAGGATCTCTCATCCGCAGAGAGATACGTGAAGCCCAAGTGCATGAGTTCATCTTCACTGACCAACTCGGTAACAGGAGGCATGAGAGGTGAGGGAGGCACTGGTGGAACTGCAAAGCTCGGAGGCAAACATACAGGAGGCTTCCACAAGCGCTCCTTAACCTCCCTGGCGGTATGATTCTGGCTGGAATTTTGTGCTGAAAGCGGTACACTTATTTTGCATGGAAATGTGATGCTATGTATTATAGGCCTGCAATTCTTAGTAATTACTTACTTAAACCTGACCAAACAAGACTCTAGTACACATCCCAGATGTGATAAAGTTTAAAACACAAAATCACGATTTTAAATTTTTAAATAATATCATTTTATTCAAGAATATAATACAAACTAAAGAAATTTGTCAGACAAAGAAAATTTAATAAACATCCTGAGTGTGGTAAATTTTAAAACAGGGTACAGCACACAGTCCGACGTCACAATCCGGACAATAGAACCGGGTTTCTTTTCTGATTTTCTTCCGCCTGTCATCTTTTTTGGAACAGCAAACCACGCACATCCTGGTAGGTGCTGCCTTTCTTGCGGTTGGTGGTATAAAGTCCATAAAATGACGACCTGTTAGGCGTTCTGGGTTGACAACACCAGCAGCACGTCGTCCATCTCTGTTTGCAGCTACTGATGGCCTCTGGTGTTTGAGGAAAATTTGCTCAGCCACCTTCCAGATAAAATCCGAATGAATAAGAGGCCTGTCACTTCCTGCTCGGTACAAGATGTACGCGTTCCAAAGGCATTGTTCCAGCAGATGCCTGAAAATCTTTTTGTAGTATTTCTTCTGCTGTTTCCGCATGGTCGGGTAAAAGGTCATTGCCTGATCAGCTCGGTCGACACCTCCCATGGTGCAATTGTAGTCGATCACGACTTGCGGCTTCAGCACATCTCTCCCACCTTTTGTGTGGACCATGGCAGTGGAGGTACTGTGCACAGTGCTCATGAGACACACGTCTTTCTTGTCTCGCCAACGTATTGCCATCATCTTCCCCTTCTGCCAGGCAACACTTTCACCGGTTTTCAGTTTTTTTTTGGCAAACCTAGATGGCATGTCACGTCGGTTAGGCCTAACCGTACCATAAGCATCAGTTTTGTTTTGGATCAAAACCTCCAACAGCTCTGGCGACGTATAAAAATTATCCATGGTGACGCAATATCCCTGGTTCAGTAATGGCTCCAGTAGTGTTAGGACAGATGATGTGGCCATCCCATAGCCGCTGTACCTGGGGTTAAATTTCGTGCCTTTACCGGTGTAAATGACAGAGTTCCATATGTACCCAGTGGATGACTCACAGAGCATGTAGGATTTGATGCCAAACCGCGCTCTTTTCGATGCGATATACTGGATCCAGCTTAGGCGTCCCTTATAGGCCATCAAGCTCTCATCCACACTGACGTCCCTTTCTGGCACGTAGGCCCGCTGGAAATTGTTCCCAATCATTTGACATACCTCCCAGATTTTTTTGAGCTTGGGCGCAGGATGCGTGGCCTCATCAAACTCTTCATTATTGGTGAAGTGAAAATACTTCATAATGAGGGAAAAACGGTATTCCGACATCACGGTACCAAAAAACGGGGTGGCCAGTAATTTGTTGGTGGTCCAGTACCATTTCTGGCGCGGTTTCCCCACCACTCCCTGGAGAATGATGAGTCCGAGAAACAGCCAGATGTCCTCTTTAGTTACCGGTTCCCACCTTCTGCTTCGGGAAAACCTGGCATGCGGCGTGGCATGTGGGGGCGCTACCTGGTCCGTATCGCACTCAATAGGGCACCAAGTGCGCACATCGTTGATGTCAGGTGCAGGATCATCACCGCTGTCACCGCTGTCACTTGTCACATCCGTGTCAGATGACAAATCTCCCCACGACTCGCTATCGCTCACTTCTGGGAGCAACTCCGTGTCGCTGCCGCTGTCGCTGTCATCCAACTGCTCCAAAGGGGATTTTGTAGCGAGATGGCGCTTTTTGGATTCCATTTGAATTTTTTTTATTAGGGGCACTAGGGCAAGGCAAGGGGCACTGTATCTGTAAGATCAGAGATAATACAGTGTAATCCTCTCAGATTACACTGTATCACCTCTATTTATATGTGTGTGTGTTGTGCTGAACTTTTGAACTTTTGAATCTCCCGCCCAGTTCCGCTCCCGTGCGCCGCTGCTGCTCGCAGGGAACGGAACTAGGAAGTGAGACGCCGTGATCGCGCTGGCGAACACAGCCGAGGACAGCCGAAGACAGCGGAGAGCATCGCTGGAGCCCAGGACAAGGTAAGGGCTCCGCTGTATGCTCTGCACAGCTACCCCGAGCGTGACTCGGGGTTACCGCTCCTGACAAAAAAAGTCAGCCCCGAGTCACGCTCGGGGTTACCGCCAAGGAGGTTAAAAGAGAGTCTTTCTCTGAGTCTGGGGTCAATGAGGATGGCAGACGTGATCAACTTCTCCAGCTCAGTGGGTATGCTCGGGCTGCGATGTCATCCTTGATGGAATCCGAGAGACCATGAGAAACAGCAGCCACGAGGGCCTCATTGTTCCAAGCAACCTCTGCTGCCAGAGTACGGAATTCAATGGCGTAGTCGGCAACAGTTCTCGTACTCTGTTTGATGGAGATGAGGCACTTGGCAGCAGAAGCAGAGCGTGCGTGAACGTCAAATACCCTTTTAAAGGAGGCCGCAAACTCAGGGTAACTCAAGACAACAGGTTTTTGCGTCTCCCATAGAGGGTTTGCCCAGGCCAAGGCTCTCTCCTGGTTGAGAAACCCTATGCATTGAACTGGATTGCCCCCAAATCGCTGGGGAAGGGGAACAGAACCAGCCATACCTCTTATAGAGGTAATACACAGTGTCTTCGGTTGCTGACACCTGCTGCTCCACCTCCGCCCTCGGCCGCGGAAGGAGTCAAGATCCTGGAGGATGAAGTCCACATTTGTCTGCAGGTGATCGATCTTATCCATCAGCGCTGCCTGACCTGTGGCGATTGTTTGCATGGCAGACGCCATGTGGACAGTGGTGGCGGCCTGGCCTCTGGTCTTGGCCCTGTCCAGTGGAGCCGCTGCTGACTTTGACCTCCGGGACTTACCACTGGGCATGGCCCGGGGTCCCCGCTGTATCTTTGGGGTGTTTCCACTACAAATCTCAGCCCAGGCACCAAGAGAAAGGCAGGATTAGTAGCCGGACTCCAGGAGCTCTGTTACTGAGCGTCCTCTACCGTCGTCCTCTTGGACAAAATTTGGAAGAAATGTCCAGGAAAAAAGTGTTGAAGGATTTTTGAAGATCAAGCGATTACACCATCCACTTTCTAGATCTAGTTCTAGATTGCTCCATTGGAATCGCTATATATGGGGACTTCCCTTCTGATTTGTTAACATTTTTTTTTCAAATGTAAGGCTGTAAAAAACTGTCAGACCCAAGGGCTTCCTATGATCCCATTTTATGACAACCCGCAGCACTTCATAAAACAATGTTGGGGCCATGCAATATCCTCACTCCTCACAGACTAACTGTTGCTTTTTAACTTGCAATAACTGTGATCTCTCTATCACCACCTGAGCCAGTGACTGTCTAGGTGCCAGTAAATTTAATTAGCATACTCCATCATTCATCAAAGTATACATTCCTGTCATACACCCATTCTGGCTTTACCGCTTGTAGAATTCGATAATAATTGTAGAAAACGATATACCACTACAGCCTATATTATCTCATCTATGTATCCCTTTGTCTAGTCTCTGTAGATTAGTCAGTCTGTTAAAACTATGAGCGCATGCTACTGTTAGTATCACAATAATAAATTTAGTTATGAAACCAAACACACGGCTTAATAATCAAATCTCATTTATTTCCCAAGGAAATAAGAAAGCTAACGTGCATTAAAAGGGGGTTACAAAATTACATAACATACAGCAAGGCTACAATACAATGATATACTATACAGTTAAAATACAATATAATGGTCTACTTAACACATGTCCTTCCTGGCTGGCCTCTCGATGGAGAAAGAGGGTCAGTTGTGTGTGAAACCTCTTTTTGTCAAACACACCTCAAGCATAGCACCTCCCATTGCCCGCCCACCTACTTCCTTGGTAGAAGCCTTCATTTATTCTGACCGTCCTGCCACAAGTGGTCTCTGGGGGGCAGTATCTGTCCAGAATTGCACTTAATCCGACTGTTGTCTAATCTTGGAATTTTGATCTCTGGTAGCCCACACCTTACTTAAATTAGCCTTTTGTTTCGCACAGACAGATTGGAGCAGATTC
The DNA here is from genome assembly GCA_028564925.1 of Lithobates sylvaticus. NCBI lineage: Eukaryota > Metazoa > Chordata > Amphibia > Anura > Ranidae > Lithobates > Lithobates sylvaticus. The sequence goes on along the minus strand of CM053032.1, from coordinate 100,648,264 downwards.
ATCACGTACAATAGCCTTAGCCTCATGACAATAGGAGGTATGACTGGCTACATTCCACAGGGGGGGGGTGAATCTTGTTATCCAGGAGACTGTCCATGTAGGGATGTACGGATCCCAGTATATTGAATCCAACATAAGCCGCTTTGCGCCTAAAAATGCGCATAACACCCTTCAGACCCAGCTCCTATTGAACAGTCCATAACTGTTTCCTCCCTGACATGCGTTTCCAAACCCGTACCCATAGAACAGTCCTTGACTTTCTTAACGCGTTGTGGTCTTCAACCCGCGCAGCAACAGCTCCTATGTAACAGTCCATAATGGTCTTATCGTGTTATGCTTTCCAACACGTGCCGCTTTGCCACTAAGTGACACACCACCATCCTTCTTCAGTGACAGCTTCCATGTCACCCTTCAGTGTCTTTGGTATCTTCTCCTTTCTGGTATCTTCAGGACGAGATTCAGTACAGGCAAGGGGTGCTCATTCACTCACCATTCACCATCACACATTCAGGGTAACATATCACCCAGCTTTCCAACACAGAGTCTCGAGGAGGGCCTTTTGCCCATGTTACTAGCCTAAAATACACCTTTATCACACTACACCATAACATAAATCAACCCACTACCATAATATATACATATATACATATGACCCCTCAACTTGCGTATGCCGCTCCCAACCTCCTATAACTCTTTGCTGAAAATACGGGTCGGGATTAGGCAGGTTTGTTCACAATGGCCTTCCCTATCGCAATTCCGGCACGTCAGTGGTATTTCAGGGCTCTCAGCTGGCAGAAAAGCCTCTACCGTCAATGAAGAGACCTTACCGTCAATTCATCCCTCCACTTGCATAGATAGATGTGAGACCTTCCTATATAAATGTCTAGTCCAACAACACATTCCAAATTTAACCAATGACGAAACTGCAGTAATAATGAGTAATACCACAACGGGATGTATCAAATAATTCAAAATGCTGTTGGCCTTACTGGAATGTCCAAATATTACCTCCCACCAAGACCCTCCCACATAATTTTCTAATTGATGCACTACCTCCTTTATTTCATTCTGATTATGGTATATGGCTATGGTAGCATTAGCTCTCTCTTGCTGCAGCATCTTCATAAGGCTCTCATCTCTATCCCAATCTGCTAACCACTCCTGTATCTTCCTTCCCATACCAAGGTTCAGGGCTCTCAGATTAACAGGGAGGTTCTGGTTGACATCCACAGACAGATTGGCAATATGCGGTATCACATAATTCCATTCCTGTGTCTGGATTTCAGAGACACCGCTAAAGGTACACCACGCTCCTCTTGCTATTGTCAGGTTCACAGAACATCCTATTTCCATGACTAATGTTACATTAGTATCCTTTAGGACAAAGAAACAAACTCTCCCATGTCCCAAATACACCGGTGTTCCCTTCCCGGCAATGTTCTCCCCATCCAGCACACAGAGTGACGCATCCTCCCAACACTTCTCATTTACTACCGTGTATTGGCCTGGCATACAAAGGATGTCATGGTCATGCCTCCGACAGAGGGAAATATCAACCTGCCTCCAGCTCCCATTCTCTCTGATCGCATGTGGGTAATTTAGCCTCAGATGCAACAAAGTAGAATCCCCAGTCAGTAAGCCTATTGATATCACCGAATACAAAGATTGAGTCTGCACTTCTGTATACGGGATCAACGAGGAAGCATAACATCTCTCAAAATCCAAATTCGTACATCCCATCCAGGCATTTGACCACCAACTTGGATTAGTGTAAGAGATGTGCTTTGGTAAAATCTTACTGAGCTTTGATGCTAATTCATAAGGCCACTTCCCCCCATACAGGGACTGCACAATCAGTTTGATGTTGGTTGATAGTTCCGCCTGTCCCTGTGTGCATGCCAGAGCCCATGACATATTTTTGCCCTGTATCACCACATTATCCACCAACCTCTTAAAATGGCGTATAAAATCTTGAGCTACTTTTACCTGGGTATTTATGTGACATTGTTGAATATTATCAAGAATGTCATTAATCTCTCTCTGAGCAACAAAACCCTGTTTACTGTCTGAAGCTATGGCTGAGAGTTTGTTCCTCAGGAGATCGATGTCCACTCCATTAACAACACCTATCCCAGCTCCTATTCCCCCTAATATAGTGCTGAATACATCCCTCCTCTTTCGGTTACTCCTCAGAAATAAGCATCCTGCTTGGACCTCATTCTGTGTCCGCCCATCTCTGGGAGCAAGCCATTGATATACTGACTTGATTTAGTGTATATTCAGCACATATAGGGTAATAGGATTTTACCAACCATTGCGAGACATTGAAGTGCCATGTGGTGAAAGCATACTGTACCCTGGTAGCCAGCGTTTGTGACGAGCTTAGATCTATTTGTAATGGTTCCCCCTTCTCTAACGGAGTATGTTCCTGTGTGTAGCCACTGGCATCACCTATGCAGGGGTTTAACCTCTCCGGTGAGACATCAACCAGGCGTATCTCCCCCAGGTCCATCTCTGGTGTCCCACATGTCCAGTAACCAAGAGCTTCTCTGTAGGACTTATAGGACCGAGATACTGCCCCCACAAGGAAATTTTCACCCCATTGATGTGTCATCTGGAGCTTCCTAGTTTGGCCAACAGACACCTTACTATGCCTAAGTGTCAGCCTCCTGGGTCTCTGCGCCCTATTACTTTGGTCATGCCAATATATGCCACACATAAAAACATACTTCCCTTCCTTCAATTCTTCACCAAAAACCCCATATCCTACGTCCCTTGCTTCCCAAGGTTTGGATAGATTGGATTGTTTTCCTAACCAATAACCAGTTTCATTCATATATATAGTTACATCTACAAACGGCTGGAGAGATTCCGGTATGATGTTTTGCAAGTTTTGCTCATACACACGTCCTTGCGATGTTGAGTTAGGATTAAATCGTCCAAAAGCAAAAGAAACTTTGTATTGCAAATTGCCATGGTGACCCCATTGGTACATGTCCGGTAATTTAGGATTTTCTGATATAATCCTGACCTTTCTCCTTCTTTCATCTCCCCCCTGCATCCCCTTCTGGCCTAACAAGTCCAACATTGATGATATAATTGAAGTGGATGCATGGTTTTCCTCAGGATTTTCCCTTTCCACATCATCCCCTGAATATTCGTCAGAATCAATTTGAGATGTTACATGGCTCAGATGGATCGCCAACACGACAATTATGACCCTTCCATCCATTCTCCAGAGACTTTGCCAATCTTTGCTCCACCAGGACTCTGGAAAACAAGAACAAGAGCGGAATCAATTCTTATCAGCAATACCTTTTACATTGATCAGCATGAACCCATTTATCTATCTCCCTATTTTTCATGCCCTTTGCACCCTTGTTATCTACGAGCTGCTTTACTTTGACCACCTGATCACTAAGGGTCATAGTGACTGTGAACAGTCCAGTCCAATTTGCGTTCCATGAAGACTTGGAAACAAAGTTCTTTACCATAACCCTGTCTCCAATCTTCAAGCTAACGGGAGGCCTTAAAGGCTGCTCCTTCTCTTTAGGTGCCATGTTACTTGCAGAAAATTGCAAATACCTCTGTACCTGTTCTTGCAGCTGGACCAAAAATCGGTCCCTTTCAGCACTCTCTCTCAAGGGGGTACTAAGTATTGGGTCTGCTGGATGGCTAAGGTTCATCATTGTCCCCGTCATTAACTGATATGGGGTTAATGATGTACCTTTCGCTGTAGATCCTCATACAGCCATCAGGATTGAAGGCAGATGAATCAGCCAGTTCTTTCCTGATTGCAGTACCATCTTTTTAAGCCTCTCTTTCAGTGTTCGATTCATCCTCTCAACCATCCCCGCCGATTGTGGATGGTATGGAACATGGAATCTCTGTTCTACTCCCAGCAGCTCACAAATATTTTTCATGACCCTGCCGGTAAAGTGAGTCCCCCTATCAGACTCCAGGACTTTGGGGAACCCCCATCTTGAAAAGACTTCGGTCCACAAAGCTCTAGCCGTGGCAGTAGCAGAGTCCTTTCTTAGGGGCAGACCCTCTACCCATTTTGAAAAGACGTCCACCACCACGAGTAGATACCTGTATCCTCCAGGGGCACTCTGTAACGGACCAACAAAGTCAATCTGTAGGTTTTCCCAGGGTCCATTGGCTACCGGTACCCTTGCTAATATTGGCTTCTGTTCCTTTGGCCTAGGGTTCATTTGTGCACATATTAAGCATTCCTGCACTACCTGTGAGATTGTGTTTCCCATTGTCTCCCACCAGTATCTAGCTTGCACAAATCTTTTTGATGCTGAGAGGGCACTACAAACCTTCGTCCTTCTGAAGTTTCTTTTAACAGTAGCTTGTCTTCTAATACATAATTTTGGGGAGCATCTGCCGCTTTTGTTCTAAGCTGCTTTTTGATTGAGCTCAAGGCCTCATCCTTATTTTGTTCACCTGATAAGCATGGGGTAGGCATCCTTAGCACCGGCAGGAGTTCATGTGAACCTGCTTTCACCTCCTGCTCCTCAGAATTATGTTCCTCCCAGGCCTGCCTCCCTTCAGTTTCATAGGGTGTCCATTTGGCCCCTATTAGGGCTGCCTCCTTTGCCAGCTCATCTGCCTTGTTGTTGCCCACAGTAACCTCCTCTCCACCTCTTTGGTGTGCTCTCACCTTAATGATAGCCACTCTCTGAGGTTCCACACTTGCTCTTTCCCATATATCTCTTAGCACCGCACTATGTACCAAGTCCTTTCCAGAGGCATCACTGAAGCCCCTTGACTGCCACAAAGGCATGTATTCAGTCCTTGTTACATAGGCACTGTCAGAGAATATGGCTATGGGACCTGAACTGAAATGAGTGATGGCCTCTCTCACTGCCTCCAGTTCAGCTCTTTGGGCAGAAAAGCTTCGAGGGCATTTGGTCATGATTTTCTCATTGGTCTGGGGGCACCACAGGGCATACCCTGTGTGAAAACTTCCTTCATCCCAGTACCTTGATCCATCCACCCAGATTTTAAGGTCTCCATTACCTGATGCTAACCTAAATACCTCCTGTGTTCTGGTCCGATGTACTTCCCCACAGTCATGCTGCTCCCCCTCATATTGCATCAATTGTGGGAGAGTGTAGGTGGCATTGTGGGTCACAGCCAGATTCCTGGGTGTTAAATCCACTAGCCATCTGGCTACCCTTTGGGAGGATACTCCACTGAGGGTACGTTCCAAAAGCATTTTAATTGGAGAATGGGGTGTCTGCAGAATGATTTTACCAAACCCCACAACATACTCTGTGGCGAGAACCGCCCAGTGCGCTGCCAAAAGGTTCCTGACACATTCATCAAATCCCCTCTCTACCGGGCTTAGTACCCTGGACCAGTATCCCACAGGTACCCATTTGCCCTGCCTCTCCTGCAGCAACACCGCTGTTATTGCTACCGCAGAGACATACACTTGTAGTGCAAAGGGCAAATCGGCATTCGGATTGCTCAAGGCCGGGACCTGCATCAGACTCACCTTTAGCTTGGTGAAAGCTTGTTAATGCTCTCCCAACCAGTCTAAGGGGTCTGTTTCCTTCTTATCTTCTTTTAGAAAGTCATACAGGGGTCTTGCCTTTTCCGCAAAGCCTTGAATGAAGTCCCTGCAGAAACCGACCATTCCCAGGAATTGTCTCAGCGCAGTTTTAGTGATTGGTCTTGGTAATTTCCTGATAGTTTCACATTTGTGAAACTGTGAAACTATCACACCCAAGAAACATACTGAATCCTTCATCAATTGTGCCTTTTTGGGGTTTCATTTCAGACCTGCATTTTCAATTAGTGTCAGGAGTTCCTCCAGCAGAGCATAATGTGCTCTTTTGTCTCTGTTTGAAGCAAGATGTCGTCCACATACTGAATGATGCATTCTGGCTCAGAAAATGTCTTCAGAATGTCCACCATACAGATGTGGAAGTATGTAGAGCTGGATTTGAACCCCTGAGCCAAACGACAGAATGCATATTGTTTTCCCTGAAACGTAAAGGCTAGCTTGTATTGGCTATTCTTATGCACGGGAATTGAAAAATAGCCATTTGATATGTCAATTGATGAGTACATCTTTGCTGAAGGCTTCAGTGCTGTCATCATGTCTGGCATTTTAGCAACTACATTTGTAATAGATGGGGTGCATCTGTTTAGCGCACGGAAATCTACAGTGGGCCTCCACCCCCCCTCCTTCTTCACTGGCCAGAGGGCTGCATTTGTTTTAGATTGGCACTCTTTAATTACATTTTGTGCCAACAAATTCCTCACTGTGCTCTCTATGTATGGGATAGATTCGGGCGGAATTTTATACTGACGCTAAGGTGGCGGATCAGGGCCCTCAATTTTAACAATCATGTTTGAAACTCTACCACATTGCGCTTTAGACGTTGCCCACACTTTGTTATGTTGCCACAAGATTTTAGCCAATATTTGGTCCTCTGTTTTCAATATTGCCTGCGGGTCAAGGATTTCATCGGTTTTAACTGATGCAACCTCACAGCTGTCCATGACCATGTGTGCCTTGCCTTTGTATCTAGACCCTTTCCACAGTACCCAATTACATAAATCAAGAATCAGTTCATGAGCCCCCATGACATCAGAGCCCAAAATAGTGCCCTCGTGCGTTGGGGAAAGAAACAAACTGTGTTCCACACATAACCTCTCTATTTCTATGTTCACAGGTATTGATTGCTCAGAAGGTACTAGTTGTCCCCCGAATCCTCTAAGGAAAATTTGTCTCCCAGCAGGATCCTTTTGAAGTTCAATATTTGTTATGCTGACAGCCACCCCCGTATCCAAAAGTACATTTGTGCGATGGCCCCCTATCGCCCCTCGGATACGTGGTCTGCCGCTTTTGTCCCTATCCAGTTGATATACTAGGGACAACACCGGGGCCTGACATCCCTATGGTTTAAAATAAGGATTGGTTGGGGGAGGGATTTTATATTCCTCGTGGTTTTCTTTAAACCCTTTTCCTATCCTTTGCAATTCCCTCAAAAGTGGACCATATAATGTAGCATCAGGTGCCTCGTTTGGCTCCGTTGCCACCTTATCTGGTACAGGGTTTCGCTGTTCCTTCTTATGCCAAGGCTTCTTCTCACCCATGCTCCTCCTAGGCAATTTACAGTCCTTGATTACATGGCCTGTATTCCCACATCTATAACACCTGCCTGTAAATCTCACCGTACCTTCGCTTTTAACTATCTCCGCAACTCTTTTGTGGGGCCTATTGTCTTGATCTGTCTCCCGAACCCAGTCCCTTAATATGTTTATAAAGGTCTAGTACGAGGTGGCGTTCCTCAGTGCAATTCTGGTATGGTAATCAATACATATGCACTTATTAGCCATAGAACACAGAAAACTACTATCATCAGGAGACATATCAGGACAATTTATAAATGGAGAAGTATTCACTGCAAAAGAGTATTGGATCAATTCCCCTCCTAAATTTTGTATTTTCTAGGACCCCTAGTATCTCTTCCTCCCATTATGCGCTGCATTTCCCTCATTCTATCTGCCGTGTTCCCCCAATTTGAGTTTAACTCGGGAGATAGACCTCTATGATTCCCAACTGGTGGTTGCAGTTTTTCACACAGTTGCAATGGAAGCCATGCACAGAGGAGTGCGCATGCATCCCTATTGTTCAAAATGTACTGTGTCACTACAGCCTCCAGCCTGTTCAAGAGACTAATGGGTGAAGCGCTAGTGTCAAACTTTCCCAAAATCTGGCACAGATTTGTGCGATCTTGTATGGAGAGTGTTGTGGTTTGGGTGCTACCCTCCCTTTTTATAATTCCTAATCCTTGCCCAGTCCTGTCTAGCACAGGAGTGAAGAGAGAAGAACTTTGATTTGGGGGATCTTCAGGACTGTCAACCGAACATACTGGTTGCTGTTCGATCTGCATCCTTTCTCTCTGCTCCTGTGTCACAACTGAATGTGTGTCCTTGTTAGCACAGCAATGACTGTGCACATTCTCCATTGCCCATGCTCTTAAAGACACAATGGTATTATCTTTTTGGGCTAGCTGAATTTTACATTCCTGTAACTCTGTCTTAAGTTTTTCTATCGCATTTTCATTCCCAGCTTCTTTATTTTCTAGCGCTGCGATAGACTGTTCTCTCAACATACATGATTCCTTCCATTCATCCAATCCCTGTTCTAACAAACCATTCTCAGTCACCAATTGTTCAATCTCATACATCATGTCATCACACTCACAAACATTTGCGTCTGCATTCACAGCTATAGCTGAAATATCCTTACTCACATTTTCTATCTGTCCTATTAATTCTGATCTCTCCTTATACCATTCAAACTCCTTCCATTCAGAAATATCTCTCATTCTGACTAGCATGCTCACCAAATTTGCTAACCTCTGTTTCCTGCCTTTTTTTAAATTTTTTTTAAACGTTATGGCATCATTATAAGCATTGTTTCAACAAGTCGTTGAACTGGTGTGTTAAAGCATCCTGAGATACACTATCGAATTGAATACAAGCATTTTTTTTCAGAAACTCTTCAAGGATATCCATTGACATGCTAATCTGCAACTAGCTACACTGAACAGTTGCTTAGACAATACACACACAGATGAACAAACAGATAAACAACCCACCACAGAGACTCAGATAAAAGCTGTTCAAAGTCTAGTTTTTCACCTGTAGTTCCACACAGAAGACCAACAAACAAAACCAAAAAAATATATAAAAATACGTTTAACTACGAACTTCTCCAGAGAAGACACTCTTAATGCTGTCCTCTCTTAAATTGCAGGCCACATTGAACTCTTATTGGAACAGAGAGCTATTTCACACTCACGTGGGTAAAAAAATAATAAAAAAAAAACAAAAACATATAAAAACTTAAAATAAAAATATATATTCCCACTTTTTCCTCAATGCTGTGTGGTTTGTCCTGTCAATTTACTGATTATATAATATTTTTTTTTTTTTTTAAATTCTTTATTTTATCAAAATTTTACATATACAATATCACAGTGTGTCAAACTTCATTTCATGACATATCATCACATCATATTGCACATATTTTCTCCCCCCCCCCCCGCCTTGCTTGACATATATAGAGGTTTATTATTATTTTCCCTATAATGAACGTGAACCTCCTACACTCAATGTGAAAGGTATTTTTATCCCATCAGCTCCAAGAAGTACCTCCAAGAGTTTTTAAAATTATTCCATTCTGTCCGCTTATTTTCCCTCTCAAGATGTCCCTCCACCCCCCCCCCCCCTCATTCGGCCCTGGACCTTCCACTCTCTGTACCGCGTTAACGCCAAAAATCCAATCTCGAAGGGTCGGACCCTCCACTTCTCGCCATCTCCTCGGGACTAGATCCTTGGCTACGTTGAGAAAGATCGGGGTCAGCGAAGCCCTATACTGTCTCAAAGGGGTCGCAGTCCCATGGAACAAGCACGTCCATGGATCTTCTAGGACTACTTCCCCTGTTATTACGAGGATTAGCTCTAATACTCTTTTCCAAAATGTTTTGATTACTGGGCACTCCCACCAAATATGGGCCAATGTACCCCTAATATTACATCCTCTCCAGCACTCCGGAGACACTTCCGCCTGAAATCTACTCAGTCTATCCGGGGTTAAATAACACCTGGAGAGGCATTTATAACTTGTTTCCACTGTTTTTATAGAAAAAGATGAGCTGTGTATTATTTTGAAAAATTTTCAACCCTCATTTTACTACAGTGTACTCCTGTTTCTTCTTCCCATTTCTTGACAAATGGAGGAACGTCCAAATCCTCATTTATTAATATTTTAGAGATTCGGGAAATATTGTTCTTAGTACTGTCGCGGATGCAAAGTCGCTCCAGCTGGGTATAGTCATCGCCGTGACGAATCGGACGGGGAAGACTCTCTAGAAAATGTTTCAGTTGGGCGTATTTCCAAGTGTCAATCACCATTAAGTCCGTGTTCATGGATAACTCTTGATATGTGCACATTTTCCCGTTTTTCATTATATCCTTCACCTGTGCCCCTTTTACTTTAATCCAGTTCCCTCCTACCTCACATCTACCTGGTTCAAAAAGTGTATTATCTTTTAAATGAATTAGAGAGGAATTAAATTTCCATTTATTTCTTTTATATAAATTATCCCATGTGTCTAAGGTGACCCATGTTATCTCGTGTGCATTGTTTCCTAAAAGTCTAAATTCAGGTGGATTCCATATATCGTGTCCTAAATTTCTGTTACTTATTATGTTTTTTATACTAACCCATCTCTTATCGTTCCCTACCTTTACCCACTCCATTACACGTGAAAGTGCTATCGCCTTGAAATATTTTTCGAAGTCTGGGGAGGCTAGCCTCCCCTGCTGTTTCCCCCTAGTCAAGATCCTAGCTGCGAGCCGCGGTTTTTTATTTGACCAAATGAACCTGGAAATAGTTTGCTTCAAAATTTTAAAGAACTCTTTAGGAATTGCTAATGGGAGCATCTGAAATTTATAATTAATCTTAGGGGCGAGAAACATTTTTACTGCGTTAATGCGACCGATCCAAGAGAGGGGTCGAAGGGACATTTTACTGCATTCTTTCCTAATCTCGTCAAGCAATGGTAGGTAATTTATTAAGTAGATTTTTTTTGAAGTATCTGCCAGCCTGATCCCCAAATATTTGATATCTTCTCTCTAGGGAAAGTTAAATTCTTCCGAAAGTAACTCAGCCTCGTCCTTTTTTATATTGATGTTCAATATTTCTGACTTACTTACATTAATTTTCAGATTTGAAAATTTACCGTAGGTTTTCAGCATAGAGAGCAAATTTGGGATGGTAATCCGGGGATTAGAGATGTAGAAGAGAACGTCGTCAGCAAAGGCTGCTAACTTGTGCTCCTCCCCACCTACTCTAAACCCGGTTATGTCGATATTTTTGCGTATTGAAGACAGAAGAGGCTCCAAGGATAAAACGAACAATAAAGGTGATAGAGGACACCCCTGACGCGTGCCATTTCTCATTACAAAGATTTCCGAAGGAAGTCCATTGACATTTACCGAGGCTTGAGGCCAGTTGTATAACATTTTAATCCATTGAAGCATCCTTGGGCCTAATCCCATAGATTCCAATGTTTCCATCATGAATCCCCAGTCTACCCTGTCAAACGCCTTCTCGGCGTCAATTGACAGGAGTAGACTGGGGATCTTCGACTTTTTGGCCACGTGAAGCAACAACACAGACCGTACCCCGTTGTCTCGGCCCTCCCTCCCTGAGATAAATCCGACCTGGTCCGGGTGTACCAGCTCGGACATCCTCTCTTTAAGTCTGTTAGCTAAGACTTTTGCGAAAAGTTTTGTATCTGTGTTTAATAAAGCGATCGGACGATAACTTGAGCACAGTGTTCTATTCTTGCCCTCCTTCAGTATGAGAGTGATTGAGGCTCTGAGGGACTCAGCCCCCATTATACAGTCTACGCCCAAATGATTCCAGTAATGGCATAGTTTAGGGACCAAAATGTCTTTGTATCTCTTATAATATGTTATCGTATAACCATCAGGGCCCGGGCTTTTACCGGCCGGGGAATCCTGTATGGCAGAGAGAATTTCTGCCTCAGTAATTGGTTTGTCCATACTAAATCTGTCATTCTCTGTAAGAAGTGGGAGTGAACTGTTTTTCAAAAATTCTCTTCCCTCGTCTCCTATATCCGAGGTATGTTGTCCCCTCTGTCTGACGTCGTACAACCCTTCGTAATACGTTTTAAATACTTCCGCTATTTCCTTAGAGGAGTTTACCGTCTCGCCCTGTTTATTTTGAATTTTCTCGATGTAATTTATTTCTCTCTTTTTTTTAATCATGTTTGCTAAGTGCTTACCAGATCTGTTACCTCCTAAGTGCTTCTCCCTGTTGATTTTATGGAGCCACTTCCTAGCTTCAAGTTCTAACACCGTCTTTAATTGTTCTCTCTTATTAATCAGCTTATGGAATACCTCTTGCTTTGATTTTCCTTCCCTTCTGTGTTCCCTTTCTAGCCCCTGTATCTCCTCTGTCAACCCCAGGATCTTTGCCCTTTTTTCCTTTTTTTTTCCAGTTCCTATTGCGATGAGGATCCCTCTTATATAAGCCTTATGGGCCTCCCAGAGTGTCGCTGGTGATATTTCTCCTGTGTCATTTTCCAAGAAGAAGAATTCAATTTCCTTTTTTATTGTTTCTGCTGTTTCTGCGTCTAGAACCAAATGCTCGTTCAGACGCCAGGAAAACGGGTGTCTAGGGGATTCAGGGATCCTCACCGTCATAGAGACCGGGGCATGGTCCGACAGTGTTGTAATTTCTATCTTTGATGAAAGTACATTTTCTAATAATCTATGATCTATAAGAAAGTAATCCAGGCGGGAGTGTGTACCATGGACTGGAGAGAAGAAAGTGTAGTCTCTTTCTTTTGGATGTAACACCCTCCATATGTCGATCAACTGGTTTTGGAATATTTTATGTTGAAGTTTTTTTAATTGTGAACCGTTTAGTCCCCGTGCCCTAGACGTGCTGTCATAAGAGGGGTCAAGGCCTAAGTTAAGGTCCCCAGCCAGAACTACCGCCCCTCTCTTGAACCTTGACAGGTGACCCAATACCCTAATCAGGAATTTAACAGTATTAGTATTGGGACAGTACACATTGGCAAACGTAAAATACTTATCCCCCACCTTACCCTTCAGGAAAAGATACCGGCCTTCAGGGTCTTCCAACCTGTCTGTCAATATAAATTTGATATTCTTTGCAAAACCTATTGCCACCCCCTTAGAGCCCCTCAAAGGGGAGTCTCCATAGTATCAAACCGGGAAGGCTTGGGAGTAGATTTTGATATTGCCTCCGCGGCTAAGGTGTGTTTCCTGCAGGAACACAATTGCCGCTTGAGATCTCTGGAGCTCTTTTGTGATCTTATGTCTCTTTATAGGGGAGTTTATCCCTCTCACATTGTATGTTAGGAGTTTTAGTTCACCTTTTTGTATTTTTTCCATATGGGTTGATCTGTACTCTGGGTTGTTTTACCTCTTTTCTTTATCTTTATATCTGCAAGGCCCCTCCCCCGCTTTCCCCTCCCCAACCCCCCTCCCCCTTTCGACCCCCCCCTCCCTCCTCCCTCCCAACCCTCCCAGTCGTTTCCTGACCCTCTGCGAACCACGGGGCATTCTACCAGAAATACCCCTGTCCGCTTTTCCCGCCGGGGTGAAGCTCTGTCTCCGCGGCTCTGATCAGGTCCCCCCACCCCTCCCCAAATAGAGGAGGGGGGGACCCGACCCGAAAGCCCAAGTACCCCCTCCCATGCCGAACAAGCCCTCCATCCCCCCCACCGCCCCCACCCGCACTCCAGGTCTCGTCTCTACACCAAACCCCTCAGACACCACCTCTCAAAAACTAGTGACACCACAAAAAAAAAAAAAAGGGCAAAGGGGGTTGGTACTCCCCCTTCCCCAACTCCCCCCTCCCTCCAAAGGGCCACTCCGTTGCCCCAGATTAAGTCCTGGACATTCTCCTTCTTTCTTCCTTGATGTCCCTCAAGGGGAAATATTAGGGGCCACTACCCCCACAGCCTGGCAAAAGTCCTGGAGTTCGTCTAGGAATTTCATCCGGAAGGTCCTACCGGCTCTGATTACAATCAATGATGCTGGGAAACCCCAACTGTATTTAATATTTGCTGCTCTTAAAACTTAAAGTAAAGGTCTCAGCTGTCGCCTACGTGTTAGAGTCCCTGCCGAGAGGTCCGAAAAGATCTGGAGATCCGTCGAATCAAATTTTAAGGGAGGGCTACCTCTTAATTTTGTCCAAATTTTGTATTTGTCCTCGTATGAATGGAATTTGATGATAATGTCCCTTGGAATCTCCCCACTAAGACCTGTGGGTTTACGGATACGATGGACCCTGTCAATTTTGAGGGTCTCTCCTTCAGGTCTCCCCAGTAATGGATTAAAGAGATATTGCATTTTTGTCACCAGGTCCTCTCCTTGCTGTTCCGGCAAGGATCTAATCCTAAGTTTCTGCCTCCTGCTCTGGTTTTCTTGATTCTCCATTTGGTATTCTAGATCTCTATGTTTGATCTCCATTTTATTCATTTGTGTTTTAAGTTCAAGAATTTCTTGTGCTTGTATAACCACCAGATCCTCTACTTTCTCCACTCTATTTAACAGCTGGCCCAAATCTGTTCTGACGTTCGTTATTTCATTTTTAATTACTCTTTCTAAGTTGGAAAACATTTCTAATATCTCCGTCTTTGTGGGGATGAGGGCCAAATTCCCTTGCTCCGGCGGTATACTGAGCTCTCTGGCACCCTCCATTTCCCCAAGTTGTCTGGAAAGGTTAGCTTGTTCTACTTTCTGACGCTCGGCATCTAGTTTTTTTTTCCCTTGGGCCTTGCTGTTTTTTGTCCATTTCTGGACTTTTTACACTAGTGTCCTTAAGATATTTTTGAATAGAACTTGTGTTTAAACTCTCTTTAGGTGTCTTGGCCTCCGCACCCCTTTGGGATCTTCCTTTCATCTTTGTTTAATTCCTCCCAATAGACACTGGTCAAGACCTAGTCCTTCACCATCTCGTTTTGTTACACTTCTCCGAGGAGAGAGGACACAATTACCCTTGCACAAGCCCCTTTTCCTCTCCTATAGGCGCCAATCAGAAAGTCACCCCTTTTCTTGATTTGATATCTCCCAGTCCAGACTTTTTAGTTTTCCTTTCTGGTATCGGGGGTGTAGAGATTAGGAGACCCCTACCTCTACGTGCCAGTCTACAGCCCGGGGATTCCAGCCATAAAGTCCACTGGAACCTCAGTTTCCTCCGGGAAGTACCCCTAGGCTGTACGGGAGGAACCCAGAAATATGATTTCTCTTTCATGTACATAGATTATCTCATATACTGGTAATGGGGGGGAGGGGAGAACAAAAGAGAGACAAAAAGAAAAAACAATCTTCACATTGATTGACCAGGTGCTGTGTATAATTGCAGGATGCTAAGTTGGTCTGTAGGTGCTTGTCGTCTAGCCCAGCGTATATATCTGCAAATATGTTGCATGCTTCTATTTATTAATCCATTTATATTGTTTAATTTCAAGCTTCTTAAAGAATGAAGAGCAAATTATAAAGTTCACATGCTTGGGTGTGTCGATATTTTATCATAGCCTTTAACCTGTAGTAAATATCCTTCTATCACATCTTTAGCAAAAGGAACAGATTCGGAAAGGAATGAAAACCGTCCATACCTGAGGAGGGGTCTGCCACCGCCCTCCTAGCCGTGAACTGTTGTTTCATCCTTTCTTGTGCGGAGTTGGAGAGGAGAAGGGAGGGATGGAGGTGCCAATAACAGAGAGAAACTCACGTTTGGTGTGGTGGTGTGGTGGTAGAGGAAAGATGTCAGGTCGCCGGGCCGGAAGGTGAACCAGGGACCACCGTATCATGTCAGACTCCAAGGGCTCGTGCCGCAACCTCCGTGCTTCATCCGGAGTCCATGTTCACTGCAGCTGCGCGCTGCTTCTGTGTTACCGTCCCAATGTGCGGGCCTCGAGAGGCAGGGCTGATGTTGAATTGCCTGCCAGCAGAAGCGGTATGGAACCGGTGGGGTCCTCCTCTGCCGAGGCGGCGTGGGCTCTCACTTCCACGCCGTCTCCCCTGGCTTGCTCCGGCCGTCCCAGGCCTCTGTCATGACGCGGGGTCAGGCTCCTCCCCCAGTGCTGACGTCTCACGTCAGCATCCCGCCGACTACCGATTATATAATATAACCCAAGGGCGATCAATCCCTCACTCGCCAGTCGCAGTGACTGGTTACCTGGCCAAACGCACAAACATTTAACTTACATACATATATCAGCCACAGCTCTCACCAGGTTCTACGCGTCCGTTTCACCGATGAGATCTTTCACAGAATTTTCATGACCATCCAAGCGTGGTTTCAGAACTCCCGAGCCAGCGCCAATCTTGTCCACACTAGAGACGATTTTCCGTTCTGGATGTTTGAGGATTTGTGTTAACGAGACTCGAAACAAAGAAAAATGCCTTAGGTTTGTGCATACTATGCAGAAAAAAAGCGATATTCTGCACGTTTAGATCTCGGGATCTGGGGTGCCAAATGTAGAATTCGATAATAATTGTAGAAAACGATATACCACTACAGCCTATATTATCTCATCTATGTCACTTTGTCTAGTCTCTGTAGATTAGTCAGTCTGTTAAAACTATGAGCGCATGCTACTGTTAGTATCACAATAATACATTTAGTTATGAAACCAAACACACGGCTTAAGAATAATCAAATCTTATTTATTTCCCAAGGAAATAAGAAAGCTAACGTGTATTAAAAGGGGGTTACAAAATTACATAACATACAGCAAGGCTACAATACAATGATATACTATACAGTTAAAATACAATATAATGGTCTACTTAACACATGTCCTTCCTGTCTGGCCTCTCGATGGAGAAAGAGGGTCAGTTGTGTGTGAAATCTCTTTTTGTCAAACACACCTCAAGCATAGCACCTCCCATTGCCCGCCCACCTACTTCCTTGGTAGACGCCTTCATTTATTCTGATTGTCCTGCCACAAGTGGTCTCTGGGGGGCAGTATCTGTCCAGTATTGCACTTAATCCGACTATTGTCTAATCTTGGAATTTTGATCTCTGGTAGCCCACACCTTACTTAAATTAGCCTTTTGTTTCGCACAGACAGATTGGAGCCGCCATTCATTACGTACAATAGCCTTAGCCTCATGACAATAGGAGGTATGACTGGCTACATTCCACAGGGGGGGTGCATCTTGTTATCCAGGAGACTGTCCATGTAGGGATGTACGGATCCCAGTATATTGAATCCAACGCCGCTCCAGGATTCTCTCACAGTCCATATGTTCTTCTAAACCTACCTACATACACAGCTATTTGGGAAAAAGTTTTTAACATCTGATTACTCCTAAAGTAAAAGCTTTATACTCTCCCTTACCACTTAAGGACAGGAGGGATTTGCCCCCTTAATGACCAGGCCATTTTTTGCAATACGGCACTGCGTGGCTTTAACTGACAATTGCATGGTCGTGAAATGTTGTACAGAACAAAATTGATGTCCTTTTTTCCCCCACAAATAGAGCTTTCTTTTGGTGGTATTTGATCACCTCTGTGGTTTTTACGCTATAAACAAAAAACTATTTTGAAAAAAAAACAATATTTTTTACTTTTTGCTATAATAAATATCCGAAAAAACTAATTTCTTCATCAGTTTAGGCAAATATGTATTCTACTACATTTTCTACTACATATTTTTGGTAAAAAAATCGCAATAAGTGTATATTGATTGGTTTGCGCAAAAGTTACAGCGTCTACAAAAGGGGAATAGATTTATGACATTTTTTTTATTATTTTTTTTAGACACTTTTTGACACTTTTTTGGGACCAGTGGCATTTTTACAAGCGATCAGTGCTATAAAAATTACTGTATAAATGACACTGGCAGAGAAGGGGTTAACACTAGGGGCAATCAAGGGGTTAAATGTTTTCCCTGGGAGATTTCTAACTGGGGGGGAGTGGACTGACTAGGTGTACAGAGAGGTCACTGTTCCTAATCACTAGGAGACTATCTCTCTCTCCTCCCCTGTCAGAACGAGGATCTGTTTGTTTACATTGACTTTACATTGTTTACATTGACAGATCCCCATTCTGGCTCTCTGTGGAGCAAACGCAGGTGGCCAGCGGAAATCGTGGCCACCGGCCACACGCGCCCTCTGTATCTATTGCGCGAAGCAACGTACACCTACGGCGATTCACGCAATAGAGCCAACCTGCCGCAGCATAATGATGGTCGGCAAGTGGTTAATTATCTGTAGCTAACAAAGCCCAGAAGAAAACATTTAAATTTATCACAACATGGCACAGATGCTTAGACACTCTTCATTGCTTTTGCTCTTTCCAATGTTTGCTGGTTTTACCAGAAACTGAATCGCAATATGACCCACATACAGTATAGTAGAGCTGCCCCCATCAAAGAATTTTGCAAGATCTTGGATGTTTACTCTAGGGCAGGGGTCTCCAATCTATGGCCCTCCAATTGTTCAGGAACTACAATTCTGTCAGGAACCATGAAATCAGACCGAGACAGAAGTACTGTTAAACCACACTTGTTTAATAATAAAAGTAAATAGAACAGTCAAAGCATAGCCAGAGTTCAGGAACCGAAACAGATAGTCAGAAAAGCCAAACGTCAGGGAGCCAGAGATGTGCATAGTAAAACAGCAAGCAGGATCTGGAGCCAGAAGGGGTGACAGCCAAGCAAGTCTTTTAACAGAAAACAACACAATAACACCAGCACTATAAAGTGGAGACATCTGTAACAATCTAAGATGGGGAGATGAAGGTCAATAAAGAGGGCTCTGAACCCAGCGCAGCTGGATGAAAACCATAGCTGGTAGGTACGGATCCAACATTTAAGACACGACAACCCAGCGGGTTAAGGTAGCAGTCTGCAGCAAGTGAAAAAATCTTTGTATGCAGGATAATTTTATTCAAACTTGCAGAAAAAAAAAAAAAACAAACATCGTCCTATTCAATCATCATAACATCAAGTTAAAAAAGAAACAGCTTACATGGTTAATTCCAGTCCAATGTACACAGAGGGGCTATACAGTGTCCCAGCGAGAGCCGTGCTCTGATGACAGGGGGGAGATACCTTCCATCTCTCTGCTGTGTGCTGTTGCAGCGTCCACCTCTCCACCTGCTGGATTTTCCATCTGCACGTCGGTGTGCTCGTCCACCTGCGAGTGTTTGTCCATCTGTAAGTGCACCTTCATACAGCAGTGGTATAGGCGGCTGTCTCCTACTTCACCCCCCCCCCCCCCCCCTATCATCAGAGCACGGCTCTCGCTGGGAAACTGTATAGCCCCTCGGTGTACATTGGACTTGAATTAACCATGTAAGCTGTTTCTTTTTTCACTTGATTTATGGTGATTGAATATATAACTGTTTTTTATTTTGCTGTAAGTTTGAATAAAATTATCCTGCATATAAAGATTTTTTCACTTGCTGCGGACTGCTACCTTAACCTTGTCGTGTCTTATAAGCCTAATAAGATCTTAGGCCTAAGATCATATTTTTTATTTCATCAAAAATTTGAGCAATGTAGTGTGTTTTAGTGCATTAAAATAAAAAAAAGTGTATTTTTTCCACAAAAAATGCGTTTGAAAAATCGCTGCGTAAATACTGTGTGGAAAAAAAAAATGCAACACCCACCATTTTAATCTGTAGGGCCTTTGCTTTAACAATATATATAGTGTTTGGGGGTTCTTGCAAAAAAAAAAAAATGTTTTCATGTAAACAAAAAGTGTCAGAAAGGGCTTTATCTTCAAGTGGTTAGAAGAGTGGGTGACGTGTGACATAGGCTTCTAAATGTTGTGCATAAAATGCCAGGACAGTTCAAAGCCCCCGCCCCTCCCCAAATGACCCCTTTTTGGAAAGTAGACACCCCAAGCTATTTGCTGAGAGCAATGTTGAGCCCATTAAATTTTTTTTTTTTTTGTCCCAAGAGATTGAATAATGAAAAAAAATATATATATATATTTTTTTTACAAAAAGTTGTCACTAAATGATATATTGCTCAAACATGTCATGGGCATATGTGGAAATACACCCCAAACTACATTCTGTTGCTTCTCCTGAGTACAGGGATACCACATGTGTGGGACTTTTTGGGAGCCTAGCTGCGTACAGGACCCCAAAAACCAATCACCGCCTTCAAGATTTCTAAGGGTGTAATTTTTTTATTTCACTTCTCACTGCCAATCACAGTTTCGGAGGCCATGGAATGCCCAGATGGCATAAAACCCCCCAAAATGACCCCATTTTGGAAAGTAGACACCCCAAGCTATTTACTGAGAGGTATGGTGAGTATTTTGCAGATCTCGCTTTTTGTCACAAAGTTTTGAAAATTGAAAAAAGAAAAAAAATATTTTTTTTTCTTTACTTTCTTCATTTTCAAAAACAAATGAGAGCTGTAAAATACTCACCATGCCTCTCAACATTTTTTGTCTTTATTCAATCACTTGGGACTAAAAAAAAATATTCAATGGGCTCAACATGCCTCTCAGCAAATAGCTTGGGGTGTCTACTTTCCAAAATTGGGTCATTTGGGGGGGGGGGGGGTTGTGCTATTTTGGCATTTTATGGCCTTCGAAACTGTGATAGGTAGTGAGGAGTGAAATCAAAAATTTGCACCCTTAGAAATCCTGAAGGTGGTGCTTGGTTTTCGGGGGCCCCGTACGCAGCTAGGCTCCCAAAAAGTCCCACACATGTGGTATCCCCATACTCAGGAGAAGCAGCAAAATGTATTTTGGGGTGAAATTCCACATATAACTATGGCATGTGTGAGCAATATATAATTTAGTGACAACTTTTTGAAAAATTATTTATTTTTTATTTTTTTCGTCTTTATTTAATCACTTGGGACTAAAAAAAAAAATATTCAATGGGCTCAACATGCCTCTCAGCAAATAGCTTGGGGTGTCTACTTTCCAAAATGGGGTCATTTGGGGGGGTTTTGTACTTCTCTGCCATTTTAGCACCTCAAGAAATGAGATCATAGGCAGTCATAAATTAAAATCGGTGTAAATTCCAGAAAATGTACTCTAGTTTGTAGACGCTATAACTTTTGCGCAAACCAATAAATATACGCTTATTGGCATTTTTTTTACTAAAGACATGTGGCTGAATACATTTTGGCCCAAATGTTTAACTAAAATTGAGTTTATTCGATTTTTCTTATAACAAAAAGTAGAAAATATCTTTTTTTTCAAAATTTTCGGTATTTTTCCATTTATATCGCAAGAAATAAAAATCACAGAGGCAATCAAATACCATCAAAAGAAAGCTCTATTTGTGGGAAGAAAAGGACGCAAATTTAGTTTGGTTACAACATTGCATGACCGCGCAATTACCAGTTAAAGCAGTGCAGTGCGAAATTGAAAAAAGACCTCTGGTCCTTAAGCTGACAATTGGTCCGAGGCTGAAGTGGTTAAGTAGGCAGGACTGACGAGCAGGATATCATCAATAGCTGGGTACCTGTGGCCGACAGGCTGTGGGTACCAATTAGCCGATAGCTGAGCAGCCAGCTCAGAGAAGGAAGGGCTGAGCCCAGCCCTGAGAGTATCCCCTCCTCAACGACCCCTCCCCCTCAGAGGACTACCAGGCTTGAGGGGAAAACATCTATGGAAATCATGGAGGAGAACAGGGGCATGTACGTCTGAGGATGAGACCCAAGAGCGTTCCTCCGGACCATACCCCTTCCAATGCACCAGGTATTGTATGCGCCCACGGAACCTACGGGAGTCAACAATGGACTGTACTTCATAATCCTCATGGTTCTCAACCTATACAGGGTGAGAACGTAGCAGGGGTGGTAAAGCGGTGGTAAAGCGGTTGCAGACCAAAGGTTTTAATAAGGAGACATGAAATATATTTGAAATACACATGTTAGAAGGAAGGTCTAATATGTAAGCCACTGGGTTAATCCTGCAAAGAATACGGAAAGGCTCAACAAACCGAGGTGCGAACTTCAGTGAGGGAACATGAAGTTGGAGGTTGCGAGATGACAGCCAGACCCTGTTCCCAACCTGGTAGGAAGGCGCGGGCAGGCATCTGCGTTTAGCATGGAGTTTGTACCTATCATTAGCATGTTGCAAAGCCTCCTGGACTTGTGCCCAAGTGGAACGAAGACCACGGAGATGCTTTTCTAACGCAGCAATACTCTGCGGAACAAATGAGTCAGGCAACATGGAAGGTTGGAAACCATACTTCGCGATAAAGGGGGACAATATGGAAGCAGAATTCAAGGCACTATTGTGAACAATCTCTGCCCACGGTAATAGGTCTGACAAGTTGTTATGAAGATCAGAAATATAGCAATGTAGGAATTGCTCCAAGGACTGATTGGCTCGTTCTGCACCCCCATTAGACTGCGGGTGATACGCAGAGGAAAAAGCAAGCTGAATTCCCAACTGTGCACAAAAGGCTCACCAGAACCAGGACACAAACTGACTACCCCTATCCGAAACAATCACCTTGGGTAGCCCATGTAAGCAAAAATGGAAGCCAGTTCCTTAGAAGTGGGCAACTTCTTAAGTGGAATACAATGAGACATTTTTGAGAACCGGTCAACCACCATAAGGATAACTGTATTACCCTGGGAGTTGGGTAACTCCACAATGAAATCCATAGACAGGTGGGTCCAGGGCCTCTCTCCATTAAGTATGGGTTGTAGGAGGCCCACTGGAAGATGTTGTGGAGTCTTACTCTGAGCACACAAGGAACAGACAGCTACAAAGGCAGTTACATCAGCACATAGACTAGGCCACCAGAATTGTTGGGAAATGGCCCACAAAATGTGATTCTTCCCAGGGTGGCCAGCAGCCTTGGAGAATGGGAAGTCTGGAGCATGGCAGTATAGAGACTCTGTGGGGCAAAGAAGCGGTCACAAGGTTTCTCAGGAGGAGCATGGACCTGAGCAGCAAGAATTTTGTCACCCAAGGGAGAAGTGAGACTGGTGGGAACCGTAGCCAGAATACGAACAGGAGGAATCACCGGAACCGACTCCAACTTGGAAGTGGAGGAAAATTGACGTGACAAGGCATCAGCCCTTACATTCTTAGTATCAGGTAAGAATGAGACAATGTAATTTAAACTTGACAAGAAAAGAGCCCATCGTGCCCTTCTGGGAGAGAGGCGTTTAGCCTCAGACAAGAATGTGAGATTCTTATGGTCAGTAAGAATGAGAACGGGCACAGTGGTACCTTCGAGGAGCTGTCTTTATTCTTTCAGGGCTAAATTAATCACTAACAGCTCTCTGTCACCAATCTCGAAATTGCACTCCACAGATGACAATTTCTTGGAAAAGTAGCCACAAGGATGCACAGCTCTCTCAGAGGTAGGACATTGAGATAGAAGGGCGCCAACTCCAGTCTCAGAAGCATTAACCTCAAGGTTAAAAGGTAACGGAGGTAGGGGTAGGAGGAGGGGGCGTGATCTGAGTATGAGCAGGTGAGGACGTTCAGAGCACGAGTTCCCGGTCCTCCTCCAGCCCTAGTCTGGACGTAGCCTCTGGAGAAACAGCGGTATGCAATCAGGCAAACAGCAGAAGACCAGAACCTCACGCAGAGCAGCAGACCAGTGCAGGAGAGCGGCGACTATTGGAGGCAGCCAGGCAGAGATTCAGCAGTTTTTCCCCGCTACCCGAGGACAGGAAAGTGGGAGATTAAGTACACAGGCTCAGGAGTTTGAAACTAAAAACACTACTTGAGCAGGAAGTGCAGGACCCGGCAATCGCTGTGGTAGATATGGAAGTCATACAGGACACTCAGCACACCCAGCGCACGCAAGTGTCGGGAGGGCAGGCGCCGCAAGGTGGAGGCGGGATAGTGGAGGAAGATTTGAAAAAACGAATACAAGCGCTTCCAACAAAAGCAGATATAGAAGCGCTAATTACTACAGTGGAGGACGCACACCGCAGGGATTTCCAGCTTGTACGGACAGAGCTGCAGACACTGTCGGATCGTCTCACAGCTGAGGAAATGGTAACAAACAGACTGGAGCAACGTATGTTGAAATTGGAGAGGGTTGACGCTTCACAGACAGACGATGCGCCAGCATTACAAGTGCAGTTGGAGAGTTTAGAGGACCAGAGCCGACGGAACAATCTGAGACTTCGGGGCCTCCCAGAGACTATAGACCGAGAAAACCTCTGGGGCATGGTAATGTTGATCTTTAAAAGAATGTTTATTGGGAAAGTACCCCCTAATTTGGAGATGGATAGGGTACATAGAGTATTGGGACCCAGACCCCCAGATTCGAGCCGCCCTCACAATGTGATTTGTCGTATGCATTATTACTCACATAGAGAGACTATTCTCCGAAAGGCTTGGGAGATGGGCACTATAGACTTTGAGGGGGCTAAATTAAAAATATTACCTGATCTGTCAAGGTCTACTTTGCAATGTAGAGCAATGCTCCGTCCTGTCTTGGAGAGGGTAAAACAGTATCTGTCCTAATGCGGAAAGACTCTACAATATTTCACCTGCGTACGCAGGCGGACTTTACCAAATTTATTTTCTTTCTTTGATATTGAGCCTGTGCAGATTCCAAACTGGCTGCAGTTACTTCCACAGCCACCAAGTCGCATAGGAATAGTTGCAACAGAAGCAACAAAAGCAACTATGAAATAGACTGGGGCGATTATAGAAGATAAACTATAAAGCTAAAATGGGTATTAATTTGGTGTAATTTATAGACCTTACATAGAAGAGTCTGGAGGGTATGGAGAGGGTTTGAAGGGGTTAAGATACATGTTAGTGGGAGGGGGGAGGGGGTTTCTTTTTTTTTTTTTTTTTTGGTTGGGCAAACGGACAGATGATTTGCCTGCTATATACTGTTAAGCTCTGAATATCAAATGAATGTTTATGTTACGGACTTGGAACAGATGCTCTTTCCCCCCTCCTTTTTTTTTTTTAGAGGTGGGAAATTGAGCTGATATTTTGAAAGAGGGAAAGACAAATATGGTTTTGAATCAAATTAGATTTTTCTTCAGTCTTTTTTTTGTTTTGTGTTTTTTTTCCTCTGGGAAAAGAGTGGGAAAATGTGAAGAAAGTAACAGAGGGTGGGGAGTGTAAGAGTGAGTGAGTTTAAATTTGGGGGGAGGAGGGGGAGAGGGCAGGAATAGGGGAGAGAGGGGAGGAGGACTCTTCCGATCTTATGAAACAGGTTGGTCTATTGGGGAGCTGAGCCCCCCCCCCCTTATAATGTTGTATTTTTTTTGTTTGTTTTTTTTTCTCCACAGAAGTTGGAAAGATAACCTACCCAAAGGTGAATAGGGGCATAGATTGAAGCTAAAGGAAACACAGGGAGATGAGAGGTGAATGAGATGGAAAGGATGAAGGAATGAAGTATGAGTGGATGAGGAAGTGAAAGTTAGATGAATAAGGAATGGGGAATGTGGGAGTATGATTGAGAAGAGGTGTGAAAAGGAGAAGGTAGCTAAATATATACCGCTCTTAAAGATTAAAAAAGACATGAGATAATCAAATAAATATAGTGGATATGGTGGGTAAATATCAATCTGAGATCAGGTGATAAGAATTATTATGGATAAATGAGCAATGTAATAATGAGTGCTGTGCAGGGAGAGGAAGGGGGGATCTGGAGGGAGTTGCTATAATATATATATATATATATATATATATATATATATATATATATATATATATATATACTTTTTTTTTTTAACACCTACTTATTATGATTCACTATATGTCACTATTATGCCGTAGTGGAATGGCTGAGGGCCATTGGATACTATGGTAAGGGAGGAATATGAATAGGGGGATAGTTTAGAGATTTTTCTATCACTTGGAGTGGGAAAAAGAGGAGGTTACCGCCCATTAAGAATAGATTTTTTTATTTTTTTGGGGGGGGTACTTCATTCACACTATATATATTCACAACGGTATAGTAAAGGAGAATAAGAGGTCAATGGAGGGGTTAATTGATCTGTTAATTGATTGATTATAATGTGCACAACTGTTGTTTTTTTTTTGTTTTTTTTCTCTCTTTCTCTCCCTCATCCCCTCCATAGCTAGAAATAATAACTCTCTAAGAAATATAGAAATAGAAATATGGTTAGAAATGAAAACAATTATACACTGTCTACCAATCAGTACATAAAATAAGATTAAATTAGGTCCAAAGTATGCTTTCCTCCTCTCCCCCCTTTACCCATTCCATCTTGTTTGCTCTCTCCGTATGCCCTCTATATCAAAATATTAAACTTTGTTATAAAAAGGAAAATTTATTATCAAATACTTACCGTAATTTTCCTTTCCTGATGGACTCCATGGCAGCCTACGTGTGGGTTAACCCCGCCTCCTCTCCAATGCTATAGGACCCCCTTCAAATAAAAGAGAGCTCACCGCTAGGTACTGTGTTCCGTAACTAGCCGACTCAATAACCGATGGGTGGGAACTCCGTCTGCCATTGAGTCCATCAGGAAAGGAAAATTACGGTAAGTATTTGATAATAAATTTTCCTTTTTCCTGACAGACTCCATGGCAGCCTGCGTGTGGGAAATAACTAGCCAATCCACACGGGTGGGTATGCTGAACAGCCATAAATTACATTTGACCCGTCAACCAACAGCATCTAATACTAAAGTTTCATAGAAGATAGCGAAGCAAGCGAAGCATAGTGATTATAAAGTATTAATAGAGGCCCATGAGGCCGCTTTGCAGATCACATCTGGAGCCACATGCTGGGCTGCTGCCCGCAAGCCGTTATATCCCTTGGCAGAACGTGCCATCACTGCTTCCAGAGGGGCCCGGCCCTTATATATATATATATATTTTTTTTTAAAAGGCTGAAGGATGAACTAGATGATCCAGGCTACCGTTGTTCTAGTCAAAGATGAAAATAGCTCGCAGGTATACCTTCCGCATTCACCTATATCCAGAGAATCGACTTTTAGTGGACTCTTGGACCTAAATGTAGGTAAGACGATCTCCCGGCTCTTATAGATCATTAAGGTAATTACCAGAATCGAACTGAACATAGGAATAAGGACCATCCGAATTTGGAAAGAAGGATACAAGAGGTTCCCCGTAACTTAGGAACGTGACTTCCAAGACTCTCCTGGCGAGAGTAGCGGCTATAAGGAAAAAAGAATAGCTAAAAAGGTCTCAAGATAGCAAGCGGGGAGGACCCCGTATTACTGAACCCACCCAGTGAGTTGAGGACAAGGGAAAGATCCCGAATGGGGAATCGATGTCTTCTTTGAGGGCTGAGTTTTAACTCCTTACAGAACAACCACCGAATTAAAAAGGTGAACAACTCGCTAAACTCCGGAGAAAACCATCAAGGCTGAGACTTTAGACTCTAAAAGAGCCAACGGATAGAGCTAAACCTAGGCCTGAATAAAGAAAGCTGAACTTTTTGGATTTCTACCTGAAGAATAAGAGAACACCACAGACTTGACCCATCCTCTTCTATCAACCTCATTAGTGCTCGTCCCCATAGAGCTCATGAGAGTGAAATCACCCTAGAAGTACACTCGAGACGGACAAGGAAGCAGGACTGCTCCTTAAGTGTAATACCTCACCAGCTTAACATTACCTGGGGGGATAATGGATCTACCCCAGTATTGACTCCCGGAGACGTAATCTACATGAATGATTGCACACAAAGCGACCACTCGTTAGCGACTCAACTGAGTGCGTGACAGGAAATCCACTCGGATATTCTGGACTCTGAGGAAGTAAGCCGATGAAAAGCTGCCTGGACCCAAGACATGATAGGTTCGACCTCCCGGAGTAATGTGGTGCTCCGAGAACCTCCAATTCATCACATGAGAATGGACGACAGCAATGAACTTCTGACTTTCCCTTCCGCAAATAGAAGGACTGAAGAAGGCACACAAGGCTTCTGGAAGTTCCAGGACGTACTAGCCCAGGCCGAAAAAGACTTGAATCCTTGAACAAGCTCCAATGCGCAGCGGATTCCCCAACCGTTACTGCTTGTCATAGGTCATGTCCTTAACCCAAGATATGGGACAATGAAGTGGTAATCTGAGCCGGCTTATGCTGAAGCCACCAAAAGAGGCCGTTCTTAGTCGTTGATGACATGTGAATAGGTTGACTATTGCCCCTTGACATCCATTACCTGCATAAACCTGATGGGACAGGGAAAAACTCCTGCAGGGACTGCTTGACCATAGGGGTCGTGGAGATCATCGACCCAATGGAATCAGGTACCATGAGGCTTCCTGCCGAAAAAGATTAGAGATCATAAATTCCCTCCTGGATGACTGCAGTCTTCCCCACTGGAAGAGAGATGGTGCTTTCCACTGAAACGAACTGGGCCCAAAAAGAACATCAGCCAGACTGGTTCTAGGTGTTTTTTTTTTTTTTTTTTTCAAGAGTCACCCAAAGTTGGTCGAGATGGAGAAAATTCTATTCCTTGTGAACTAGTAGCTGGATTTTGTCCTAAGGCAGCAACAGAAGGAAGTCGAAACAGCGATAAAGACACTCTTCTTGTTCCGATGAGGGCCATTATGGGCAGAGGAATTTTTACCAAGAACTGCAGATGGAACCGGAGGTATTTGAGAAACTCCGTCGCTACCTGAGCATGGAGGTAAGCATCTTTAGGTCTATTGAGATTAACTGATCGCTTGACTGAACACCATAAACTGTTCTCTTATTGTGCCAAGAAGAGGGGAAATATACCCCCTGAGATTCTTCGTCCTGGAGAGGGCGTAACCATAAGGCCCGTTGAACCGCGACCAAAGACCAATTAGACCAAGCCAACCAGCGGATCGGATTGACACCAGCTCCAGCACCTTAACTGCTGAATTTTTGGAGAACTCCTCTGAGTACAAGACTCTGTACTCTGTTCAGGTTTCCATCTTGCTAGACATGGCTGCTAGAGCCAGGGCAGGTTCACAAGCCATACCAGCCAACCCGTACGTTTATCTTGAACTCTCGACTTCCATAACCGATTTGACTCGTGGAGGAACCAGAAAACAACGAGGCCTCCGACATACTTGTCACCTTCCAACTCGCTGACCGAGGAATCCAGAGAAGCAGCTTAGAGCTGGGAAGAGCCTGAGTCCTTTGGGCCACATCAGCCAAGAAGACATAAAACAGGCTCCATGTGTAGGATATACCCATTACCTTTAGGAATTCCAGCATCACACCCTTCGCGAGAGACTCCACATTCATATAACCCGACACCTATTTCTACCCCCAACCGCCCGGGTATGACAAGGATCATATACGGACTTGCTCTCCTGGACTTTGGTCCCACAACTCCGGCAGGCTCTGCGCTCCGAGCAGCTGACATAGCGGTGGGTGCGGTGACTAGAGGAAGAATGGAAACATCTCCTCTAGTTGGAGGAGGAATGGCAACGTCTCCTCTAGTCGGAGGAGGAATGGCAACGTCTCCTCTAGTCGGAGGAGGAATGGCAACGTCTCCTCTAGTCGGAGGAGGAATGGCAACGTCTCCTCTAGTCGGAGGTGGAATGGCAACGTCTCCTCTAGTCGGAGGAGGAATGGCAACATCTCCTCTAGTCGGAGGAGGAATGGCAACGTCTCCTCTAGTCGGAGGAGGAATGGCAACGTCTCCTCTAGTCGGAGGAGGAATGGCAACGTCTCCTCTAGTCGGAGGAGGGATGGCAACGTCTCCTCTAGTCAGAGGAGGAATGGCAACGTCTCCTCTAGTCAGAGGAGGAATGGCAACGTCTCCTCTAGTCGGAGGAGGCATGGCAACATCTCCTCTAGTCGGAGGAGGAATGGCAACGTCTCCTCTAGTCGGAGGAGGAATGGCAACGTCTCCTCTAGTCGGAGGAGGAATGGCCACGTCTCCTCTAGTCGGAGGAGGAATGGCAACGTCTCCTCTAGCCGGAGGAGGAATGGTAACTTCTCCTCTAGTCGGAGGAGGAATGGTAACTTCTCCTCTAGTTGGATGAGGAACGGCAAATTCTCCTCTGTCTAAAGGAGGAATGGAACATCTCCTTGTTGGAGGAGGAATGGGATCATCTCCTCTGCCTGAAGGAGGAATGGAACGTCTCCGTGTTGGAGGAGGAATGGGATCATCTCCTCTGTCTAAAAGGAGGAATGCAACATCTCCTTGTTGGAGGAGGAATGGGAAGTCTCCTCTGTCTGAAGGAGGAATGGAACATCTCCTTGTTGGAGGAGGAATGGGATCATCTCCTCTGCCTGAAGGAGGAATGGAACGTCTCCTTGTTGGAGGAGGAATGGGATCATCTCCTCTATTAAAAGGAGGAATGCAACATCTCCTTGTTGGAGGAGGAATGGAACGTCTCCTCTATTTAAAAGGAGGAATGCAACATCTCCTTATCGGAGGAGGAATGGGATCATCTCCTCTGTCTGAAGGAGGAATGCAACATCTCCTTGTTGGAGGAGGAATGGAACGTCTCCTCTGTTTAAAGGAGGAATGGAACCTCTCCTTGTTGGAGGAGGAATGGCAACATCTCCCCTTGGAATGTTGTGGCATGGCAAGGTCCCTGTCAATCTAGACCACAACTTGTGGGTCCGATCTGAAAAGGCTGAAAAAGATGGGGGGGGGGGGAGAACACAAAACGCAATCTCAACCGCTGAGACTGCAAACCTCAGCCCCCTCCCCTCAGCTACACATACCCTGTGCGTGAGGGCTGGCTGCCAAAAGCAGTGACCTGTCCATAACCTCTGGACAAAAAACGTCACATAACGCGGGTAGTCTGCAGATGACCCAAAAGACACATGCTGAACCAAAAAAGTTTTTTTTTTTTTTTTTTTAATAATAATATCCCTGCGGAATGCAGCATGGTAATTCCAAATATCCATAGAAATTCCCTAAATAGTTATCCAAAAAAAAATAATTATATTTTATGAACACATTTTCTTCTTTAACATTTTTATTTATTTATTTATTTTAAATGTATTTATTATTTATATTCTTCTTATTTTTAAAACGACATTAATCATCATAAAGTCTTGTTATATCTTTTCCCCTTTAAGGGGAAAAACTTGGGACAACTGCAGACCAGGCGGGGGAAGGCCACCACTCACCGTCTGCGGGAACTCCCCTACCGACAGGAGATGGTAGCCTTTCAAATCCCCCGCCTGAGTGACGTCACCGCCCCCCCCACAGTGCGCCTGCGCTGTGGGGGACAGCCGAACGGCGCCCGCGCGGCCGCCGGACCATCCGACCCTCCGCGCATGCGCGAACCAAGCCTCGCGTTCGCGGAGGCCTCGCGCATGCGCAGAACGACGGCAGCGGCCGCGACCCGGAAGCACCGCGTCGGCCTGGAACGCAGAAGCGTTCCAGACGCCATGGGGAACAACGGAGGTACCGGAGGGTACCCTAGAGTACAGAGAGCACCGGGGGGAACCGGGGAAACGGAGGGACACACATACAAAAAATAAACAAAGAGATGACTGCCATGGAGATGATCTTAAACATAGAAAAAAATTTCAGACCTTGCCAGCCATTGAAGCGTCCACCTGCAGCATACGAGACCATCTTCCCCCCACTACTGGGGTATCCAGTGCCATTTGCAAAGGCTATTTTGCCCACTCTCAGCTGGGCTCCTTGCTGCACCGCCTGAAATGCTTGATCTTGAATATTCCGACCGGACGCCAACAGGAACAGACGTGATGTAGGTCCATGGAGGAGGACAAAAAAGGAACACAGTACCTAGCGGTGAGCTCTCTTTTATTTGAAGGGGGTCCTATAGCATTGGAGAGGAGGCGGGGTTTACCCACACGTAGGCTGCCATGGAGTCTGTCAGGAAAAATTGTTATACTGACTCAAGGATATAGTAATAATATACCATTTAGCTTTATAAATAGATAAGTACTAAGTACAAGATGATTATTGGATTCAAAGTACACATTTATAAGTACTGGAGTGGTCTTTTTTTTTCTTTTTCTTTTTTTTTTTTGCATATCGGACGGGGGTTGGAGGAGAGAACCGGGACTCTTTCTTTTTGGTCATGCTCAATTATTTCCCCCAAATAGGCCAGCACTCATAGGGTATAGAATGAAGAGATTCAGTGCATAAAGCATAACTGCTTTGATACCACTTGTGGAGGCTGTAACGTAACAGCCACTGGATATAGATAGGTGTTTGTGTGTGTCTTTCAGTATTGTAATTAGTTTTTTTTTTTGTGTTGTTTGTTTCCCTCTTCTCCTCTTCTACATTTGTGTTGCATTCCTCTTGTTACCTTCATGATTATATAAAATAGGGCGGAGATGGATTCCCTAACTATATTATCACTTAATGTTAGGGGACTGAATACACCAGAGAAGCAACGTATATTACTTCAGGACTTGAAAAGGCTAAGGGTAGATATAGCATTTCTACAGGAAACACACTTTAGGGAGTATAGAATAACTTTCTTAGAAATAGAGATTTCTCTGTGGTATACCATGCTACCAATCCTGTTGCTAAGTCAAAGGGGGTATCTATACTCATTTCAAGTAAAATTCCCTTGGTATATATATGCACTCCCTAGTGGATACTGGGGATCAATATCTATTTCTTAAAGGCAAGATCAGGGAGATAGCAGTAACGTTGGCATCCTTCTATACTCCAAATGTACAACAAGATTGCTTTTAAGGTGAGCAGAATCTTCCACCACTTCCAGTATGTGAAGAAAAGAGCACACGTCACCCAGGTGGAGGGGGAGAGAACGCACAGGGGGACACTGGGGAGGGAGAGGGTACACAGGGGGACACTGGGGGAAATAGAGAGGGCACACTGGGGGAGGGAGAGGGCACACAGGGGAACACTGGGGGAGGGAGAGGGCAGACAGGGGGACACTGTCGTGGGGCACACAGGGGAACACTGTGGGGGGTGGGAGAGCACACAGGGGGACACTGTGAGGGGGCACACAGGGGGACACGGTGGGGGGGGAGAACACAGGGGGACACTGTGGGGGGAGCACACAGGGGGACACTGTGGGGGGAGAGCACACATGGGGACAGTGCGGGGGGGAGAGCACACATGGGGACAGTGGGGGGGGGGGAGAGCACACAGGGGGACACTGTGGGGGGAGAGCATACAGGGGGGGGGCAGTGTGGGGGGAGAGCACACATGGGGACACTGTGGGGGGGGGGGGAGAGCACACATGGGGACAGTGTGGGGGGAGAGCATACAGGGAGACACTGTGGGGGGAGAGAATACGGGGGGGCAGTGTGTGGAAGAGCACACAGGGGGGACAGTGTGGGGGGAGAGCACACAGGGGGGACAGTGTGGGGGGAGAGCACACAGGGGGACACTGTCGGGGGAGAGCATACAGGGGGGCAGTGTGGGGGGAAGAGCACACAGGGGGGGCAGTGTGGGGGGAGAGCACACAGGGGGGACAGTGTGGGGGAGAGCACACAAGGGGGGCAGTGTGGGGGGAGAGCACACAGGGGGGTAGTGTGGGGGGAGAGCTTACAGGGGGGACAGTGTGGGGGGAGAGCACACAGAGGGGAAAGTGTGGGAGGAGAGCACACAGGGGGGGAGTGTGGGGGCAGAGCACACAGGGGGGGCAGTGTGGGGGGAGAGCACACAGGGGGGGCAGTGTGGGGGGGAGAGCATACAGATATGCTCTGTTTATATTTCATGTCTGAGGTTAACAACCACTTTAAGCCTCCACAATTACTTTAACTTTCTGTTCAGGAGGCAGAGCAGGAAGACAGAAAATCCCTCCAAAAGCTACAAAATGTCCATCTTAGACAGTCGTCCAGGCTAGGATCCAAACCCAGGTGTGTAAGCCCACCATGAAGCTGCCACCTGCACGGGCCAATCACCTGTGGCCAATCCATTCTCCACCCTACAGCTGCATCATGTATACACTTCCACAAAAAATTTCACTCACCCCATGCCTGCTGTAATAATACCGCTAACGGCACGCTGCTCCCCGCCGGCCCCTCCTCTCTTCTTGTCCATCCTGGACTCCTAGGTGATACAGTGCAAGGCTCCGGGCCCTCGGGCGGTGACCGAATCACCGATTGGTCAGTCCACCCCTGGATTGGACGTAAACAGGTCTACGAGTCTGGTAACAAATGTGGCAAACTACTGGCTAGAATATTGAAGGAACAACAGGCGATGTCTTACGTACCAGCGATTACAGGGGAGGAAGGGGAAAAGTTTACATTGCCCAAACATTGCCAAATAGACAGTTATTTGGCATCGTCTGGAACGCACGGTTTAACGACTGTAATACAACAGGAACTGGAAGTACCAATTACATTAGAGGAGGTAATGGAGGCAGTGAATGGGACGAAGATGGGTGAAGCACCTGGGCCAGATGGCTTTGCAGTTCAATATTATAGACACTTTTTACCCATACTAGGACCATATCTTGTGAAGATCTGTAATGGTATGGGCGATCGGAGTCCATTCCCGCCGGAGTCTCTCATTAATAAGTTTTTATTGTTTTACATCAGATACACGTACATACAATGTATACATTGTGCTTGATCGTTTAGATTCGCATTGTGGTTAATGAACATAAACATATTATGAATCTACTAACAGGGTATTCTTAAGTTGAGATTGGTGCACTTTAATATGGGTTATTTATATAAACATAAAAATAAACATAAACATATTGTGGCCTTCCCCCCCAGGAACCCCTATTGGGAACTCTTTTGTTGCCTGGGGAAATGCCACAAATACACAGTAAATATTCCATATTTAAACAGTACTTGAATATCTAAAGTCTAACTTCTTGCTATATGATGACTTAGTCAACTATGTTGAAACACTTTCAGAGAAATTTCGCGGCTCCAGCCCACCTTTCCCATGGTAACCATTTTGTTTGATTTTTGGACAGGTAGCCACCACTAGATGCCATAGTCGTTTCGTATCCATAGGTTTTTATCCATAGGTTTATTAAATCCAGCATGTTTTCTATAGTAGGGGCCCTATTTGTTTTCCATAGTCTGGTTATACTCAGTCTCATGGCTAATAGAATGTGTGGAACCACATGTCTGGCTTTCTGTGGTATCAGATCTATATCGAGGTTTAGAATCCCTAGGTCGGGTGTGGGGGGTATGTGATGATTGGATATGTCCGACAATATTTGGAAGGTAGTTTTCCAGTATGGTTGGATAAGATTGCAATGCCACATTATGTGGATTATGTCTTCTTTGGCTGAATTGCACCTCCAGCAGGCGTCATTAGTGCTCGAGCTCAACAATGCCAGTTTTGATGGGGGTCAGATACCATCGGAGGGCCAATTTTTGTGTTAATTCCCAAAGTGCAGAGCATTTAGTGGCTTTGTATATAGACCGCAATGCTTGTTGCCACTGGTGGGTTGTGTATGTTGCCCCCAAGTCATTTTCCCAATGATTATGGGGGGATGACTTGACGAAGTGGAGTTTTTGGTGTAGGATGTTATAAAATACAGATATACCTTTTGTTTTGTGTGAGGTGTCGTTTAATTGCTTCCAGGCTCTTGAATGGATTGTGTAGAGAGGTAACTGGATCTTTTCAATACAGTGTTTGACTCTTATATAAGTAAAAAAAATCAGTGGAGGGTAGTTTAAATTCTCGTTGAAGGGATTGAAAAGGTTTTATATGGGAATCTTGGAGAAGATTGTGGACATGTAGGATTCCACATTTGGACCAGTGGGTCAGGGATAAATCTAGTGATAAATGCTGGAGGGATTCTATAGGGATTGGTATCCCTGGATTGGTAGAGTGTTTGGCGTTTTCATGGATCAGGGTTTTCCATGCTTTTGCGGAGGCTGAGATAGTAGGGGATAGTGACGAGGGTATTTTGTTTCCTAGAGGGATACTCAATATCCACCATTTTAGGTTTGGGCGTACCAATGACATGTTTTCAATGCTACTCCATAATTTAGTAGGGCGGTAGCGGAACCATTCAGTAAGTTGGTCTAATAGTGAAGCTGTGTAGTAATCCTCAAAGTCTATAGTGCCTGACCCCCCAGCTGTTCTATGTTTCAGTAGTTTGAAAGGTGCACATCTGGGTTTGGATCCTTTCCATATGCATTTATTGAATAGGGTTTGGAGAGATCTAAAGAAGTATTTGGGTATGGAGATAGGAAGGGTCCTCAATAAGTAGAGGATTTGTGGTAGATAAAGCATTTTAAATGCCGCAAGTCTCCCAGACCAAGATAACTCATGCTTGATTATCGATTGAGTGTCCTGAATGTAGTTTGGTCAGGAGTGGTTTGTAGTTTTCCGAGAAAAGGTGTTTGGTCAATCTGGTGAGGTGGATTCCTAGATAGGGAATACTTTTATCTGGCCTGGAGAACGGGTATTGGAATTGCAACAAATTTTTCGTTGTGGCTAGGGTTGAGCGGACACCTGGATGTTCGGGTTAGGCAGGGGTCCGGCCGAACTTCGGAAAAAAAGTCCGGGTTCGGGTTCGGGACCGAACTTGACCCGAACTTGACCCCGAACTCCGAACCCCATTGAAGTCAATGGGGACCCGGACTTTTGAACACTAAAATGGCTGTAAAAAAGTCATGGAAAGGGCTAGAGGGCTGCAAATGGCAACAAAATGTTGTTAAGAGCATGGCAAGTGATCTGCAAACAAATGTGGATAGGGAAATAACTTAAAATAACATAAACAAATAAAAAATAAAAATAAAATGCTGGAGGCCCCCTTCTCAGCAGAAGAGGTACAGGAAGTCATTAAGAACCTCAGAAACTCAACAGCACGATGCCGCACATATGGTGGTAATACCCAAGAATATGCAATTTCTGGAAAAAATTATTCAATTTAATGGATAAGATAGTGGGAAAATAAAATACTTGGAAATTAAAAAAATGAAAAAATTATAATCTTGACCTAGGAGGACGAGGTCCATATGGAGTAGGAGGTTGAGGTGGCGGTGGATGTGGCGGTGTAGGTGGAAGCGGCGGTGGAGGAGGACGAGGTAGCCAACACTGGTTCAAAAATACAACAATGGCTGGGTAAGGCTAGTGGTGAATGATGTGTCGAATTCTGTCCCCCGTCGCATAGTGTCCGCCCTGTACTGCGCTTGCTCAGTACGTAGGACAAGGGGATTTTGAAACTCTCCGAAGACGATGCGCAGTGACTCCAGGTTCAAGCCACATCATCTGAGGTTGAAGCCTAGCCAAGCGAGCCCGTGAGGGGCACTGTTACTATGTGCTACCGTATGTGCACTTGGATGGTCGGGCTTGAACCTGCACTCACTGCGCAGGCGACGTTCATCTTTGGAGATTTTGTGAATCTCCTTGTCCTCCGTACTGCGCAAGCCCGGACCAATGCTTGTTCATCTTTAACTTCTTCATATGTGTCAATCAGGTCATATACAGTAGTTGTGCATTCCGCCATTCCCCTTTCTATAGTAGTGACCCTCTTTCCCATTGCACTTATATCAGTGTTGATTTTATGGAACAGGGAGGGGGGTCTGTCATCAGAGATGTTTGCAGGGACATGAGCATGTCCTTCAGTGTGGTGTCTAGGACTGGCTGACCTGAGGTGGGGAAGGATGCCATGGAGCTGTGCAGGGCCTGGTTGGAATGGAATGGGATGAAGGCCTGGGCTGATAATGGCGCCTGAGGCAGCCACGATAGCGTTGCATCCATCCGCATCCTGGCCTTTGCTGGGCTGTTAGTGAGGGGATCTGAGTCTGTGTCCTGTGTGGGGGACTGGTGCAGTGCTGCTATGCCCATTTCTCCTTGATATTCATCAGGGAGGTCTGTATATGCCTCCCGCGGCGCCACGAGGCCGCCGCCATCATGGATGTCACTGACCTGGGCCTCCGGAGGAAACATGAAGGTGGTGAGCTTTTTTGGAGTGTGGTCGCCCATCTGCTTGCGGGACATTGTAGGCCAGATTGTGCTGATGTCCTGGGGTATAGATGGCTCGAGTCTGTTGTGCCTGGCAGGCTGTAGGCGCTCCGTTGTTCTCCCTCACTGAGGAGCTGTGAATTCAAGCATCCATCTTAGACGCCGGCTCGCCACGCCCCCCCACCAGATTCTCTCAAGGCCCTTATTACGGTGATCCCTAAGGAGGGAAAAGATCCCACGTTATGTGAGAGTTATAGACCTATATCCCTCTTAAATGAAGATCTGAAACTTTTTGCAAAAATCCTAGCGACCAGGCTACAACAACAACTGCCTTCTCTGATTCATCTGGACCAAGTAGGGTTCGTCCCCACATGAGAAGCACGGGACAATACCGCTAAGGTTATGAATTTAATACATATAGCCAATTTATCTAAGCTCCCGTGTGTATTCCTTGGGACAGATGCAGAGAAGGCATTTAACCGGGTTAACTGGCGGTTTATTTTTTCGGTTTTGCGATATATAGGACTGGGAGAAAATATGCTCCGATGGATCTCAAGTATTTATACTTTGCCTAGTGCTCAAGTAAAGGTAAACGGAGTATTATCTCCCTCCTTCGGGATCACCAATGGGACCAGGCAGGGTTTCCCATTGTCGTCCCTTCTTTTTGAAATATCGTTGGAACCCTTTCTTTGTAGGGTTTGTTTAAATCAGGATATCCAGGGATTGACAGTGGAGAAAACCCAGTATAAGATTTCAGCATATGCTGATGATATGCTTCCAATCCAATCCAATAATATCCCTTCCTAATCTATACTCTGAAATGGAGAGATATGGTACTCTATCATATTTAAAGATCAATTCAATTAAGTCAGAGGCTATAGGAATTGCATTATCTAAAGAGACGATGAGATTATTGAAATCTAATTACAAATTTAAATGGATGGAACATGCCTTGAATTATCTGGGCACACGTATCCCAGCAGACCTCTAACATAGTTACATAGTTAGGTTGAAAAAAGACACAAGTCCATCCAGTTCAACCACAAATAAAAAATAAAAAATATATCATACAATCCCATATACCCCATTCTATACCCACAGTTGATCCAGAGGAAGGCAAAAAAAAAACAGCAGCGGTTACTCCAATTTGCTAAAGCAGGGGAAAGAATTCCTTCCTGATCCCCCGAGAGGCAATCAGATTTTCCCCTGATCAACTTTACCTATAAATGTTAGTACCCAGTTA
The DNA here is from genome assembly GCA_028564925.1 of Lithobates sylvaticus. Classification (NCBI taxonomy): domain Eukaryota; kingdom Metazoa; phylum Chordata; class Amphibia; order Anura; family Ranidae; genus Lithobates; species Lithobates sylvaticus. The sequence continues at coordinate 100,609,718 of CM053032.1, read as the reverse complement.
TATTATGTACATTTAGGAAAGTATCCAGGCCTTTCTTAACCACTTCAGCCCCGGACCAATTGTCAGCTTAAGGACCAGAGGTCTTTTTTCAATTTCGCACTGCACTACTTTAACCGTTCCCCAGATGACGACGATTTGTCGAAACGGACGTAGGGAGGCTGACGCACTGACGTCATCACGTTCCGCACTGTGAGCGGGTGTTCTGCTAGCCGGCCGGCGTTTTCTTTTATATGTATCTGCGAGCATTCTTTACATTTGATGTAAGTAGAACTTTTATTTGATGCTATTAAATTTATATGGTTTCACACTATGGGAGCATCCCTCATTTTTTATTCACATGATGAGAGTGTTTGATCCCCTGGCTTGACATCTTTGGAGGAGTTCGATCCCATTTATATCCTACAAGGGGGATTTGCCCTACCCAGGATTTCGGCTGTCACCATCAGTCAAGCATGAGTCCCAGTGGCGACACCCAGTGGCTTTGATTTCCCCTTGATGCCCTTTGAGTTACAGGCTTACCAAAGCTTGCCCTCCGGTAAGCGCAATATTAGAACGGTGGTGGATTAAGATCACAAGGGTGGATTTTCCATATTCACGTTCCTGAAAGTTTTATGTCACTAAAGGATTTTCTTATGTCACCATCATTTCCAATTTGAATTGGACTTCACTATTTGAGCAATTTGTTTGCACTAATATTATTCTAATAATTTTTATTTCACTAATATTGTTTGATCAATTTTTGTATTGGATTCCACTGTATGATTATCCGTTTATACAGATTTTCTTAAACATTTTGAATCATTCCCTCACGAATTATTATTTAGATGGTTTCATTATCATCTTCCTTCAATTATTATTTCAGTCTTTTTTTTGTGATTTGGTTCATATCATCACTTCAGCGCGGCTTTTTTCACTGTATATTCTTGGTTTATGTGTTTATCTCACATCTATTAGCTGCTGCTATTTATTATTTTATTTTCTGATACACGCACATGTATGTAATTTCCTTATAGGGCTATCTATATGGTACTCACCATGTGTTACATTTAGTGATTAGCGCGGTGTTAGCTTTTATTTTTCTACTTTAACTGGTAATTGCGCGGTCATGCAATTTTGTAACCAAACAAAATTTGCGTCCTTTTCTTCCCACAAATATAGCTTTCTTTTGATGGTATTTGATTGCCTCTGTGATTTTTATTTTTTTGCGATATAAACGGAAAAAGAGCGAAAATTTTGAAAAAAAAAAAGAGATTTTCTAATTTTTGTTATAAGAAAAATCTAATAAACTCAATTTTAGTCAAACATTTGGACCAAAATGTATTCAGCCACATGTCTTTAGTAAAAAAAAAATGCCAATAAGCATATATTTATTGGTTTGCGCAAAAGTTATAGCGTCTACAAACTAGAGTACATTTTCTGGAATTTACACCGCTTTTAATTTATGACTGCCTATTTCATTTCTTGAGGTTCTAAAATGGCAGGGAAGTACAAAACCCCCCCAAATGACCCCATTTTGGAAAGTAGACACCCCAAGCTATTTGCTGAGAGGCATGTTGAGCCCATTGAATATTTATTTTTTTAGTCCCAAGTGATTGAATAAAGACAGTTGTCACTAAATGATATATTGCTCACACATGCCATAGTTATATGTGGAATTGCACCCCAAAATACATTTTGCTGCTTCTCCTGAGTATGGGGATACCACATGTGTGGGACTTTTTGGGAGCCTAGCCGCGTACGGGGCCCCGAAACCCAAGCACCGCCTTCAGGATTTCTAAGGGTGCAAATTTTTGATTTCACTCCTCACTACCTATCACAGTTTCGAAGGCCATAAAATGCCAAAATAGCACAAACCCCCCCAAATGACCCCATTTTGGAAAGTAGAGACCCCAAGCTATTTGTTGAGAGGCATGGTGAGTATTTTACAGCTCTCATTTGTTTTTGAAAATGAAGAAAGTAAAGAAAAACATATTTTTTTTTTTCTTTTTTCAATTTTCAAAACTTTGTGACAAAAAGTGAGATCTGCAAAATACTCACCATACCTCTCAGCAAATAGCTTGGGGTGTCTACTTTCCAAAATGGGGTCATTTTGGGGGGTTTTATGCCATCTGGGCATTCCATGGCCTCCAAAACTGTGATTGGCAGTGAGAAGTGAAATAAAAAAATTACACCCTTAGAAAGCCTGAAGGCGGTGCTTGGTTTTTGGGGTTCCGTACGCAGCTAGGCTCCCAAAAAGTCCCATACATGTGGTATCCCCGTACTCAGGAGAAGCAACAGAATGTATTTTGGGGTGTATTTCCACATATGCCCATGACATGTTTGAGCAATATATCATTTAGTGACAACTTTTTGTAAAAAAAATATATATATATATTTTTTTTCATTATTCAATCTCTTGGGACAAAAAAAAAAATTTTTTAATGGGCTCAACATTGCTCTCAGCAAATAGCTTGGGGTGTCTACTTTCCAAAATGGGGTCATTGGGGGGGGGGGGGGGGGGGGTTTGAACTGTCCTGGCATTTTATGCACAACATTTAGAAGCCTATGTCACACGTCACCCACTCTACTAACCACTTGAAGACAAAGCCATTTCTGACACTTTTTGTTTACATGAAAACATATTTTTTTTTTGCAAGAAAATTACGTTGAAACCCCAAACACTATATATATTGTTAAAGCAAAGGCCCTACAGATTAAAATGGTGGGTGTTGCATTTTTTTTTCCACACAGTATTTGCGCAGCGATTTTTCAAACGCATTTTTTGTGGAAAAAATACACTTTTTTTTATTTTAATGCACTAAAACACACTATATTGCTCAAATTTTTGATGAAATAAAAAATATGATCTTAGGCCGAGTACATGGATACCAAACACGACATGCTTTAAAATTGCGCACAAACACGCAGTGGCGACAAACTACATACATTTTTAAAAGCCTTTAAAAGCCTTTACATGATACCACATTAGATTCACGGAGGAGGTCTACTGCTAAAATTACTGCCCTCGATCTGACCTTCGCGGTGATACCTCACATGCATGGTGCAATTGCTGTTTACATATGACGCCAGACCAACGCTTGTGTACGCCTTTGCGCAAGAGAAGGGGGGGCAGGGGTGCTTTTTTTTATTTATTTTTTTTTTTTTATTTATTTAGCTTTTTTATTTTATTTTTAAACTGTTCCTTCCATTTTTTTTCTTTGTTATCATTTTTATTGTTATCTCAGGGAATGTAAATATCCACTATGATAGCAATAGGCAGTGACAGGTACTCTTTTTTTGAAAAAATTGGGGTCTATTAGACCCTAGATCTTTCCTCTGCCCTCAAAGCATCTGACCACACCAAGATTGGTGTGATAAAATGCTTTCCCAATTTCCCAATGGCGCGGTTTATATCCGGGAGGGGGGACATTCCCTCCCACTGCTTGTAAAAGCAGTCTAGAGGCTAATTACCCGCTAGAATTGCTTTTACATGAAAGCCGATCACTGGCTGAAAGAATGATACCAAGATGATACCTAAACCTGCAGGCATCATTCTGGTATAACCATTCAAAGTCCAGCAACATACTGGACATATATTGTAATCTTTTTTTTTCATGCAGCCTCTTGGCTGAACGAAAAAAAGAGATTGATTGGTGGGTATGCCCACCATTAGAATACCTCCCTTCATCCACCCACTTCTAATGATGGGCATACATGCACCATTTATATATGCCGATGCATGGGGGCATCCTCCCGCAAAAGTTATGCCGTGTACACACGGTCGGAATTTCGACCGTATGTACGTGGCATTAGGAGCCAATCGCTCCTCCCCCCCCCTGCTGCCCCCATGCTTCGGCACATATGCTCTTTTTTTTTTCCAAGAAAAGTTTATTGAAAATTGTAATAACAACAAACAGTTTTACACAGTCAATGTTTACAACGTAGTGTATGTTACAAGTAAACAACAAGTGATTGAAACACTGCAGGTAAAGCAAAACAGATACATTTCCTAAGCAATATATCGAAGGCAGGATTGTAGCTCGCGTGGACAAGCCTTGCAACCGAGAACTATCGAACTGACGCTAACGGAAGGGCAGGGGCCTCATTAGCGAGTAGTACAGACCAGCTACAGTAAAACACTATCATAATACTAAGTGCTAGGCAAACAAGAGAAACCTCTAAGGAATAAACGAGGGTGAGCACTATACCCTTTCCTTACTTATAGGAGTGAGGTTGGAACAATTCCAGGAATGCGGTCTCGGACCACAAGCATTCTCCGATGTATGCCAGTAGAAAGGCACGGGTAAACCTGGAGTAAGGTAAGTTAAGGCATTGCGGAAAGTAGCGGGGGTGGGAGGTAGGACGGAAAGGGTGTGGACCCACATTATAGGGAAAAAGCCTTGGGCAGCCAGCACCAAAGGCCAAGAGGTGTCACATATCTGGAAAGGGGGAGGGGCTGAAGCGAACCTGTCGGGGTAGATTTGAAATATTAGTCCTGACTCCGGGAGTCCGGGGGTTTGGGAGGACAAGGAGATCGTAAATGTCTGTATTCATCCGTGGTGGTAAAGTGGTGCCAGCAGGCCCACACGGTATTGAATTTAGAGGGAGAGTCCTTAGATTGGTGAATCAAATTCTCCATTTCTTCGATTTTAGAAATGCGACTAAGCCAATCCGCAATAGTCGGTGGAGTAGGCGATTTCCAAAGCACAGGTATGCACAGTTTCGCTGCATTCAGTAAATGTAGTACAAGGGAACGGTGATAATGTTTGAAAGGGATAGAGGAGTGATGTAGGAGCATTTGTGCAGGTGTAAAGGCTATTTGGTATGTGATAATCTGTGAGGTGAGGCGATGTACTTCCTGCCAGAATGGTTGTAGTAGAGGACAGGACCACCATATATGCAAGAGAGAGCCATCCCTGTTAGAGCATCTCCAGCAGTCAGGAGGTATAGCCGGGGTCATTTTGTGGAGTCTGGATGGGGTCCTGTACCACCTGGAGAGTATTTTGAAGCCGTTTTCTTGCGTTAATGGTCCCTTTATGAACATGTGTGAATACACGTTCCCAATCTTCGTCTGAGAGATCTAGAGATAGATCTTGTTCCCACTGCCGCGTAGCGACATTGGCCTTAGAGTTACTGTCAGCAAAAAGCATTGAGTAAATTTCCGAGATTAAGTGTCGTTGCGGTTCCTGTTTGGTACACAGTGTCTCAAAGGGTGTAAGTCGTCTGCCAAAGTCAGGTCGTTTGGTAGAGTCGGTCAGAAAGTGTCGGATCTGGAAGTAGGTCCAATACGGGCAAGATTGGTCATTCTCTCGTCTGGGTATATGGGGGCGGGTGAGGAAGGCTTCATTGGAAAAAAAATGTCTAGCTTGAACAGTAGGATGGGGCCAGAAGGCAGCCAGGAAGGAGTCTGACATACCCACCGGGAATTCCGGATTGTGCCGAACATGCGTTAATGGACTCTGTATTGACGAGATGTGCTGGGTCCGGCATGATTTTTGAAATGTGTGTAAAGTACTGGCAATTAAAGGGTGTGCTTTACAGGGACGTGGTACAACTGCTTGGGCAATCCATGGTAGTTGGCCTATAGGGACCGTAGAGAATTTGTTTTCGATGTTTATCCAGTCTTTTGATGATTTGTGAATGTTCCAGTCAATAATCCTCGTCAGTTGACAGGCCCAATGGTATTTGGCAACATCTGGAAGGCCTATCCCACCTTTCAGCTTTGGTAAGCAAAGCTTATCTAGACTAAGTCTAGGTCTGTCTTTGCCCCAGAGGAAGTCAGTGCACATTTTGCGGTACGAGTGAAAGAAGGTCTGGGTTAGTTTTATCGGGATCGTTTGCAGGACATATAATAGTCTGGGAAGAACGTTCATTTTGAGTATGGCAGCTCTGCCAAACCATGAGAAGACTCCAGTGGACCAAGCCTTTAGATCTTTTTGGATGCGTTGAAGAATGGGGACGTAATTTGCGGTATATAGGTCAGATAGACGGGAAGGGAGTGCAATCCCCAAGTACGTTATCGCGTCGCGGTTCCATTTGAATGGGTAATTAGTTTGGCAAAGTGAAAGGGTATGCTGATGTAAGGAGATATTAAGTGCTTCCGACTTCGAGAAGTTGATAAGGAGATTCGAGAGGGTGTGAAAAGTTTTAAAATCTGCTAGTAAGTTGGGTAGAGAGACATGGGGTTCAGTGAGGAATAGGAGGATATCGTCCGCGAAAGCAGAGAGTTTGTAGGTGGTATCAGACACAGTCACTCCTTTGATGTCGGGGTTGGCACGCAGGCGTTGGAGAAGGGGTTCAAGAGTGAGTACAAATATTAATGGGGACAAAGGACAGCCCTGACGGGTGCCATTAGATATGGAGAAGGCATTCGACAGGTGGCCATTGACTCGGACCTTCGCGGTGGGAGATGAATAGAGAGCCATGATGAATTGGAGCATACGATCTCGTATCCCGATCATTTTGAGGACTTCCTCCATGTAGTCCCATGCCACCCTGTCGAATGCCTTCTCAGCATCAAGTGAGAGAAAAAATCCCTGTTGTGTCGATGAAGTCAGCCAGTGGTGTAAATTAATTGCTTTAGTCGTGTTGTCTCTTGCCTCTCTACCCGGGATGAACCCTACTTGGTCAAGCGAGACTAGGTTGGGTAAGAGTGGCAAGAGACGATTAGCTAGAATTTTAGCAAAAATTTTTAGATCGACATTAAGGAGGGAGATTGGCCGGTAATTAGTCACTAAAGTAGGATCTTTGTTTGGTTTGGATATGACTGTAATGTGGGCTGTCAATAGGTCTCGGGGTGGGGGATTAGAAGAAGAGATGGAATTGAAGGCCGTCAAAAAGTGGGGTTTCAGAATGTCCGCAAAAGTTTTATAGTACGCCGTTGTCAAGCCGTCAGGGCCCAGGCTCTTACCGGGTTTCAGTTGCTTGAGAACTGCGTCTACTTCTGAGGGATTAGGTGTTCAGCATCGATCGATTCGGGTAGTCCCCTGATGCGGAGATTGTGGCGCCGTCCGCGGTTGTCTAAATCTTCAACGTGGCGGTTGATATCCCGAAGTTGCATGGTGTGGCAATCAATTACTTGACAGGAGCGGCGGAGGACCGCAGAGTGGGTCGAAGTGATTTTTTCAACCTCCTGAACCTTTCCTGCGATCGTCTGTATATCCACCCTGAGATCAGATATTGCTGCCGTAAGTGCCGCCATGAGGGTGTCTTTTATGTCCGCAGCTATCGAGCGCAGGTCATGGAGGCTGGGAGGTTGATGGGGGGGTGAGAATTATCCCCTCAGCTTCTGGCAGGAGCCGCTGTGCATGGTCACGAGGCAGGCTTGAGGCCTGTGAGGAGCCTCTGGACGACGCCATATTCTCCGCCTGGGCCCGGAACATCTCTGGTACATTCTGGCTTGGACGCCCAGAGTTTTCTCTCGGGGATCGGGATCTGGAGGCTGAAGAGCCACGGGAAGAGGTTCCCATCTTCTGAGAGGTTTTAGGTGGGTAAAAATCCTCAGTTGTAGTAAAGAAATCTCTCCGTCAGCAGGAGCTCAGGAATTATGCTGCCATTCTCACTCGAGGTCAGGCCACGCCCCCCTCTTTTTTTTAACTGTGGTGGTGAAATCACCTCCTACATCGTTGGAGTCGCTGCTTTATGTATCGTGGGAGCAAACGCTGTTGCTGTCAAGATAAATAAATCCGCGCTGCAACTGAATGGCGCACCTGAAAACAAAAAAATGCTTAACACTAAAACACAGTAAACAAAATTACATACCTGAAAAGCAAGCATGATAAAACATAATAAAACATTGCAGAATAGAATGGAGTAAAAAAAGAGCAACAATAGAGAGAGAATAGAGAGAGAGAGAGAACAATAAAACGACAACTATTTTTGTATTTTTGTATTTTTTTGAGATTCACAGGTAAAAAAGCTCTTTTTGACTGTTAGCGACTGAATCAAAACGCTACCACAAAAAAACTGTTAGCGTTCGCAGGGATCAGGCCTGACTCTGCGAACGCTGCAGTTATGTGTGCTTAGTGTTTTGTAAGTGACAGTGATCAATCGATACTGCACTTGGGTGGGCTGGGCTGGGCGGAGGGGGAAAACGCAGGTGCTAGCAGGTATCTGGGCTGATCCCGCTAACAATGCGTTTTTTTGGAACCCTAAACTGCTGGGACGCTAGTATAGATCTGATCAGATCAGATATTGATCTGTTCAGATACTGTGCCACTAAGGGAGGTGTATGCTTTGCGCGTGGATGTTTGCGGTACTGGCACTAACCTGGGGCGATGCAGACCTTATTTGACCCTAAAACCTAATTGATATCACCCGCCGGGCGATCAGGGGGTTAAACCGTTATTGGGTAATAAATGGCGGGTGCCCTGACAGTATAAAAAACAAGCTAACTAACCAGCGTCACCCGTAACAGTAATACGGTGATCACCTGGCGGTTAACCTAAAAAAAAAACTGGCTACCTAGCGGCACCAGTGACACTAATGCAGCGATCAGAAAAACAATCGCTTAGTGACACTGGCAAAAGGGGGTAATCAGGGGGTTAAACCTTTATTAGGTAATATATGGGGGTACCTGACGCTATATAAAAACCTGACGGGGAACCTAAATAACGAAATAACTAACTGGCTAACCAGCGTCACCAGTGACACTTATACGGTGATCACTGGTGAAAGAGTTAACTCTAGGGGCAATCAGGGGGTTAAAACCTTTAGGTTGTAATATGGGGGTACCTGACCTATAAACCTTTTTATGAACCTATATAAACCTGGCGGTTAACCTAAAAAAAAAACTGGCTACCTAGCGGCACCAGTGACACTAATGCAGCGATCAGAAAAACGATCGCTTAGTGACACTGGCAAAAGGGGGTGAAAGGGTTAACTAGGGACAATCAGGGGGTTAAACCTTTATTAGGTAATATATGGGGGTACCTGACGCTATATAAAAACCTGACGGGGAACCTAAATAACAAAATAACTAACTGGCTAACCAGCGTCACCAGTGACACTTATACGGTGATCACTGGTGAAAGGGTTAACTCTAGGGGCAATCAGGGGGTTAAAACCTTTATTTAGGTTGTAATTTGGGGGTACCTGACCTATAAACCTATTTATGAACCTATATAAACATGGCGGTTAACCTAAAAAAAAAACTGGCTACCTAGCGACACCAGTGACACTAATGCAGCGATCAGAAAAAACGATCGCTTAGTGACAGTGGCAAAAGGGGGTGAAGGGGTTAACTAGGGGCAATCAGGGGGTTAAACCTTTATTGGGGGGGGGGGGGGGGGGGTAGGGGGCTACCTTAGACCTAAAGGGGCCTAAAAACTAACTGCCCTGACAGTTATTACAGTCACACTGGCACTAAATGCAGTGATCAGTAAATAAATGATCACTGCAATTAGTGACACTGTGACTGGGGGGGCAGGGGGTGATCTGGGGGGTGATCAGGGGGTGACAGGGGGGTGGAATATGTGCCTATGTGTACTGGTGTCAGTGTACTGTTGTGCACTAACCTTTACATGTTCACAGCTCGGCGTCCCCGGTCAGATAGACCGACGCACCGAGCGTGACATCACTTCCGCCTTCCTGTCTATACAATAGACAGGAAGGGGAAGCTTTTCATTCGCCAGGAGCGATCGCGAGGGGGTGGCCAGAAACCACTGGCCGTCACCTCGTCCCGGACCGCTCCTGAAGCGATGCCGACCGTCCCCGCCGGCGGAGGGAGTTCCGATCGGACACCCCACCCGCCGGAAGAATGTCACGTACAGGTACGTGATTTTGCCTGTACGTGCCATTCTGCTGACGTATATCTACATGGGGCGGTCGGCAAGTGGTTAAAGAAATCTACTGAGCTGGTCAGAACCACCTCTGCAGGGAGTCTATTCCACATTTTCACAGCTCTTACTGTGAAGAAACCTTTTCTGTATTTGGAGATGAAATCTCTTTTCCTCTAGATGTAAAGAGTGCCTTCTTGTCCTCTTTGTTGACTGTAAAGTGAATAACTCAACACCAAGTTCACTATATGGACCCCTTATATATTTATACATGTTGATCATATCCCCCCTTAATCTCCTCTTATCAAGGGTGAATAAATTCAGTTCCTCTAATCTTTCCTCATAGCTGAGCTCCTCCATGCCTCTTATCAGTTTGGTTGCCCTTCTCTGCACTTTCTCCAGTTCCCCGATATCCTTTTTGAGAGCTGGTGCCCAAAACTGAACTGCATATTTCAGATGAGGTCTTACTAATGATTTGTACAGGGGCAAAATTATATCTCTCTCTCTGGAGTCCATACCTCTCTTAATACAAGAAAGGACTTTGCACGCTTTGGAAACCGCAGCTTGGCATTGCATGCTATTATTGAGCTTATGATCTACCAAAACTCCCAGATCCTTCTCCACTATGGATCCCCCCCAGTTGTACTCCCCCTAGCACGTATGATGCATGCATATTCTTAGCCCACAAGTGCATAACTTTACATTTATCAACATTAAACCTCATCTGCCACATAGTCGCCCAATTAGACAATGCATTGAGGTCGGCTTGTAAATTGGAGACATCCTGTAAAGATGTTATTCCATTGCATAGCTTGATGTCATCTGCAAAGACGGAAATTTTACTTTTGATCCCAGACCCAATATCATTTATAAAGATATTAAAAAGTAAGGGTCCCAGCACTGAACCTTGGGGTACACCACTGATAACCTTAGACCAGGGGTGCCCAACCAGTGGCCCGGGGGCCACATGTGGCCCGCAGAGCCCTCTGATGTGGCCTGCGACCTCCTGCTCTGGGATGGCTGGTTGGCAAGCCCAGATCGCAGGTTCCTGACCCGCCATTACAGAGCATCAGTGTTGTGAATGAAGCAAGCGGCAGAGGAAGCAAGCAGCTGCAGAGCCACATAAGACAATGCTTCCTGTTAGACATGTGCACACTGAAATATTTTGTTTCGGAATTTCGTTTTCGTCCGAAGAATACATTTATTTAGTTACTCCTGAAATTCGTTTTTATTTATTTTGTTTCCTTAAAATCCGAAATAATTAAGGTCGAATCTGTCATTGAAGGCTTATGGTGTCTGTCGAATGTTCTAATAATATTCGACGGAATAGCTTGTAGGCGGAAGATTCGACGGAGCAGCTAAACTGTACGACGCTGCAATCGTACATTTCTGGTCCAATATTCCGCCTACAAGCTATAGTAGAATTCTAATGTTTTATGACACTAGTAATAATTATATTTATTAATCAGTCAACCAACATTAGAATTCTTCTATAGCCTATGGGCGGAGCATTTGACCATAAATGTCCACTCGCAGCGACTGCTTTGTCAAATCTTCATATCAAATCTTTTCTCTCTATGTCAAATAATCTTGGACTAATAGAGTTAGGTTAGTCACATTCAACCTTTTTTGCTATTGTCTCTATTACGTAGAATCTTTTCTCTCTATTTAGAATAATCTTGGACTAATAGAGCTAAGGCTAGGCACATTCGACCACAGGTTTCGATGGACACAGATTGCTATTGTCAGCGCCATGTCGAATCTCCTATCTATATCGAACTGTTGTCACAAAAAAACGAAAATAAAGCATTTGTTTATGTCGGATCTTTTTTGGTTTTCGGATTCTGCACGTTCGTTATCGTTTGTTAAACCGATAAAGAAAATACCCGAAATTGGGACAAAAATGCATTCGGACGAAAACAAATGCACGTCTATTTCCTGTATAGCACCAACTCCTGTCACAGGCGAAGTGATACCATATGCACTCTGACTCGGAAAGCAACAGCTGGTGATTAGCTGAATGGAAGATTGTTATCAAAGGTATGTTTAATACTAAAATCACAGTGTATATATGGGCATATCTGTTCTGCGGTGGTTACTGGGCTGCTTTCAAACTGATCCGCAGGTGCAGTGCACCTGTGGGTTACCTGCACTGAGCCATAGACTTCTGTTATTACCTATGGGTTTGGTGTGCTTTCAGAAAGTGCACCACACCTGCAGGATATAATAGAAGTCTATATGGCAAAGTGCAGCTAACCTGCAGCAAAGCCAGAGGTTCACTGCTCTGGGTAAACTACAGTAGCCTTAGGCCCCTTTCACACGATCGGTCTGATCCAATCAGACCCTCCCTTCAATTCTATGGAGGGGCAAATGTAAACAGACTTGTGTCTGTTTTACACCCGCCTACCTTCAATCAGATCCGCTTAAAAAATTCAAAAATAAAGAACAGAAAGGGATCTGTCCCCTTCTGTCCAAGGTTTTACTTACCTCCTCATAAAAAGAAATCAGGTTTGTCTGACAACTTCTGTCTTTCATGAATCCATGCTGTCTATTGCTTAAAATATTTTTTTCCTGCAAGAACTCGTGTTTGTGTTGTGTTTTTTTTATTTTTTTAATCTCTCCAGTATCTTCCCAACTATAGAAGTTAAACTAACAGGTCTATAGTTACTTGGTAAAGACTTTGTTTCCTTTTTAAATATAGGCACCACATTGGCCCTGCGCCAATCCAGTGGTACTATTCCTGTCATTAATGAGTCCCTAAGAATTAAATACAATGGCTTTAAAAATTACAGAAAGAAAACAGTTTCCCCTGATTGGTGGACTTTAAAAGCACAACATATCTTTCCCCATGAGAAGATTAAGATAGAGTATGAATATGGTATAAAGTATGACAAGATTTATTTGAGAAATAATATATACATAAAAATTATGAAGCGTTTTTACAAAATCAACATAGTGTAAATACTTTAATCATAATGCCTACATGTTAATTATAGAGTACATTTGTCCATATTGGACCATAGTTGTTGAAAGGGCTGGATATATTGCATTTGTATCTATGCATCTATTTTAATTAAATTCAGATGCACTGAATATTCATACAAAATAAATGAAAAAGCAATTAAAGCCAACGCGAATGAATGCATCCAAAATAAATAATTGGAGAGGATGTTATATTGGTCCCAGATCAAAATTACTATAATTTATCTAAACCAATATATGCTGATATAAAGTGAAAACCTTTAAGAGTAAAGAGGTGTGCTGTATAAGCAGGCATTAGCCTCAAGTTATATAGTTTAGTGATAGACTGGGACTGGTATTTTATGCTTCTTAAGAAGCCAGATCAGTTAGTATTAGTCAACAGAAGCTTTTTTGAAATGCAGTAGTGTTCTTAATAGGCAGAGATAAAGTAATTATTTACAACAAGTGAAATACAGGTAATGGTAGAAGAGGGGTTTTGTGACAAATACCTTTAGATGTATAAAGTAGATGCAAGCGCCTGTCTGTCCACAACACATCGACTAGTGCAGGTACAGACAGGCGAAGCTGCATCATGTTTTTATATCTCCCACCCCCAATCAGCTGTTCGTTTCACAGCTGTTACTGAGGGGGTGGGAGGTGACCGAGGACTCCAGAAGCTGGCCCCCCGAGCGGCGCGCGCGTGGCCGAGCCCCTACGTGGCCAATCAGCAGCCGCGCTCCGTGACTCGGCCCCGCCCAGGCCTCCCACCGGCACATCATGTGATGTTATTGATGCATTTTACACTATGTTGATTTTGTAAAAACGCTTCATAATTTTTATGTATATATTATTTCTCAAATAAATCTTGTCATACTTTACCATATTCATACTCTATCTTAATCTTCTCATGAGGAAAGATATGTTGTGCTTTTAAAGTCCACCAATCAGGGGAAACTGTTTTCTTTCTATTATTATTGAATGTGGCACACAATTTCCTAATCTCCCCACATGTGCAACCCAGCTGACCAAACCAGTCCTTCATAATTTGAAATTACAGAGCTCAATTCTTTTAGGATCCGTGGGTGGATGCCATCAGGTCCAGGTGCTTTATCCACCTTTATTCTGTCTAAATATTTCTGGACCATATCACTTTTGAGCCATTGTGGATTTGGGGCTGTGTCAGTACCACCCCCATTATGAACATGAGCTCCCCCATGCTCTTTTGTATACACAGAGCTGAAGAAAGTATTTAATTAATTAGCCTTCTCTTTGTCCCCAGTCACCCACTCTAGCTTATTTTGTAAAGGGCCTACATGCTCAGACTTGACCTTTTTACTATTAATATATTTGAAGGATTTTTTGGGGTTAAGAATTTTTTGGGGTTTGGGATTATACCATATATACTCGAGTATAAGCCGAGATTTTCAGCCCTTTTTTTAGGGCTGAAAGTCCCCCCCTCGGCTTATTCTCGAGTCAGTGCCATCTGCCTACATGAACAGCGTGTCATGCAGACAGATGGCAGTGTTCAAAAGCCGCGCCTCCTCCTCCCGCCCGTCCGTGATAGGCGGACACTAATTTTCCCAGCAGTAAGTCAGTGTGCAGTGTTCCGCCTATCACGGACATCCTGTCATTCTCATCTCATGGATGAGGATGAGAGGATGTCCGTGATAGGCGGAACACTGCACACTGACTGCTGGGAAAACAGAGTGTTCCTCCTATCACGGAGGAGGAGGAGGAGGAGGCGCGGCTTTTAAATGTGTAATGGCGCCTTACACACTGATCGCCAGGATCAGCAATGGGGGACACAGAATCGGCACAGGAGGAACAAGAGGAATAAGAGGAACACGGAGGGAGGCATTAACGATCGCAAGACTGGTGGACACAGGTGGCAGATTGTGGGAGGCAGATCGGCACAGGTAGGCTGCAATGGGGACACAGGGGGGGGGGGGTTGTACAGGACACAGGGGACATGCAGCTACAGATGGGCATTTGCTGACACTCTTTTCCACTTACAGTAGCTGCTGCATTTTTCACCCTCGGCTTATACACGGGTCAATAAGTTTTCCCAGTTTTTTTGTGGTAAATTAGGGGCCTCGGCTTATATTCGGGACGGCCTATACTCGAGTATATACGGTACTTTCTTTTCTAACCCTCATCAATTATACTCCCGGATAGATTTACATCACCAGCTACTCCCCTCAGTGCAAGATATATCAATAGGACATATAACATGGTCCGATCATGCGCCAGTAATGATCAGACTTTCCTTGCCCTGCCCGACCCATTCTCCAGAATGGAGATGACGTTTGAATGAAAGTCTACTACAGTCTTTGGAAATCCGGGAGGATTTGATAAAGGAAATTACAATGTATTTCCAGATAAATGACACCATAGGGAGCGACCCGGGAATAGTGTGGGAGGCCCACACAGCAGTAATCCAAGGAATTTTAATAAAACATGGCTCTCGAGTGAAGAAGGTCAGAGAAGAGCAAATAAAGAAACTACTGGAGGAGATTCAGAGAGTAGAGCTACAACATAAGAGAATACCAGAAACTGCTCTGGGGAATGAATTAGCCCACCTGAGACAACAGATATCAGACCTCCTCCGCTTTAAGGCAATAGCAGTATTACAATATGGTAGGAGGATATCATATGAATCTGAGGATAAGTGTGGCAAATTGTTGGCGAGGAAACTAAGGGAACAGCATATGCGGTCATACATACCCTATATCAAAGGGAGTGGGGGCCAAAAAAAATCGCAATGCCGAAAGACATTGCACAGGAGTTTGGAGATTATTACTCCTCGCTGTATAATTTGAAACCTCCTTCTTTGCCCCCCTCTTCCCTATAAGAATATTTATCCTCCTCACAAATGGCGCACGTGCCTTCCCTGGTTCGTCGTAAATTAGAAACTCCTATCACCACCGAGGTAGTTCTAACAGTAATGAAAACAATAAAACCCGGAAAGGCACCTGGCCCTAATGGCTTTTCTATACAGTATTATAATTTTTTTTTCATTACTAGGCACATATATGACTAAAGTATTTAATGCATTAGGACAAACAACTGCTTTAGATGCACTAAGAGCCCATATTTCTGTTATTCCAAAAGAGGGAAAGGGCCCATCAGACTGCGGGAGCTACCGACCAATCTCACTTCTAAATGTGGACCTGAAAATGCTCACAAAGGTACTTGCCTCTCGCTTACAACCTCAACTTCCCCAGTTGGTCCATAGGGACCAAGTGGGATTAATTTCTACACGTGAAACAAGAGACAATACCACTAAAGTACTTAATCTGGTCCACTACGCAAACCAAAGACACCTATTGTCTTTTTGATAGGCTTTCGATAGGGTCAATTGGACATTTATGTTGGGAGTCTTAAGATATATGGGCCTGGGGGATAAGATGATACATTAAATAGCTGGGGTGTATTATGTAAATGGAGTGTACTCAAAGATTTTTCCAATTTCAAACAGGACCCGACAGGGGTGCCCCCTTTCGCCTCTACTATTTGCTCTCACGTTAGAGCCCCTATTAAATAAAATTTGACAGAACTCATGGGATCCAATTGGACATTGTGGGCTTAAAAATAGGGGGCACAATTATAAAGTGTCCACCTATGTGGATGACTTACTTTTTTCACTCTCCCGTCCACATGTCTCACGACCTAATCTCATGAAAGAGTTTGAACAGTACGGAGCTCTGTCGAACTTAAAAATAAATTATAGTAAATCGGAGGCGATGGGGTGGCACTTCCGGGACCCGTGCGCAGTACCCTACAGCTTAACTTTAAATTTAGATGGACTGCAACTGCGCTAAAGTATCTGGGTACTTATATTCCACCAAACTTAACAGACACTTTTGCAGTGAATTTTCCACCGCTACTTACTGCAGCTAGAGTACTGCTGGAGTAGAGGAATACACTCATGGTTTGGCAGATGTAATATCATAAAGATGAATATAGTGCCTACATTTTTGTATCTTTTGTAGGCATTACCTATTAGGATCCCCATTGCCTACTTCAGACAAATTCGGGCCGTGTTTACTAAATTTATCTGGGCCAGTAAACACCCAAGGTTCAGCAGAGTACTGTTGACACTCCCCAAGAGGGCAGGAGGAGTAGCGGCCCCAGATTTATACAAATGTAGCACTAACCCCCCAAGGAGCTGCTGGTTTTTATTTGGGCTTATTGTTACCTCACTCACTTGCTTCTCTGTCTTTGGTGTTCCCGTGGAAAGTGGCCCAAAGTAATGTTGAGACTGACACTGAATCCTCTTTTGGGTTATTTATTTAGAAAAAGAAGACAAAGGCTCGTAATAAAGGGTAGAGGGTTAGGGGTGAGTTCAGGTACCTAAGATTGCAGGGTGAAGATACTAGAAGAATCCAGAGGATATTACTGTTCCACAAACTGGATTCAATTACCCCCCGGATAGACCTCTCTCACTAGGCCTAGCAGCCAGTAGGATGCTCGGTAAAGTCTCTGCCACAGACTTGTAAGTTACATTTTAGCGTCACTGAGGGATTGGATGAATTTTTAGAGAACTAACATACGGTACCAGTTTCTCTCAGCCGATCCAGGTGTTGATTCAGGTTGCGTCCTTCAACTAAGTCTCCAGGCTCCGTCAGAGAAGCCAGCCTTGCGTACGGCCTTCTCCTGATTGAGTCCTCCCCTGGGGTACTGGGGTACTTCAGTTGCTGGGCCTCTCCCTTCAGTTGAGACAGCACCGGACCTTCCTTGGATCAATAGGCTCCGAACTTCAGTCAGGCCTGTACCTTCCGTTACGATGCCTAGGGCTAGCCAGCCCCGAGACGCAGGATGCATGGTTCCGCACCCCAGGCCAGGAGGGCCATAGGGCTGGGTCAGGAGGACCACCAGAACCAAACAGACAGAAAATAATCCCCCGCCAACATGGCGTCAGTACCTTAAATACCACCCCCCAGAATGCACAGCAGGAGAACACTCCCACTGGTCTGGTTCCGAGAGATAAGTGGCATTCAATGCATCCAGCTAGACTGCGTTTTTACCCTTGCCGGCGGTGACAGCGACACCTGCGGTCAAGGAGAACTTAGTGCAACCCAGCTGGACTGGTACTGAGACCAGAAATTTTGTGAAATTATCCTGAAGCCCAACTGTGGCTTCAGGCAACTTCATTTTCAAAAACAATAGCGCCTGCTCGTCAGGAGCCAGCGCTACACAGATATTATCAAGCAGCCAATCTCGGCAGAATAATTGACTGGAGTAGACATGGAGAATATAAACTTTGGACGACCATTGAACAACAGGTGAGTCCAGTCCCACTGAACAGAGCTATATGGTGTTACACTGCCTTACCAGCTTTGATTAAAAAACATTCCACAATAGGCACTACACTGCGAATAGTTTTTAGGATCTGCCAGAACCCTAGATTCTCTACTAAACATTCACCTTTGTTTCCCATATTGGGAAATCCTGACTTTCCCCCAGGCCTAGAATCACAAGTGTTGGGGAATCTGAGGGAGAAGGGGTGTTTTCAAGCCTCACACTTTCTGACCTCCGACAATTGGCCAACCATAGACTCTCTGTTGCAACAGGGAGGACAGTTTGAAATACCTTTTTGGCAAGCCTTACAGGTTTGCCATTTCCTTGAAACATTGGGACCCACAGAAGGCATTCGATGACCGCGTACAAAATTTGAAGTATACTGCGAGAAGGGGAAACCCCTTCCTCATATTATCTCTAATTGTTTATGGCACCCCCTGCGGATTTTACATTGCCAAGCTTAAGCAAATGGGAGAGAGATCTTGATCAAATTTTCACACCAGCCCAGCATCAGAATATTATACATCTGTCGTTAAAATCATCTAGGTGCACAAAAATTCAGGAGTCTAATTATAAGTTGCTAACACGTTGGTACGATACACCTTCAATTCTTAATACATTTTTCCCCGATGCTTCTGACCATTGTTGGAGAGGATTGAAGGGACGGGGGACTTTACTCCATATCTTTTGGCCGTGCCCAAAAATTAGACAGTTCTGGCTGGAAGTACAAAGGATTACCCAAAAATTCACAGAGTATCAGATTCCAGATGACCCACCTTTTTTTCTACTACAGAGTTCACAAATCCCACTTGAGAAATATAAAAAGTCAGTACTTTGCCACTTGGTGAATGCGGCTAAAGCTTGTATTACCCTGTGCTGGAAAGACCTACGACCACCCTCCATCTCCATGCGGCTTAATAAAGTTAGAAGAGTTGGGATAATGGAAAATCTTGTGCCTAGTGCCGCGTACACACGATCGGACTTTGCCGCGGGAATGTTCAGCGGACAATTTTAAAACAAAACTTAAAACCTAGTCCGCCGGACTTTTGGGAAAAAAAGTCCATTGAAGGCCCACACACGATCGGACTGTCCGGCGGACTCTAGTCCGGCGGACAATCCCGCGGGAAAGTCCACTCTTGTGTACGCGGAATAAGACCATAGATAGAATAGAACAAGTTACTGACATATGGTTCCCGTGGGAAGTATTTGTACAGTCAGATGAGGGGAGGAGGCTACTCGGAAGTGAGGAGGGGGAATGAAACTGACTAGGCAGGAAGTAGGGGAGTCTGGGCAGATGGCTCTTCCTCCCTGGGCAAGGGGGTGGGGGGGGGATACATTTTTTTTTTTTTTGTAGTTATTTTTTTTTTTTTTTTGTATGTTCAAATATGATAAAAATAACAGGGGAATTGAAACCTCAGAGGCATGCTGATGTAGAAATATGAGGAGAGGGTTAAGAACGTTTGCAAAGTATAAGTAGGTAGGGAAACCGAGTACTCCCGGTGACCAATTTTTGTTATGGAATACATATGATGTGACTGTAATATGACTATGATGTATTGTTTTTCTCTTTTTCTTTTCTCTTGTAAAAATAAATAAAGAATAAAAAATAAATAAAAAAAGGAAGTGGTGTCCCTGGGATAGCAGCAGATAAATTACAAAGACAAAGGCCCAGTTTGAGCCCTGGTTCACACTGACAGCACAAGGAAATCATGCAAGTTCAGCTGAACTCACAATTCCTTTCCCGCATGTTAATCCCGACTGCAGGGGGGAATTTCAGAGACATCTGTGCAGGTTTCTGCACTGATGTCAATTTAAAATCACACACAAAGTTGCCAAAAAGTAGTACAGAAACTACTTTTGGAAATTGCGGCGCTGCACCAATTAGAACGGTGCAATTGCCACCGTTTTGACATGTCAAATCGCACCAATGTGAACCAGGGCTGACACATACAACACTGCCTATCCACCAGCTGAATTCATTACCTGCAATTCTCCACAGCTGTTATATATAAAGATTCCACCTTTATCATTTACTTGCAGGTGTGCTGAATAGATAATTTTTTGGTGCACAAATATATATTATTATTATTATTATTCACGATTTATATAGCGCCAACAGTTTACACAGTGCTTTAAAATGTAGAGGGGGACAGCACAATTACAGTACAGTCCAATGCAGAAGTAGCAGGAGGGCCCTGCTCATAGAGCTTACATTCTAAAGGGAGGGGGTGGTACAAAAGGTAATAGATGCAGGGAATGATTTGATTGGGGGTGGCTCGGGGACAGTTGTTAGGTGGGTGTGGGATAGGCTTCCCTGAATAAGTGAGTTTTCAGGGATCTCCGAAAGGTGGACAGGTTAGGGGCTGATTGGATATACTGGGGTAGGGAATTCCAGAGGATGGGAGAGGATCTGGAGAAGTCCTGAAGGCGAGCATGAGAGGAGGTAACAAGGGAGCTGAAGAGCAGGAGGTCCTGGGAGGAGCGGAGGGGACGATTTGGGTGATATCTGCAGATGAGGTTGGTGATGTAGCTGGGGGCGATGTTGTGGATGACCTTGTATGTTGGGGTTAGCATTTTTAATTTTATACGTTGGGGTAGGGGAAGCCAGTGAAGGGATTGGCGAGAGAGAGGGGCAGCCATCACAGATCGATTAGTGAGGTGTATTAGTCTAGCAGCAGCATTCATAATAGACTGAAGGGGGGATAGCCTATGTAAGGGTAGGCCATTAAGGAGAGAGTTGCAGTAGTCAAGGCGGGAAATAATCAAGGAGTAAATAAGTTGCTTTGTGGTGTCATTAGTCAGGAAGGGTTGAATTCTGGAGATGTTGCAGAGGTTAAGACGGCAGGATTTAGCTAGTGATTGGATGTGGGGGCTGAAGGAGAGGTCAGAGTCAAGGGTTACACCCAGCACCCTGGCATGTGTGGAGGGACCAATGGCTGTGCTGTTGATCTTAATGGTAAAGTCCATGGGGAGGGGGGACCGGGAAGGAGGAAATATTACAAGCTCAGTTTTAGAAAGATTGAGTTTGAGAAAGTGGTGTGACATCCATACCGATATATCATTCAGTAAGATTAAAATCCATGAGGAGACCGAGGGGGTGAGTTGAGGAGTGAAGAGATAGCTCTGGGTGTCATCGGCGAATATAGATATAAGATATAAAAGATATTGCACTTCCCCAAAACCACCACCCCCAAAACGAATTAAAAAGAAGAAACAACAAACAAACTCAATAATGTACTTTCATTTTTTCAGCAGAAAAAAAATGATGTACAGTACATTCATTTACTAGATTCAAAAAATGCTACAGGATATATGGTGCTACATTTAGCAAAACAGTTACAGTTACAGCAAAATTGGGCTTTAAGGGCCCTGCTCATAGGAGCTTACAATCTAAAATGTGTCTAAACCTTAGGGTGGACACAGCTTTACTTTCAGTGTATAACGGGCAACACATCACATTTTTATCTGCAAGATTATAGATTAAACATACTTAACAGTCATTATTCTTACAAAGCATTCCAACATAATATAAAAAAATGTTCAACATATAACACCCACCACCACCCCACAAATCCACACATACATACATTGGTGACCATGTTCTGCTGGAAGCTTCATTTCTGTGTACATGATTAAGCAATGAGAACAAAGAGTAGAAGGTCAGCACATGCTCCCAAACCATGTTTGCATGGTCAGACAGGAACAACACACACACAACATTTATGGCCACATAACCCCACTTTTGATTGAAAAAATGCACAAGAATTTCAGCATACAAACAGCCCTAGTTGGGCATTTGTCAATAGGCACAATTTTGCCTCGTTTCCACTGAGCAGATGGGTTCGGTTTGGTTCGGTACGGTATGCTATTTTCAGTGTTTCCATTATGAAAGCGGCCCATACAACCGAACCATACCGCACCATTCAGAGTGCTGCTTTAGATGTGGGGCCATAGAAAATGGAACGGTTCGGTTAGGGCGGAGCTACGATACATTCCACTGATTGGCGGACAGAAAAACGTCTGCCAATCAGTGCGAGGCCACGCTAGCCATTTTTTCTAAACCCCGTATGGCCCCTGGTGGTCCGACTTGCAGTGGAAACGCTCACCTGAATAGGCCGGAACATTCTAACCCTTCCAAACTGTACTGACCCGAACCGATCCGCTCAGGAGCACATAATACTATTTGCAACTGTGTTAGTCCTTGGCTATGTGCATCAAATCTCCAAGTACAGGCCAAAGATCGAAGTTCATTTGCATGCACATAAACAACGTAACAGCATATGTACCCTTGCAGTGTAAGCCCTACAGTTTTAAATGTCCAAGTCCCTGGGCATGATTAGTGCTAATAAACATTTTATATTAATTTGGGATGATAGTACAATATATATGAGTAACTTTAGGAGAACACTCCAGTCTAGCGAGCTTTGAAAATTAACCTCAGTCCCTGGCTGCAATGAGCTTCCAATCTAAAGTCCAAAACAAACTTTCTAACATTAGAGACTATTTCGATAGGAGACAAATGAAAAGACAGCATGTCTTTGGATTGTGATGAGAAACCCACACAGGGAGAACATATAAACTTCAGCACGAGCATTAGCTTGTTGGGGAATTGAACCAGCAACCCCTGATGCTGCTAGACAGAATTGCTACCCACTTAGCCAGAAGGCAGCCTCACACATGTTCTTTGCATCTCTGTGGTGTGAACCAGCCCTAAGTCCATAGCCATGCTCAGTGTCACAAGCAATATACAATATATTGGCCTAAGTATTGGGACACCTGCCTTTAAATGCACATTAACTGTAATAGCATCCCAGTCTTAGTCCATAAGGTTCCACATTTATTTGACCCACCCTTTGCAGCTATAACTAGACATGTGCACAACAAAAAAATTTGTTTATTTTCGTTTATTTTTTTTCGTTTCCATCGATTCGTAACGATTCGTACATTCGTAAGTCGTCGTTGTTCGGATTCGTAACGATTCGTACATTCGTAAGTCGTCGGTGTTCGTATTCGTAACGATTCGTACATTCGTAATAGTTATTTTTTCGTTGATTCGTTTTTTCGTTAGTTTAATTTTCGGACGCATTCGTATTTATTCGTACATTCGTAAAATTCGTAGATTCGTAATCGGAGCATAATTCATAATTTGATGTAATGTGTATGCTATTATTACATTTTAATCATTTACAAATCGAAAAAAAAAAAAAAGTTACGAATCGAAAAAAAAAAAAAAGTTACGAATCGAAAAAAAATAAAGTTACGAATCGAAAAAAAAGTTACGAATGTACGAATTTTTTTGTTCAATAGAGACACGGAAAATTACAAATCGAAAAAAACAAAAAAAAAAGTTCCGAATTGAAAAAAAAAGTTACGAATCGAAAAAAAAAAGTTACGAATCGAAAAAAAGGTTATGAATGTACGAATTTTTTGGTTCAATAGAGACACGGAAAATTACAAATCGAAAAAAAAAAAAAAAGTTACGAATTAAAAAAAAAAGTTACGAATCGAAAAAAAAAAAGTTGCGAATCGGAAAAAAAAAGTTACAAATCTAAAAAAAAGTTACGAATCGAAAAAAAAGTTACGAATGTACGAATTTTTTTGTTCAATCCATTCGAAGCACGTTTAGCAGCACCATTGTAAGGGACACGGAAAATTACCAATTCAACAAAAAAAAAGTTACGAATGTACGAATTTTTTCGTTCGTTTTCGTTTTTTCGGATTTTCTTCATTAGTACATTCGTTGTTTCTAATTAGTTTTTTTCGGATTTTCGTTGTTTTTCGGATTCGTTCGATTCGAATGATTCGTTAATCGGATTCGTACGATTCGAATGATTCGTTCATTCGTACGAAAACGAACGAACGAAAATAACAAAAAAAAACGAAAAACGAAAAAAAAACGAAACGAATTGCACATGTCTAGCTATAACAGCTTCAACTCTTCTGGGAAGGCTGTCCACAAGGTTTAGTAGTGTGTCTATGGGAATGTTTGACCATTCTTTTAAGTGCTCTGTCCAGGCCAGTCAAGTTCCATAAAGACATGGATGAGTGAGTTTGGAGTGGAGAAACTTGACTGGCTGCAACCCGATAGAACACCTTTTGGCTGAATTGGAGCAGACTGCGTGCCAGGCCTTCTCATCCAACATCAGTGCCTGGCCTTACAAATGCACTTCTGGAAGAATGGTCAAACATTCCCATAGACACACTAAACCAGTGATGGTGAACCTTGGCACCCCAGATGTTTTGGAACTACATTTCCCACGATGCTCAACTACACAGCAGAGTGCATAAGCATCATGGGGAATGTAGTTCCAAAACATCTGGGGTGCCAAGGTTCACCTTTACTGCACTGAACCTTGTGGACAGCTTTCCTAGCCTTTCCAGAAGCTGTTCTAGCTGCAAAGGGTGGGCCAAATCAAATTTTAACCCTACGGACTAAGATTGGGCTGCCATTAAAGTTCATGTGTGTGTGTAAATGCAGGCATCACAATACTTTTGACTAGATAGTGTATCTGGCAAGATTTACAATGGTGGTGGAACCCTCCTTCACATAAATACTACATTTAGACATAGTTTTAGGACCTGTGAGATGAGACAACTTCTCTACATGAAGTAACATGTTTGGGATTCAAACCCAGATGCTCAGGGACGCTAGGCAGAAGTCCTAACCTCTAAGCCACAGAGCTGCCACATGTGAAAACCTCCTACACATAAATACTGCATTTCGTTGGACATACAGGTGATGGAATTACATTACTCAAGAGTTATTCTTCTTGATTTATTCTGTGATATTTGGTGGCTTTGAGTGTACAATAGTGATATTACCCTCAAATTTTGATTTCTGATGTTGGTACACATATCAAATTTTTTGGGCTCTAATTATGATTATTTAGAAATTGTAAAAAAGACAAAAAATTGGGACTCATTTTAAATTTGCATCAGCAATGGTATTGTTTGGGCTTTGTAAAGACACCTGTGTCAGTTTTGGTAAAGATTGTTGTGAGATGGAGAGTAAGAGCCGGTTCACACTGAGTCAGCACGACTTGCAACGCGACTGCCTCAGGCGACCTGCACATGACTTCAGCGGCGACTTGCAAAATTACTTCTGTATAGAAGTCAATGCAAGTCGCCTGAAGTCGCTCCAAAAGTAGTACAGGAACCTTTTTCTAAGTCATAGCGACTTGACCTATTAGAACGGTTCCATAGTACAGAACAGGACGTGATTTGTCAGGCGGCTAAGTTGCCTGACGAGTCGCCCCTGTGTGAACTGGCTCTAACAAGTGAAATTGAGAGAGAAAAAGATGCATTTCATCTCAACATTAAAAGGATTTATTTGTGAAAGTTACAATTGTTCCATTAGAATCAATGGCTAAAACTTGCATTGGACTATAATAGCGCCGATTTTCACTTCTAAAAAATGCTCTTTAACACAGCGCTCATTTTGGTATTTACTACAGCGCCTTGAAAAAAGACACTGGAGCTAAAATGAGAGCTATTTGCAGGTCTGAGCATGCTCAGTTGTGTTGGCACCTAGTTGTACAAAAACTGAATTTATTTCTTCTCAGGCTTTTAAAGATATTTCAGTGTAGAAATTACTTTTTCATACAGTTTAAAAGCAGATTATCTTTAAATAATATACCGCATATTTCAGTACTATTTAAGCAATTATATCCTGCTCTAAACAATATTTCCATCCATGTGCAATTCTCCAGGTTTTAGCAGAGTAGGGGTTTGAGTGCTATTTGGTTTCAGGGAACTATAGTAAATTTGATTTTGGTAGTATTTTCTCACCAGCGCTATAGTGAATACCGTTTTAGCACTAATAAGCGCTAAATCTTTTCAGAATATAGCGGTGCTATAGTAAATGACCCCCACTGTGTCTTGTGAATGCAGGAATATCATGTTGCATACCTGGCCCCCCTCTCCTCCTGTGTTCACAGAATGCTTTTATACTGTGAAAAAAATTAAAGACTTTAGGGAATGGGCAAGGAAAGAGGAGCAACTGGAGCTCTTCACTGTTACAGCCACGGCTTCTATTGCCACAGCACCTGGAAATCCAGAGTGTAGAAACAACTTGCTGTGAGGTACGACTTTAATATTATGCAGCAGCATGCAGCTTTAAGTATTTTGACAAGCATCTGGCAATGAAAAGGGATGACTAGTAAGAAAGTGAATCATTCACTGCTTTAGAAATCAATAATTTTGTATCTTTCTGTCTCATTGCACAAATATACACATTATGTTATGTGTTATTAGGTATAAGAAGCTTTCATACTCTTAAAGCGGGGTTTCACCTTCAAAATTTTTTTTTTAAAAGTCAGCAGCCTTTTTAATAAGTACACTAACCCTCCCAGGACGCCCGCGATGTCGTTCGTGGAGGCCGAGATGTCCATCGGCTATCCGGATCCAGCGCCGCCATCCTTCGTAAGGGAAACGGCTTCACGCAGCCTACTGCGCATGCGCGAGTCGGCGCTCGGCCTACTGCGCATGCGCGAGTTGGCGCGCGGCCTACTGCGCATGCGCGAGTGTCATTTGTGAATGGGGAACGCGGTGTGTTGTGGGACTAACATTTTTTCTAGTTTTCATTTTCAGGGTGTTCCCCCACTTTAAAGCGGAAGAAAAGCCTAATTCTAACTAATTCCATCCTGCGTATCTACTAATCCTGTATAACAAAGATCTGTGTATTTACCTATTTATAATCTGGTCTGGTCCTGTCACATGAGTCAGCAGCCTCAGCTCCCCTGTGTCAGTGAGAAGCTGCTGCAGGGGAGGGGAGAAAGTGCCAACAAAAGATGGGCTATGAAAGCCTCTGGGTACATATATTTTTTTATACAGTGCATGCAGGATAGGTAGGAAGAGGAGGGGATGGAATGTTCTTTTCAGAATAGGTAAAGTTGGGCCTTACTAACACTTTTATTCCATAATTCAGAATTGTGTGAACCATTGGTGTAAGTGGCAGATGTTAACCACTTTCAGACGGGACCATTTTGCTGGCTTAAGACCAGAGCACTTTTTGCGATTCGGCACTGCGTCGCTTTAACTGAAAATTGCGTGGTCGTGCGACGTGGCTCCCAAACAAAATTGACGCCCTTTTTTTCCCACAAAAAGAGCTTTCTCTTGGTGGTATTTGATCACCCCTGTGGTTTAAAATTTTTGCGCTATAAACAAAAAAAGAGCGTCAATTTTGAAAAAAACACATTATTTTTTCCTTTTTGCTATAATAAATATCCCCAAAAATATATAAAAACATTTTTTTTCCTCAGTTTAGGCCAATACGCATTCTTCTACATATTTTTGGTAAAAAAAAATCTCAATAATCCATTATTGATTGGTTTGCGCAAAAGTTATAGCGTTTACAAAATAGGGGATAGTCTTATAGCATTTTTATTAATCGTTTTTTTTTCCTGAAATTTTTGACACATTTTTGGGACCATTGTCATTTATACAGCAATCAGTGCTATACAAATGCACTGATTCCTGTGTAAATGGCACTGCAGTGAAGGGGTTAACCAGGGGGTGGCAGTGTAGGGGTTAAGTGTGTCCTAGGGGCATGTTGCTAACTGTGGGGGGCGTGGCTGTGTGTGACAGTCACTGATCTCTGCTCCAATCACAGGGAGCAGAGATCAGTGTCACTTGTTGCAAGGCAGAACGGGGAGATGCTGTTTACTTCCGCATCTCCCCGTTCGTCCTCCCCATGAGGCGATCGTGGGTATCCCCACGGCGATCGAGTCCGCAGGACCCGCGACCGGACTCACGGAGGTCCTGACCGGCGAGCACATGCAATGGCACGGCGGCATATTCAAAGGGATGTACCTGTACACCCTTATGCTTGTCCGTGCCATTCTGCCGACGTATATGTGTGTGCGCTGGTCGGGAAGCAGTTAATAATGAAACCACAGTTCACATTTTGCATTCCTGTCCCATTGGGATATAGTAAGGCTCTTGACAGGGGGATTTGTATATGGGAAACATGCTGGCAGGATATTAACCAATATTAATATGACGTCGGCAAAGTGGTTGTGATATCCTGGACGGACATCATATGAAGGACCGTGGGGCGCACATCGCGGCGATCGTTGTTGCGGTGTGTCAGCCTGACACACCGCAACTCTGATCTAGGTAAAGAGTCTCTGACAGAGACTCTTTACCATGTGATCAGCCGTGTCCAATCAATGCTGATCACGATGTAAACAGGAAGAGCCGCTGATCGGCTTTTCCTCACTTGCGTCTGTTAGACGCGAGTAGAGGAGAGCCGATTGGCTGCTCTTCTGACAGGGGGGGTCTGTGCTGATTGATTATCAGTGCAGCCCCCCCCCCCCCAGGATGCCCACACTGGACCACCAGGGATGCCACCAGGACCAGCAGGGATACCCACTACTAGTCATCACCAGGTATGCCACCCTAGACCACCAGGTATGCCAATCAGTGCCCACAGTGGGCATCACTGATTGGTAGGCATTATTGTTTGGCACTGATTGGCATCCATCAGTACCATCCATTAGTGCCCATCCGTGCCGCCTATCACTGCCCATCAGTGCCACCTATCAGTGCCCATAAGTGCCACCTATCAGAGCCCCATCAGTGCTGCATATTAGTGCCCATCATCAGTGCCACCTCATCGGTGCCCATCAGTGAAGGAGAAAACTTACTTATTTACAAAGTTTTAAAAACATTTTTTTTTCAAAATGTTCGGTCTTTTTTTTCCCATTTGTTTAGCAGAAAATAAAAATCCCAGAGGTGATCAAATACCACCAAAAGAAAGCTCTATTTATGGGAACAAAATGATAAAAATTTAGTTGGTACAGTGTAGCAGGTGAAAATTGGTCTGGGCAGGAAGGTGTATAAGTGCCCTGTGTTGAAGTGGTTAATTAAAATTATTTTTCTGCAGCTGGAGCTCCCTCCAGAGATCACAGGATCTCTAGGGATGGATTGCACAGTACTGTATATGGACCCCAAGTTTTGACTGGTTACCACTGGGATCTTCATCATTGACCCTTTCACTGCCACCACAGTAATGCCACGTACACACGATTGGACTTTCCGGCAGACTTGGTACGGCGGATTATCCGACGGACTTTGCAGCGGAGGTCCGCCGGACTTTCCGAACGAGCGGACTTGCGCACACACGAACGGACTTTCCGGCAGACTAGGTCTGACGGACTTCCCAGTGAACTTTCGGCGGAGTTCCGATGGACTTTCCAAATGAACGGACGTGCCCACACACGGACTGAAGTCCATTCATTTTTAACGTGACTCCAGGTACGGCGGGACTAGAGAAGGAAGTCAATCTCGCCACTTTCATCGGTGAGATTGACACCTTGCGAGCCCCGTTGCCTGGTATGGATTTCAAGTCCAAAGTCCATACCAGACCCTTATCCGAGCACATAGCCTGGCCGGTCAGGAAAGGGGGTGGGGACGAGTGAGCGCCCCTCCTTAACCCGTACCAGGCCGCATGCCCTCAACATGGGGGGTGGGTGATTTGGGGAAGGGGGGTGCCCTGCGGCCCTCCCCCACCCCAAAGCACCTTGTCCTCATGGTAATGAGGACCACATATTCTCTTTTATCTCTTCATAGTCTGTGGTGAAAAGCCTGTTGTTTACAGAGACCTCAGTAGTTCAGTGTAGAAGTTATTTTCATATTTATAAAATACTGAATAACACTTAACGTCTGACTGCTTCTGATGTGTTGTCGGTTAATCTATAGTACTCTGGGGATTTTTGTCATGTACAGTGCCTTGAAAAAGTATTCATACCCCTTTAAAATTTGTTACAACCAATATCGTAAATTGTATTTTATTGGGATTTTATGTGATAGACAAACACAAAGTGGCACATAATTGTGAAGTGGTAGGAAAATGATAAATGGTTTTCATATTATTTTTTTTACAAATAAATATCTTAAAAGTGTAGCATGTATTTGAACAAACAGTATTATGAAGGCCAAGAAACGCACCAGACAGGTCAGGGATAAAGTTGTGGAGAAGTTTAAAGCAGGGTTAAGTTATAAAAAAAAAATCCCAGGCTTTGAACACCTCACGCAGCACTGTTCAACTGTGGCACAACTGCAAACCTACGAAGACATGCACAGATCCACAGCTCAGGTGGGAGAATCTGTCCGCGGGACAACTATTAGTTGCACTCGACAAATCTGGCCTTTATGGAAGAGTGGAAAGAAGCAAGCCATTGTTGAAAGAAAGCCATAAGTCCTGTTTGCAGTTTGCGAGAAGCCATGTGGGGGACACAGCAAAAGTGCAAGAAGGTGATCTGGTCAGATTAAACCAAAAATGTTACTTTTTGGCCTAAAAGCAAAACGCTATGTGTGGCAGAAAACTGACACTGTACATCACCCTGAAAACACCATCCCCACTGTGAAACATGGTGGTGGCTGCATCATGTTGTGGGGATGCTTTTCTTCAGCAGGAACAGGGGAGCTGGTCAGAGTTGATGAGAAGATGGATGGAGCCAAATACAGGGAAATCTTAAAAGAAAATCTGTTGGAGTCTGCAAAAGACCTGAGACTAGGGTGGAGGTTTATCTTCCAGTAGGACAATGATCCTCAACATACAGCCAGGGCTGTGTTTAGATCAAAGCATATTCATGTGTTAGAGTAGCCCAGTCAAAGTCCAGACCTAAATCCAATTGAGAATCTGTGGCAAGACTTGAAAATTGCTGTTCACAGATGCTCCTCATCCAATCTGACAGAGCTTGAGCTATTTTGCAAAGAAGAATGGGCAAAAATGTCACTCTGTAGATAAGGGCTGAAACAACGAATCGATTAATCGACAACTAATCGATTATGAAATTAATCGATTACTATTTTCATAATCGATTAATCGGCCAGTAACATAATAAGGATAGAAAAATAATACAAAAAGAGAAAACCGCTACTGTAAATATTACTTTTACAGTTCTACAGTAAAAAAATTAACCACTTACAGTAGTAATGATCTGCTTTTTTTTGTACTATAAAGGGCTCATTTTAGTTTTTTTAACCCTATTATGTTACTAAACGTCCATTCAGTTCAACCATAAAAAAAAGAAATAATAAATAAAAATAAAATATATCGTACAATCCAATAAACCCCATTCTATACCCACAGTTGATCCAGAGGAAAAAAAAAAACCAAAAGAGCATGCTCCAATCTGCTACAGCAGGGGAAAAAAATCACTTTCTGATCCCCCTAGAGGCAATCGTATTTTCCCTGGATCAACGTTACCTATAAATGTTAGTACCCAGTTATATTATGTACATTTGGGAAAGTATCCAGGCCTTTCTTAAAGCAATCTACTGAGTTAGCCAGAACCACCTCTGGAGGGAGTCTATTCCATATTTTCACAGCTCTTACTGTGAAGAAACCTTTCCGTATTTGGAGATGAAATCTCTTTTCCTCTTGACGTAAGGAGTGCCCCCTTGTCCTCTGTGTTGGCCGTAAAGTGAATAACTCAATGCCAAGTTCACTATATGGACCCCTTATATATTTGTACATGTCCCCCCTTATTCTCCTCTTCTCAAGAGTGAAATAAATCCTGTTCCTCTAATCTTTCCTCATAGCTGAGCTCCTCCATGCCCTTTTATCAGTTTGGTTGCCCTTCCCTGCACTTTATCCAGTTCCTTTTTGAGAACTGGTGCCCAAAACTGAACTGCATATTCCAGATGAGGTCTTACTAATGATTTGAACAGGGGCAAAATTATATCTCTCTCTCTGGAGTACAAGAAATAACTTTGCTTGCTTTGGAAACCGCAGCTTGACATTTCATGCTATTATTGAGCTTATGATCTACCAAAACCCCCAGATCCTTCTCCATTACGGATTCCCCCAGTTGTACTCCCCTAGCATGTATGATGCATGCATATTCTTAGCCCCCAAGTGCATAACTTTACATTTATCAACATTAAACCTCATCTGCCACATAGTCGCCCAATTAGACAGAGCATTGATGTCAGATTGTAAATTGGAGACCTCCTGTAAGGACGTTATTCCACTGCATAGCTTGGTGTCATCTGCAAAGACAGAAATGTTACTTTTGATCCCAGACCCAATATCATTTATAAAGATATTAAAAAGTAAGGGTCCCAGCACTGAACCTTGGGGTACACCACTGATAACCTTAGACCATCCAGAGTAAGAATCATTAACCACTACTCTCTGAATTCTGTCTTTTAGCCAGTTTTCTACCCATTTACAAACCGATATTTCCAAACCTGTAGACCTTACCTTACACATGAGCCGTGTGGGGGGAACTGTATCGAACGCTTTTGCAAAATCCAAGTATACCACGTCCACAGCCACGCCTTTGTCCAAGGTTTTACTTACCTCTTCATAAAAAGAAATCAGGTTTGGCTTTGAAATTGCAGAGCTCAATTCTTTTAGGATTCGTGGGTGGATGCCATCTGGTCCAGGTGCTTTATCCACCTTTATTCTGTCTAAATATTTCTGGACCATATCACTTTTGAGCCATTGTGGATCATTCAGGGCTGTGTAAATACCACCCCCATTATGGACATGAGCTCCCCCATGCTCCTTTGTATACACAGAGCTGAAGAAAGTATTTAATACATTAGCCTTCTCTTTGTCCTCAGTCACCCACTCTAGATTATTTTGTAAAGGGCCTACATGCTCAGACCTGACCTTTGAGCGTTTTTATCTTTCCTGTATGTATTTCTTGCTTACAGCTAACATCAAATGAAATCATGTTATGATCACTGTTACCCAGGTGTTCCTTTATCTGAACATTAGTAATAAGCTCTGCATGGTTTGAGATTACCAGATCCAGCAGAGCATCATTCCTAGTTGGGGCCTCAATAAACTGGACCATAAAATTGTCCTGTAATAGGTTTATAAATTTTCGCCCTTTAACTGTCCCAGCAGTGCCATTACTCCAGTCAATTTCTGGGTAGTTAAAATCCCCCATTATTATCACGTCCCAGCCCTTGCAGCCCTTTCCATCTGTGCAAGGAGCTGAGTCTCCACCTCCTTGTGAACATTGGGTGGTCTATAACAAACCCCAATGATTAACTTAGAACTGCGCACATCTATATGCAGTTTCACCCATAATGCTTCAGACTCATCACACTCTCCATCAACCAGGTCCTCTTTCACACACATCTGTGTGTTTTTTGGTGCTTTTTGCAGAAACACACTACAGTTCATTTAACATGGTTTCCTATGGGACATGTTCACATCTAGGCTTTTTTCAGCCGCTGCGTATTTGGAAAGGGTCAGGGACTTTTTTTATAACGCAAAACGGTGCTTTTTTGGTTCAATATACTTCAATGGAGAAGCTGCAGAAAAGCATGTAATACGTTTTTGCAGCAATTTGTGTTTTTTAATTTGCCCAACAACAAATTGGCCAAAAAACAGTATGTCTCTTCTAATAGTATATACAGTATATCTCCTCTAATAGTATATACAATATATCTCCTCTAATAGTATATACAGTATATCTCCTCTAATAGCGTATATATAGTACCGTATATACTCGAGTATAGGCCGTCCCGAGTATAAGCTGAGGCCCCTAATTCACCACAAAAAAATGGGAAAAATGCATTGACCCGTGTATAAGCCGAGCAAAAAAATGCAGCAGCTACTGTAAGTGGAAAAGAGGGTCAGCAATGCCCATCTGCAGCTGCCTGTCCCCTGTACAGACCCCCCGTGTCCCCATTGCAGCCTACCTGTGCCGATCTGCGGGTCCTGTGCCATCCGTCCTGTGCCATCTGTCCTTGTGCCCTCCATCCTGTGCCTCCGTCCTGTGCCCTCCGTCCTGTGCCCTCCGTCCTGTGCCATCTGTCATCGGTCTTCGCTCTGTCCCCCCACAGCGTGTACGGCGCCATTGTAAAATTAAAAAGCTGCGCCTTCTCCTCCTCCTCGTCCGTGATAGGAGGAACGCTGTTTTCCCAGCAGTCAGTGTGCAGTGTTCCGCCTATCACGGACATTCTCTCATCCTCGTCCATGAGATGAGAATGACAGGACATCCGTGATAGGCGGAACACTGTACTGCTGGGAAAATTGCATGGCTTTTGAACACTGCCGTCTGTCTACATGACAAGCTGTTCATGTAGGCAGACAGCGGTGACTCGAATATAAGCCGAGGGGGGGACTTTCAGCCCTAAAAAATGGGCTGAAAATCTCGGCTTATATTCGAGTATATACGGTATATCGCGTCTGTCTGTTATTCTCAGAGTGGATTCGATATTTTGCTCCCTAACCATGGTTGGTTGTTTATATTTACCACTGCATAGAGATACAGTATTTAAGAATAGATTGCCTTTTTTTTAAACTTTACCTGGCATCCCTGGTGGTCTGGTGGCGTCCCTGGTGGACCAGTGCGGGCATCCTCGGGGGGGGGGGGGGGGCTGCGCTGATAATTGATCAGCACAGACCCCCCCTGTCAGAGGAGCAGCCGATCGGCTCTCCTCTACTCGCGTCTGACAGACGAACAACAGCCGAACAACAGCATTTCCTATTTACACTGTGATCAGCCGTGATTGGACACGGCTGATCATGTGGTAAAGAGTCTCCGTCGGAGGTCTCAACTAGCAAATGTGGACAGTTGTGTTCTCATATACTGTCAAAAATAAATGTAATTTTTTTAAGAGGTTTTTAGCAATGTCCTAGTCCTTCCAAAAGAAAACTGTGTTGAAATAAATAAACTGTAAAGCCCCATACACACTATCAGATTTTCTGCTGATTTTTGTCTTCAGATTTACCAAAACCATATAATATGAGGTCAAACCTTAGGAGTTTCAATTTGTATGCAATCAGGCAGGCCCTTGCATTACATGGTTTTGGTAAATCAGCAGAAAATCTTATAGTGTGTATGATGCTTTACATTTGTTCATGGAGGAAGTGAGACGAGCACATTTAAATATATAAACCCCGTCGAAAGCTGCTTGGTATTGGTTCAATCCGTTGTTCTGCCTCTCAACCCCAGCGAACTGTCCCAGCCCCTCTGGCACACCTAGCTTAGTGGTAAATAGAATGACCTGATAATAATACACAACACTGTGCTGTATTTGTAAGTTTACTTTGAAATTAATAAAGTTCAAATAAACACCAGTCAGCCAAGACCTGTATAAGTATCCAGGTCTTGGTTGAAACAGTTTAACCACTTTCAGACCAGACCAATTTGCAGCCAAAGGACCAGGCCCCTTTTTGCGATTCGGCACTGCTTCGCTTTAACTGACAATTGCGCGGTCGTGCGACGTGGCTCCCAAACAAAATTTACGTCCTTTTTTTCCCACAAATAAAGCTTCCTTTTAGTGGTATTTGATCGCCCCTGCGGTTTTAATTTTTTGCGCTATAAACAAAAAAGAGCGTCAATTTTGAAAAAAAACGCATTCTTTTTTATTTTTTGCTATAATAAATATCCCCCAAAAATATATAAAAAAAACTATAGTTTTCCTCAGTTTAGGCCGATATGTATTCTTCTACATATTTTTGGTAAAAAAAATCGCAATAAGCGATTATTGATTGGTTTGCGCAGAAGTTATAGCGTTTACAAGATAGGGGATAGTTTTATAGCATTTTTATTAATATTTTTTTTTTTATTAGTAATGGCGGCGATCAGCGATTTTTATTGTGACTGCGACATTATGGCGGACACATCGGACATTTTTGACACATTTTTGAGACCATTGTCATTTATACAGCAATCAATGCTATTTAAATGCATTGATTCCTGTGTAAATGACACTGGCAGTGAAGGGGTTAACCACAAGGGGGCAGTGTAGGGGTTAAGTATGCCTAGGGGTGTTTCTTACTGTGGGGGGCGTGGCTGTCAGCTAGTGAATGCTGATCTCTGCTCCGATCACAGGGAGCAGAGATCGGCGTCACTAGTTGCTAGGCAGAACGGGGAGATGCTGTTTATCTCGGCATCTCCCCATTCAGCCTTCCCGTGAGACGATCGTGGGTGTCCCCGCGACGATCGAGTCCGCTGGACCCGCGACCGACCTCACGGGGGTCCCGGCCGGCGCGGGAGCGCGCCGCTCCCGGCGCGGGAGCGCGCCGCTCCCGGCGCGCTCCCGATGGCACGGACGGCATTAAGGAGATACTTATATATACGCCCTCCTGCCTGTCCGTGCCATTCTGTCGACGTATATCTGTGTGCACCAGTCGGGAACAGGTTAAAGGAAAACAGTCAGTAACACTATGCAACCATAAACAAGAAAATTAATGACAATATGCACAGATTCAATAGGCTCCTAAAACATGCTTTTCATATGCTTTGAATAAAGGCCAGCCTATGATGTCTCTATTACACGCAATGAAGTAATTTCAATACCCGCGGTGTGTCCCCTTTAAGAGCCACAGCAACAATGTTCGATAAGCAAAGCTTTGCGTTTATTATCTTCACCGGAAATGTAGGAGCTCTGTGTGATCCAGCCTGTGCACGTTATTTAGATGTGGTGTCTTAAGAAAAGCAATAAAGATTCCTGGGCACAGCCCTCTCACCAAATCCTGTATGCAATCAGACATGCAATCGATCGTCTCTCCTGGATGCAGGTGTGTCGCATAGCCTCTCCTATGACATACCGCACAGCTGCATGGCGTCCTTCTCCAGCTTGGTCAATCTGTTCCTCTGGGCTGGAGTTGTAGATGGTGTGCCCCTTGGTAGGCCGCAATCTTCCTCCACAGCAGCTGAGGAAATGCTCCGTTCATGGAGTTCAGGAACCAAGAGCTTCCAGGTCTCCTTCCTGTGATCTTATCCCCTCTCACACCAACTTCTTGCTACTCGCAATGCAGCCGGGGATTTGTAGTCCTGTTACACACTTCAGTCAGTCAGGCTGCATTGTGTTGGACTACCTATTTCACAGTGCTTTTCTGCTGCCTGATGATTGGCTCAGTCTTTCCTATTAGGGAGGTTCCTACACAGCAGCCTTTAGTGTCTGTGTGAAGAGAAGAAGGGGGGTTGAAAAAGCCCACACTGCTGCCAGCAGACAGTTCTCCCCTTACTGATTAGCTCAGCCTGAGGAAATGCCTGCTACATATTTTTACATGCTAGCCACTGTAATTAATAGTGTTCTTTTAGCAGGTATGTTCTTCTAGAACACGCTCCAGCTGGTTCCAAAATTATGTTTTTCTTGTTAAAAGGAACTTATAGTTCATCTTTCGAGTAGTTTAAGTTGTAATCGGAGTCTTCAAGTGGGAAATACGATATTCCTAAGAACCAAGGCCTGAGGTGTGCCATGGCCTGGCTGGTCGGTATGCCTGAAAAGAGGGCATACCCTTGATGTAAGAATGAGAAGTACTAGAAGTATGAAAGGCTGGGGGAATGGGAGGGTGGGAACCTAGAACGCCGACGACCCAGGCCCTAGAAGAGGAGGAGGCTTAAATAGTCTCTCCGACTCCTCCCACAAATACAGGCTGGCCCTTCGGCACTTGTAATCGGAGTCTTCAAGTGGGAAATGCGATATTCCTAAGAACCAAGGCCTGAGGTGTGCCATGGCCTGGCTGGTCGGTATGCCTGAAAAGAGGGCAAAAAGACACAAGATTTAGGTGAAGAAGGGAAGGTAATGATCCAACATGTAGACTAACGTGCGCCCGGATGGCAACAGTGAGTAACCGGTAAGTATCCGTTGTGACAGAAGAACCCACTGACTCCTGACTTGGTGATGAAAAGGAACCCCCTGAAGAACCTGCGAAGCTACGCAGAACCCACCTGAACGTCCTGTGAAGGATGGAATGAGCCTGATGCCCAAGACAACCCAGACATGCGAATTAACTGCTTGTGCATGAGAGGATACGTAGGGAAAAGGAAGCAAGGGCTGGCCCGAGGAACCCCTGCAAAATGATGGCCGAGAAGCATGGACACCAGCGAAGTAGCTCAGTGAAATGCCCCCCCCCCCCCCCAACCCCTGGCCTACCCCTACTATGGTATGAGGATGTGAGAAAGAGAGGGCAAAAATACCCCTGACAGGAGTGCAAAAAACCTGGATGCCTGATGGATGTGATGGGGTAGGCGCTATGGCAATGAGCATCGCCAACATGGAGCAACCATGCCAGACACAAAACACTGGTCCTACCTGATACGAACACGTCGTGCTGCAGCCAAGACGGCCCAACCTAAGAACACAACCTGGAGAAATGACAGACAACCAGACATGAGAACAACAACACCCCTCTGTGCCTACCTACGAATGAGAAACGTGAGCAGAAATGTCGAGACCACTGTGCGTGATGAAACTGACGATGGACCCCCCTCCTCGTGTGAGTGGTGTATGAGCCCGAGTAACCTGCAGCGCAGAGACAGGTAATTGACTAAAGAACTCAGGGCTGGTGTACCCACGGACCGTGGTGGGTAGTCGTATGAGTGTGGTGAATGAACATGCATCGTATGACGTGTGGTATACGGGCGAGAAGATTGAGGACAACAATCAATTTATCAAACGAAACCTCAGCCCGTATGGATCTGTAGACGTGACAGATCCTGACGTGTGAGCCCTAACTAACTGACCCAGATACAACATGAACACAGATACGATGAGACATGACAACCAACAAACAAAACAGCTACCGGAGTATGCCCTGGGTGAACAACGCCCCTCTGAGAAACGCAGAGGCTGAGAAACACTGAGGCTGAAACACAATGACAGAAATGCCAGGGCGGCAATGAAATGACGGAAACTAAATGACGGAAATGAAATGACGGAAATGGTGAGGCAGAAACGTGATGACAGAACTGCTGCTGAGGCAAGCGTGGTGACAGAAATGCTGAGGCAGAAACGTGGTGACAAATGCTTGAGGCAGAAACGTGATGACAGCAACGCTATGACAGAACGCTGAAGCTGAATGTTGAGGCAGAAACGCAATGACAAGAATCCAGGGGCAGAAACGCAATGACATGAATCCAGGGGCAGAAACGCAATGACATGAATCCAGGGGCAGAAACGCAATGACATGAATCCAGGGGCAGAAACGCAATGACATGAATCCAGGGGCAGAAACGCAATGACATGAATCCAGGGGCAGAAACGCAATGGCATGAATCCCGAGGCAGAAACGTAATGACATGAATCCAGGGGCAGAAACGCAATGACATGAATCCAGGGGCAGAAACGTAATGACATGGATCCAGGGGCAGAACGCAATGACAGAATCCTGGGCAAAGCTATGACAGAACGTTGAGGCAGAAATGTAATGACAGAAGCGCTGAGGCAGAAATGCCATGACAGAAAACCTGGGGCAGGGACGCGATGACAAAAGCTGAGACTGTAATGCAATGACAGCAATCCTGGGGCAGACTGCTATGACAGAAAGCTGATGCAGAAATGCCATGACAAAACGCAAATGACAGAAAAATACGCTGAGACTGAACACTGAGGCAGAGATGAAATGACAGACATCCAGGGGCAGAAACGCAATGACAGACATCCAGGGGCAGAAACGCAATGACAGAACTCCAGGGGCAGAAACGCAATGACAGAAATCCAGGGGCAGAAACGCAATGACAGAAATCCAGGGGCAGAACTGCAATGACAGAAATCCAGGGGCAGAAACGCAATGACAGAAATCCAGGGGCAGAACCGCAATGACAGAAATCCAGGGGCAGAACCGCAATGACAGAAATCCAGGGGCAGAAACGCAATGACAGAAATCCAGGGGCAGAAACGCAATGACAGAAATCCAGGGGCAGAAATCCATGGGGCAGAAACGCAATGACAGAAATCCATGGGGCAGAAACGCAATGACAGAAATCCATGGGGCAGAAACGCAATGACAGCAATCCATGGGGCAGAAACGCAATGACAGCAATCCATGGGGCAGAAACGCAATGACAGCAATCCATGGGGCAGAAACGCAATGACAGCAATCCATGGGGCAGAAACGCAATGACAGCAATCCATGGGGCAGAAACGCAATGACAGCAATCCAGGGGCAGAAACGAAATGACAGCAATCCAGGGGCAGAAAAGAAATGACAGCAATCCAGGGGCAGAACCGAAATGACAGCAATCCAGGGGCAGAACCGCAATGACAGCAATCCAGGGGCAGAACCGCAATGACAGCAATCCAGGGGCAGAACCGCAATGACAGCAATCCAGGGGCAGGAACGAAATGACAGCAATCCAGGGGCAGGAACGAAATGACAGCAATCGCAGGGGCAGGAACGAAATGACAGTAATCGCAGGGGCAGGAACGAAATGACAGCAATCGCAGGGGCAGGAACGAAATGACAGCAATAGCAGGGGCAGGAACGAAATGACAGCAATCCAGGGGCAGGAACGAAATGACAGCAATCCAGGGGCAGGAACGAAATGACAGAAGATGCAGGGGCAGAACGCAATGACAGAAAATGCAGGGGCAGAACGTAATGACAGGAATCCAGGAGCGGAACGCAATGACAGGAATCCAGGAGCGGAACGCTATGACAGAAATGACGGGCAGAAAACGCTATGACAGAAATGACGGGCAGAAAACGCTATGACAGGAATGACGGGCAGAAACGCTATGACAGAAATGACGGGCAGAAAACACTATGACAGAAATGACAGGCAGAAAACGCTATGACAGAAATGACAGGCAGAAAACGCTATGACAGAAATATTTGCCGGGCAGAAAACGCTATGACAGAAATGCAGGGGCGGAACGCACACCCAGTGGGAAGCGGGCGGGCAGCACCATGGCCAGACGGAGCCCTGGAGAAGCGGGCGGTCTCACACACTGGTCAGATGGAGCTGAGAGTGGATGGAAGGACAGAACGGACCCCCCCCTCCCCCGCATGGCGCACCTCACTGCTGCAGAGATGGCAGTTGTGGAAGAGTGGAGGTGGCCGCCCATCACCCCCCCCATCTGCACCAGGAGAAACAGGAGTGATCCCCCAGTGCAGACAGACCAGCAGGGAGAAAGGAACTGGCGGCTCCCTCCTGGACGTGTAGGGGGAGAGGAGTCGGCGAGCGGCCGACCACCCCCCCCCAGGCTAGCGGGCGGGCGGCAGCCCGGCCCGACAGAGCCCTGGGGAAGTGCTTGGGAGGAGGATGGAGGAGCGGACACCCCCTCCCCCATGGCTCCAGGCAGAGCGGACATGCCGCACGCAGTGGGGAGAAGTGGAGGGTGGAAAGGACGGACGCCCCTCCCCCCGCCATGTGCGCCGCATGGACAGAAGGCGGCTGTGGGGGGAGAACATGGAAGGACGAACGCCCCCGCTCCCCCGGCATGGCGCCGGGAGGGAGGGCGGGCTGCCTGCTGTGGGGAGAGTGGGGAAGGAGGACGGCGGAAGGACGGGCGCCCCCCGCTCCTCCTGGCATGGTCGCCGGGAGAGCGGGCGGGCGGTGCACGCTGGAGCTGAGGGGAGATGGCTGCAAGGGAGAACAGGCAGGGTGGCGCTGGCCAGATGGAAGTGTGGGGAAAGGATGCACCCCCCACCGCTGGAACATGGGCTGCATGGAAGGATGTCAGGGCGCCCCCACAAGCTGGAGCAACCCTGGGGTGATGAGGGGATGATTGCTGGCCAGGGATGAATCCTGCAGCCGACCGCCGCTCAGAACCTAGAACGCCGACGACCCAGGCCCTAGAAGAGGAGGAGGCTTAAATAGTCTCTCCGACTCCTCCCACAAATACAGGCTGGCCCTTCGGCCAGCCTTAACACTTGTGGTTTAGCTTTTTTCATGCAACCACAGTATATAGTTGTCCCAGTTGCAGAGGCAGCCCCCATCATGCCCATTCACTGCCCATATTGTTTCAGGGCTGCACAGAATTGTGTAGCCCTGAAACCTTGGTGTTATTTTGCAAAGTTTACTTCTTTACTTGTAATGAATTTATAGGTGTGCTGGCAGCTATCTATGATTGGATATATAGTGCCTCCATTTCTTTATACTTGTAGCGGCCATAACCCCTTGAGGGGCGGCCTTGACTTTTGGGCTTACCAGTTACCTCCTCTTGGTTTGTCTGTGAATGTCCAGGGGTTCCCAGGGTTAGTACCCAACAACTTTGGATGCTGACACATAAAAGTCCTTTTTAAGGTTTTTATTCTGCAGTGGTAACATCCAACATAACACAGACTCAGATAGGAATAGAGGGCAAGGGTGAAGAAACTCAGGCACCTTGAACTGCTGACATCCACGGAATTTCTCTAATCAACCCAGAGAGTAGCCGCTCGCAGCTGGGTACTTCAATGCCAGATAAACCTCTAGCCAGAGGTCTAGCAGCCAACAATGTGGTCCGGAAACTTGCAAAAAGTCTCTGACACAGAATAAACTTGCAACCGAAGATGAATAGGAACCTTTCTCACAGTACCTGGAACTTTCTCTGTCTCCTTGGCAGTACTGTGGAAGTGTGGATTCATTAGTGTCCA
Organism: Lithobates sylvaticus; assembly: GCA_028564925.1. Taxonomy (NCBI): domain Eukaryota; kingdom Metazoa; phylum Chordata; class Amphibia; order Anura; family Ranidae; genus Lithobates; species Lithobates sylvaticus. The sequence continues at coordinate 100,567,415 of CM053032.1, read as the reverse complement.
TACAACTCAGCTTCCAGGCTCTTACTGAGATGCCAGCTTGTTGGCCCTCCTCCGAAGAGTTCTCCCCTGGTCACTTGTACGAGTTGCTGTGTCCCTCCCATACTGAGAGCACACCGGGACGCCTTGAATCCTCCTTCAGTTATTGGGCCTCGGGCTAACCGACTCCTAGACTCGGGAATAGACGGATCCCGACCCCAGACCATGCGGGTCTATGGGGCTAGTCAGGCTGACCATGTTTGCGGGACGTCAAATGCTCCTAGGCCCGGGACCCCTCGCAGGGCTACCCCGGTCCAGAACCAGGAAGCAAGACTGCGGCCGAACCCCGAACATGTGACTTCAGCACCTTAAGTACCCCTTCCCAGACTACGCAGCAGGGCCAGACGCGCCCACTGATTGGCTCTGGGAAAGATTGGTACCTAAGACGTCCAACCAGGCCTGGTTCTCGGCCTGTCATGGGTGCCTCACTGCACCCATGACCAGGCAGAACCCTAATACAGCCCAGCCAAACTGATGCCAAAGTAAACCTGTACAATTAACCCTCAGAACCCCATTACTGTTCTGAGGGGAAAAAATACATTTCCACTTATAGCGCACACTTGTTAAAGTGTGACCGCTACATACTTATTCTGTATTTAGCGTGGAAGGTGTGCTGCACTATAGTAACGTACAGGTGGATGTTTAGCACACAAGATTTATCCCAATAAATGGTTAGGCCTGATATGCTAATGAATTCTGCTGTGGTTTGCAATAAATTAGATAGTAAAATGTCATCTGCGAAAAGCTTTGCTTTGTATTTGATTATGACTAATTCTATTACTCGAATGTTGGCATCTTCTCTAGTGGCTCTATAGCTAAAGTAAAAAATATTAAAGAAGGGGGACAGCCATAAGCTGGCCATAGCTGGATAGAACTTTGAATGAAAATTCGTAGGAAAGTATGTATGAAAATACTAAGAACATTTGAATATAGTTTGAAAGATTTATTTTACTTTTAAAATTAGATTTTGGAATGAATGGACTTTACCAAACGAGAACTATATACAGGGGTTGGATTACTATAACTGGAGAGTGAAAAATTTGGTTCAACTCTGCAAAGAAATCAATCAACCTGGCCATTAGGGTAATGTATAGATCTGAAAGCCAAGAGCGAAATTTGTCACTAAATCCTAATTTAATCAAGGCATAGCACACACAGTCAGAATTGTTAGGTTACATAGTTGGTGAGGTTGAAAAAAGACCCACCCCCCCAAAAAAACAAAAAACAAAGGCATAATGAGCTAGTAATGATGCATAGCATACTGGCTCATTATGAAATACTTACCTTAGATCTAAGCCCCCACATCGGTCCCAGGACACTGCTGTGGCCACGGGAGCTGCCAGTAACGGCACAGCAGCTGAAGAAAGCGATCTGTTTCTTCAGTGCGCATGTGCCGATGAAGTCCCTTCCAGCATGCACCGCCGTTACTGCGCCGATCTCGCGCGTGCGCAGTAACGGCAAAGTGTAGCTCACGTTTGCAGACATCGCCCGAAATCTCACGAGATTTCGGAAGATGTCCGCACTGACTCCTGGGATCAAGGACACCAGATCCCAAGAGACAGTGCGGCGCGACGACGATCGACGCAGAGACCCCGCCCACCGCCGCAGAGACAGATGAAAGGAAGTCAGCGATTTCAAGGTAAGTGGAAAAAAAAAACACACTTCATTTAGTACTCTTTGCCTGATTTGGAAGGCAAAGAGATTTACTAAATGAAATGTGTGCAGAACCGCTTTAAGCATTTCCACTCCAGAGAAAGTAAGTTCAATGCTTGTAGTCTTTCCCCATAACTGAGGTCCTCCAGTCCATTTATTAGCTTTGTTGCCCTTCTCTGGACTCTATCCAGCTCCAGCACATCCTTCCTGAGGACTGGTGCCCAGAACTGGACGGCGTGCGGTCGGACCAGAGTCTTGTAGAGTAGGAGAATTGTTGTTTTATTTCTGGATTGAATCCCCTTCTTAATGCATGCCAATATTCTGTTGGCTTTGCTTGCAGCAGAGCCTGCTGGGCCTGTCATCTACTAAGACCCCCAGGTCCTTTTCCATCCTAGATTCCCCCAGAGGTCCTCCTCCTAGCGAGTAACTTGCATTCATATTTTTGGCACCCAAATGCATTACCTTACATTTTTCATCATTAAAACGAATTTGTCATGTAGTTACCCTCCACATCCTGCGTATAAGTTATTGCCCTGCTTAGCTTTGTATTGTCTGCAAATACTGAGATTGAGCTGTTTATCCAATCCTCTAGATCGTTTATGAATACATTAAACAGGATTGGTCCCAGGACAGATCTTTGGGGGACCCCACTTTCCACACCAGACCATTCCTTGTACTAACCATTTATCACCACCCTTTGGACTCACTCCTGTAGCCAGTTTTTAATCCAGGAACTCACCCTATAGTGCATGCCTACATACCTTAGTTTTTATAGTAAACTTTGTGGGGAACTGTATCAAATGCTTTTGCAAAATCCAGATGCACAACATCTACAGGCCTTCCTTTATCTAGGTGGCAGCTCACTTCTTCATAGAAGGTTAATAGATTGGTCTGGCAAGTACGATTCTTCATGAATCCATGCTGATTACTGCTAATGCTACCATTGTCATTACTGAAATCTTGGATATAATCCCTTATCGTCCCCTCCAATAGCTTGCAGACTATTGATGTAATGCGTTGTACACACGCTCCGAGCGTGTGGACTTGCCCACACATGCCCGGACTTCTCCGGCGGACAATCCGCGGGAAAAAGTCCGCAGGACTTTTGGAAATGAACGGACTTGCCCCACACATGGAGGAAAGTCCATTCATTTAGAACGTAACTGCAGGTAGACGGGACTAGTGAAGGCAGTGAATGCCGCCGCGCTAGCCCCGTCACCTGGCATGGATTTAAAGGGAATCCCTACACCAAAAAAACGGCGTGGGGTCCCCCCAAAATCCATCTCAGACCCTTATCCGAGCACGCAGCCCGGCCGAGCGAGCGAAGACAGCGACAGCGGCAAGAACAGAAGAGACCCCGGAAGACCCCCCGAAGGCGGAATGAGACCCCCAGACGACGGCGGCGATGACGAAGAAGAAAGCCGGGCTCCTCCACTCGGTAAAAGAGCTAGGTAAAAGAGCAGAAGAGAGCGGAGGAGTCCGGCGAGAAGACCCCCCAAGATGGAAGAAGACCCCCGGAGCAGTGCAATAAAATATTTAAAAAAAATGGTGTGTTTTTTTTATTGACACTTTTACACCTTAGATGAATGGGTAGGGGTACATCGTACCCCATACTTATTCACATAGGGTGGGGGGCCGGGATCTGGGGGCCCCCTAATTAAAGGTGGCTCCCGGATTCCGATAAGCCCCCCGCTCGCAGACCCCGACAACCAACGGCCAGGGTTGTCGGGAAGAGGCCCTTGTCCTCATCAACATGGGGACAAGGTGCTTTGGGGTGGGGGGGCCACACGGCCCCCCTTTCCCCAGGGCACCCCCCATGTTGAGGGCACGCGGCCTGGTACGGCTCAGGAGGGGGGGGCGCTCGCTCGTCTCCACCCCTTTCCTGGCCGGCCGGGCTGCATGCTCGGATAAGGGTCTGAGATGGATTTGGGGGGGACCCCCACGCCGTTTTTTCGGCGTAGGGATTCCCTTTAAATCCATGCCAGGTGACTGGGCTAGCATGGCGGCATTCACTGCCTTCACTGCCTTCGCTAGTCCCGTCTACCTCAAGTCACGTTCTAATTGAACGGACTTTCCGATCTTGTGTCGGCAAGTCCGTTCATTTCCAAAAGTCCCGCGGACTAGCACACAGACCGCGGGATTGTCCGCCAGACTCGCGAGTCCAGCGGACAATTTTAAGTCTGAACTTAAAACCTAGCCCGCCGGACTTTTGGTGGGAAAGTCCACTTGTGTGTACGCCGCATTAGGCTAACTGGCCTGTAGTTCCCAGGGATATATTTCGGCCCATTTTTAAATATTGGTGCCTCGTTGGCTTTTCTCAAATCAGCTGATACCATTCCAGTCAGTAGAATGTCCACAAAAAATTAGGAACAATGGTCTGGCTATCACCTGAGTTCCTTAAAGCGGTTGTATAGTTAAAAAATTTACTTTTACCTACAGGTAAGCCTATAATAAGGCTTACCTGTAGGTAAAAAAAAATATCTCCTAAACCTGTACGGTTTAGGAGATATTCCCCGTGCAATGCGCCGCTGACTGCAGCGGCGCATGCGCACGGGGGATTCATGCCTGAAAGGCCGGCAGAATCCGGACCTTGCCGGGAAGAAGTCTCCCGTGCGCATGCGCGGGAGTGACGACATCGTGGCTCCAGCCACTCACAGTGCTGGAGTCGTGATACCCGGAAGACACGCCAAGGCAACATGTCAGCTACCTCGGCGTGGACCAGGTGAGTTACTGACGCCTCGTTCTAAGGTAAGTATTACATACTAGCTCATTATGCCTTTTCCCTTACAGGTATATACAAAAAAAAAAGTGTCAGCGGGTTTACTCCCGCTTAAGGGCCATCTGGTCCCACTGACTTATTTATGTTAAGTTTTTCAAGTCTATTTCTAATTCTGTCCTCTGTTAGCCATGAGGGTGCTTTCTGTGACTTGCTATGAAAATGAACATTACAGTCTTGTTTACTGTATCCCCCCATTTCTTTTGTGAAGACTGAGGAGAATACATTCAAAACCTTTGCCATCTTTCTGTTTTTTGTAACCAAATTCCCTTCATCATCCTTTATGGGGCCAATATGTTCTGGCCTCCCTTTATTACTTTTTATATACTTTAACCAATTTCAGACCAGACTATTTTGCTGGCTTAAGACCAGACCGCTTTTTGCGATTTGGCACTGCGTCGCTTTAACTGACAATTGCGTGGTCGTTTTTCCCACAAATAGAGCTTTGTTTTGGTGGTATTTGATCACCCCTGCAGTTTTTATTTTTTGCTCTTTAAACAAAAAAAGAGCGACAATTTTGAAAAAGACACATTATTTTTTACTTTTTGCTATAATAAATATCCCCCAAAAATATATTAAAAAAAATTGTTTCCCTCGGTTTAGGCAGATACGTATTGTTCTACATATTTTCGGTAAAAAAAGGTGTTACTAACTGTGGGGGGCGTGGCTGTGTGTTAATGAACACTAATCTCTGCTCCAATCACAGGGAGCAGAGATCAGTGTCACTTGTTGCTAGGCAAAATGGGGAGATGCTGTTTACTTCCGCATCTCCCCGTTCAGCCTTCCTGTGACACAATCGCGGGTATTCCCACGGCGATCGAATCCGCGGGAACCCGCGACCGGACTCACGACGGGGGTCCCGACTGGCGCGTCGCTGGCGGCGCGCACGCGATTGCACGTCGGCATTCTTAAAGGGACATACCTGTACACCCTTATGCCTGTCCGTGCCATTCTGGCGATGTACATCGTTTTTATCGAATTTTTTTTTTTTTTATCTCTCCTCCCCGATGTGCTTTTCGTGTTCTATCTTAGCCACCCTGATTGCACTCTTACATTTCTTATTGCCTTCTTTGTGAAGTTAAAATGCTGACAATGAGCCCTCAGCCTTGAATTTTTTGAAGGCCTTTTCTTTTGCTTTTATATGCATTTTTACATTGGAGTTTAGCCACCCAGGATTTTTTTTTGTTAGCTCTTTTAAACCTTATTTCCCATTGGAATGCACTGGGCACTACCTTTATATAATATGCTCTTAAAGCACTCCCATTTTTTTCTTTTTTTGCCAGTAATTTTTTTATAAATATTAAGTAGAGATATGGTTCCATAATTACTGGGAAGTAAATTATCTTTATATGGCCTTGTGATGTTTGCCATTAGTAAAGGTGTTTAAAGGTTACAGGCCTATCCAAATTGTTACAGACCACCTGACAGTTCAGTTTATCAACTTCAATGCTGGGCACCTTTACGCACTTCCTGCCCTGACCAATTTTCAGCTTTCATTGCTGTCTCACTTTGAATGACAGTAGCGCCGTCATGCAACACTGTACCCATAAGATGTTTTTATAATTTTTTTTCAAACAAATAGAGCTTTCTTTTGGTGGTATTTAATCACTACTGGGTATTTTTTTCCCTAAACATATGAAAAAGGCCAAACATTTAAAAAAAGAAAAAAAAAAAAATTATCCTTAGTTTCTGTTTTTATTTTGCAAATAAGTATTTTTTCTCCTCCTGATGTGCTCTGATGAGGAACAGTGTTGCAAACCTACCAGATTAAAATTTACACGTCACCCAATATTTACTGACACAACCAAGTTTTTACTGGCATTTATAAAGTTACAAGATTACAATATTTAGTATCTAGGTTACAAATACAATATGCAATTAGCAATGTGATTTAAGGTATATGTTAAAGTGGATATAAACCCCAATTTCTTTTTTTTTTTTGATGTCATAATGTAGAGAATACGATTTCCTTTCATTTGAGCCCAGTCTTGCCACACAGATGTACTTGAGCCATGAGCAATCATCTTTTTTTGTTTAGTTAGAAAAATCTTGACAAAGTCTTGAAAACTTTGTCAAAAACTCCCCCTTGCTGTGAGTGTAAGGTGATTTACATATCTCATGCACTAGCCTGAGACAGGCACATCCTGTGTAAAACAATTCACGATTCACATCCCCCTCCCCTCCAGCTCTCCCAGGATTGGCTGCCTTTACTGTGTTTTGACTGGATGTTTCTCATCATGGGATGTGATCCATAGACCAGGGTGAAAGGAAATGTATTCTGCAGTGAACAGCAAGAAGAATATAGGGGGATGTATGTAGTCAGAGCTGGGCAGAGTAGAACATCCATTGATCTGATGATTGTTATAGTGCAGTGTGTCTGAGGCCACCTGATCACAGTTGCAACATTCCTTTCCAGCACCAAAATCGATTCATGTCCTGTCAGTTCGCAGTGCGATATGCAAGCTGAAATGGGGGTGTCGTTAACATTGTATGACACTCCCCAGCAGCTTGCATATGACAGCGTGAACTGCCGTGCGAGTCGGATGTGATGTGGGAACTCGCAGTGGATTTGCAGGGTTCCCGCATCGCACCAGTGGGAACCGAGCCTCAAAACATACAGTCTACAAATGTCACCTGACTGCTCCCACCAAGGCTGCGATTCGGGAACCCTGCAAATCCACTGCGTGTTCCCCCTCGCACGGCAGTTCACACTGCCATATGCGAACTGCTAGGGAGTGTCATCCAATGTTAACAACACCCCCATTTCAGCTTGCATATCGCACTGCAAACTGACAGTTAGGACACGAATCGGATCGCATAGGTGTGAACACCCATGCGATTCTGGTGCGGACCAAAAAAAGGGTCCTGTGCGAGTTTGGTCCGAATGTGATGCGATTTCAGCCATACAGTTTGTATGGCTGAAATCGCATCGCTCAGACATTGCATGTGATCTGAACAGCAATGCGGTGTGAATCACAGGAATGCAAAGTGTACAGTGGTGGGTAGTACATGCAGGATGGTGTCAGGATAGTGGACAGTGTCAGATTATTATTTTATTTTTTTTTTTATTTTTTTTTCAAAAGGTTTTTTGGGACCAGTGGATTTTTTTGTTATTTATATACATTTTTACAATTACATTTTTTTTTTTTTTACTATTTATTTTTGTACTATTCTAACAATGATGGGACGGTGGGGTTTTATTTTTTAAATATATTTTTTCACAGTGCTTTTGGGGAAGGGGGTGGTCGGTATCAGTGGGTCAGTGGTCGGTGTCAGTGGACGGTGTCAATGGGGCAGTGGACGGAGTCAGTGGGGTAGTGGTTGGTGTCCGTGGTCGGTGTCAGTGGGGCGGTGGACGGAGTCAGTGTCAGTGGGGTAGTGGTTGGTGTCAGTGGGGTAGTGGTCCATGTCAGTGGTCGATGTCAGTGGGGTAGTGGTCCGTGTAAGTGGGGTAGTGGTTGGTGTCAGTGGTTGGTGTCAGTGGGGTAGCAGTTGGTGTCAGTGGACGGTGTCAGTGGGGTAGTGGTCGGTGTCAGTGGTCGGTGTCAGTAGGGCAGTGGTCAGTGTCAGTGGGGCAGTGGTCCTTGTCAGTGGGGCAGTGGACGATGGCAGTGGGGCAGTGGACAGTGTCAGTGGGGCAGTGGACTGTGGCAGTGGACGGTGTCAGTGGATGGTGTCAGTGGGGTAGTGGTCGGTATCAGTGGTCGGTGTCAGTGGGGTAGTGGTCGGTGTCAGTGGGGCAGTGGACAGTGTAAGTGGGGTAGTGGTTGGTGTCAGTGGTTGGTGTCAGTGGGGTAGCAGTTGGTGTCATTGGACGGTGTCAGTGGGGTAGTGGTCGGTGTCAGTGGTCGGTGTCAGTGGGGCAGTGGTCGGTGTCAGTGGGGCAGTGGACGGTGTCAGTGGGGCAGTGGACGGTGTCAGTGGGGCAGTGGACTGTGTCAGTGGGGCAGTGGACTGTGGCAGTGGCAGTGGACGGTGTCAGTGGCAGTGGACGGTGTCAGTGGGTCAGTGAACAGTGTCAGTGGACGGTGTCAGTGGGGCAGTGGATGGTGTCAGTGGGGCAGTGGACGGTGTCAGTGGGGTAGTGGTTGGTGTCAGTGGTTGGTGTCAGTGGGGTAGCAGTTGGTGTCAGTGGACGGTGTCAGTGGGGTAGTGGTCGTGCCAGTGGTCGGTGTCAGTGGGGCAGTGGTCGGTGTCAGTGGGGCAGTGGACAGTGTCAGTGGGGCAGTGGACAGTGTCAGTGGGGCAGTGGACTGTGGCAGTGGCAGTGGACGGTGTCAGTGGATGGTGTCAGTGGGGTAGTGGTCGGTGTCAGTGGGGTAGTGGTCGGTGTCAGTGGGGCAGTGGACGGTGTAAGTGGGGTAGTGGTTGGTGTCAGTGGTTGGTGTCAGTGGGGTAGCAGTTGGTGTCATTGGACGGTGTCAGTGGGGTAGTGGTCGGTGTCAGTGGGGCAGTGGTCGGTGTCAGTGGGGCAGTGGTCATTGTCAGCGGGGCAGTGGACGGTGTCAGTGGGGCAGTGGACGGTGTCAGTGGGGCAGTGGACGGTGTCAGTGGCAGTGGACGGTGTCAGTGGGTCAGTGAACAGTGTCAGTGGTCAGTGTCAGTGGTCGGTGTCAGTGGGGCAGTGGTCGGTGTCAGTGGGGCAGTGGACGGTGTCAGTGGGGCAGTGGACGGTGTCAGTGGGGCAGTGGACGGTGTCAGTGGGGCAGTGGACGGTGTCAGTGGGGCAGTGGACAGTGGCAGTGGGGCAGTGGACTGTGGCAGTGGCAGTGGATGGTGTCAGTGGGTCAGTGAACAGTGTCAGTGGTCAGTGTCAGTGGACGGTGTCAGTGGGGCAGTGGACGGTGTCAGTGGGGCATTGGACGGTGTCAGTGGGGTAGTGGTTGGTGTCAGTGGTTGGTGTCAGTGGGGTAGCAGTTGGTGTCAGTGGGGTAGTGGTCGGTGCCAGTGGTCGGTGTCAGTGGGGCAGTGGTCAGTGTCAGTGGGGCAGTGGTCGGTGTCAGTGGGGCAGTGGACAGTGTCAGTGGGGCAGTGGACCGTGGCAGTGGCAGTGGACCGTGGCAGTGGATGGTGTCAGTGGGGTAGTGGTCGGTGTCAGTGGTCGGTGTCAGTGGGGTAGTGGTCGGTGTCAGTGGGGCAGTGGACGGTGTAAGTGGGGTAGTGGTTGGTGTCAGTGGTTGGTGTCAGTGGGGTAGCAGTTGGTGTCATTGGACAGTGTCAGTGGGGCAGTGGACGGTGTCAGTGGGTCAGTGAACAGTGTCAGTGGTCAGTGGGGCAGTGGTCGGTGTCAGTGGGGCAGTGGTCGGTGTCAGTGGGGCAGTGGACGGTGTCAGTGGGGCAGTGGACGGTGTCAGTGGGGCAGTGGACGGTGTCAGTGGGGCAGTGGACGGTGGCAGTGGGGCAGTGGACAGTGTCAGTGGGGCAGTGGACTGTGGCAGTGGCAGTGGACGGTGTCAGTGGACGGTGTCAGTGGGTCAGTGAACAGTGTCAGTGGTCAGTGTCAGTGGACGGTGTCAGTGGGGCAGTGGACGGTGTCAGTGGGCAGTGGACGGTGTCAGTGGGGTAGTGGTTGGTGTCAGTGGTTGGTGTCAGTGGGGTAGTGGTCGGTGCCAGTGGTCGGTGTCAGTGGGGCAGTGGTCAGTGTCAGTTGGGCAGTGGTCGGTGTCAGTGGGGCAGTGGACAGTGTCAGTGGGGCAGTGGACTGTGGCAGTGGCAGTGGACGGTGTCAGTGGATGGTGTCAGTGGGGTAGTGGTCGGTGTCAGTGGTCGGTGTCAGTGGGGTAGTGGTCGGTGTCAGTGGGGCAGTGGACGTGTAAGTGGGGTAGCGGTTGGTGTCAGTGGTTGGTGTCAGTGGGGTAGCAGTTGGTGTCATTGGATGGTGTCAGTGGGGTAGTGGTCGGTGTCAGTGGGGCAGTGGTCGGTGTCAGTGGGGCAGTGGTCATTGTCAGCGGGGCAGTGGACGGTGTCAGTGGGGCAGTGGACAGTGTCAGTGGGGCAGTGGACTGTGGGAGTGGCAGTGGACGGTGTCAGTGGAGGGTGTCAGTGGGTCAGTGAACAGTGTCAGTGTCAGTGGACGGTGTCAGTGGGGCAGTGGACGGTGTCAGTGGGGCAGTGGATGGTGTCAGTGGGTCAGGGGTCGGTGGCAGTAGCAGTGAACGGTGTCAGTGGTCAGTGTCAGTGGGGCAGTGGACGGTGTCAGTGGGGCAGTGGACGGTGTCAGTGGGGCAGTGGACGGTGTCAGTGAGGCAGTGGACGGTGTCAGTGGTCGGTGGCAGTGAACGGTATCAGTGGTCAGTGTCAGTGAACGGTGTCAGTGGTCAGTGTTAGTGAACGCTGTCAGTGGGGCAGTGGACATCGTCAGTGGCAGTGGACGGTGTCAGTGGTCGGTGTCAGTGAACGGTGTCAGTGGTCAGTGTCAGTGGGGCAGTGGATGGAGTCAGTGGGGCAGTGGACGGTGTCAGTGGGGCAGTGGACGGTGTCAGTGGGGCAGTGGTCAGTGTCAGTGGGGCAGTGGTCGGTGTCAGTGGGTCAGTGGTTGGTGTCAGTGGCAGTGAATGGTGTCAGTGGTCAGTGTCAGTGGGGCAGTGGTCGGTGTCAGTGGGGCAGTGGTCGGTGGCAGTGGTCAGTGTCAGTGGGGCAGCGGTTGGTGCCAGTGGGTCAGTGATTGGTGTCAGTGGCAGTGAACGGTGTCAGTGGGGCAGTGGTCGGTGTCAGTGGGGCAGTGGTCGGTGTTAGTGGGTCAGTGAGGAGGAAGACGGGGGGATGTGTACACACTGCAGAGAGGGACGAGGGGGCCAGCGGAGGAAGACACAGGGGGGAATGTTTTGGACACATGGAGGGGGGCGGAGAAAGACACTGGGTGATGATCGGTGCGATGGGACAGCTGCACGGATCTCCCCCTGCATGGATTTCAGGTGAAAGCCGCGGGAGGGAGTGAAACAGATAATAAAAAGCCATGCAGGGGGGATCGGTGCAGCTGTCCCATCGCACCGATCATCACCCAGTGTCACTGAACACTGTGTAGTTGTGATAGGGGGCCGTGAGCGCGCTCTGCTTTTGCCCAGAACGCGCTCTGCCTCTCCTGCATGCTCTGGCCAACGGGAGTGTAGAGGTGGGCGGGGAGTCCGCTGACATTATGACTCCGCCCACTGAGCTCCGAACATCAGACCCGCCCACTGAATCTGGACTTTTTGGGGGTTTGTAACAGCTAGAGGGGGGACATTTGACAGGTAAGGATACATGCAGGAGGCTATAGATCAGCACTATGGCAGTAGTTTAGAATTGATGAGAGTGGGTTTACATCCACTTTAAGGTAAAAAAACATATTTCCTATTTTATTCTTGATATAGTAAGTGCTACAAACAAGTACAATATGCAATTAGCAATGTGATTTAAGCTAGATATTAAGACAAAAAACATATTTCCTATTATATTTTCGATATAGTAAGTAAGTACCTCAGGGATAGGAAATTAGAATGGGCAAGCACAGACATGAAATTGACACTCACAGTGAAACTGACAGCAGTGTGTAAGAGTACAGATGATGATGAAACCTCACCGACACAACATGTCCCCTCTTGAGTCACAGTGACAGTCTCTCGCCACATCAGGTGGTCCCTTCAGTCCACTCCAGTCCAAACAGCACTGACGATCCGGCTCCCGTCCCCCAGACCCACACAGGAGGCTCTGGCTGCTTTGCTCCCTTGCATCATGCTCAGGCACTGCCTCCGCCAGACCCACCCCTACTGACGCCGCCCGAACACACTGTAAAAGGTACTCGAAAGGTCTCAGCCGGCCGCATGCACAGTTCCAAGCTGGGCATCGCAGCTATGTTTTTTACTGGCAACCTTTTCCTTTCACTGACATTTTACTGGCTGCCAGTCAAAATACTGATGGTTGGCAATACTGATGAAGAAGCACTGATCAGGCTGCAATGATATGTGGCACTGAGAGGTGGCACTGATGGGCACTGATAGGCAGTACTGATGGACACTGATTGGCACTGTTGATCAGTGCCCCGATTATCAGTTTAGATGTCCCCTGTCACATTAGCTGGCTCGCCTCTCCTTACACTGTGACAGTGCACATGGAAAGGAATGCCTGAAGGACACAGCAATCACAGAGCATGCCAGATGCACACAGCATGGGGCATACAGGGGGCATGGTTCTGGGAGGATGTCTATGGACTGTAGCGGTCTTTCGGCTATAGTGCAGTCAAGAAGGGGTGAAATCATACAAGTATGCTAGGTGCATCAGAAAAAAAGGTATGCAAATTCTAATGCCCTGTACACGACATTCCGACGACAAAATCCGTTGGATTTTTTTCGATGGATTTTGGCCCAAATTGTCTTGCATACACACGGTCGCACAAAGTTGTCGGAAAATCCGATCGTTCAGAATGAGGTGACGTACAGCATGTACAACGGGACTAAAAAAAGAGGCCAGTAGCCAATAGCTTTCGTCTCGTAATTTATTGTGAGCATGCGTAGCACGTTCAGAATTTAAACAATCAGATTTTGTTGTCGGAAATTTTTTGATCCAGCTCTCAAACTTTGTGTGTTCGAAATTCCGACGGAAAAAGTCAGATGGAGCCCACACGCGATCCGATTGTACATTTTCCATCGGAAAGTCCGTCCGTGTGTACAATAAACATTTTTTTTTCTTTGAAACAATAAATGCAAAGGGGCGTTGGGAACTTTCAAACTTGCACATGCAGTCAGATGAAGGAAAACTTCAAACAAGCTATTGCAAGGTGGCTCTTACACAAGAAGGACCAACACCTAAGGAAAAAGCTCAATATAATTTTGACTGATGGTAAATAAGTTGTAGAAAAATGGCAAAATCTTTTTTGAGAGCAACACTGCTCCCACCTTTATCAGGGATACAAGAATAAACATAAAACGTAGCCATAATGATGAAAAATTTACTATTTTATATATCTGCTTTCTTTATTTGATGTTTTACTATCTATATCATTTGTATTCCTTAACATTTAATTAAGGCAACTGAAGTTCATGTGACAATTTTATTCTTATTTTCTTTTTTTTACCAATAAATTAATTATTTTAGACTCTTTTATCTAAATTTCTAGGTTTACTTTAGAAAGGAGCCACAGCCTAAATAGAAAATATGGGTATTTTAGAACAAACCCTGTGCTTAACTGTGGTGTTCAGAAATCCATACACTCTCACTCGTCCACTTTGGAGTTATGTGAGGCCAACACGCTTTGCTGCCCTCTTAGGACTTGGGCAGCCCTGGTACACATAGCACTAGAAAATTAAGGAGAGATATGATTATGATCCCCACCTATATTAAAATTTAGCTCTCGCTCTTTCTCAGTAAGGGGGCATCTCAGGGGTCTTTTCGATTTAGCACTACAAAAACAAAGAGAGGGTGCTCCAGTCTAGTGCATTATCTTCATGTATCATTTATTAACTTTCTATTCACAAACACCAGTAAAGACAAGCTCAACAGTATATTCCAAAACCAAAAATGTCAGGTCCACTGCACATATTCTTTGTCATGGAAAGTAGCCACCCAGGTGTGTTATCGTTGAGGCGTTTCAAGGGAAGTCCCCTCTTCATCAGAGCCAGTGGTACTCTTCAAGCAGAGTCCCTTCTTTATCAAGGCCAGAGGCTCTGATGAAGAGGGGACTCCCCTTGAAACATGTCAGTCGTTACATACCTGGTTGACTACTCCCCATGACAAAGAATATGTGCAGTGGACCTGGCTTTTTTGGTTTTGAAATATACTGGTGAGCTTGTCTATTCTGGTGTTTGCGCGTATAACATTTGCTTTTATTAAAAAACATTACATGAAGATGATGCACTGGCCTGGTGCACCCTCTCTTTGTTTTTGTAGTGCTAAATAGAAGACCCCTGATATCCCCCCTGCTGATTAAATTTTTTAGAGCTAAATTTTATAATAGGTGGGGATGACAATTATAATTCTCAGGGAGCCTCCAGGTTTCTTCCTGGTCAGGGTTCTATGTACAGTATGCAGTCAAATAGTTTAATTGGAATGGAGAGGCAATTATTATATTAAAGCTGTAATTGTGCAATTGTCTCGGGTAGGCCTCCGATGCTAGTAGCTGAGAACCTACGAATAGCCATGGGATGTCAACCCACTTGTCATTTATTTGTATGCTCGTATTTTAATTTGCTAAAACATTTAAACATTATTGCTTGCTTGGAAGGGCCTACATTGGCATTTTCATCAGCTTTTGAGTATAGTACAGTATATAGCGCTGTGTTTGGCGTAGGACATTTTGGTCCCCGGGTCGGGTGGGGGCCCATCTATCCCTCTTCCGGGCACGTCTGGGTACTCTCATAGGACATTTTACTTGCTGCCATCTTTTCGGTATGAGACTCTTTGCTGCGTTGAGCATGTAAGAAATTAAAGTTTTCTTATATTGTTTCGTTGACTGTTCTGTTCCGTGGAACAGACACAACCAAGGATCTTCGGCAATGTTGCTCCCATTTATATTGTTTATAAGGCCTATCACCTCTTTCCAATAAAGCTTAATTTTCAGACAATCCCACCAAAGGTGGGCTATTGTTCCTAGTGTCCCACACCCTCTCCAGCATTCCTGTGACTTATCTGGCTGATATTTACTAGTTTTGTCTGGGGTTGCTTACCATCTAGCAAGGCATTTGTAGTTCATGTCTGCTGTTATAGTGTCGCTTGCTGAGTTGTGTGTAAGTTTCAAAAAAATGTTAATCTTGTGTTTATAATTATGTGTAGCTAATTCCCTCCCCCATTTTTTAAAGAATGGCGGTACCTCCAGTTCTTCCATTGCAAGAAGGGCTTTATATATCCGAGATATATCTTTTTTTGGCCCAATTCCTGAGCACATTTTTTCTAGCGCAGTAAGTTTGTCTGTTGTTCGTATAGGTTGTGGTAAATTTTCCACAAAATGTTTTAACTGGCGGTAGCGCCATTCATTTATTTTAATTCGTGCAATATTTTGTTGTAATTCTAAAAGTGTTTTTATTTTCCCTTTTTCCGTGATGTCTTTTAATTGTGTTTTCCCCTAACCAATTCCCTCCTATGCTTTTTTTTCCTGGAGGAAAATAATCACTTTCCTCCAAAAAAAGTAACGGTGAGTTATAATCCCATTTGTATTGTTTATGAATAGAATCCCACATTTTTAGTGCGTGTCTTGTTATTTTATGTGTTTTGTCTCCTAATTCCCTATATTGTGGGGGGTTCCACATCACCACTTTTAGCCTTACTCCGCTAATGTTATTTTCTATATTGACCCATTGTTTATCGGTGCTGACCCGTGCCCACTCCATCACACGTGATAAGATGACCGCTTGATAATATTTTTTTGGATCTGGTATTCCTAGACCTCCTTGATTCTTGTCTTGTTTCATTATTGCCGACGCAATTCTAGGTTTTTTATTTTGCCAAATGTAACTTCTAATAATTGCGTTTAAAGTTTGGAAGTAATAGTCTGGTAGATCAATGGGCAGCATTTAAAATTTATATAAAATTTTTGGCATTAAGATCATTTTAAGTATATTTATACGTCCTATCCAGGAGAGGGATTTAAATGATACTTTTTTAATTTCATCTTTAATTTCGTTCAGTAAAGGGATATAGTTATCTCTGAATATTTTCTCCATAGAGTTTGCAAGTTTCACCCCCAAATATTTCAAACCCTCCTGCTTCCACGAGAATGGATAATCCTCTTGGATCCCTTGGGCCTCCTGCTTATCGATATTAATGTTAAGAATCTCCGATTTATTGAAATTGATTTTAAAATTAGATAATTCGCCGTATTGCTTTAAGACTGCGAGTAACTTTGGCATTGTTGTCTGGGGTTTGGATATATAGAACAGTAGGTCATCAGCAAAAGGTGCCACTTTGTGTTCCCTCTCTCCAACCCTTATATCATCACTTAACCTAATACTGGCTACAATCGATAGATAATACAAAGAGCAATGGGGACAATGTGCATCCCTGCCTAGTCCCATTGCTCATTGTGAAAGGCATCTCGCCGTTGATATTAATCACCGCTGTCGGCTGTTCGTATAAAACTCTAATCTTTTGGATAATCCCGGTGCCTAGGCCCATATATTCTAATATTTTGATCATGAGTCCCCAGTCTACCCTGTCAAATGCTTTTTCTGCATCGATTGACAGGAATAGACCTGGGGACCCACTTTCCTTTATTTCCTGAAGGAGGAGCAACGTTCTCACCCCGTTATCTCGTCCCTCTCTGCCCGGGATAAACCCCACTTGGTTCGGGTGTACTAATACTTTCATTTGATCTTTTAGCCTATTAGCTAGGACCTTCGCATAAAGCTTTGTATCGAAGTTTAACAGTGATATTGGACCTGACCTATCTAAACAAATTCATAGAATAGGGAAAGTTCAAGATGGAAACACTCTCAACTATTCAGCAAGCTATACAGCCAGGAGACTGGATGATTTCCATCGACTTAAAGGACGCGTATTTTCACGTCCCGGTAGAAAGGGAATTTAAAAAATGTCTAAGATTCCATGTCGGACAAGATCATCTGCAGTTTATTTGCCTCCCCTTTGGGTTGACGACATCCCCCTGGGTTTTTTCGAAGGTGCTCCTGGCCATAGTGGCTCTTATCAGGTTAAAAGGTATACGTCTGTACCATTACCTAGACGACCTTCTGGTATTGTCCCAAGTCAAAGAGCAGTTGCTGGCAACAGGTGATTTCCACTCTGTCCAGTTTCGGGTGGCTTCTTAACTTGGCAAAGAGTCATCTAGAGCCAGTCCAACGTCTAATATATTTAGGAGCCCAGTTTGACACTGCAGAGTACCATCTCTCTTCCTGTGTAAAAAAATTCTGGTTATACGAGAAAGGATCTCTCGGGCCTTACGTACCCAGTATCTGAAAGCCTGTCAGTGCCCGTTCCTAGCTGGGAACATCAGGGTAGCTCAAAGGGTTAAATGTGTTCATAGGGAGTGCTTTCTAACTGTGTGGTGGGTGACTGTACTGTGGGAAGACAGAGATCTGTGTTTCTGCTTAGCAGAAACACAAGATCACTGCCTTCCCTTGTCACAGAACGGCGATCTGCGTTGTTTATATGTGCTTCGAACGATCGATGGGTACCGGCGAACATTGCGTCTGCTTGACACGCAGATTGTCTCCCGCCCCTGAACTGGAAGTGCAGAATCACATGCATGTACGTGATTCTGCACACAGTACAATAAATGTACGTGGGGCAAGAGGTTAAAGATAAACTTCTTCATCCTTTATCATACCATTTACAACAAAGGCACCTTCAGAAATGTTTAGTAACGGCAATCTACATACAGACACGTATAGATAAATGCAGGCTTTTTATTCTTTGCATACCTCATTCTGTTCCTCCCTATTCATCTCATGATGGCCACTTGTAGTAATGGCAGATTAATCCATATCCCTTTACTTCCTGATACCCTGTCTAGAACTTCAGGTTTGCATCCTGGAACATTTGCCAGAAACTTCCCAGGATGCATCTCTGAGGCTAGGGTTTCATCACTAGGTCCCCACCCAAACAGGACAAAGTAATTGTAAGTAAAAGCAAAAAAACATTTGTTTAACTAATACATGTAAGACAATTTCATATTGGCATACTAAGGTGCATGTTGATATTTATAAATGTGATATTTAGGGAAAGGCGAAGGGTCTGCTATAAATGTGGTGGTTGCATAAGTTTTCTTATTTTAAGCTTTTAAACACACTTGTTATAAGGTATCTGAACAGCAGGGACACAACTGGACAACAGCATTGTCAATGTGGGGAGAAGTCAGTGTTAAATGTACTTGCCGATTTATATAGACTTAACTAATAAATTAAATCCAAATGCCTTTTGACTTTTTAAGCAGTGACAACAACAATTTTTTTCCCCATTTGGGACAAAAGTTTAACATGACTGAATAAAAAAGAACTATTGGAAGCACCCCTATCAGTGTTGAATGGTTTGTCCGAACCCCCTACCTGCCACTTTTGATGGAGTTCTTAATTTGTTAACGAAAGTTAAATTGTAACATACTTGCTGACCAAATTACAGGTGACAATAATAGGAAAAAACCTAAAAAAACGAAACCACCAAAGACACTGGTAAGCTGCTTTTTTGTTTTTGGTTTGTTTTGTTTATGACTTTACTACTGCTTTAACCTGCTTTAACCTTTAAATCTGATATTTTAGTGAAGTTTAAATAATTAGTTTGGACCAAACTGGTCCAAATGAACTATTTACTGATGTACTGATGTAAGAGATGTACAGTGCCTTGAAAAAGTATTCATACCCCTTGAAATTTTCCACATTTTGTCCTGTTACAACAAAAATTATAAATGTATTTTATTGGGATTTTTTGTGATAGACCAACACAAAGTGGCATAAATTGTGAATATGGATGTTCGAATCGAACATCGGGCGTTCGACCGCTCGGCGAGCCCAGAACTATTTGGGGCGTTCGCATCAAATTCATGTGATGTGAACAGCCCACAATGCACTGCGCCAGTCGCAGTGCATTGCTGGCTGATGATTGGCCAAGCATGCACTGTGACCCCGCATGCTTGGCCAATTATAGAGCCAGCGGCGAGGAGAGCAATAATTGGCCACAGGCAGGATGCCGTGGCCAATTATAGCTCAGGGGGTTTAGTACACGCCCCACACTATAAAAGACCGCCGCTCTGGCGGCCTAGTGTAGTGTGTTCCGGCGTTAGTGAGCGACTGTGTCAGTCACATTAGCTGCTGTGATTCATTCTGCATTGCTGAGCATCTGCTGTTGTATTCATTCTGCTGAGTGCACTGCTGCTGACAGTATCTGCTGTGTTATACATTCTGCTGTGCTGACTGCTGAGTGGTGACATTATCTGCTGAGTGCTGAGTCTGACATTATCTGCTGTGATTCTGGGGATTAGTCTAGTGTGTGCGTGCTGTTAGTACAGCATTGCAGTATCACATTAAACCAACTTTACCCTTCTGGCCTGTTGTCATCTAAGGCAGCCTGCCAGGCATTTGCAGGAGCTAGCGTGTGTGTGTGTGCTGTGTGAGTAGAGCACAGCACACAATAAACCACCTCAGCCTCTATCTGCCCTAAGGCCCTGTTGTTGTCATCTAAGGCAGCCAGGCATTTGCAGGAGCTAGCGTGTGTGTGTGTGTGCTGTGTGAGTAGAGCACAGCACACAATAAACCACCTAAGCCTCTATCTGCCCTAAGGCCCTGTTGTTGTCATTTAAGGCAGCCAGGCATTTGCAGGAGCTAGTGTGTGTGTGTGTGTGTGCTGTGTGAGTAGAGCACAGCACACAATAAACCACCTTAGCCTCTATCTGCCCTAAGGCCCTGTGGTTGTCATCTAAGGCAGCCAGGTATTTGCAGGAGCTAGCGTTTGTGTGACTGCTGTGTGAGTAGAGCACAGCACACAATAAACAACCTCAGCCTCTATCTGCCCTAAGGCCCTGTTGTTGTCATCTAAGGCAGCCATCTGCAGGAGTTAGTGTGTGTGCTGTGTGACTCCAGCACAATACACACTACCCACTACAATGCCTGAAAGACTGACAAGGAGAGGCAGACAGTCCAGAGGCAAGAAAACAGGGCAAGTAGGCTCTGTGTCTAGAGACAACAGTGCTGGTCGTGGACGTGGTGCATCGTCATCAGCACGTGGCCATGGGACACGCTTGTCCTTCTTTTCGGCAGCTGGACATGTTGAGCCGCATCATGCCGAAGACTTGGTAGAGTGGATGACCATGCCCTCCTCATCCTCCTCATCCTCTCTCATCCAGGCTCAGGGTACTGGCAAAGCAGCTGCCAACGTGTACTCAATCGCATCATCAGGCACCCCTTCCCTAGACCCACCATGTCCTCCTGAGGAGTCCCCCGAACTGTTTGAGCACAGTGTTGGGTACATGCTCCAGGAGGATGCCTATCAGGCTGGTACATACCTGACTGGTGAGTCCACTTGGGCAGAGGGGAGGTCTCCCGTACGGATCCCACTTTCGGCCCCTGGAGATGGGTACAGGAGGCACGAAAGTTAGGAAGGGTAAGAGAGCCTGGTGCAGGGTGTCCGGATGTTGGTGAGGAGAGTCCACTGGAAACAGGATGGGGTGCAGGTATGCGGGATACACAGGTGGAGATTCCACAGGTGGGTGATGTGAGTAAGGGTATGCAGGATATCCAGCGGATGTGGTAAGTCCAGGTATAAGCCCCACTGGGGACAAGATGGAGTGCAGGTATGCGGGATACACAGATGGAGGGAGGCGTGGAATAGGAAGCAGGCACAAGTCTCTCAATAGGAATCAAAGATGATTTAGATACCTTCAAGGTTTGGCGGCGTTCCAATGGCGAGGTACAAAAGGGACAAGCAGAAGAATGGTCAATCAGGCAGAGGTCATCAGGCAGGCGGAGATCAAGGAATTCCAAAGGGCAAGCCGGGTCACAGGATCAAACAAGGTTTTAGCAGGATACAAGCACAGGAACAAGGTCTCTGGAAAGCTGAAGATCAGGCAGCACTGGCCAACAGGTGCTGCCTGATTAAGTAGGCTGACTGGCGCCAACAGCGCCCACAGGTGTGTTCAAATTACTGCGCGTGCGCGCCCGGACGCGTGCACGCGCGCGCGCACGCAAGCCCGCACCCGCAGGAACGCGCACAGGAGTGCGTGCACCAACGAGGCAGGATGCCCTCCGGGGGCCAGCTTGAGGCCAGCACACCAACTGAATCACACCGCAGAGCTCCGCCTGTGCAGGGCGCTGCCTCTGCACGTTATTACAAAAGTTCTTTGGTGTGGGCCTTTTTTGAGACGAGTGCATCAGATCGCACCACTGCTATTTGCAACATATGTCTCAAGCGCATCTCGCGTGGCCAAAACATCAGCCGCTTGGGCACCACAAGCATGACAAGACATATGTCGACCTGCCATGCAGCTCGTTGGCAAACGCACATTAAAGACCCACACCAAAGAACAAAGCGGACCTCTCCTTGCTCCTCATCAGCTGGGATCTCCAACCCCACTATACCTTCAGTCCTCTCTGAAAGCTGCACTGAGAGAAATGAAGGTGTAGAATTAGGTGTGTCACAGCTAAGTACTTGCGGGCACTCTGCTAGCAGTACACCGACGTCCGATTCTACCAGGCAAATTTCCCTGCCCCAGCTGCTGGACCGTCAAAAGAAGTTTACTCCCAGCCATCCACATGCCCAGCGGTTGAATACTAGCTTGGCTAAACTGCTAGCACTTCAACTGCTGCCTTTTCAGTTGGTAGACTCGGCCTCCTTCCGTGAGTTTGTTCAATGTGCGGTTCCTCAGTGGCAGGTTCCCAAACGCCACTTTTTCTCACGGAAGGCGATTCTGGCTCTCTACCGGCATGTGGAAGGCCATGTCCATGCCTCGCTGGACAAGGCGGTCAGCGGTAAGGTGCATATTACCACTGACTCATGGTCCAGCAGGCATGGACAGGGACGTTACCTGTCTTTCACGACCCATTGGGTCACTCTTTTGGCAGCTGGGAAGGATGAAGGACAAGGGGCAGTAGTGTTGGAGGTTGTTCCGCTACCACGCCTCAAAAATGCTACTACTGGTTGTGACAAACCTCTCTCCTCCACCCCCTCCTCTTCTTCTTCCTCCATGGCCTCTTCGAGTGCTCTGTCCTCGGAACCAGCGGTGCTCCGTAGGCGTCCAAGGGGCTAAGCAAGTATGCAGGCAAAAAGATGCCATGCCGTGCTTGCGCTGGTGTGTTTGGGGGACAGGAGCCACACTGGGGCAGAGGTTCTGTCAGCTCTGCAGGGGCAGGCCGAGAGGTGGTTGACGCCATGCCAACTTAAGCCAGGAATGGTGGTTTGTGACAATGGCACCAACCTCCTCTCCGCCCTGCGACAGGGACAGCTGACCCATGTGCCCTGTATGGCTCACGCCCTTAACCTGGTGGTGCAGCGGTTCTTGGGCTGGTACCCAGGCTTACAGGATGTCCTGAGGCAGGCCAGGAAAGTCTGTGTGCATTTCCGCCGATCATATAATGCCAGTGCTCGGCTGGCTGAGCTGCAAAAGGAGTTGAACCTGCCCAAGAACCGCCTTATATGTGACATGCCCACCAGGTGGAACTCAACGTTGGCCATGCTGCAGCGACTGCACACGCATCAGAGGGCCATCAATGAGTACCTGTGCGACTACGGCACCAGGACAGGGTCAGGGGAGCTCAGATTTTTTTCCCCACGCCAGTGGAGCATGATCAGGGATGCATGCACTGTCCTGTCACCATTTGAGGAGGCCACGAGGATGGTGAGCAGTGACAGTGCATGCATCAGTGCCACTGTACCTCTTGTCCACCTGTTGGAGCGTACGCTGCGTGGGATAATGGACAGGGCACTTGAGGCAGAACAGAGGCAGGAAGAGGATACTTCCTTGCATCTCAAGGCCCCCTTTATCTAGACAGTGTTCCTTCTCTCCCACCCATCACACAGGAAGAGGATGAGGAGGATTGTGTCAGCATGGAGGTGGAGCCTGTCACTCAGCATCAGCAGCAGCAGTCTTTTAGGGATGATTTACAGTCCCAACAAACTAGTGGACTTGTACGTTGCTGGGAGGAGGTGGCTGTGGATCATGTCACCCTCAGTGACCCAGAAGACTCAGGACCAAATGCCTCAGCTAACCTACGTTGCATGGCCTCCCTGATCCTGCAAAGCCTGCGGAAGGATCCTCGTATTCTTCGGATCAAGGAGAGGGACCATTACTGGCTGGCCACTCTCCTTGATCCACGGTACAAGGGTAAGATTGCAGACCTTATCTTGCCGTCGCCGAGGGAGCAGAGGATGAGACATCTCCTGGAGGCCTTGCAGAAAGGTCTGTGCAACGCGTTCCCAGAGACTGTGAGGTTACAAACTCCTGGTCCTGGACGACGAGTTGCTGAGGCTTCGGTCAGTTGCAGGAGGAGCGGTGGGGAAGGTGGACGTCTGACCGATGCGTTCAGACAATTCTTTAGTCCGCAGCCCCAAGGTATGATCGGTTCCAGCAACCATCGCCAGCGTCTGATATACATGGTGCAGGAATACCTAGGGGCAAGGTCAGACTTGGACACCTTTCCCAATGAAAATCCTCTGGCTTACTGGGTCTTGAGGATAGATCACTGGCCAGAGCTTGCACAGTATGCAATTGAGCTACTGGCCTGTCCTGCATCCAGCGTTCTTTCCGAACGCACATTCAGTGCTGCTGGAGGCTTTGTCACCGATCACAGGGTGCGCCTGTCCACCGACTCGGTTGATCGACTGACCTTCATAAAGATGAATCAGTCTTGGATCATTTTTTTTTACAAATAAATATCTGAAAAGTGTGGCGAGCATTTGTATTTGTCCCCCCCCCCCCAGTCAATACTTTGGAGAACCACCTTTCACTGCAATTACACCTGCAAGTCTTTTTGGGTATGTCTCTACCAGCTTTGCATATCTAGAAATGTGAAATGAGTGAAATGATTGTCCATTCTGCTTTGCAAAATAGCTCAAGCTCTGTCAGGTTGGATGGAGAGCATGTGTAAACAGCAATTTTCAAGTCTTGCCACAGATTCTCAATTGGATTTAGATCTGAACTTTGACTGGGCTATTCTAACACATGAATAGGTTTTGATCTAAACCATTCCATCATAGCTCTGGCTGTATGTTTAGGATCATTGTCCTACTGGAGGATGAACCTCCGCCCTAGTCTGAAGTCTTTTGCAGACTCCAACAGATTTTCTTTTAAGATTGCCATGTATTTGGCTCCATCCATCTTCCCATCAACTCTGACCAGCTCCCCTGTCCCTGCTGAAGAAAATCATCCCCACAACATGCTGCCACCACTATTTTTCCATGTTTCATGGGGGGGGGTGTGATGTGTTTGGGGTGATGTGCAGTGTTAGTTTTCCGCCATACATAGCATTTTTCTTTTAGGCCAAAAAGTAAAATTTTTCTTCTCATCTAACCAGAACAGCTTCTTCCACGTTTGCTGTGTCCCCACCATGGCTTCTTGCAAACTGCAAACTGGACTTCTTATGGCTTTCTTTCAACAATGGCTTTCTTCTTGCCACTCTTCAATAAAGGCCAGATTTGTGGAGTGCATGACTAATAGTTGTCCTGTGGATAGATTCTCCCACCTGAGCTGTGGATCTCTGCAGCTCCTCCAGAGTTAACATGGGCCTCTTGGCTGCTTCTCTGATTTAATTCTCTCCTTGCCTGACCTGTCAGTTCATGTGGACAACCATTTCTTGGTAGGTTTGCAGTTGTGCCATTTATTTTTATTTTCCAACGATGGATTGAACAGTGCTCCGTGAGATGTTCAAAGCTTGATATTTTTTTTTTTAGAACCTAACCCTGCTTTAAACTTCTCCACAACTCTATCCCTGACATGTCTGGTGTGTTACTTGGCCTTCATGATGCTGTTTGTTCACTAAGGTTCTCTAACAAACTTCTGAGGGCTTCAAAGCTGTAATTATACTGAGATTAAATTACACATAGGTGGACTCTATTTACTAATTAGGTGATTTCTGAAGGAAATTGGTTCCACTAGATTAAAGTTAAGGGTATCAGAGTAAAAGGGGCTGATAACAAATGCATACCACACTTTTCAGATGTTTATTTGTAAAAGATTTTGAAAACCATTTTCCTTCCACTTCACAATTATGTGGCACTTTGTATTGGTCTGTCACACAATATCACAATAAAATATATTTAAGTTTTTGGTTGTAATGTGACAAAATGTGGAACATTTCAAGGGGTATGAATACTTTTTCAAGGCACTGTAGCCGCTGCGTGTGCTGTGTAAGCTGTATGTAGCCTCAGCTACATGCAGTATATAGCGCTGTGTTCGGCTGTGAGACAAGATCTTCCTGTCCCACTCTTGGAACAAAAGCAAGTCGGGCTGAATGGCGCTCAACCTTCACAGGGAACTTTGTATTCTATGAATTTGAACAAAGCTTCCTCTGATTGGCTGAGCCAGAGATCATGACATCATCAGCCTACCTCTCTGCCTCTGCAAATAAGTGGAAGCTTTCTATTCGTTCATAAAATACAAAGCTGCCTGTGGAAGGCTGTTCCAGGAGTGGTACAGGAAGGTCTGGTCCCACTGCCAAATACCGGCACTGTATACTGTATGTAACTGATATATACTGTGTGTACAGTAACTGACATACTGAAATATACAGCTTATGAAGGGTACACATCTGCTGCATCTCTTAGGCTGGCCATAGATTATATATTTTTCTTGTACAATTTTCCCTTAGATTTACCAAAACCATATGAGGTCAAACCTAAACACTTTCAATTTGTATGCAGTTAGGCAAGCTTTTGCACTACATAACTGAAGGTATATCTAAAGGAAATTGATCAAAAGCATTGTATAATGTATGGCTAGCTTTAGAGAAGTCAATAGTTAATTTAATCAGCTTTAAAGTTCACTAAAAGTTGGAGATCAGGTTTAATCATAGCAATAATGTTTAATAGATCAGTAGCCATAAGCCGTTATATACTTTGCTCTTCTCCTAGATCCTGACCCAGGAAGACTGGAATGTGGTGCTTTATAATGGTATGGCCAGTACCTCTCCATGGGCAGCGCTATACTTTGTGGCTCTCATGACATTTGGGAATTATGTTCTCTTTAATCTTCTGGTTGCCATTTTAGTAGAAGGATTCCAAGCAGAGGTAATTTTATATTTTACATTACTTTTTCCACTGTCTCAGCATGAAGGCTTTCATAGTGGATAGGACTAGTATATTTATAGATAAAGGAGTGGGAGTGGCTGTGTATATAGTATACTTGGACTGTGCCAGGGTAAGTAAGGTCTATAGGCTTAGAAATTTCTGTAAATGGATAGAAAACTGTTTTTCTCTCTAGAGCACATGTCAAAATTTTTTTGCCTGTAAAATGGGACGTACTAAACTGCATATTGGGATGATGGGATGATTGGATTATTGGCTACAATACTGAGAACTCTCACTAGATATCAGTGTACTTTATACACATATATGGTAATGACTGTTTATTCTAAAAATATGTTATTCTTTCCTGCAGTGCTTGTTACAATGTTGGAAGAAGCAGTTGCTAATGTTTATCTGTTCACTTGCTAATGGAAAAATTACATTTGACCTGTTTTTGATGGGAATATGAATATAATTATTTCTCATGGGGTTTATGGGAGGAATATCATGTTAACACCTGACAATGAACATATTTAACCCATTACTGATAATAATATGCATATAATTATTTTTCTACATGGGAATTATGGGTGGAAAATTGTAGTTAAACATACATAGGAATATATTTAACCCATTACTGATAATAATATGCATAGCATTATTTTTCTTCATGGGGATTATGGGTGGAATATTGTAGTTAAACATACCGTACATAGGAATATATTAAACCTATTTCTGATATGAATATGCATATAATATTTTTCTACATGGGGATTATGGGTGGAATGTTGTAGTTAAACATACATAGGAATCTATTTAACCCATTTCTAATAAGATGGTGCATATAATTATTTTTCTACGTGGGGATTATAGGTGGAATATTGTAGTTAAATATACCTAGGAACATATTTAACCTATCTCTGATAGGAATATGGGTATAAATATTGTTCTACATGGGGATTATGGGAGCGGAATATCATAGCTACACATCCTATATAATACATTTAACCTGTTTTTCATAGGAATATGGGTATAGTTATAGTTTTTTAGGGTGATTATGGGTGGAATATCGTGTTTACACCTAACAATGAACATATTTAACTTATTTCTGATAAGAATACACACATTTTTTTTCTTCATGGGTGAAATGTCATGGTTAAACATATCTAAGAACATACGTAACCAATTTCTGATAAGAATATGAGTATAATTGGTTTTCTACAAGGAGATTATGGGGAAAATAACATGATTACACAATTTTTGATTGTCCCTCGTTACAATTGAAAATAATTTTTAGCAGGATGGATGGACCTATACTTTACATTTTTTTTATTTATTTATTTTGTGCTAGAAAGTTTCTTAGAACCCTCCAGTTGGGTTCACACTGTTGCGAATTGGATGTGGGATTCTCCACATCTAATTCACATAGCAGAAAACTGGGACCAACTCTCTATGGAGCTGGTTCACAGATTTCCAGAGCGGCTCCAGTGCTAATTGCAATCGTCACTAATTGTCAGCAGTGGGTGACGTCATGCGTAGTTCCTCCCCCGTACGTGTTACGTTCAATCAGAACTTTGGCGTCACAGGACTCCTCCCCTTCCCTTTGTTAAACGGAGGCACTTGGGGAAGGGGGGAGGAGTCCGGTGAGGTTGATGTCCGTGACGTCACTGGATCTCCGACGGAACTCCCTGAAGACCCGGAAGCTGGCGGAGAGGTGAGTACTGATCAAAATAATTTTGATCGATCAAAAAAAAAATGTGACCGATCAAAAAAAATGTGATCAATCAAAATTTTTTTTTACGATTAATCGAGGAATTAATCTTTAATTTCCACAGCCCTACATTCTATGCATTAAGGTGATAAACCTCATGTGATGCAGCAGCCACCCAGAGCCCCCCCCTTTACTTACCTGAACCCTGTCTTTCCAGCGACGGGGACGAGCACACAAGCTCCAGCCAGTGTCTTGGGTCCTGATTGGATAGATTGATAGCAGTGCAGCCATTAGCTCCTGCTGCTGTCAAGCAAATTCAACGACGTGAAAGCTGGGGGGCAGGGCTGAGTCCTGCTGTCTGTATCATTGGACACAGCAGAAGGACATGGGAGCACGAGTTCACAGAGGGAGAGTTTCTCTCCAATGGGGCACTCAAGAAGAGGAGGAGCCAGGAGCGCTGCTGAGGGACCCCAGAAGAGGAAAACCGGGGCCACTCTGTGCAAAACCAACTGCACAGAGGAGGTAAGTATGAAATGTATTTTTTTTTAAAACAAACCTTTAAACTTAACAAGCAATATATTTATCCTGTTTCTGAAAATATTATGTGTATAATTGTTTTTCTGCATTGGAATTATGAGTGAAATATCATGATTACACATGTCAAGGACCATTATTTGACCTGTGTCTGATAAGAATATAGGTATAATTATTTTTCTACAAGGGGATTTGCGGGGGTTAATATTATCATCATACATCCTACATAACATATTTGACCTGTTTATGATATGAATATGGCTATAATTATTGTTCTACATGGAGATTATGGATGAAATATGGATACACTTAAAGCGGACTTCCACCAAAAAAATGTAACTTCCGCTTATCCAGTCCCCCCTCCTCCGGTGTCACATTTGGCTCCTTTTGGGGGGGGGGGGGGAGCAGATACCTGTCTAATGCAGAATCCGCAGCCATCTTGGCCATCTCTGGCCCCTCCTCCGTCCGTCCCCCAGCGGTTTTCTGGGAGACACACAGGTTCCAGAAGACAGCAGGGAACAGTCAGGATGCCCAGCACGACTTGCGCATTCACAGTAGGGAACCAGGCTGTGAAGCCGCAAGGCTTCACTTCCTGATTCCCTTACTGAAGATGCAGGCACCTGCACCCGGCAGCCGAGGGACAGGTCGGCTTCAGGTGAGGACATTGCGTTCACCCCGGGACAGGTAGTGCAGTATTTGCAGCTGCTGACTTAAATTTTAATTTTTTCCTGCGGAACTCCGCTTTTTTAACAGTAAACATTTTTTATTTAGAAAATAACGAATATATACATTGCATAAACAGTGTCACGGATACATATGAGCAGGTATTCAGAATCACAAAGGTACAGTTAACTGGTTTCCACGTGTAAGACTCAATGTATACAAAAAACAAAACAAACGGTACAGTACGCTATACCGCAGTATAGAGGCAAATCATGGTATGCAGAGGGAGCAGCTTAAATTCGGGGGGACAGTGCCCCCTCGACCCCGGGGGGGGGGGGGGGGAACAGGGGGTCATGAAAGACGGGAACTAGGGAAGGGGAAGAACGGGGGGGGAAGGGCGGGAGGGGGCAGGGAGGAGGAAGGGGCGGGGGGGAGAGGGGGGGAAGACGACAAGGGCACCACATATATAAAGTATCCTTCTCCCATCGCTTGCCGAGTAGTCCTAGACCTCGGCTATACCACCATCTAACCAAGTGGACCATATTTTATCGAACTTGGCCGGACAGTTCCTACTTTCGTATGTAATTTTGAAGAGTGGTAGCACTCTGTTGACAGTACTTTCCCAGGCATTCCTAGTAGGGGTCTCTTCACCTCTCCACCTCAGTAGGATTTCCCTTCTGGCATAAAATAAGAGGAAGGTCATAGCCAATTTGGTATACCTGTCCCCCTCAATGTCTCCCATGTAACTAAGGAGAAAAAGAAGGGGGTCTAAAGTAAGTGACGTTCCGCAGATCCCCTCCAGGACCCCCGCCACCTCCCGCCAGTAGGGCTGGATTTTTGGGCAGGCCCAGACCATATGTATAAATGTGCCTCTGTCCTGTTTACATCTCGTGCATGTTGGGCTCAGGGAGGGGTAGATGTTAGCCAGACATTGCGGTGTGTAATACGCTCTGTGGAGGAATTTCAGTTGTATAAAGCGGTCTCTGGAAGCAACCATGGAGGGAATATATGAGGAGATCAGGTCCTCCTAAACCTCCTCAGTGAGGTCAGGGATGTCTTCCTTCCACTTATTGAGGAGACCTGTCGTGGTCGTGTCGTGTGTCACTGTAAGATATAGGTACAAAGAGGACAGGGGTCTCCCCATCACTCCTGAGGTAAGTAGTCTTTCTATCGAATCTGACTCTAGGGTAATCGTGTCCGGAAACTGCGAGTTGACTGCGTGTTTGAGCTGCCAGTATCTAAATAAGAAGGACTGGGGGAGGCGAAAAGTCAGTTTCAGATTCGGGAATGTGTCTATCTTACCTCTGGATATAATGTGTTTAAGGTTTATAATCCCATATTGGGCCCAAGCTGCCGGGTCGGGGACCGAGTTTAGGTGAGGAAGGAGAGGGTTACCCCACAGTGGAGTGTGAGGTGAGAATGTGTTGGGTTTGACTCCCAGGGCCCTAGCCGACCGCCACACCTTAATGGTAGTTTTCATAGGTTCCGTCACCTGGGGGTGCGCCTTGGCTCCCCTGAAGACCAGGTTGGACAGGGCAGTGTAGGACCCGAGGAGTGCCGCTTCTAAGGTGACTGCCGGGTTCAGTTTGGGTTGGGAGAACCACCACCTGACTGTAACCAGGACCGCAGCCCAGTAATACACTAGGAAGTTCGGGAGGGCCAGTCCCCCCGCTGAGAGGGGGAGGTAAAGTGTGCGACGGGCCACTCGGGGGGGTGTCCTGCCCAGATAAAGTTGGTTACCGTGCTGTAAATTTTTTGAAAAAAGGAGCGAGGAATGGGGGTAGGAGTCTGCCTAAAAAAATATAGAAATTTTGGAAGGTAGACCATTTTAATCAGGTTGCCCCTGCCCACTGGGGAAAGAGGAAGGTTGCGCCAGCCAGCACAGCTTTTTGTGAGTTGTTCCAGAAGTGGGCAGAGGTTCCTAGGTAAGTAGCCTTTCATTGTGGGACCAATTTTAACTCCCAGGTAGGTGAAAGTCTCCACCCAGCGCAGGGGTGTGTGGGAGGGGGTCTGTGGGGGGGACCGGCGAAGCGGGAACAGCACCGATTTGTCCCAATTAATACGGATTCCAGAGTATTGGGCAAAGTTGTCAAATTGGGCAAGGGCCGAGTTAAGGGAAGAGGAGCTATCTGCCAGGTATAGGAGGGAATCGTCTGCGTATAGAGAGAGTTTTTCTTCTAGGGGGCCGATTTTGATGCCTTCTATTAAAGGGTCTTTTCGGATATGGGCAACTAGGGGTTTGATGGCGAGGGCAAAGAGGGTCGGGGACAGGGGGCAGCCCTGGCGTGTCCCACGTTCAAGGAGGAAAGGATCCGAGAGTGATCCGTTAGTACGTATGCGGGCCCTAGGGTGAGCGTAGAGCATCTGGATCCATTTCAGGAAGCTCGGGCCGAACCAAAACCTAGACAGGACCGACCAGAGGTAGCCCCACTCGACCGAGTCGAAATCCTTCTCCGCGTCGAGTGAGGCCACCACCCCCGAGGTATCCGGCTCTGCACAGGCTATGTGCGTGTGCAGCCGCCGTATATTGATATCCGTACCGCGACCCGGCATAAACCCTGTCTGGTCGGGATGGACCAGGGCTGTGATTACTGTGTTAAGTCGGTTCGCTAGTATTTTTGCCAGTACCTTGGCATCAACGTTCAAGAGGGAAATTGGGCGGTATGAGGAGCACAATAGGGGGTCTTTACCCGGTTTGGGAATAACAATTATTACAGCATCGCTCATAGAGTCCGGGAGGACTCCTGAGCGTGAGGCCTGTGTCAGGGTCGTTAGCAATTTAGGGGCCAGGTCCTCCATGTAGGTCTTATAAAATTCCACCGGGAACCCGTCCGGGCCCGGTGTTTTATTTGTCTGCATTACTTTCAGAGCTGCCTGTATTTCCTCTATTTTAATAGGGGGATCGAGTTTAGTGGCGGTGGCTAGATTTAGGACCGGCAGGTCAATATCGTCCAGATATTTGTCTAGGTCCGTCTGGTCATAGGACACCCTGGTGGTATAGAGGTGTTGATAGTACGTGGCAAAGCAGTTATTAATATCCCGGGGGTCAGAGAGCAGGGTCCCCTCCTGGTTTTTGATGTGTGCTATTGTTGCTATGCCAGATTGCTCTCTAGAGAGCCATGCCAGGAGGCGACCCGTCTTGTCCCCCTGTTCAAAAATCCGTTGGGATTGGTGAAGGAGTTTCTTTTGTGTGAGGGATGTACGTAGGAGAAGTGACTGTCTGGTCAGAGATTGGAGTTGGGCGTAGTGTCCTGGGTCCCTGGTTCTAACATATTGAGCCTCCTGGGTAGCTGCTTGTTTCTCCACCTGCTCCAGATCTGCTCTACGCTCCCTTCTCACTGTTGCGTTAATGGATTGGTAGTGTCCTTTAGAGGAGGCCTTGAAGGCGTCCCAAGTGGAGTTTTCGCCCAGGGTGTCAGAGTTCTCCACCCAGTACTGTCTCAACGTATCCTGGAATCTGGGCTCGACATCCTTGTCGGATATCCAGAATCTGGAAAGTCTCCAGAGTCTATCAGAGGGTGCCGAGGTCAGGGTCAAGGACAGCAGCAGTGGGGCATGATCCGATATCCCACGGGGGAGGATGTCAATGCCCCGGACTCTGGGGAGGACAGGGGCCGCCACATAGGCAAGGTCTATTCTTGAAAATGATTTATGAGTGGCTGAGTGGCAGGTAAACATCCTAGATGCGGGGTGTCTCCATCTCCACACATCCATCAGACCGTACGTATCCGCCCAGGCAGCAAGACCCTGTCGGGTCGTACCCACTGCGGCACATCTGTCCAACCCAGAGTCCGGGACAAGGTTAAAATCGCCCATTAGTATCAGATTATCTTGCGGGTATTGTGCTAGTTTTGCCGTCAGGAGGTTTAAACGTTTTATAGAGGCGGGGGGGGTAAATAGAGACCCACCAGGACCCAAGGGACACTACGCACCAGTGCATGGATTAGTACAAACCGTCCGTCCGGGTCTAGTTCAAGGTTCAGCAGTTTGAATGGTAGACTTTTAGCCACCAAAACACTGACTCCTCTGGCAAAGTTAGAGTATGTGGAGTGATATTGGTGCCCCACCCATGGCCTCTTGAGACTCAGTGTTTTGCTCCCCACCAGATGTGTCTCCTGGAACACGCATATGTGCGGATTGTACTTTTTAACATACTGGAAAACTAAGGATCTTTTTATTGGGGAATTCATACCCCGCGTGTTCCAGGAGAGGACATCAAGTGTAGCCATCACAGACATACATTACATCATCATAAGGATCGACATACATCGTAGGGATTAGTGTTCTCCACACAGCTAACATAGAGCTGGGGAGAAGGCCAGGTATCCATGACAAGAAAAGTATATGCATCGACATATCTACAGTTATGCAGTATAAAAGAAGTAACTGAGAGCCAGTAACAAGGCTCAACCGTCCCCAACTCCCCCCCACCCTACCCTCCCCCCGTCCCCGGGAGAGGGTTTGTAACCCATAACTGCAGTCAGCTCCAGTGCTGAACATGGAGGCAATGTGCAAGAGGCAACAGGCCCCTTTTTCACAAATCAGTCAAAGCAGCAAACTTAAGAATCCAATGGAGGATAAAACGTGTGGATCGCCCGACATCTCGGGGGTTCAGTCCTTAGCTCTGGGGGGAATGCCTTCGGGTCCTCCTACACAGGGGGTAGACCATCTGGTGGACATAGGGACAAGGAGGTGACCCGAGCGGGATATCCTGGGAGGTGGATAGATCAAGTTAGCCCGAGGGCCCGGGGCCCGGGGTCTCCACCACAACCCCTCACCCAGTATGAGCCGCGACATTCCCTGAG
The DNA here is from genome assembly GCA_028564925.1 of Lithobates sylvaticus. Classification (NCBI taxonomy): domain Eukaryota; kingdom Metazoa; phylum Chordata; class Amphibia; order Anura; family Ranidae; genus Lithobates; species Lithobates sylvaticus. The sequence continues at coordinate 100,533,610 of CM053032.1, read as the reverse complement.
GAGGAGGGGGGGGGAGTACCTTCCCGCCAAGGAGGAGTGCGGCCTTCCCCAGTCTGTGAGCGCCAGCAACCTTGTCACCCCCTAGGATACATAAAAATGTCATTAGGCCACTCAAGGGGATTAAGATCGGTGACCAAGGAGGCAGCCGGAGGCTGTAGGTGCAAATGCGGGGGGTACTGTCCCCTGCAGGGGGGAGGGGCGGGAAATCCCCGGGCCTGGGCAGGAGTAAGTTCAGTTCAGGACAGGTGTAGGGGCCCCCAGAGCTTTACTCTCAGTTAGCGACGTTGAAGAAGAGGGGCTCATCTGCGAAGTGACTCAGCCCATGCCATTGCTTCCCTGGGTGAGGTGAAAAATTGAATCCGCTCGCCGTCCTGGACCCTCAGCTTGGCAGGGAAGAGCATACTATACTTAATAGCCTTGCTTCTCAGTATGTTGCGGACTGGGTCAAACGATTTCCTCTGCCGTTGCGTTTCCACGGAATAATCCGGAAAAATCATCAGCCTCGTGTTGTCATACTTCAGCTCTCCCTGGGTGCGGGCCAAGCGGAGAATCATGTCCCTGTCCCTGTAGTGAAGGAGCTTGAAAATAAAAGTGCGCGGCGGCGCTCCCGGAGGGCCCCTTGCCGCCGGCATGCGATGCGCCCTTTCAATGGAGAAGTGTGGTGTAAAGCGGTCCTACGGGAGCAGGGTGGGAAGAAGGTGCTCCATAAAGGCGACCGGGTCTGCGCCCTCTGCACCCTCCGGCAGGCCTATGACCCTTAAATTGTTCCGGCGGTTCCGGTTTTCCGCGTCCTCGGCCCTCAGCTCCAGGGCCCTGACCTTGGACTTCAGGACCTGCAAATCCGCCTGTTGGTCCCGCTGGATGTCCTCCACTCCCGACACCCGTCTCTCAGCTTCCGAGACCCGCTCCCGGAATTTGTCCATGTCGCGCCGGATCATGGCAGTTTCCGCCTGTACATGGTCTATTTTGACCGTCAGTGCGGTCTGGCATCCCGCAATGGCCTGCATCAAGGCCTCAAAGGCAGGAGATCCGTCCTGGATCGAGCCGTCTGACGTGGAGGGCGTCTGGGTCTCCATGTGGCAGGTCGGAAGCGCGGTAGGCCCAGGTTTTGGCGGCGTGCAGTATGTCTCCGTGGGGCGTCTCTTCTGCGAGCCCTTGGCACTTTTTCGCATTCCCTCGGTGTTCCAGGGGGGTTATAGGTGAGTATGTGGTCGGTTTGGGTGCAATCCACTGCAGGATCAGTGAAGGATTAGGATCCAGAGCGGGAGCTCAGCAATCAAGCGTCTGCTCCCAGCGCCATCTTGGACACGCCCCCCGGAACTCCGCTTTAACAGCAAACATATTTAATCTATTTCTGAAGCAAATATGCACATAATTATTTGTTTACATTGGTATTATGGGTACACATTCCAAGTAACATATGTAAACTGTTTCTGATAAGAATATTGGAATAATTATTTTTATACATCGTTATGTATTATCTGGGGATATGGGGGGAATGTCATGGTTATGCTTAACAAGTAACATATTTAACCTGTATCTGAAAAGATTATTGTTATCATTTTTTTCTACATGGGGATTATGGATGGAATATCATGGTTACACTTGACAATAAACATATTTAACATGTTCTTGATTAGAGAATGGAACAGAAATAGGTTAAATATGTTCCTATGTCTGCTTAACTGTAATTTTCCACCTATAATCCCCATGTAGAAAAACAATTATATGCAAATTCTTATCAAAAATAGGTTAAATATATTCCTATGTATGTTTAAAGACAATATTCCTCCCATAATCCCTATAAAAATAATTATATGTATATTCTTATGAGAAATAGGTTAAATATGTTCCTAGGTAGGTTTAACTACCATATATACTCGAGTATAAGCCGACCCGAATATAAGCCGAGGCACCTAATTTTACCACAAAAAAAATGGGAAAACTTATTGACTCGAGTATAAGCCCAGGGTGAGAAATACGCAGCTACTGTAAGTGGAAAAGAGGGTCAACAATGCCCATTTGCAGCCTCACTGTGCCCATTTGCATGCCTCACTGTGCCCATTTGCAGCCATAGGTCCCCCTAACTTCAAACTTGGTAGTTAAGGGTTCCTAGATGCCCCCTAGCTGGGTCCCGAAATGACATTGCTGCAGATGGACACAGTTGACCGACTTTGGGGCCCTGTATCTCGGGGCCACTTGGTGCTAGGAACCCCACATTTGGATATGTTGTAGTGCTGGTTCCACTGGGTTTGCACACCAAAATGGGGTTTCTAGCACCAAGCGGCCCTGAGATACGGGGCCCCAAAGTCGGGTCAGAAAATTTCATTCTCTTCTGCAGAAAAGTGCTTGACTCAAGTATAAGCCGAGGGGGGCATTTTCAGCACAAAAAAATGTGCTGAAAAACTCTGCTTATACTCGAGTATATATGGTACAATATTCCACCCATAGGCGTGCGCAGCCTATTGCATTAGGGTGTGCACCTCAAACCAAAGCTCAAACACACGTGCATCTATGTACTAGGGATGAGCCGAACACCCCCGGGTTCGGTTCGCACCAGAACCTTCGAACGGACCGAAAGTTCGCGCAAATTTTCGAACCCTATACGTTATAATGGACGCGAACGTTCAAAATCAAAAGTGCTAATTACAACGGCCAATATGCATGTTAATGTCATAAAACAGGTTTGGGGACCCGGGTCCTGCCCCAGGGGACATATATCAATGCAAAAAGAACTTTTAAAAACTAACGTTTTTTCGGGAGCAGTCATTTTAATGATGCATAAAGTGAAAAAAAAAAAAAGTGAAATTTTCCTTTAAATATGGTCCCTGGGGGGTGTCTAAAGTATGCCTGTGAAGTGGCATGTGTTTCCCGTGTTTAGAACTGTCCTTGCACAAAATGACATTTGTAAAGGAAAAAAAGAAGCCATTTAAAACCACTTGCGGCTTTAGGTTTGTTCTTAAGTAGAATCTGAACAGGTACATTATGAAGTGTAGCTCCATCCCCAAAAAATCTATTTTTAAGCTTTTTGGAGAACATAGGGAGGGGTTATCACCCCTGTAACATTTGCTGTCTTTGCACATCTGTTCAGAACATGTCACCTCACTTTCCGTCCCAATGACAAATGTTTTTGGAAAAAGTGGGGTTTTAATTGAAACAAGGATTGGTGATAAAGTATCAGTAGAGAGGAGATACCTTTTTCCCAAATTAAATCTAACAGGATAGAATTTCCCTTCCTAGGGGTAGATTTCCTCTCACTTCCTAGGAAGTAGGAGTCGTTTGTAAGTTGGATGTTTGAAAGTAGGGGCCTGCCGTATATACTCTGCAGAAATTTGCCCTATTAGATGTTGGTGTAGCCACAAGACTGGTGGGCACAGGAATGGGCCCTGCTGTGAGTTAATAGATCAAGATTTGTAATTGCATGCACCTGTTGAACAGGGCAGAAAAATTGGGGGTGGTGGTGGTGGTGGTGGACGGTGTTGCCACAAGACTGTAAGCTCTCACAGTTACTCTTGGTGGGCGCAGGAATGGGCCCTGCTGTGAGTTATTAGATCAAGATTTGTAATTGCAAGCACCTGATGAACAGGGCAGAAAATTTGGGCCTTTGGCGGTGGTGGTGGACGGTGTTGCCACAAGACTGTAAGCTCTCACAGTTACTCTTGGTGGGCGCAGGAATGGGCCCTGCTGTGAGTTATTAGATCAAGATTTGTAATTGCAAGCACCTGATGAACAGGGCAGAAAAATTGGGCCTTTGGCGGTGGTGGTGGACGGTGTTGCCACAAGACTGTAGGCCCTCATAGTTACTCTTGGTGGGCGCAGGAATGGGCCCTGCTGTGAGTTATTAGATCAAGATTTGTAATTGCAAGCACCTGATGAACAGGGCAGAAAAATTGGGCCTTTGGCGGTGGTGGTGGACGGTGTTGCCACAAGACTGTAGGCCCTCATAGTTACTCTTGGTGGGCGCAGGAATGGGCCCTGCTGTGAACTATTAGATCAAGATTTGTAATTACCCGCCCCTGTTAAACAGGGGCTGAAAAATTGTGCCTTAGGCACTGGTGCTGGTGCCACAACACTGCAACCCCTCACAGATACTGTACTTGGAGCACAGCAGTCACACGTGTTGCGAAGCATTTTTTTTAAAAATTGTAAGTACACGCCCCTGTTAAACAGGGGCTGAAAAATTGTGCCTTAGGCACTGGTGCTGGTGCCACAACACTGCAACCCCTCACAGATACTGTACTTGGAGCACAGCAGTCACACGTGTTGCGAAGCATTTTTTAAAAAAATTGTAAGTACACGCCCCTGTTAAACAGGGGCTGAAAAATTGTGCCTTAGGCACTGGTGCTGGTGCCACAACACTGCAACCCCTCACAGATACTGTACTTGGAGCACAGCAGTCACACGTGTTGCGAAGCATTTTTTTTTAAAATTGTAAGTACACGCCCCTGTTAAACAGGGGCTGAAAAATTGTGCCTTAGGCACTGGTGCTGGTGCCACAACACTGCAACCCCTCACAGATACTGTACTTGGAGCACAGCAGTCACACGTGTTGCGAAGCATTTTTTTATAAAAATTGTATGTACACGCCCCTGTTAAACAGGGGCTGAAAAAATTGTGCCTTAGGCACTGGTGTGGTGGCATGGATCATTGAGGAGGAGGAAGAGGATAGTCAGTGAACATAAGAGGACAGTCACTCAGCATCAGCATAGGCAGTCTTGAAGGGATGTGACATTAAAAATTATTCGGTTATATCCGCCTCAGGTGCCTGGTAGCTGGTGGTGATCCAAGACTGATTCATTTTGATGAAGCTCAGTCGATCAACCGAGGCGGTGGACAGGCGCACCCTATGATCGGTGACAAATCCTCCAGCAGCACTGAATGTGCGTTCGGAAAGAACGCTGGAGGCAGGACAGGCCAGTAGCTCAATTGCATACTGTGCAAGCTCTGGCCAGTGATCCATCCTCAGGACCCAGTAAGCCAGAGGATTTTCGGTGGGAAAGGTGTCCAAGTCTGACCTTGCCCCAAGGTATTCCTGCACCATGTATATCAGACGCTGGCGATGGTTGCTGGAACCGATCATACCTTGGGGCTGCGGACTAAAAAATTGTCTGAACGCATCGGTCAGACGTCCACCTTCCCCACCGCTCCTTCTGCTACTGACCGAAGCCTCAGCAACTCGTCGCCCAGGACCAGGAGTTTGTAACCTCCCAGTTTCTGGGAACGCGTTGCACAGACCTTTCTGCAAGGCCTCCCTGAGATGTCTCATCCTCTGCTCCCTCTGCGACGGCAAGATAAGGTCTGCAACCTTACCCTTGTACCGCGGATCAAGGAGAGTGGCCAGCCAGTAATGGTCCCTCTCCTTGATCCGAAGAACACGAGGATCCTTCCGCAGGCTTTGCAGGATCAGGGAGGCCATGCAGCGTAGGTTAGCTGAGGCATTCGGTCCGGAGTCTTCTGGGTCACTGAGGATGACATGATCGCCAGCCACCTCCTCCCAGCCACGTACAAGTCCACTGGTTTGTTGGGACTGTACATCATCCCTAAAAGACTGCTGCTGCTGATGCTGAGTGCCAGGCTCCACCTCCATGCTCACACAATCCTCCTCCTCCTCCTCCTCCTCCTCCTCATCCTCTTCCTGTGTGATGGGTGGGACAGAAGGAACACTGTCCGGATAAAGGGGGCCTTGAGAGGCAAGGAAGTCCTCCTCTTCCTGCCTCTGTTCTGCCTCAAGTGCCCTGTCCATTATCCCACGCAGCGTATGCTCCAACAGGTGGACAAGAGGGACAGTGTCACTGATGCATGCACTGTCACTGCTCACCATCCTCGTGGCCTCCTCAAATGGTGAGAGGACAGTGCATGCATCCCTGATCATGCTCCACTGACGTGGGGAAAAAAAACCAAGCTCCCCTGACCCTGTCCTGGTGCCGTAGTCGCAAAGGTACTCATTGATGGCCCTCTGCTGCGTGTGCAGTCACTGCAGCATGGCCAACGTTGAGTTCCACCTGGTGGGCATGTCACATATTAGGCGGTTCTTGGGCAGGTTCAGCTCCTTTTGCAGCTCAGTCAGCCGAGCACTGGCATTATAAGATCGGCGGAAATGCACACAGACTTTCCTGGCCTGCCTCAGGACATCCTGTAAGCCTGGGAACCTGCCCAAGAACCGCTGCACCACCAGGTTGAGGACGTGAGCCATGCAGGGCACATGGGTGAGCTGCCCCTGTCGCAGGGCGGAGAGGAGGTTGGTGCCATTGTCAGAAACGACCATTCCTGGCTTAAGCTGACGTGGCGTCAACCACCTCTCGGCCTGCCCCTGCAGAGCTGCCAGAACCTCTGGCCCAGTGTGGCTCCTGTCCCCCAAACACACCAGCGCAAGCACGGCATGGCATCTTTTTGCCTGCGTACTTGCGTAGCCCCTTGTACGCCTACGGAGCACCGCTGGTTCCAAGGACAGAGCACTGGAGGAAGAAGAAGAGGAGGGGGTGGAGGAGAGAGGTGTGTCACAACCAGTAGCAGTAGTAGCGTTTTGGAGGCGTGGTGGCGGAACAACCTCCAACACTACTGCACCTTGTCCTGCATCCCTCCCAGCTGCCAATAGAGTGACCCAATGGGCCGTGAAAGAAAGGTACCGTCCCTGTCCATGCCTGCTGGACCATGAGTCAGCGGTAATATGCACCTTACCGCTGACCGCCCTGTCCAGCGAGGCATGGACATTGCCTTCCACATGCCGGTAGAGAGACGGAATCGCCTTCCGTGAGAAAAAGTGGCGTTTGGGAACCTGCCACTGAGGAACCGCACATTGAACAAACTCACGGAAGGGGGCCGAGTCTACCAACTGAAAAGGCAGCAGTTGAAGTGCTAGCAATTTAGCCAAGCTAGCATTCAACCGCTGGGCATGTGGATGGCTGGGAGTGTACTTCTTTCTACGGTCCAGCAGCTGGGGCAGGGAAATTTGCCTGCTGCAATCGAACGTCGGTGTACTGCAAGTACTTGGTTGTGACACACCTAATTCTACACCTTCAGTCCTCTCAGAGCAGCTTTCAGAGAGGACTGAAGGTGTAGTGGGGATGGAGATCCCAGCTGATGAGGAGCAAGGAGAGGTCCGCTTAGTTCTTTGGTGTGGGTCTTTTATGTGTGCCTGCCAACGAGCTGCATGGCAGGTCGACATATGTCTGGTCATGCTTGTGGTGCCCAAGCGGCTGATGTTTTGGCCACGCGAGATTCGCTTGAGACAAATATTGCAAATAGCAGTGGTGCGATCTGATGCACTCGTCTCAAAAAAGGCCCACACCAAAGAACTTTTCTGATAACGTGCAGAGGCAGCGCCCTGCACAGGCGGAGCTCTGCGGTGTTGTACAGTTGCTGTGCTGGCCTCTACCTGGCCTCCAGGGGGCATCCTGCCTCGTTGGACATGTGACGCCGCATCCTCCTCCTCCTCGTCCTCCTCCTCATCCTCTCTCCCTTCAGGCACCCACGTGGAGTCAGTGACCTCATCATCCCCTCCCTCTTCACCACTAGAGCAAACCTGGCAGTAAGCTGCAGCTGGTGGAACAGTACTGCCAGATTCCTCAAGCTGGGTATCATCATCCGAGCCTTCGAATCGTTGGGCATCCTCCTGGAGCATGTACCCAACACTGTGCTCAAAGAGTTCGGGGGACTCCTCAGGAGGACATGGTGGGTCTAGGGAAGGGGTGGCTGATGATGCCATTGAGTACGCGTTGGCAGCTGCTCTGCCAGTACCCTGAGCCTGGGTGAGAGAGGATGAGGAGGATGAGGAGGGCTTGGTCATCCATTCTACCAAGCCTTCAGCATGATGCGGCTCCACATGTCCAGCTGCCGAAAACAAAGACGCGCGTGTCCCATGGCCACGTGCTGATGACGATGCACGACCACGTCCACGGCCACGGCCACGTCCACTAGAAACAGAGCCTGCCTGCCCTGTGTTCTTGGCTCTGCACGCTCTGCCTCCCCTTGGCGGTCTTCCAGCCATTGTAGTCGGTAGTCCTGTGGGTGCTGCTGAGAAGAAAATATAGGAGCTCTGTGTGATGCCACTAACACACTAGAAGTCCTATGGGTGCTTCTGCAAAGAAAATAGAGGAGCTCTGTGTGATGCCACTAACACACTAGAAGTCCTGTGGGTGCTGCTGAGAAGACAATATAGGAGCTCTGTGTGATGCCACTAACACACTAGAAGTCCTATGGGTGCTTCTGCAAAGAAAATAGAGGAGCTCTGTGTGATGCCACTAACACACTAGAAGTCCTGTGGGTGCTGCTGAGAAGAATATATAGGAGCTCTGTGTGATGCCACTAACACACTAGAAGTCCTATGGGTGCTTCTGCAAAGAAAATAGAGGAGCTCTGTGTGATGCCACTAACACACTAGAAGTCCTGTGGGTGCTGCTGAGAAGACAATATAGGAGCTCTGTGTGATGCCACTAACACACTAGAAGTCCTATGGGTGCTTCTGCAAAGAAAATAGAGGAGCTCTGTGTGATGCCACTAACACACTAGAAGTCCTGTGGGTGCTGCTGAGAAGACAATATAGGAGCTCTGTGTGATGCCACTAACACACTAGAAGTCCTATGGGTGCTTCTGCAAAGAAAATAGAGGAGCTCTGTGTGATGCCACTAACACACTAGAAGTCCTATGGGTGCTTCTGCAAAGAAAATAGAGGAGCTCTGTGTGATGCCACTAACACACTAGAAGTCCTGTGGGTGCTGCTGAGAAGACAATATAGGAGCTCTGTGTGATGCCACTAACACACTAGAAGTCCTATGGGTGCTTCTGCAAAGAAAATAGAGGAGCTCTGTGTGATGCCACTAACACACTAGAAGTCCTATGGGTGCTGCTGAGAAGAAAATATAGGAGCTCTGTGTGATGCCACTAACACACTAGAAGTCCTATGGGTGCTTCTGCAAAGAAAATAGAGGAGCTCTGTGTGATGCCACTAACACACTAGAAGTCCTGTGGGTGCTGCTGAGAAGAAAATATAGGAGCTCTGTGTGATGCCACTAACACACTAGAAGTCCTATGGGTGCTTCTGCAAAGAAAATAGAGGAGCTCTGTGTGATGCCACTAACACACTAGAAGTCCTGTGGGTGCTGCTGAGAAGAAAATATAGGAGCTCTGTGTGATGCCACTAACACACTAGAAGTCCTATGGGTGCTTCTGCAAAGAAAATAGAGGATCTCTGTGTGATGGGACTAACACACTTCAAGTCCTATAGGTGCTTCTGGGAACAAAATATAGGTCTGTGTGATGGGACTAACACACTTCAAGTCCTATAGGTGCTTCTGGGAAGAAAATATAGGATCTCTGTATGATGGGACTAACACACTTCAAGTCCTATAGGTGCTTCTGGGAACAAAATATAGGTCTGTGTGATGGGACTAACACACTTCAAGTCCTATAGGTGCTTCTGGGAACAAAATATAGGATCTCTGTGTGATGGGACTAACACACTTCAAGTCCTATGGGTGCTTCTGGGAAGAAAATATAGGTCTGTGTGATGGGACTAACACACTTCAAGTCCTATAGGTGCTTCTGGGAACAAAATATATGATCTCTGTGTGATGGGACTAACACACTTCAAGTCCTATAGGTGCTTCTGGGAAGAAAATATAGGTCTGTGTGATGGGACTAACACACTTCAAGTCCTATAGGTGCCTCTGGGAACAAAATATATGATCTCTGTGTGATGGGACTAACACACTTCAAGTCCTATAGGTGCTTCTGGGAAGAAAATATAGGTCTGTGTGATGGGACTAACACACTTCAAGTCCTATAGGTGCTTCTGGGAACAAAATATATGATCTCTGTGTGATGGGACTAACACACTTCAAGTCCTATAGGTGCTTCTGGGAAGAAAATATAGGTCTGTGTGATGGGACTAACACACTTCAAGTCCTATAGGTGCCTCTGGGAACAAAATATATGATCTCTGTGTGATGGGACTAACACACTTCAAGTCCTATGGGTGCTTCTGGGAAGAAAATATAGGTCTGTGTGATGGGACTAACACACTTCAAGTCCTATAGGTGCTTCTGGGAACAAAATATATGATCTCTGTGTGATGGGACTAACACACTTCAAGTCCTATGGGTGCTTCTGGGAAGAAAATATAGGTCTGTGTGATGGGACTAACACACTTCAAGTCCTATAGGTGCTTCTGGGAACAAAATATATGATCTCTGTGTGATGGGACTAACACACTTCAAGTCCTATAGGTGCTTCTGGGAAGAAAATATAGGTCTGTGTGATGGGACTAACACACTTCAAGTCCTATAGGTGCCTCTGGGAACAAAATATATGATCTCTGTGTGATGGGACTAACACACTTCAAGTCCTATAGGTGCTTCTGGGAAGAAAATGTAGGTCTGTGTGATGGGACTAACACACTTCAAGTCCTATAGGTGCCTCTGGGAACAAAATATATGATCTCTGTGTGATGGGACTAACACACTTCAAGTCCTATAGGTGCTTCTGGGAAGAAAATGTAGGTCTGTGTGATGGGACTAACACACTTCAAGTCCTATAGGTGCTTCTGGGAAGAAAATATAGGTCTGTGTGATGGGACTAACACACTTCAAGTCCTATAGGTGCCTCTGGGAACAAAATATATGATCTCTGTGTGATGGGACTAACACACTTCAAGTCCTATAGGTGCTTCTGGGAAGAAAATGTAGGTCTGTGTGATGAGACTAACACACTTCAAGTCCTATAGGTGCTTCTGGGAACAAAATATATGATCTCTGTGTGATGGGACTAACACACTTCAAGTCCTATAGGTGCTTCTGGGAAGAAAATATAGGTCTGTGTGATGGGACTAACACACTTCAAGTCCTATAGGTGCCTCTGGGAACAAAATATATGATCTCTGTGTGATGGGACTAACACACTTCAAGTCCTATGGGTGCTTCTGGGAAGAAAATATAGGTCCGTGTGATGGGACTAACACACTTCAAGTCCTATAGGTGCTTCTGGGAACAAAATATATGATCTCTGTGTGATGGGACTAACACACTTCAAGTCCTATGGGTGCTTCTGGGAAGAAAATATAGGTCTGTGTGATGGGACTAACACACTTCAAGTCCTATAGGTGCTTCTGGGAACAAAATATATGATCTCTGTGTGATGGGACTAACACACTTCAAGTCCTATAGGTGCTTCTGGGAAGAAAATATAGGTCTGTGTGATGGGACTAACACACTTCAAGTCCTATAGGTGCCTCTGGGAACAAAATATATGATCTCTGTGTGATGGGACTAACACACTTCAAGTCCTATAGGTGCTTCTGGGAAGAAAATGTAGGTCTGTGTGATGGGACTAACACACTTCAAGTCCTATAGGTGCTTCTGGGAACAAAATATATGATCTCTGTGTGATGGGACTAACACACTTCAAGTCCTATAGGTGCTTCTGGGAAGAAAATGTAGGTCTGTGTGATGGGACTAACACACTTCAAGTCCTATAGGTGCCTCTGGGAACAAAATATATGATCTCTGTGTGATGGGACTAACACACTTCAAGTCCTATAGGTGCTTCTGGGAAGAAAATATAGGTCTGTGTGATGGGACTAACACACTTCAAGTCCTATAGGTGCCTCTGGGAACAAAATATAGGATCTCTGTGTGATGGGACTAACACACTTCAAGTCCTATAGGTGCTTCTGGGAAGAAAATGTAGGTCTGTGTGATGGGACTAACACACTTCAAGTCCTATAGGTGCTTCTGGGAACAAAATATATGATCTCTGTGTGATGGGACTAACACACTTCAAGTCCTATAGGTGCTTCTGGGAAGAAAATGTAGGTCTGTGTGATGGGACTAACACACTTCAAGTCCTATAGGTGCTTCTGGGAACAAAATATAGGAGCTCTGCCTGCCTGCCTGCCACGAACACACTACAAGTCCTATAGGTGCTTCTGGGAACAAAATATAGGAGCTCTGCCTGCCTGCCACGAACACACTACAAGTCCTATAGGTGCTTCTGGGAACAAAATATAGGAGCTCTGCCTGCCTGCCACGAACACACTACAAGTCCTATAGGTGCTTCTGGGAACAAAATATAGGAGCTCTGCCTGCCTGCCACGAACACACTACAAGTCCTATAGGTGCTTCTGGGAACAAAATATAGGAGCTCTGCCTGCCTGCCACGAACACACTACAAGTCCTATAGGTGCTTCTGGGAACAAAATACAGGAGCTCTGTTTGCTGCCAGTGCCTGCCTGCCACGAACACACTACAAGCCCCTCTTTCTAAATCAATCTTTCTAAATGAATCTATCTAACTCAATCTCTCTAAGTAAATCTCTCTAACTAACTAAATCCAGCAGAGTGACACAGACACGATCCTGCTCTATCTACGCCGGAACAGCATGTGACCGGCGCAGACGGCGTGGCGGCCTTTTATAAGAGGGGGCGTGTACTAAAGCCCCTGAGCTGTAATTGGCTACAGGCGTCCTGCCTGTAGCCAATTATGGCTCTTCGAGTTTCCGGCGCTGTGATTGGCCAAGCATGCGGGGTCACAGTGCATGCTTGGCCAATCATCAGCCAGCAATGCACTGCGCCGGCCGCGCCGGCCGCAATGCATTGCGGGGCCGCTCGCATCACACGAATGTGATGCGAACGGCCCAAATAGTTTTGGGCTCGCCGATCGAGCGAACGCCCGGTGCTCGATGCGAACATGGGTTCGCATCGAGCACCGGGCCCATCCCTACTATGTACATACATACATACACACACACACACATTATAAATGAATGTTAACAAACATTTTAAAATGTATTAAAACATTTTTATTTAAAAAAAACATTTATCAATGTAAACAAACAATTGTTTTAAACGTATTAATTAAATAATCATTTAACATAAACAAAGCTTTTAAATAAATCTCTAAGGCCCCTTTCACACCGGGGCGTTTTTCATGCGGTGCAGCGCTAAAAATAGCGCCTGTTCACCGCATGAAAAAATCCGGCCCCTTTAACTCCAGTGTGAAAGCCGGCGGGCTTTCACACTGGAGCGGTGCGCTAGCAGGATGACAAAAAAGTCCTGCTAGCAGCATCTTTGGAGCGGGATAGGAGCGGTGTGTTCACCGCTCCTATACCGCTCCATCCCATTGATTAGAATGGAACACCGCGGTGAAACCGCGGCAATACCGCCGCAAAGCGCCGCTACGGCGGCGCTCTGCGGGGGGTCTTTAACCCCTTTTCGGCCGCTCGCGGGGGTTAAAACCGCACCGCGAGCAGCCGAAAACCGCGGTTAAAACGACGTAAAGCAGCGCTAAATATAGCGCTGCTTTACCGTCACCGCGGCTCCCCGCCCCAGTGTGAAAGGGGCCTAAATCAAATGAGAAATTTTAAAAACTGCATGGTAAGTAGGTTTTTGTTTTAATAAGTGTCATGTTTTAATATCCTGAATTGTATTTACTGCTTTAAATAAATTTGTTAGATCCCCCAGCAACAGTAGATTCCCTCAGCAACAAAAGATCCCCCCAATAACAAGACATCTTCCCAGCAACAATAGATCCCTCACGGCAACTATAGATTCACCAACAACAATAGATCCCTCCCAGCAACAGTAGACACCCCCAGCAACAATAGATCCCTCCCATTAACAATAGATCTCCCCAGCAACAATAGATCACCCCACAAGAAAATACCCCCCAGCAACAATAGATCTCCCAGACTGTGGGCATATTGGAAGTGGTTAATATACACTTGGAATTTATTTTTTTATACCAAAGACATATAAATTATTAAAACTATATGGCTTGTCAGCAAAAAAGTATGTAATAAGTATGTAATATATATATATATATATATATATATATATATATATATATATATATATATATATATATATATATATATTGTAACCTGGGGGACAGGTAGCAGGTACAAAGCTCCCTGGGGTGTGCTGTTTATTTAGGCACAGATACCAAGTCCACTTGAGGTAGTGAAAACAGTGCTGGGTTTATTTGTTTTAAATACAAGTCCATACACAGGTGCTGCACAGTCTTCCAGAAAACATATCAGAACAGAAATAACAAAACAAAAGTCCTAGCCGTGTCTCGGCTCTAACTATACCATACACTGGCCCTCACTACCAGGCTGAGCAAGCCTACCGCTTGTCAGTTTCAACCACTTCAGCCCCGGACCAATTTGCAGCTAAAGGACCAGGCCCCTTTTTGCAATTCGGCACTGCATCGCTTTAACTAACAATTGCGCGGTCATGCGACGTGGCTCCAAAACAAAATTGGCGTCCTTTTTTTCCCACAAATAGAGCTTTCTTTTGGTGGTATTTGATCGCCCCTGCGGTTTTTATTTTTTGCGCTATAAACAAAAATAGAGCGACAATTTTGAAAAAAATGCAATATTTTTTACTTTTTGCTATAATAAATATCCCCAAAAAATATATTAAAAAACTTTTTTTTTCCTCAGTTTAGGCCGATACGTATTCTTCTACATATTTTTGGTAAAAAAAATCGCAATTAGCGATTATTGATTAGTTTGCGCAAAAGTTATAGCGTTTACAAAATAGGGGATAGTTTTATAGCATTTTTATTACTATTTTTTTTTTATTAGTAATGGCGGCGATCAGCGATTTTTATTGTGACTGCGACATTTTGGCGGACACATCGGACATTTTTGACACATTTTTGGGACATTTGTCATTTATACAGCAATCAGTGCTATTTAAATAGCACTGATTCCTATGTAAATGACAGTTGTAGTTAGGGGGTTAACCACTAGGGGGCGGGGAGGAGTCAGTGTGACGTGTTGTGTTTTTTTTACAGTAGGGGGGCGTGGCTGTACGTGTGACGTCATTGATCGGCGTTCCCGATGACAGGGAACCGCCGATCACTGACAGTCAGTGTAGGAAGCGCGGGGAGAGGTTTGTTTACATAGACCTCTCCCCGTTCTTCCGCTCCGTAACCCGATCGCGGGATACCAGCGGCGATCGGGTCCGCTGGTCCCGCGGCCGGGGTCACGGAGCTCCCGACCGGGTCGCGAGCGCGCCGCTAGCGGCGCGCGCGCGACCCACGGGCAGGCACATGCACGATCACGTACAGGTACGTGATTCTGCCTGCCCGAGCCATTCTGCTGACGTATATATGCAGTGGCCGGTCGGGAAGCGGTTAAAGTGTTTTACCAACCTTTAGCTCCTCACAAACCATCCATGTCTGTGTGTCCCAGGCAGAGAGAAAAGGCTGTCTGCTCATGTGAGCTTAAATTAGCCTGGAGAAGAGGACTAAGATCCGAACTGGATCATGTATCAGAGACCTCTGAATGTGTATGATAGGAGCCTGGGAGACGTATAAATCCCGAACAAGACTTCTCCTGGCTCTCTCTGGGATGCTTTGCTACATATCCTCCCCTCTTGTTTTAACCCCAGGGTTGGAACACCTGTGGCCCAACAGGAGTGAACACGGGACAGGGCATCTACATTCCCCATCTCCACACCTGGCCTGTGTTTTACGGTGAAGGAGTAATCCTGTAGAGCCAAAAACCACCGGTTCACCCGTCTATTAGTCCCCTTCTTTTGGGCCATCCATTTCAGGGGAGCATGGTCAGTTATTAAGTCAAACTGGCACCCTAACAAATAGTACCTGAGCGCGTCCACGGCCCACTTTATGGTTAAACATTCCTTTTCAATGACTGCATACTTTTTCTCATGGTCATTGAGCTTTCTGCGTAGGTACACGACAGGGTGTTCTTCCCCATTGTATACCTGTGATAGTACTGCCCCGATACCAACATCAGATGCATCCGTCTGAACCAAAAACTCTCTGGAGAAATCAGGGGAGTACAGTACTGGCTGTGCACACAGAGCCTTCTTCAGGACCTGGAAAGACTCCTCTGCTACTGAAGACCATTTCACCATTACTGAGTCTTTCCCTTTCGTAAGGTCTGTCAGAGGGGCAGCTATAGTTGCAAAATTTTGGATAAATCTTCTATAATACCCCGCAATACCAAGAAAGGCCCTGACCTGCTTCTTGTTTGCAGGGTGTGGCTGCTATTTTACTCACTTGAGGTTTTATGACACCACGGCCAATAGTGTAGCCCAAATACTTGGCTTCCTCTAGACCAATGGCACATTTTTTTGGATTTGCCGTAAAACCTTCTTTGAAGAGGGAATTAAGAACAGCCTGGACACGAGGCAAGTGAGACTCCCAGTCAGTACTATGTACCACTATGTCATCTAGATAGGCTGCTGCATATCATCGGTGGGGTTTTAGGGTCCTGTCCATGGCCCTCTGAAATGTTGCGGGGGCATTTTGAACCCAAAAGGCATTTTTTTATATTGAAAGGAACCCTCTGGGGTCACAAATGCAGTCTTCTCTTTGGCGCTACCAGTCAGGGGTATTTGCCAATACCCTTTTGTCAAGTCCAAAGTGGTAAGATAGCGAGCTTTGCCAAGTCGGTCTATAAGTTCGTCTACTATGGACATTGGGTATGTGTCAAACTTTGTCACGGCATTAAGCTTCCTGAAGTCGTTACAGAACCTCCAAGTGCCATCCGGTTTTGGGACTAACACGATGGGGCTAGACCAGTCATTATTGGATTCCTCAATGACATCTAGCTCCAACATTTTTTTAGCTTCATTGCTGATGTTCTTTCTCCTTGCTTCAGGAATTTGGTACGGTTTGAGCTTGACACGTACCCCAGGTTCAGTAACAATATCATGCTGAACTGCTGAAGTCGTGCCAGGTAACTCTGAAAACTTCTCTCTATTCCTTATCAGGAATTCTCTAGTGTCCTGTTTTTGGGAATATGAGAGGGTGTCTGAAATCGTGACCTCAGGGATGAGAGGGGACTCAGTACCCGTAGGCGTTACTGGGAGAGGCCTCGCAGTTAACGCCATTCTATCCTTCCAGGGTTTTAACAGGTTTATATGGTAAACCTGTTCGGGCTTCCTTTTTCCTGGTTGATAAACCTTGTAGTTGACCTCCCCAACTCTCTCAATTACTTCAAAGGGACCCTGCCACTTAGCCAGGAACTTGCTCTCAACAGTGGGAACTAACACCAGGACCCTGTCACCAGGTGAGAAAACACGGAGTTGGGCCCCCCTGTTGTATATTCTCTGTTGGGCTGCCTGGGCCTGCAGTAAGTGTTCTTTTACCATTGGCATGATTGCTGCAATCCTCTCCTGCATTTGAGCAATATGCTCAATGACACTTTTATGGGGTGTCTGTTCTCCCTCTCAAGTTTCTTTGGCTATGTCTAATATTTCCCGAGGGTGTCTCCCATAAAGCAACTCAAATGGGGAGTACCCCGTAGAGGACTGGGGATCCTCCCTGATGGCAAACATCAAGTATGGTATCAGGAAGTCCCAGTTTTTCCCATCCTTGTCCACAACCTTTTTTAACATGCTCTTTAACGTCTTATTGAAGCGTTCCACCAAGCCATCCATTTGAGGATGATACACTGAGGTTCACAACTGTGTCACCTTAAATAACTTGCAGAGCTCCCTAGTTATTCGCAACATAAACGGGGTGCCCTGGTCTGTAAGGATTTCTTTCGGGATGCCAACCCGACTGAACACCATAAACAGCTCTTTGGCAATGTTTTTAGCAGATGCGGCACGTAAGGGAACTGATTCAGGGTAACGGGTAGCATAATCCATGATTACGAGGATATGCTGATGACCCCGGGCAGACTTGGGAAGTGGGCCCACAAGGTCCATGGCAATCCTCTCAAAGGGCACGTCAATGATAGGCAAGGGTACTAAAGGACTTCAGAAGTGGGATAGTGGGGCTGACATCTGACACACAGGACAGGATTGACAATAATTCTTAATATCTTTCTGTATCCCGGGCCAGTAAAACCTGCGCAACACCCTTTCGGTCGTTTTTTCAACCCCTAAATGGCCTCCTAGCAAGTGCCCATGGGCAAGTTCTAACACCAGCCGTCTGTATGGCTTAGGAACCACCAACTGTTCAACCACTTCATCATTCACTTTACATACACGATATAGTAAATCCTCATTGCTGTTGAAATAAGGAAAACAGGGGCTGTCCCCGGGTTCGACAGGTACATCATTAATCACTATTACATTTTCCTAGGCCCTGGAAAGGGTATGGTCTTTTCTCTGCTCGGTACCAAAATTTTCCTTATGCACATTAAGGTCAGCAAACTCTAACATAGGCTCGGAGTCAGCAGACGGCTGTCCGGCTCTACTGGTAATGGGGACTTCCTCAGGGTCCTCCAGCTCTCCTGCCATAACCGATAGAGGAACACCCGGGGAGCCCTGAGAAGAGTCCCCTGAACCCACATTGTCAGTAGTGGCCAGGAATTCTGGCTCTGCGACTGAGTCAGGTACTGCGGCCGAGTTGGGATGATCCCACAGTTCCCAAAACTTAGGGAAGTCCCTACCAATGATGGCCTCATGCACCAAGTGGGGAACAAGTCCAACCGGATGGGTCACTGTACCTAAACCAGTTTTAAACTGAACAGTGGTTACAGGATACTCCTGGGTATTCCCATGTATACAAATTACAGCAATATTTTTAGCATGCTAATTCACAGATTCAATTATTTCAGCTGTAACCAAAGTCACTAGACTTCCAGAGTCCAGCAAGGATGTAATAGGCTTATCATTCACAGTCATTTGGCACATTGGTTTTCTCATATTTGGCGTTGCAGTGCATGAAACTGCTGCAAACATAGACTGCCTTCTAATAGATACATCACACTGCATTGGTTCATCTGTCAATGGACAATTTGCCGCAACATGTCCCATTTCTTGGCAATGAAAACACCTGACGTTTCCCCAGTTTGGTTTGCTGACAGGCACTGGCTTCCCTTGTTTGGGAGGCCAAGCTTCAGTCCTGGCACCAAAAATCCTCCCCCCTATTTCCTTGCCATGCTTACCACCCACTTCCCCTGGAACAGTCTTACCGGTTACCTGGGGAGACCGTGGCTTTGGGCGGAAAGTCCATGCGGCTGTAGGGGTGGTGACCAGGTTCTTTGCAGCAAAATACCTTTCAACAAGTTCCACCAGGTGGTTCGCGAAATTGGGGTCTCCTTGACTCACCCACTCCTGCAGGGGAATTGGTAGTGACCTCAGAAACGGGTCCATGACCACACGCTCCACTATTTGTGGCCCAGACAGGGACTCCGGCTGTAACCATTTCCTCACCAGGTGAATTAGGTCGAACATCTGCGATCTTGGGGGCTTCTCGTCTTGGAAGGACCAGCTGTGGACACGCTGTGCTCGAACTGCCAAAGTGACACCAAGTCGTGCCAGTATTTCCTGTTTGACCTTTTCATAATCTCCTGCTTCTGCTTCTCTGCCAACCTTCCTTCTCAGCGGTCCGTTCAAACGTTAGCAGAAAGGCCTCTGGATCATCATCTGTAGTCATCTTAGACAGAAAGCGAGCCACATGGATGGCTGAAGGCTTGTCTCCAACATTATCAATGTTAGCAGGTGACCACTGTGCTATTGTCTCCACAACCTCAGACAAGGTTTTCCTATCTGCTTTTGCATCAGTGGCTAGCTGTTTAAACAGCCTCTGCGATTGCTCCTTTGCGATAGCATTAGCTTGCTGTTGTGCCCCGTGGAGTGCAGCGTTTGCTTGCTGTTGTGCAGCGTGGAGTGCAGCGTTTGTTTTCTGCTGTTCAGCGCTTGCTTGCTGTTGTGAAGCGTGGAGTGCAGCGTTTGTTTTATGCTGTGCAGCGTTTTCTTGCTGCAGTGCAGCGTTTGTTTGCTGTTGTGCAGCGTTGGATATCATCAATTGTTTTAGGATTTCCTCCATGTTTAGTTACTCTAGGTACTGGCCTTTTAAGTAGTAACTTACTACAGCTGATTAACAGATTATATACTATAGAAGTAGAATGTTTTTTACTGAAATTCACATTAAAGTTAGAATTAGTTTAGAATGGCATTGCTATATAACCCCATACTCTTTGCAGACATGTCTTTTGCTGTTCACTCCCAGCTCCTGGTCTGTTTGATGCCATTGGCTCACGGTGATGTAGGGCGGGGGTGTTGGAGCATATAATGACACAAGAGGTGATGAGGGCGTTACCTGAAGGAGGCCACGCCTCCGAAACATGTTGTTCGTGGCATTTGCATGAAATATACGAGAGGAGTCAGCTGCACCACTGCGCTCCCCCTCCCTCTGCCCCGAGCGATGTCACACAAGTGCCGGCTGGTCCGTGCGAGTGTTCTGAGCAGAGAGTAATACGAGCTAATAGGCGGCTTGTGTCTGCTGTAATCCATCCCACGCTGCAAGTCTCAGTGAGCCTACTGATCTGTACAGAGCAGGAGAGGAGGTTACAATGGAGCTGTATATGCTGTTAAACACTGGATGTCAGTGAGTGCAACCCTCATATTTTACACATGGAACTTTTTAAATAAACAATAACATATTATTATGAATAATGGGTTAAATATGTTCATTGTCAGTAGAGATGGCCTAGCGGTTCGCCCGGCGGTCGGTTTGTGGTGAACTTTGCTCGTTCGCGATTCACCAAACCGGCGGACTTATGTCGCTGTTCGCGGCGGCCATATTCATTTACATTGTGAAGAACTTTAACCCATGACACATCCATCATGGGGTACAGGACAGCCAATTGAGACATTTCAGCACATGGACATACCCCCTACCTTATAAATAGACCTGATCTGGCGGCCAATTTACATTCTGTCTTTTGTCAGTGTAGGGAAAGGACGCTGTATGGAGCAGGGACAGTCAGTCTGTAATCACTAGCTATTACTATTAGGTCCACAAAAGTCCTTTTAAGGACTGGTATAGGTGTACAGAATATAGGGTTGTTGTAATACACTTATAATATACTTTCTTCCAAATATAGAAAGCATATTATAGTGACTGCAGTGCTGACCAATTCTGCAGCTCTTTTCTCAGTGTAGGGACAGTTTGGTGTTTGGAGCAGGGACAGTCTGTAATTCACTAGCTAGCTACTATTAGGTCCACAAAAGTCCTTTTAAGGACTGGTATAGGTGTACTGTATATAGGGTTTCTGTAATACACTTATAATATACTTTCTTTCAAATATAGAAAGCATATTATAGTGACTGCAGTGCTGGCCGATTCTGCAGCTCTTTTCTCAGTGCAGGGACAGTTTGGTGTTTGGAGCAGGGACAGTCTGTAATTCACTAGCTAGCTACTATTAGGTCCACAAAAGTCCTTTTAAGGACTGGTATAGGTGTACTGTATATAGGGTTTCTGTAATACACTTATAATATACTTTCTTTCAAATATAGAAAGCATATTATAGTGACTGCAGTGCTGGCCGATTCTGCAGCTCTTTTCTCAGTGTAGGGACAGTTTGGTGTTTGGAGCAGGGACAGTCTGTAATTCACTAGCTAGCTACTATTAGGTCCACAAAAGTCCTTTTAAGGACTGGTATAGGTGTACAGTATATAGGGTTGTTGTAATACACTTATACTTTCTTTCAAATATAGAAAGCATATTATAGTGACTGCAGTGCTGACCGATTCTGCAGCTCTTTTCTCAGTGTAGGGAGTCTAGGGACAGTTTGCTGTTTGGAGCAGGGACAGTCTGTAATTCACTAGCTAGCTACTATTGGGCCCACAAAAGTCCTTTTAAGGACTGGTATAGGTGTACAGTATATAGGGTTGTTGTAATACACTTATAATATACTTTCTTTCAAATATAGAAAGCATATTATAGTGACTGCACTGCTGACCGATTCTGCAGCTCTTTTTTCAGTGTAGGGAAAGTTTGCTGTTTGGAGCAGGGGCAGTCTGTAATTCACTAGCTAGCTACTATTTGGTCCACAAATGTCCTTTTAAGGACTGGAATAGGTGTACTATTTGGTGTGCAGTATATAGGGGTGTAATACACGTATAAAATACTTTCAAATATAGAAAGCATAGTATAGTAAATTTCTACTGTGCAGCATTGTGACTGCTGAGCGGTTCTGCAGCGATACTACAAAGAGTGACAAATGCAAT
This sequence comes from Lithobates sylvaticus, assembly GCA_028564925.1. Lineage (NCBI taxonomy): Eukaryota > Metazoa > Chordata > Amphibia > Anura > Ranidae > Lithobates > Lithobates sylvaticus. The sequence continues at coordinate 100,511,670 of CM053032.1, read as the reverse complement.
TATGAAAAAGTATTATAACTGGTGTGATAGACCAGTGGCCCCCCAAAATGACAGATTGAAGCGGGGTGTTATATACCTTCTTCCACATATACTGCACTTCTCTAGAGACTTTTGTCACAGGGTCAATTAAAAAAATGACAGGCAGAGGAAGAGGCAGGCCCTTCTGCAGGGGTGGTAGGGGTAGGGCAGGAGCAACAGGCTTGAGCCAAAGTGGGAAGTTGCAGAAGGTGCGTTCAATTACGTCAAAGGACGCACCAGACTTGGTTGAGTGGCTCACTCAGCCTTACTCGTCTGCACTCTCCTCATCCTCTCGATCTGCACCCTCTTCACTCTCTGCTGTTTGCACCCCCAAAGACACTACCACCAACACCACCACCCCCATATACCCTCCGCTTGAGTCACAGGAATTATTTTCCGAACCATCATCACAAGACATTTCCGATGCGCAGCCATTCTTGGCATTGGATCAGGAAGAGAAGGTAGCAACAACCGCCACTCAGCAGTCTGACGACAGTACCCAGATCAGCCCAAGGAGGTTGGTCCCCGCTGTTGCTGCCTACTCCGAGATCTCTAATTATATCGGTGGGGAAGGTGACGTCGATGATGACGTGTGTCGACATCACGTGGGTGCCCACAAGAGAGGTAGAGGAGGGGAGTTCAGAGGGAGAGATGGACCAGCAGATAGGGAGTAGAAGCAGGCAAAACTTACATTGCACAGGAGGGACAAACCAGACTGCTAATGTATCAGGAGCGAGGCAACAACCATGTACGGTCACATGTGGCGCTCCCAGGATGCCGACACATGGCTCTGCAGTGTGGGCTTTTTTTAACGTGTCCTCTGCTGACAATAGTGTTGCCATCTGCAGCCTTTGCTGTCAACGTATAAGTCGCGGTAAGCCCAACACTCACCTAGGGACGACCGCCTTAAGAAGGCACATGAGCTGCCATCACCGAGCCCAGTGTGAGCAATGCCGTCAGAACCCACAAAGCCACACTCCAGGCTCCCACCGTCCAGCCTCTACTACTTCTCCTTCTCCTCTCTCCTCAGAATTGTCCTCCACTCCACTAGGGATGGGCCCGGTGTTCGATTCGAACCCATGTTCGAATCGAACATCGCCGTTCGCCCGTTCGGCGAGCCCAGAACTATTTGGGGCGCTCGCATCAAATTCGTGTGATGCGAGCGGCCCGCAATGCACTGCGCCAGTTGCAGTGCATTGCTGGCTGATGATTGGCCAAGCATGCACTGTGACCCGCATGCTTGGCCAATCAAAGAGCCAGCGGCGAGGAGAGCAATAATTGGCCACAGGCAGGATGCCTGTGGCCAATTATAGCTCAGGGGGTTTAGTACACGCCCCACAGTATAAAAGGCCGCCGCGCCGGCGGCCTCGCATATTGTGTTGTGTTTTCAGCGTCAGTGTCAGTGTTATGTGCTGCTGACTGCTGACATTATGTGCTATGATTCTGGGGATTAGTGTGTGCGTGCGTGCTGTTAGTACAGCATTGCAGTATCACATCTGGGGGGTGTCTATAGTATGCCTGTGAAGGGGGGCATGTTTCCTGTGCTTAGAACTGTCCCTGCAAAAAGTGTCATTTTTGCAGGAAAAAACGCTATTTAAAATGACTCGCGGCTAATGTATTGACGGATCCCGTAACACAGAGAACAGTCATTCTTTGAAAGCCATTCATAAAAAAAAGTCATTGATAAAAAAAAATTACAAAAAAAAAAAAGCGTGGGGGTCCCCCCAAATTCAATAACCAGGCTCTTCAGGTCTGCTATGGATATTAAGGGGGACCCCAGCCAAAAAAAAAAATGGCGTGGGGTCCCCCTCAAAATCCATACCAGACCCTTGAGGTCCGGGATGGATTTTAAGGGGAACCCCAGCCCAAAAAAATGGCATACCAGACTCTTATCCGAGCACGCAACCTGGCAGGCCGCTGGAAAAGAGAGCGGCCCCCCCTCCCTCCTGAACCGTACCAGGCCACATGCCCTCAAAATTGCCCCCATGTTGATGAGGACAAGGGCCTCTTCCCCACAACCCTGGCCATTTCACACAGGGGGGGCCATTTTTTTTTTATGAATGGCTTTTTTTTATGAATGGCTTTCAATGAATACATTAGTCGCGCGTCATTTTAAATAGCTTTTTGTCCTGCAAAAATGACACTTTTTGCAGGGACAGTTCTAAGCACAGGAAACATGCGCCCCTTCACAGGCATACTATAGACACCCCCCAGGTACGAAATTTAAAGGAATATTACACTTTTATTGTTTCAATTTAAGCATTATTAAAATCACTGCTACTGAAAAAACGGCCGTTTTAAAAAAAATGTTTTGCATTGATACATGTCCCCTGGGGCAGGACCCAGGTCCCCAAACACTTTTTATGACAATAACATGCATATTAGCCTTTAAAATTAGCACTTTTGATTTCAAACGTTCGCATCCATTGTAACTAATAGGGTTCTAATGCTCGCACGGACTTTAGGTCCGTTTGCGGGTTCTGGTGCGAGCCGAACAGGGGGGTGACCGCTGGCTTGTCAGAACTGATAGCCCACCAACTACTGCCATATAAACTGGTGGACTCGGAGGCCTTTCGAAAATTTGTGGCCATTGGAACACCACAATGGAAGGTCCCAGGAAGGAAGTATTTCTCACAGAAGGGCATCCCAGAGCTATATGGCCGTGTTCAGCAGCAAGTGAATGTATCTCTGGCACACAGTGTCGGTGCCAAGATACATCTGACCACAGACACGTGGTCTAGCAAACACGGGCAGGGAAGGTATATAACTTTTACTGCCCACTGGGTGAATCTTCTGACGGCCGTCAATCATGTAACCCGTGGCACCCATGTAGATTTGGTTTTACGGCCACGGATTGCATGCAGGCTGGCCTCTTCTTCTCCTCCTCCTACTCCATCCTCCCTCTCCTCCTCGGCTGAATCCTCCTTTTCCGCTGCTAGCGTCTCTTCCGCTGAGCCGCCCAAGATCCCCAGAACCTATTCGACATGCCAGGTGAGACGCAACGTGCTGTGCTGCGTCTGTTGTGCCTGGAAGCCAAGAGCCACACTGACCCTGCACTCCTTTCAGCTTTGCGTTCACAGGCAGATCAGTGGCTAACACTGTTCAATTTGACAGTTGGTAAAGTGGTGTGCGACAACGGTGCCAATCTGCTTAGCGCGTTGAAACAGGGCAAAATTACACATGTGCCATGCATGGCACACGTCTTAAACTTGGTCGTGCAGCGATTCTTTGTCAAATACCCTGGGGTCCAGGACATCTTGCGGCAGGCAAGGAAAATCTCGGCCCATTTCAGAAGATCTTACACGGCCATGGCTTGTCTTGCTGACATTCAGCGGTGACACATTCTGCCGGTCAGACGTCTTATTTGTGATTTCCCGACTCGATGGAACTCAACCTTCTATATGCTTGATAGGCTGCTCCAGCAGAAACGTGCAGTTAACGACTACCTGTACGAACTCTGTGGCAGAACAGGTTCTGGGGAGCTTGTTTTTTTTTCACTGCGCCAGTAGCTGCTCAACGGCGCATGCAGACTTCTGCGGCCATTTGATGAGATCACCAAACTAGTCAGTCGCAGCCATGGCGCCACCAGTGACATCGTACCTTACGCCTTCTTTATGGAGCGTGCATTGCGTCGTGTCATTGATCAAGCCGTGGAGGAGCAGGAAGATGAGGAATTCGCAATGCTGGATGAATTCCCAGGGGGGGCTACTCTATCTGAGACAAGTCAACAACAGGAGTCTGAAGAGGAGTCAGAGGAGGATGGTGCCGGGACGGATGAGGAGGAGCAAGAAGAGCATGCTTTAAAACTTTCTGGGATCCCTGTTGTTGTCCGTGAATGGGGGGAGGAGAACAAGGAGGATGACATTATCCTGGATGATGAGCAGGAGCCAGGCCACCACACTGCTTCCAGTTTAGTGCAAATGGGAGCATTTATGCTCCAGTGTTTTAACAGGGACCCCCGTATAAAAATCATAAAGGTCAAGGACCAGTACTGGGTGGCAACGTACTTAGACCCCCGGTACAAACACAAAATGGCAGGAATGTTACTACCATCACAGAGGGCTGTCAGAATGGAGCACTTACAGCTTAGAGAAATGCTGCATTCTGCTTTTGCGTGCGCTGGCAGAGGAATTTCCACTTCCAGAGAAAGAGTTGCGGGTACCAATCCAACAGTGCCTGCAAGAAGAGGGCGGTTTGAAGATGCGTTGGTCACTTCTGATATGAGATCATTCTTTCAGCCGACCAATCGACAGGTGTCATCTGGATCCAGCATCAGGGAACGCCTAGACCGACAGGTGTCCGACTACATCAGGTTAACGGCCGATGTGGACGCTCTGAGAAGTGATGAACCCCTGGACTACTGGGTGGTCAGGCTTCAGGTCTGGTATGGATTTTAAGGGGAACTCCATGCCAAATTTAAAAAAAAAATGGCGTGGGGGTCCCCCTCAAAATTCATACCAGACCCTTATCCGAGCACGCAACCTGGCAGGCCACAGGAAAAGAGGGAGGACAAGAGAGCGCCGTCCCCCTCCGGAACTGTACCAGGCCACATGCCCTCAACATTGGGAGGATGCTTTGGGGGTCTGGGACCCCTCAAAGCACCATGTCCCCATGTTGATGAGGAGAAGGGTCTCATCCCCACAACCCTGGCTGGTGGTTGTGGTTGTCTGCGGGCGGGGGGCTTATCAGAAACAAAAGTACCCCTACCATTTCACAAAGAAAGTGTAAAAAAATGTTAAAAAACACACTGACACTGTTGGGAAAAGTCCTTTATTAAAAATAAAAAAATAAAAAAAAGATTCCAGCGGTGGTAATCCACTCTTGCTATCCAGCGATGGGTGATCTCTTCTCCGGGGTCCACCAATGGCTGATCTCTTCCGACGACGTCCAGCGCAGCACATCCTGTCTCCACTGAAACACTGCGGGAATTCCGTCTTAGCTGAGGAGGACGGGGCCACCCGTCACCTGACCCCGCCCCCCTCTGATGCAACGCAAGGGGAAACTCCAGGCTTCCCCAGTGATGTAAGGGTGACCCGCCCCCTCTGACGCAACGCAAGGAAACCTGCGTTACATCAGAGGGGGGGGGGGTCACCCATACATCACTGGGGAAGCCCAGCTTTTCCCTTGCGTCAGAGGGGGTGGGGTCACCCTTACATCACTGGGGAAGCCTGGGTTTCCCCAGTGATGTACGGGTGACCCTGCCCCCCTCTGATGTAACGCAGGTTTCCGTTACATCAGAGGGGGACGGGGACACCCGTACATCCCTGGGGTAGCCCAGCTTTCCCCTTGCGTTGCATCAGAGGGGGGCGGGGTCAGGTGACGAGTGCCCCGGTCCTCCTCTGCTAAGACGGGATTCCCTCAGTGTCTCCATGGAGACAGGATGCTCTGCGCTGGACGTCGGAGAAGATATCAGCCATCGCTGGACCCCGGAGAAGAGATCACCCATCGCTGGATACCAAGAGTGGATTACCACCACTTGAATCTTTTTTTTTTTAATAAAGGACTTTTCCCAACAGTGTCTGTGTGTTTTTTAACTATTTTTTTACACTTTCTTTGTGAAATGGTAGGGGTACTTTTGTACCCCCTTACCATTTCAAACAGGGGGGGCCGGGATCTGGGGGTCCCCTTGTTAAAGAGGGCTTCCAGATTCTGATAAGCCCCCTGCCCGCAGACCCCCACAACCACCGGGCAAGGGTTGTGGGGATGAGACCCTTCTCCTCATCAACATGGGGACATGGTGCTTTGAGGGGTCACAGACCCCCAAAGCATCCTCCCAATGTTGAGGACATGTGGCCTGGTATGGTTCAGGAGGGGGGGCGCTCTCTCGTCGTCCCCCCTCTTTTCCTGTGGCCTGCCAGGTTGCGTGCTCGGATAAGGGTCTGGTATGGATTTTGAGGGGGACCCCCACGCCATTTTTTTTTAATTTGGCATGGAGTTCCCCTTAAAATCCATACCAGACCTGAAGGGTCTGGCATGGATATTTAGGGGGAACCCCACATCATTTTTTTTTTTTATTTGACCCGGGGTTCCCCTTAATATCCATACCAGACCTGACATATCCATACCAGACCTGACATACCAGACCAGACATTTTTATCAATGACTTTCAATGACTGTATGGTTCATTATAGCCGCAAGTGATTTTAAATAGCTTTTTTTCCTTCAAAAATTACACTTTGTGCAGGGACAGTTCTAAGCACGAGAAACATGCGCCCCTTTACAGGCATACTATACACACCCCCCAGGTATGAAATTTAAAAGAATATTACACTTTTATTGTTTCACTTTAAGCATTATTAAAATCACTGCTCCTGAAAAAAGGCAGTTATTAAAACTTTTTTTTGCATTGATACATGTCCCCTGGGGCAGGACCCAGGTTCCCAAACACTTTTTATGACAATAACTTGCATATAGGCTTTTAAAATTAGCACTTTAGATTTCTCTCATAGACTTTTACAGGGTGTTCGTGGCTTTTCGAATTTGCCGCGAACACCCCAAATTGTTCGCTGTTCGGTGAACAGGCAATGTTCGAGTCGAGCATGAGCTCGACTCGAACTTGAAGCTCATCCCTAGTAGAGATAAGCCGAATAGCCAAACATCGCAAAAAGTTCAGACCCCAACACCAAACACTATTAAAGTCTAGTGGACCTGAACTTGAAAAAGCAAAAGTCCCCATTTTGAAGGTTCATATGCAAGTTATTTACCATATAAAGGGTATGGGGTCCTAGGTACTGCCCTGGGAAACATGTATCAATGCAAAATTGTTTTTCAAAAACAATCCTTTTTAAAGGAGCAGTGATTTTAATGATACTTAAAATGAAACAATAAAAATTAAAAATTCCTTTAAATATAGTGCCTGGGAGTCTCCTTAGTCTGCCTAGAATGGGGCACATTTGTACAGTGTATAGAACCTGCTGCAGGAAAACTGACATTCCTAAAGAAAAAAAATGCATTGAAATGTACTTGTGGCTGCAAGCTATTGCCGATACCCGGCAATACAAAAAAATATATATTAAAATAAATGGCATGGGGTCCCCCACCCAGTACATACCAGGCCCTTCAGGTCTGGTATGGATTTTAAGGGAAACCCCATGCCAAAATGTAAAAAATAAACGGCGTGGGGCCCCCCAAAATCTGTACCAGACCCTTATCCAAGCATTCAGGTCAGGAAAGTGGGGACGAGCAAGCACCCCCCCTCCAAAACCATTCTAGGCCACATGCCCCCAACATGGGGGGGTGCTTGTTGATGGGAACGAGGGCCTCTTCCCTACAACCCTGGGCTTTGGTTGTGGGGGTCTGTGGGCAGGGGGCTTATTTAAATCTGGAAGCCCCCTTTAACAAGGGGGGCCCCAGATCCCGCCTCCTGATCCGCCTCATGTAAATGAGTATGGGGAACTACCTTGTCCATTCACCAAAAAAGTTTCAATTAGAAATAAAAACACAGACACAGTTTTTGACAATTCCTTTATTACAAATAAAAAACAATGTCCCCTGATAAACGCCACCACCAGACCCAGAAAAGGAAAAAAAAACGCTTTGCGGCCAACAAAGGTTAATCACTTAATGCAGGCTCTGCCATTGGCAGTGCTTATATAGGTAATGGGTAGAGCCACCTTGCGATGTCACCTGGTGGCACCGCTCCTTGTGACATCACCAACCCAGCATGCACCAGTTGGTGATCTCACAAGGGGCAGTGCCACCAAGTGACGTCGCCAGGCCAGAGCCTGCAGTAGGCGTTTAGCCTTCATTTACGGCAGAGTTTTTTTTTTTTTGGGTCCGGCGGCAGTGTCGTGATTGACAATGGATCTACATTGGGGACATTTTTTATTTATTTTTTTAACAACTGTCAACAACTGTGTTTTTTTTTTTTTTTTTTCGCAAAAAACTTATCAGACCCTTAGGTCTGGTATGGATTTTGAGGGAAACCCCCACGCCAAAATAAAAAAAAAACAGCATGGGGTCCCCCTCAAAATCCATACCAGACACTTATCCAAGCACTCAGCCTGGCAGGCCAGGAAAGGGGAGATGAGCAAACTCTGCCCCTTCACCCCAAAGCACCTTGTACCCATGTTGATGGAGACAAGGGCCTCTTCCTGACAATCCTGCCCTCCCACCCCTGTGATGTCACCGACCCAGCATGCCCCAGTTGGTGACATCACAAAGGGGTGGTGCCACCAGCTGACGGCACCAAGTGGCCTTGCCCCTTACCTGTATAAGAACTGTCAAATGGCAGAGCAGGCATGTGGTGGTTGGTCAGCCTTCATCGTGGGTGGGGCTTTTTTTTTTTATGGCGTCCGGCGGTGGTTGAGGGCAACGGATCTACATTGTGGGACATTGTGTTTTTTTTATAAAAAATAAAAAAAAATTGTCAAAAACTGTGTTTGTGTTTTTTTTATTTTTTTATTATTGACACTTTTTTGATGAATGATTAGGGGTACAATGTACCCCATACTTATGCACATGATGTGGGTCCAGGATCTGGGGGCCCCCTTGTTAAAGGGAACTTCCAGACTCCGATAAGCCCCCCATCTGAAGATCCCCACAAACATCAGCCAGGGTTGTGGGGAAGAGGCCCTTGTCCCCATCAACCTGGGGACAAGGTGCTTTGGAACCATACAAGGCTACATGCCCCATGTTGAGGGCATGTGGCCTTGTATGGTTCAGAAGGGGGGTGCTCACTGGTCCTCCCCTCCCTTTCCTGGCCTACCAGACTGCATGCTCGCATAAGGGTCTGGTATAGATTGGGGGAGACCCTATGCCGCTTTAAAAAAAAATTAGCGAGGGGTTCCCCTTAACCATTTCCCACCCAGCCGCTGTAAATAAATGGCAGGGGGGGCCTTTCACCGTTCACCGGATATGGGCGTTGTGATTAGCCCTCCCGATCACATGACGTCTGTGTCCAATCACAGCTGTCCAAATGTAAACAGAGAAGCTGGTCTCTGTGACAGTTCTCCCCACCGAGCTCAGTAAGAGCTCAGTGCAGGGGGGGGGGGAATCTGCAGCTCTGTGACAGCTCTCTGTGCAAGGATGATTTTACAGAGAGTTGTCAAGATCCCCCCACAAACAGTACACCAAGCACCACTATCACCCCTGTCCCCATACACATGTCAGTGTCCCCATAAAACATCTGTCACAGTACACAAAACATCTCGCCCCCCATCACATCTGTCACAGTGCACAAAACATCTGTCTGTCCCCCACACACAGACCAAATAATATACACTGATTTGGGTTATTTATTACCAAAGACATGTAGCAGCATTAATTTTTGGTCAAAATGTATGAAGAGAAATTACTTATTTGCAAAATGTTGAAACAGAAACTAAGGAAAATGCATTTAAAAAATACAATTCTGTCTTTTTTCATTTGTAGCATAACAAATAAAAACCCATGTGGTGATTAAATAACACCACAAGAAAGCTCTATTTGTGTGAAAAAAAAATATAAAACTTTCATATGGGTAGTGTTGCATGACCACGCAATTTTTATTCAAAATGTGACAGCGCTGAAAGCTAAAAATTGGTCTGGGAAGGGGATGAAAGTGCCTTGTATTGAGGTCATTAAAATCCATACCGGATTTGAAGGGCCTGGTAAAGATTGGGGGGACCCCCACGCTTTTTTTTTTCGACTTTTTTTTATATTACCGGCAATGTTTTTTCTTTTATTCAGCTGTTAGTGGGGAAGCCCGTTGACAGCTGATGACTCACCGGTTGTTAAGGAAGCGGCAGCCAGCTTCCCGCCCCGCACCTTAACAACCAGCTTTCACTGTGCCCTGATTGGGCAAAGCTTTGCCCAATCAGGGCTTAAAATGCAATGTGCCACGCGCAGTGCATTGTGGGTGTTCTCAGTATGGGCGAACTAGGCCGCAGGCAAATGTGTGCCAGGCCGCAGGCAAATGATGGTTAACCCCCACAGTGCCCACGCCGATCGGATTCGTTACAGAACCGATCAGTCTTCAGGTCCAAGCCAATGATTTCTGGCCTGGACCTGCTAATCGGTTCTGGCGAATGAAATGCCTCCCCTGCCTGTGTAAGTGTAAACACCGGCAGAGGAAGTGATGTCATCTCCCCCCGTGGAACTCTTTTCAGTTTGAGTGAAAGGAGAGAGGACGTTTAACAGTGAGTTGCATAACATTACACTAATACCAGTACATGTAGGCACACTTGTCACCCCCAATCACCCCCAGTTAACCCCTTCACTCCCTGGCACAGTGTCATCAAGTGCAGTTTTCAGATTTTTCACTGATGTCTGATGTGTCATTTGTGACACAAATCAGTGTTAGGGCAGTTAGTAGTTGGCCCAGGTACCCCCTAACACCCCTTAATAAAGGTTTAACCCCTTGATCGCCCACAGATAACCCTTTCACCCCCTGTCACTAGTGTCACTAATATAGTGTACAGATCTCTTTTCTGATCGCTGTATTTAGTGTCACGTGTGATGCTAGTTAGCCAGTTTGCTAGTTACTTTCACCATTTCACAGGTGTTTATAGCGTCAGGGTACCCGCCATATATTGCTGAATAAAGGTTTAACCCCCTGATCGCCCCCCCAGTACAGGTTTTAGCGTCAGGGTCAGTGTCAGCCCCAGGGAAAGTCAAATTAGTGCCAGTAGCGCTAACACCCATGCACACACCATACACCTCCCTTACTAGTATAGTGTTTGAACGTATCAATATCTTTGATCTGATCAGATCTAAACTAGCATCCCCAGCAGTGGCGGTGCGTCCATAAAGGCGCATGGGCGCCGCCTCCTCTCTCCAGCCACCCCCTGTATGACCAATGGATAGATTCATGCATAGCATGAATCTATCCATGGTCGTCGCTGCCACCTCCTTGCCGGGCACCTGAATTACAGCGGCGGGGTTTTTTTTTTGAAGCACCTGATTAGAGCCATAGGCTCTAATAGGCTTAAAAATAGGTGAATGAATATTCTCTTTCCTAACACTGAACCACCTCTCTGCCAATCAGGTGCTCGATTGGCTGAAGCGACAGGCGTTGTGATTGGACGCCAAGGAGGAGAGGATGGGAGGAGATGCATGTAGGACACTGCTTGCTGCCTTCACCCGCTGGTCCACTGAGACAGGGTAAGTGCCGGGCAGACGGCGAGCTGGCGGGGGGGTCACAGTGGCGGCATTTGATGGCACAAGGGTGGCATTCGATGGGCTGCCATTGTGGCGGCCCATCAAATGCCCCCCAAAAATTTGGAGTACCAGCCACCACTGGTCCCCAGTAGTTTAGGGTTCCCAAAAAAATGCAGCGTTAGCAGGATCAGCCCAGATACCTGCTAGCACCTGCGTTTAGCCCCTGTGCCCAGCCCAGCCCACCCAAGTTCAGTATCAATTGATCACTGTCGCTCACAAAACACATAACTGCAGCATTCACAGAGTCAGGCCTGATCCTTGAGAATGCTAACAGTTTTTTTTGGTAGTGATTGAAGCAGGCTCTGACAACCGGGTGCTTTTTTTGCCTGTGAGTCTCACTAGTTGTACCAGTAAATTTAGAGGCCACAATGTCCAATCGAAGGTACACTAGTGAAGAGGCCTACACATTTCTGAGCATGACAGATGAGAGTGAAGAGGAAGTCACCCATCTGTCAGATTCAGGCTCAGAATACAATCCAGTAGACAGCAGCGGTACCCTGACAGATAGCTCTGACGACAGAGTTGTGGTCCCTGCCAAGGTCAGGCGTACCTGACCTCGTTCTTCTTCTGTTGTTGAGGTGCAAGAACTGCAGGGCTCTTGTATGGAGCAGAGAGCCTCTACTAGTGCCGCTCATCCATCTGGTAAACTGGCAAGCACCAGAGGCCTAGTATATCCTGGTCGTTCATCCAGCACTGCAGTAACACTTGGTGATGTGGCGAGTCCCATAAGTGCAGAGAAACACCTTTGTGTCCATGAATATAACCTAAATATCGGAGGGGTGGCCCACAATAACCAGTTGTTGGCGCCGTACCTAATTGCCCATAAGGCCAGACGCTGGTACACAAAAGTGTCTGTATACCTATTTCAATTGGCTCTGCTGAACGCTTATGTGCTATACAACGCGTCAGGACAAATTGGGTCCTTCCTTAAATTCAAGGAAGAGATTATCACAGCCCTTCTGTTTCCAGATGGTGCTGTGGCCCAACTTCCCAATGCAAATGCAGTGAGCCGGCTGTAGGAGAAGCACTTCCCGGAAGTCCTCCATGGTACCTCAGGCCAAAGAACACCCCAAAAAAGATGTTGTGTCTGTAGGAAACGCAGATACAGGCGTGACACTCACTTTTATAGTCCCTCCTGTCCTAACCAACCTGGTCTCTGCATCGTTGAATTTCCAACACTACCACACACTAGTTGAGTATTAGCGTAGGGTACAGCACTGCACAGTCATAGGACACACTTTTACAGGGTCTCCAAAGATGCCATCACATTTTTAGAGACCCAAACCTGGAACCTTTACAGTTAAAAGTGTAAAAAAAAATAATTATAAAATAAAAAAGCCAAAAATAGTTGTTGTTTTATTCTTCTCTCTCTATTGTTCTCTCTCTATTGGTCTGCTCTGTTTCACTGTATTTTAAAACTGCAATGTTTTAATGTTACTATGTTTTCTCATGTTTACTTTGCAGGTATTTCAGGGCCTCCGAAACTGTGATAGGTAGTGAGGAGTGAAAATCACCATTTTACGCCCTTAGAAGGCCTGAAGGCAGTTTTTGGTTTTCGGGGTCCTGTACGCGGCTAGACTGCAAAAAAGTTCCACACACCACACGTGGTATTCCCGTACTCAGGAGAAGCAGCAGAATGTATTTTGGGGTGTAATTTCACATATGCCCATGGCATTTGTCAGCAATATATAATTTAGTGACAACTTTGTGTACATTTTTATTTATTTTTTTGGACTTTTTTATGACTTGTGACAAAAAAATAAAATATTCAATGTGCTCAACAAGCCTCTCAGCAAATTCCTTGGGGCTGTCTACTTTCAATGGGCTAATTTGGGGAGGGGTTTTGTACTCCCCTGCCATTTTAGCACCTCAAGAAATGAGATAGGCAGTCACAAACGAAAAGCTGCATAAATTTCAGAAAATACCCTTGTTTGTAGACGCTATAACTTTTGCACAAACCAATAAATATATGCTTATTGAACTTTTTTTTTTTTTTTACCTGAGACATGTGGCTGAATGCTTTCTGGCCTAAATGTATGACTAAAATTGAGTTTATTGTATTTTTTTTATAACAAAAAGTAGAAAATATCATTTTCATTTATTTCTCAAAAAAAAAAAAAAATCGCAAAGGTGATCAAATACCACCAAAAGAAAGCTCTATTTGTGGGGAAAGGAGGACGTAAATTTTGTTTGGGTACAGCATTGCATGACCGCGCAATTACCATTTAAAGCAGCTCAGTGCCAAATTGTAAAAAGTGCTCTGGTCAGGAAGGGGGTAAAATCTTCTGGGGCTGAAGTGGTTCAACGGAATTGATATTGTATGGGTGTGTGGATGTCGCCATTGCCTCTGTCTTGGATTTTTCCCTGTCTTGTATATGCAGCATGCCGCATTATTCTCCTGGCTTTATTTTCAGTCTGAAAGTGGCTGTGTATGTCACAGGGGGCAGGGAGATGGGTCAGCACAGGGTGGCAACCGCAAGTCGCCAAGCAATGACGTAAACAGTTTTAGAAGTATGCAGAGGAACAGGCTTCTCTCCCTCTCCCTCTGCACTCCTGCCAGGTAAAAACTTGTTGCTATTGCTACCTGTTGTGCAGTGTGTTCCTGGAGGTTGGACAGTTGGACTGTTATTTTATCTCAGATTCTGACTGTGTCTCCTGTCTGCCTCTGGATGTGCTGTCCTGGATCCCCTGCTATGCTGTGTGCTCCTGTGGGTTTAATAGTCTGACTGGTTTTGTCTCAGATTCTGACTGTATCTGCTGTCTGCCTCTGGAAGTGTTGCCTGAGCGCACCTGCAGCTGCTTCTGAAGAAAGTGGATGAAGGCATATGTGTCTTAAAGAGACAGTGTACATGTTTTTTGGTGAAAGGTAATATGATTTTCTCCACATATTTTGTGCAAATATGAGCTTGCCACACCTGTTAGTGACACAGAAGACTAGCAAAAGGTAGAGTGCAACGTGGGACATGTTTTTAAAGAGTGCTTAAAGCAAATTATGAGGTTTTACAAGGCAGGAGCCTTGAACGCAAATGCTCCAAAAAACATATAGCCCGCCATCATTCATTTTCTCCTGACCGGGACAATCTGCATCACACAGAATCCTCCACAGGGTGACTTTCATGCTCCCCAAGCAGCCCGTGTGGCACTGGCTTACATGCATTTTTGTCAGCATGATAGGAAATGCCTCGCCCAGCTCAGGGCACATTTTGGGCCTGCATGCAGTCTGCAGTGGCAGAAAAATGTAATTGCATGGAATGCCTCACAAGGATGCGCATGTGCAAAATTCTAAGCCATAACCCCTATAGGAGGCCATAGCAGAAAGTTTTATGCAATTATCCACGCCACAAGGAAAAAAAAAAGAGTCGAAAGATGGATGAAGTAAGGTCAGGTGCACATACTTTTGTTTTCCATCTCATTGGCTCCTTTAGTACCATGGGCCAGAGGCTACAACCACTGCAAAAAGCATGCAGATATTTCCAAATGCGAAAAAGAAAGGGCTTTCTTTTCCCATAATGACAGAGCGTAAAGAGCTTGTTGATGAAGGATGGCAGAGACATCAGAAGACCAATCTACAGTACAGGTTCTCTAAGCTTTATCCGAATAAGATGGCTGATGCATGTTTATGCACTGCACTTCCAGGGGTGCATGCTGCCCTTTAGCGTCTGGTGCTTCAAGTGTCTTTGCCTTTTTATAACTCAGTTGCTTTAGACATCCAATGGATGGAAAAGTGGACTTGTTCACACCAGATGCAGTCCAGTATATTTTTATTCTGCATCAAGAACACATGGACAGCGTTTAACTTGGATTCCAACAACCTAGTTCACACCACTGCAGTGCATTCTAGTGCAGTCAACAAAATTAGAATATGTTGCATTGTTTCTGTATGGAACACATCTGGAAAGTGACAAAACGCATTGAGAAAGCATTGGAATGAATCAAAAACACTCATGCAGAAACACATCCGGAACCAAGAAATTATGGTTATCTGGCCATCAGACTTCACACAAGACTTCAACGTTTCCTGTAATGGGAGGTTATTGTTTGGCCAAACGCTGGACAGCATAATTAAGCGAATGACCAGAGGAAAAGTCTTTACTGTGGCCACAGACTAGTAAGAGAAGGCAGACATCTTTTCACTCAAGCCTTTTGGACTAAAGGGGGTACAGGAGGCCAAATCTTATAGAACAGGCTGCAGATTTAACAGATCACAGTGGAGCTGCCTCAAACTTACTTTTTACATTAAATTAAGTCCAGAGCAGGTTGCTAAGATGGCCTGAAAAGTTTTTTTGAAGGCACACCCAACCAGTCTCTTCCAGTGGGGGCCAGGAGGCCCGAGTAAATTTGATTGTAGCCTTCTTCTGGAGGGCTTGGACAACAAACATCAAGGACCAGTAAGTCCAGAAGACAGTTAGATGGGAGTACAATGGAGAATTCCAAAGTTGACCTCTGAATCAATTTCATTAATGACTAGGGATGGGCCAACTACCCCCCTGTTCGGTTTGTACAGAACATTTTGAACAGGGAAAAAGTTCTAATGAACATGCAAACTCTATTAAAGTCTATGGGACACGAACATTTAAAAATCAATAGTCCTCATTTTAAATTATCATATTCAAGTAATTGCCATAGAAAGTGTATGGGAACCTGGGTACTGTCCTGGGGGACATGTATCAATTACATTTTTTTTTTTTTTAAACAGTAGTTTTTAAAGGAGCAGTGAATTTAATAAAGCTTAAAGTGAAACAATTAAAATAAAAAAAATCCTTTAAATATAGTGCCTGGGGGTCCCCTTAGTCTGCCTTTTAAAGGGGCACATCTATATGATGTATAGAGCCTGCTGCAGCAATACTGATTTCTGAAGGAAAAAAATTCATTTAAACTTGCTCCCGGGTGTAATGTATGCAAAATGGCATGGAGTCCCCCCCCCCCCCCCCCAGTCCATACCAGGCCCTTAGGGTCTGGTATTAATTTTAAGGGGAACCCCACACCAATATTTAAAAAAAAAAAAAACAGCGCTGGGTCCCCCCAAAATCCATACCAGGCCCTTATCCAAGTATGCAGCCTGGCATGTCAGGAAAAGAGGGGACGAGCGAGCGCTGCATACTTGGATAAGGGCCTGGTATGGATTTTGGGGGGACCCAGCGCTGTTTTGTTTTTTTTAAATATTGGTGTGGGGTTCCCCTTAAAATTAATACCAGACCCTAAGGGCCTGGTATGGACTGGGGGGGGGGGGGGGACTCCATGCCATTTTGCATACATTACACCCGGGAGCAAGTTTAAATGAATTTTTTTCCTTCAGAAATCAGTATTGCTGCAGCAGGCTCTATACATCATATAGATGTGCCCCTTTATATCCAAATTTGTGGATATTATTTAGTCTGTGTGAAAGTTGTAGAGGCCCAGAATGTCAATACAAAAAAACAAAACAAATTACCCCTTTTTGGAAAGTAGACAATCCAAGGTGTTTAGTAAGAGGCATGGTGAGTTTTTTGAAGTTGTAATTTCTTCACACAGTTCTTGGGAAAATTAAGAAATTATTCATTTTTTTTTACACAAAATTGTCATAATAACAAGTTATTTCTTACACAAGCATATGCATACTTCCAATTAAACCCCAAAATATATTCTTCTACTCCTCCTGAGTATGGTGATACCAAATGTGTGAGACTTTTTCACAGCCTGGCCACATAGTGAGGCCCAACATGCAGGGAGCACCATAAGGCGTTTTAGGGGCATAAATTACACATCTTATTTTTCATTCCTACTTATCACACTTTTGAAGGCCCTGGAGCACCAGGACAATGAAAAACGCAGATAAAATGACCCCATTTTGGAAAGAAAACACCCCAACGTATATTATGTGAGGCATGGGCTGCAGATAGTTACTCAAGTACTCTGATGGGCTGGAAATAGGTACTTGGGTACTCTTATGGGCTGCAGCGAGGTACTTGGGTACTCTTATGGGCTGGAGGCAGGTACTTGGGTACTTCCGATGGGCTGGAGACAAATTCTCGGGTACCCTGATGGGCTGGGGACAGTTATTTGGGTACTCTGATGGGCTCCAGGTAGGTACTCGGGTAGTCTAATGGGTTGGAGACAGGTACTCGGATACTCTGATCGGCAGGAGGGAGGGATTGTTCCTGCTGTCTTAATTTTACAATGTGCCGGTAGGGAAGTGGTTAAAATCCAACTCAGACTCAAAAGGTCCCCCCACGCAGTTTTTTCCACAATTTTTTTTAACTTGCATTCTTTTTTTACAAAGCGGGGAAGCCTTATCAACCTATTGACTGTGCGCTCAGTGGGCGAACATCCCGCTAAGTGCCCAGAAAGTTTGGGTGTTAGGTTGAATGGGCGATGTTCAGTCCAAAACTGGCTAGAATGTGCTGGTGGCGGGAGCTTGTGCTGATCTAACCCTGGGATCTCACTGAAGTATTTTCTGGAAAACCGCCATTGGGAATTGCTGAATAGGCGATCGCTTGGACATCTTGGTTTGGTGAATCGGTTGGAGAAGCCACCAAGGGACATCCTTACATGCAAATTACCCCTGCAGGGGTAATAGGAGCTGGTGAGTGGGGACCATTAAGAGGGAGCACAAGAGTCACCTGATCTGCTGAGCACTTGGTCACTTTGGAATTTTTGGCATTTCTTACAGCAAGATTGCACATCACTTCTTTGGGACTATTTATGTCAACATACATATTAATCTTTTGATGGACTATTAGTTACAGCAGGGACGGAAAGTATTCAGACCCCCTTACATTTTTCACTCTTTGTTATATTGCCGCCATTTGCTAAAATCATTTAAGTTATTTTTTTTACCTCATTAATGTACACCCCCATAGTGACAGAAAAAAACAGAATTGTTGAAATTTTTAGCAGATTTATTAATAAAGAAAAGCTGAAATATCACATGGTCCTAAGTATTCAGACCCGTTGCTGTGACACTCATATATTTAACTCAGGTGCTGTCCATTTCTTCTGATCATCCTTGAGATGGTTCTATACTTTCATTTGAGTCCAGCTGTGTTTGATTATACTGATTGGACTTGATTAGGAAAGCCACACACCTGTCTATATAAGACCTTACAGCTCACAGTGCATGTCAGAGCAAATGAGAATCATGAGGTCAAAGGAACTGCCTGAAGAGCTCAGAGACAGAATTGTGACAAGGCACAGATCTGGCCAAGGTTACAAAAAAATGTCTGCTGCACTTAAGGTTCTTAAGAGCACAGTGGCCTCCATAATCCTTAAATGGAAGATGTTTGGGACGACCAGAACCCTTCCTAGAGCTGGCCGTCCGGCCAAACTGAGCTATCGGGGGAGAAGAGCCTTGGTGAGAGAGGTAAAGAAGAACCCAAAGATCACTGTGGCTGAGCTCCAGAGATGCAGTCAGGAGATGGGAGAAAGTTGTAGAAAGTGAACCATCACTGCAGCCCTACACCAGTTGGGGCTTTATGGCAGAGTGGCCAGACGGGAGCCTCTCCTCAGTGGAAGACACATGAAAGCCTGCATGGAGTTGGCTAAAAAAACACCTGAAGGACTCCAAGATGGTGAGAAATAAGATTCTCTGGTCTGATGAGACCAAAATAGAACTTTTTGGCCTTAATTCTAAGCGGTATGTGTGGAGAAAACCAGGCACTGCTCATCACCTGTCCACTACAGTACCACAGTGAAGCATGGTGGTGGCAGCATCATGCTGTGGGGGTGTTTTTTAGCTGCAGGGACAGGACGACTGGTTGCAATCGAGGAAAAGATGAATGCGGCCAAGTACAGGGATATCCTGGATGAAAACCTTCTCCAGAGTGCTCAGGACCTCAGACTGGGCCGAAGATAATGACCCTAAGCGCACAGATAAAATAACGAGTGGCTTTATAACAACTCAGTGATTGTTCTTGAATGGCCCAGCCAGAGCCCTGACTTAAACCCAATTGGGCATCTCTGGAGAGACCTAAAAATGGCTGTCCACCAACGTTTACCATCCAACCTGACAGAACTGGAGAGGATCTGCAAAGAGGAATGGCAGAGTATCCCCAAATCCAGGTGTAAAAAACTTGTTGCATCTTTCCCAAAAAAGATGCAGATGTATTAGACCAAAAGGGTGCTTCTACTAAATACTGAGCAAAGGGTCTGAATACTTAGGATCATGTGATATTTAATTTTATCTTTTTTAATAATTCTGCAAAAATGTCAACAATTCTGTGTTTTTCTGTCAATATGGGGTGCTGTGTGCACATAATGAGGAAACAAAATTACCTTAAATGATTTTACCAAATGGCTGCAATATAACAAACAGTGAAAAATGTAAGGGGGTCTGAATACTTTCTGTCCCCACTGTATATATTTACTTATATTTGTGATTTTCAGCATTGTGTTTTGATAACTCAGTGCTCACTTTTTTATTTATACTTATACACAATTTGCTTTTGAGGTTTTTTATGGTACCGTTTTTCACAGGTGGAATACAGCTATTTGTGTTGGGTATTAAGTACTAATTACCTAACTAATGTGTAAGCAGAGGCTTTTTGGTTTGTGTTTTTTGCACTTTAAATCAATTATTATATGTTGGTATATGTGATTTATACACTTTAGACTATCACTATAGGAGTATAGTAGCTTCTGGGTAGTGCACCATTGTCTTCATACTGAGGGATTGAGATGCCCCTCTCCAGCCCAGGGTAGCGGCGTTTACCCCATTTTATTAATTTTTCTTCAGTCCAAACTTATGCTTGGCCCAAACCATTCACCCATCCCTAGTTGTGTCTGAACACTGTAACCCCTCACAGTTACTCTTGCTGGGCACAGGAATGGGCACTGCAGTTAAAAATTTGAAAGAAACATTGAAAGGACATGCCCCTGTCAAACAGTCAGCATAGGCAGTCTTCAAGGAATCCCAGATCCCTAGCAAATTCAATCAGTTACTTCAGCATCAGGGGCTTGATAGCTGCTGTTGATCCAGGACTGATGCATTTTTATAAATGTCAGCCAGTCAACAGAGTCTGTGGATAGATGCACTCTTTTATCCATCACAAATCTCCAGTATCACTGAATGTCTGTTCGGAAAGCACGCTGAATTTAGGACAGGCCAGTAGCTTGATTACATATTGAGCAAGTTCTGGCCAGTGGTTCATCCTCAAGACCCAGTGGTCGTTCAGTTGGAAAGGTCTCCAAGTCTGCTCTTGCCCCTAAATAATCCTGCACCATATGGTTTCTTAAACCTAACAGCCCTGGATGCTGAGGACTAAAGAATTGTTTAAAGGCATCGGTCAGCCAGCCGCCTTCTCCACCACTCTTCCTCTGACCAAACAAAGCCTCAGAAACACATTGTCCAGGAAATGATAACCCTCCAGTATCTGGAAAGGTGTTACACAAATTTTTCTTCAAGGCACCCTGAAGATGTTTCATCCTCTGTGAAGGCAGCATGAGCTCTGCAACTTTACCCTTGTAACGTGGATCAAGAAGGCTTGCCAGCCAGTAATGATCCCTCTCCTTAATACCACAAATTTTTATAACCAACATTATGGCCATTATTCAGCCAACCCCTTGCCATATCTGCCCTTGTTGTCTCCTCCCCCCCCCCCCCCATTTTCCTCCCCCTTCCCTCCCTTCCTTTCCTAACCCTGGTCCCATTTATTTAATATTTTTTGTATTTTTATGACAGATTGTCCAATGTTGGTTTTTGTTATGTTTCACTATGTATTATATATATATATTTGTTTGTTTTCTAATGACTATATGTCCGTTTTTAGATTTAATCTTTAATATCTGATTGCTGTCCAAATTATTCTAGAAATTAGACTGTATTGTTATATATATTTTTTTCACTTATTTAGTTTGATTTGATTGTGTTACTAGCCTGCCCTGCATATTGCATCCCCCAGTTTCTCCCCCTCCCTTTTTCTCCCTTCCCGATTTGCTTCCCGTGGAAGCTGATTCTTTGGATGGTGGGCCCTTGGTTATCACAAATGCGTTTTTTCTATCTATTTAGTTCTTCTTTTATATCTACCCTCTCCTGTTTAACAGGCCTGCATGTGCCGCTACATTGTCTGCCCGTTGGCACTCCCGCTGCGTCATTTTCCCCTCCGCCGGGCCACCATGCATCATGGACCTTATCAATGGCGATTCGCGCCTGCGCAGTGGTCCTTGCATGTCCACACTCGGCCGGAGACGTCAGACGCCAGCCGAGCGGCATGTAACATATAAAAAGATTACTCTTGATAGCATCTTTGTTGTATCAAGGGTGACCACACACTGTCAAAGACTCCTTCCAGGTAAATTTCTATTTCCCAGTTTAACTTTATTCTACACCAGTGTCGTTTATGTTCTCTTAACTATGGAATTAATATTTAATTCCCCTGGTATATAACGACTTCCGAACGGTATCTAATATTATATATTTTTTTGCTGCCGTCTGTATAATCTCAGACTGTAGGAGACAGATGATCGGCAGCATATACCTGTTGACGCTTGTTGGCTCTTAGATTATACAGGTCCTTCTCAAAAAATTAGCATATTGTGATAAAGTTCATTATTTTCTGTAATGTACTGATAAACATTAGACTTTCATATATTTTAGATTCATTACACACAACTGAAGTAGTTCAAGCCTTTTCTTGTTTTAATATTGATGATTTTGGCATACAGCTCATGAAAACCCAAAATTCCTATCTCAAAAAATTAGCATATTTCATCCGACCAATAAAAGAAAAGTGTTTTTAATACAAAAAAAGTCAACCTTCAAATAATTATGTTCAGTTATGCACTCAATACTTGGTCGGGAATCCTTTTGCAGAAATGACTGCTTCAATGCGGCGTGGCATGGAGGCAATCAGCCTGTGGCACTGCTGAGGTGTTATGATGGCCCAGGATGCTTCGGTAGTGGCCTTAAGCTCATCCAGAGTGTTGGGTCTTGCGTCTCTCAACTTTCTCTTCCCAATATCCCACAGATTCTCTATGGGGTTCAGGTCAGGAGAGTTGGCAGGCCAATTGAGCACAGTAATACCATGGTCAGTAAACCATTTACCAGTGGTTTTGGCACTGTGAGCAGGTGCCAGGTCATGCTGAAAAATGAAATCTTCATCTCCATAAAGCTTTTCAGCAGATGGAAGCATGAAGTGCTCCAAAATCTCCTGATAGCTAGCTGCATTGACCATGCCCTTGATAAAACACAGTGGACCAACACCAGCAGCTGACATGGCACCCAGACCATCACTGACTGTGGGTACTTGACACTGGACTTCAGGCATTTTGACATTTTCCTCTCCCCAGTCCTCCAGACTCTGGCACCTTGATTTTCGAATGACATGCAAAATTAGCTTTCATCCGAAAAAAGTACTTTGGACCACTGAGCAACAGTCCAGTGCTGCTTCTCTGTAGCCCAGGTCAGGCGCTTCTGCCGCTGTTTCTGGTTCAAAAGTGGCTTGACCTGGGGAATGCGGCACCTGTAGCCCATTTCCTGCACACGCCTGTTCACGGTGGCTCTGGATGTTTCTACTCCAGACTCAGTCCACTGCTTCCGCAGGTCCTCCAAGGTCTGGAATTGGTCCTTCTCCACAATCTTCCTCAGGGTCCGGTCACCTCTTCTCGTTGTGCAGCGTTTTCTGACACACTTTTTCCTTCCCACAGACTTCCCACTGAGGTGCCTTGATACAGCACACTGGGAACAGCCTATTCGTTCAGAAATTTATTTCTGTGTCTTACCCTCTTGCTTGAGGGTGTCAATGATGGCCTTCTGGACAGCAGTCAGGTCGGCAGTCTTACCCATGATTGCGGTTTTGAGTAATGAACCAGGCTGGGAGTTTTTAAAAGCCTCAGGAATCTTTTGCAGGTGTTTAGAGTTAATTAGTTGATTCAGATGATTAGGTTAATAGCTCGTTTAGAGAACCTTTTCATGATATGCTAATTTTTTGAGATAGGAATTTTGGGTTTTCATGAGCTGTATGCCAAAATCATCAATATTAAAACAAGAAAAGGCTTGAACTACTTCAGTTGTGTGTAATGAATCTAAAATATATGAAAGTCTAATGTTTATCAGTACATTACAGAAAATAATGAATTTTATCACAATATGCAAATTTTTTGAGAAGGACCTGTATATTCTTTGTTTGCGTCTCATTATCCTTGATTTTCTGGTTGTTTTATAGCTGCTGGTGCCTATGCATAATTGTTTACTATCTGGATGGTAGGCATAGGCGTGCACAGCCTAAGGCTCCATGCACACTGAAGCTCATAAACTGCAGTTTATTGGAGTTTGGGTGTTTTTTTTAAAAGCCCATAACCTCCACTCTATGTTAGCTGACGTTTTTTAGCTTTAATGAGCAGTGGAGTTTATGGGCTTTTTTCTGAACGCTAGAAATTCGCGTTCAAAGTGCCGTTTTTTACCGCCAAAAAAAGCCAAACGCTGATAAACGCTCATGAACACGCGTTAATTAGCATTCAGCGTTCTATTTTTTCAATGCATTGAGGGAATTTGGAATACATTGTGGGATTTTTGGAGCGTCCTCTGTGTATTTTTATTAAAAACGCCCATAAACGATAACTCTATAAAACGCTAGTTCAAAATGCTGTTATAAACCCCATTTTTCAACCAGCGTTTTCTGCCAGCAATCTGGCGTCCAGAAAAAGCTTTTCTGAGCTTCAGTGTGCATGGAGCCTTATGCATTAGGGTGTGCACCCCAAAGCTCAAACACACATGCGTGTATATATATATATATATATATATATATATATATATATATATATATATATATTTACACTATATTACTAAAAGTATTGGGACGCCTGCCTTTACACACACATGAACTTTAATGATAGGCTGTCAGAGAGTATCGGCTTACACGTACGTGTAAGCCGATACACTGACAGTGTAAATGAGACCTGAATGGTATCAGTGATTTGCTGATCGCTGGTATAATGCTTTCCAGGTTTCTGCAACAAAATATAATAAATGCACATTTTTTTTATTGATGGGCACAGTGTCAGCAATTGATGGGCACACTGGCAGCAATTGATGAGCACACTGGCAGCAATTGATGAGCACACTGGCAGCAATTGATGGGCACAGTGTCAGCAATTGATGGGCACAGTAGCGGCAATTGATGAGCACACTGGCAACAATTGATGGGCACAGTGGCAGAAATTGATGGGCACACTGGCAGCAATTGATGGGTACAGTAGCTACGTTTGATGGCACAGTGGTGGCAATTTATGGCCACAGTGGCTGCGTTTGATGGGCACAGTGGCTGCGTTTGATGGGCACAGTGGCTGCGTTTGATGGGCACAGTGGCTGCAATTGATGATTTTTATTTTTTTTTCTGTTTATTTGCCCCCCCCCCAAAAAAAAATTATGAGCACCGGCCGCCACTGCTCCAATGTGGGCTGACGTACAGGTATGTTAACCCACATTTGGCAATGCTTCCTGTCTGCCATATATTGGGGCTGTGGGCATATGGGAAGTGGTTAATATACACTTGGAATTTTTTTTTATACCAAAGACATGTTGTATATATATATATATATATATATATATATATATATATATATATATATATATATATATAGTGACCAATGTAAGATTCATATGGATTGGTTGGCTTTTTTTTGGTGCATCATTTGCCCATTGCCTGCCTAGGTGCCCTGCTTAGTGCTGTCTCACTCACCTCGATCTAGCAGGCTGCAGCCACTCGTCTGCCGCTCTCCAGGCTCTGCTAGTCTGCTGCTTCTAAGGGAGAGATAGGCCAGAGGGGAGGTGGAGTGCAGATGTAGATTACTCCACCAGCGCCTACAGGACCTACAGCCGGAACTATAGAAGCTGCATCGGCAAATGTGGCTGGGTTACTCCGCGGCTGTGGTCCCCTGCTCAATCACCTCCCACTCGCAGCACAGCTGTTTTTGTTGGCTGGACCCGACCCCAGTGGTGGTGACGGAGTTACACAGGGACTTGACAGATATTTTGCAGGCAGGCAGCACTAACAAAGGGTGTGAAACACTGACAGAGCACAGGGATGATTAGGGTGTGCCTGGGCACACCCTGTGGACACGCCTATGATTGGTCCAATTGGACTCTTTCTGGGCGCTTTCTTTGCCCCTTGAAGCATGCTTCTCTGGTCTTGGCATTCATCTGGAGCTCTCAGAGTATGGAATGGTAGTGTAGTGGATAATTTGAGCTTTTCAAAATATAGTCTGTATTCTATTATGATTTGTAATTATTATGTTCTAAATGTATCTTGTTCTATATTTAGTGACATATACCGCATTATTTAATATATGCCCTGAGGAAGCCCACGGGGGTGAAACATGTCAGGATAACTCCAGGATAACTCCATAACTGCTACCTCCAATACGATAAGATACCTCCATATTATACTTCCATATTAGCATACCTCCATACAAGTATTGATGTGTATGTTTGTTCAAAATAACAAACAATTTATTTTATCCGGTGTGTCTTAATAAAAATCCTGAATATTTGTTTTCACTATATTAGCACCTAAAAAATCCTGCCAAAACAAACCTCTCTGTATCATAGTAAATACATAGCCAGGGTACGGTATTTAAAGCGGGTAGTCAGTGCAAGTCAGTTAATCAGGAAGCCAGAGTTCAGCAAAGTCAGAGAGAGCAAACAGGATCAGGAACTAGAAGGGATGTCAGCCAGGAAAGTCTTTAACAGGTACACAGCAGGGAATCTTCAGATATGTTGACCAAGGTGAAGGCATGGGAGAACTGAACCAGGCAGTTTAAATAGTCAGAAGGGGCTGGCTGGCGAGCAGGAAATGATCACCAGGTGAGGCACTGTAGAAGGATGAGTGCTGGCGATTAACTGACATCTGAGCACTGAGAAGGGAGGGCTGAGCCCAGCCCTGACAGTACAACCCTCCTCAACGACCCCTCTCCCTCGGAGGCCCACCAGGTTTGAGGGGAAGCCGTCTATGGAAAGCACAGAAGAGGACAGGAGCATGTACGTCCGAGGATGAGACCCAAGAGCGTTCCTCCAGACCATACCCTTTCCAATGAACCAGGTACTGTATGTGCCTACGGGAGTCAATGATTGATTGTATCTCATACTCCTCATGGTTCTCAACCTGAACCAGGTGAGGACGTGGTAACGAGGTGTAGCGGTTGCACACCAAGGATTTAAATAGGGAGACATGAAACGCATTTGAAATATGCATGTTAAAAGGAAGGTCTAATGTGTAAGCCACTGGGTTGATCTTACGGAGAATACAGAAAGGCCCAATAAACCATGGTGCCATTTCAGTGGGGGAACATGGAGTCGGAGGTTGGAAGATGACAGCCAGACACGCTCCGCAACCTGGTAGGAAGGCGCAGGTAGGCATCTGCATTTCAGCATGGAGTCTGTACCTATCACTGGAATGTTGAAAGGACTCTTGGACCTGTACCCAAGTGGAATGAAGACCAGAGAGATGCTCCTCTAATGCAGGAATTTGAGGGGAAAATAAGTCAGGCAACATGGATGGTTGGAAACCATAATTCGCCAAAAACGGAGACAATAAGGAAGCGCTATTGACGGCACTATTTTGAGCAAACTCCTCCTACGGTCTGACCAGTTGTTATGGTGGTCAGCAATATAGCAGCGTAGAAACTGCTACAAGGCTTGGTTGGCTCGTTCTGCAGCCCCATTGGACTGCGGGTGATACGCAGAGGAGAAGGAAAGCTGAATTGCCAACTGTGCACAAAAGGCTCGCCAAAATCAGGGGACAAACTGGCTACCCTTGTCAAATTTGATAACCTTGGGTAGCCCAAGATCTCCCAAGCAAAAATGGACGCCAGTTCTTTGGATGTGGTTAACTTCTTAAGTGGAATACAATGTGACCTTTTTCGATAACCGTCAACCACCATAAGAATAACTGTGTTGACCTGGGAGTTGGGTAACTCCACAATAAAATCCATAGACAGTAGGGATGGTCCCGATGTTCGTGTCGAACGTAAGTTTGTAGAACAAACAAACATATGGGGCGCTCGCGGCAAGTTCACCCTATAATGCACTGTGAGATTGCAGTGCATTGACGGCTGATTGGCCAAAGCATGCACCTGACCTGCATGCTTTGGCCAGTCTCAATGCAATGTGCTGTGAGAGCCATGATTGGTCACAGGCAGGGTACCTTTGGCCAATCATGGTTCAGGGGCTAAGTCCACGCCCCACATTATATAAGGCTGCTGCTTACATGGCAGCCATATATAGTGAATGAATGAAGATTAGGCAGGTAGTTAGTTTTGTGTGCACTCAGTCCGTGTAGTATTTATATATAATTAAGTTCAGAGTATATAGTGCAGTTAGTGTAGTATATATTATCCAGTTCAGAGTATATAGCAGAAGAGTTGGTGGAGTGGATAACTAAGCCATCCTCATCCTCTGTCACCCAGGCTCATACTAGTGTGCCTTCCACCACAGCTGCCAAAGCGGTATATTCCACCAGCTCCTTGTCCACAGCTACTACTTCTGTAGCCCCACCATCATACATGGAGGAGTCACCTGGATTATTTGATCATAATGTCCGTTAAATGCTGCTTGAGGATGCACAGCAATTTGAATGTTTTGTTCTTGGTCCCCAAGTTAGGGAAGGGAGTAACGTGAGCCTAGAGAAAGGGGGTGCCAATGACGGACCAGAAACTAGCAGTCATGTTCCCCCAGCTGCAGCATACTGCCAAGTTTTCTCTAATGATGAGGAGGGAGGGGATGCTGAGGTCACTGACTGTACTTGTGTGCCTGAGAGAACAGAGGAGGAAATTGAGGAGGAGGAAGCACAACTCCAATGAGGCAGAATGTCCTCCAGGGGCTGGCTTAAGGGCAGCCACCCTATTGCATCACACCTAGAACACCAGCCGCTTGGGGACCACATGCTTGACAAGACATATGATGACCTTCCATGCAGTCCGTTGGCAACAGCACCTGAAAGACCCACATCATAAAAAAATGCAAACTTCTCTTTGCTCCCCATCTGGGATCTCTACCTGTACTATACCTCAAGTCCACTGAGAGGAATTATAGTATAGCAATGCGTGCCACAGGTACTTGCACCCAATTTGCTAGTACACCACCTGTCGATTTCACCAGGACAAATTTTGCTACCCCAGCTGCTGAACCGTAAAAAAAAAAGAAAAAACTGCCCCAGCCATCCACATGCTTAGCGTCTTATCGCTAGCACTACAACTCCTGCCTTTTCATTTGGTAGACTCTGCCCCCTTTTGTAAAAGTGCTGTACCACAGTGGCAGGTTCCAAAAATAAATTTATTTTCACGTAAGGCCATTCCAGCTCTGTACCATTATGTGAATGGCAATGTTTTGGCCTCGTTGGACAGGGCGGTCAGCAGATAAGGTCCCATTACTGCTGGCTCATGGTCCATGTCAGGGACTGGTGTGACCAGAAATGTGTGGACTGCAATAGACTACACATGTAAAGTATAAATAATATGATTTATTATGAGAAAAGTAAATAAACAAAAGTAAACACACCTCCAATATGACAAATAGTAAACTAACCAGCAACTAACCACAGTGACACACAACAACTGAATACCAAAACTAAATCTATATACAGATGAGGAATATAATCGTAAGCGTAACAAGACAGGGTCATACACGGGAGGTCAAGCAGATAGAGCTGGGAGCAAGACAGGACAGGGAGGAGGTAACAAGAGACAGAGAGCAGGCGGAAGGGATCAGGCTGCAGGGCAGGGGTCCAGGAATGGATACTGGGTTCAGGATACAGGGTTCAGGATTCCAGATACAGGGTTCAGCATACAGGGACACAGGGTTAGCAAACACAGGTCAGGGCACAATGAAACAATACCAAGGCAACGTGTGCAAGTGATCACCAGGTTTAAATATGCTTCCTGCAATCGGCATCAGGTGATGACTGATTGCAGGAGATGATGTCAGCTCTTGACTCTCGAGATCCACCTGCTATTGGACACCAGAACTTCAGCCCATAGGTCTGGGAGCTACAGTGCCACCAGCAGGTAAAACCTTTCCTGACAGTCCAGCAGGCATGGTCAGGGACATTACATTTTAGGGGGCACTTTAGAACTTGTGCTACAAGGGGGTTTGGATATGAAATCCACCCGCCTTAGCACATATCCTCTCCCTCCCAATCAAAGAGATGCTGTCTGCTACAGAGGGGGCACCCCACAACCACACCCCACAACTGATGTGCACAATTGCTCCAGGTGCCAAAACTAGTGCCCCCCTTCCAGGCATGTAAGTGCAGCAAAGTGAAAAATACAGGAACACGCTGTGCATTCTGTGCAATGCACGTGTGACCCGGGTGCAATTTCAGCCCAATTATGTCTGCACACTCTCTGATCACCTCCTGTACTATGTCTGCAGTCCCTGATCATCTCCTGTAGAATGTCTGCAGTCTCTGATCATCTCCTGTAGTATGTCTGCAGGCTCTGATCATCTCCTGTAGTATGTCTGCAGTCTCTGATCATCTCCTGTAGTATGTCTGCAATCGCTGATCATCTCCTGTACTATGTCTGCAGTCTGTGATCATCTCCTGTGCTATGTCTGCAGTCTCTGACCATCTCCTGTAGTATTTCTGCAGTCTCTGACCATCTCCTGTATCATGTATGTAGTCTCTGCCCATCTCCTGTACTATGTCTGCAGTCTCTGATCATCTCTTGTGCTATGTCTGCAGTCTCTGATCATCTCCTGTGCTATGTCTGCCGTCTCTGATCATCTCCTGTACTATGTCTGCAGTCTCTGATCATCTCCTGTGCTATGTCTGCAGTCTCTGACCATCTCCTGTAGTATGTCTGCAGTCTCTGACCATCTCTTGTATCATGTATACAGTCTCTGACCATCTCCTGTATCATGTCTGCAGTCTCTGACCATCTCCTGTATCATGTCTGCAGTCTCTGACCATCCCCTGTATCATGTCTGCAGTCTCTGACCATCTCCTGTATCATGTCTGCAGTCTCTGACCATCTCCGGTATCATGTCTGCAGACTCTGACCATATCCTGTATCATGTCTGCAGTCTCTGACCATCTCCTGTATCATGTCTGCAGTCTCTGACCATCTCCTGTAGTATGAAGAAAAGGGTGTATATTGAAGGCCTACAATACACCACTCAGTGCCAAATGTGCCCAACAGTTTAGGAGCAGTAAAATAAAGTATTCAAAATTTACTGTGACGTAAAAATGGAATAAAAGTAATCTAAGCAGCTGTTTAAAAAAATATCACAGCGATAGTATAAAAATATATCAGTCCAATTCCTGTACACTGAAATACTAAAACAGCGCTAAAAGTTTAAAATTACCAATAAATACAATGATTTTGTTACCAAAACCATAACACAAAAAAGTCCTTTGTGCAGTGATGATAAAGGTAGCAGTTCAAACAACGTTATAGGTGATTATTGAAGATTATTCAAAGTGTCATCATAGCACCATCAACCAGAAGTCCTCAGGTTTCACCACGTGAAGCACACTCCCCCCAAGGGATTAAACTCACCAGAAAACTCTAGTATATAAGCCTTTAAAGGTAAATGTTTCATCAATAGGTCAAATCTGCATCCTCATCATCCTCAGAGATCCAAGTGGCATAAGTACTCCAAAAAAACATCATAGAACAAAAAAATAATTGCACATAGCGTAATCCTATTTTATTAAACGTTTTTCACATAAGCCAAAAAGGACCCCACTAAAGTGATCTACGTACACAAAGATACATTTAATCCAGCAATATTGAAGTAATAAAATGGCTCTGTCACCGTTTCCCATCCAGCGCGTCAGCATGTGTTTCCCTGCAGACGCGCAGAGACACTTTCTGGTGTGGACCTGGTCGTCGGTGGAGCATGGAGCACAAACGTCACTTCCGGGGACATCCCGGCAAGCTTAAATAGCCCCGGCCTCTAGCGCATCTGCCAATCCGGCGCCAGCAGCCACATATGACGGTGCTTGTCACCATGGCAGCTGAGCGCCTCAGGCTCTATGCGCAGCGAGTGGCAGAGGAAATAGAATCATACAGCATTATGCCAAAGTACATCCGGTGTACTCAAGTTAAAAACTATTATGCCCCGTACACACGCTCGGATTTTCCGATGACTATTTCCGTCGGATCATTTCCGTCGGAATTTGTCCGAAGCTGGTGTTGCGTACACACGGTCGGACAACGTTGTTGGAATTTCCGGTCTTCAAGAACGCTGTGACGTAAGCCGTCTTCCACGAGACTAGAAAAGGGAAGTTCAGCACCACGTCCTGCACCTGTTGGGCTCCTTCTGCTGATTCCGTGTTTATCGCGTGTTAGTAGAGGTTTGGGGACTTACGATTCGCGCTTCTCAGTTTTCTGACTCAGATCGTTACTGCTCTTCAGTTTGTGCTTGTCGTGCGTATCTGTTTATCGGTGCGTGTAGTCAGTTCGCATTTGTTGGTCATTGCGGCCTATATCTTGATATAGGACACTTTGATTTTCACTGCTTATTGTCTGCTCGTTTCTGGCATTCATTTCGTTCTTTCAGGCCTTGCTGTTTATCGGTGCTTTCTGTTTGTCCGTTCTGACCAGCCGACCGTTTGTGAGCTATGTTTCCTGTACATACTCGTCGCAGAGTTCGTGCTGTACAGGGACTTGGTTCGGGCTTTTAGCTTTGACCCAAGACCAGTCCATGAACAGGGCGAGGAGGAGTATGTGGACCAAGAATTGGTTGCTTCAGCGTGACCAATTCTCGCACATGCCTTTGCTACGTGAGATCCGGGAGAATAATCCTGATGATTTCAGGAACTTTCTCCGGATGATGGACCCCGTTTTTCAACATCTTTTGGCTTTGCTGACCCCTTTTATCAGCCGGCAGGATACCTGCATGAGACAAGCCATCACTCCAGAGCAGAGGCTTGTTGCCACGTTGAGGTACTTGGTGACAGGGAGAAGCCTTCAGGATCTGAAGTTCTCCACAGGTATCTCTCCCCAGGCTCTGGGAATCATTATTCCAGAGACCTGTTCTGCTATAATCCAGGTCCTGCAGGAGGACTATATTAAGGTAACTTTTCTCCTTTACTATTCCCTTCTATGTATGGTTGGTATGTTGGTATTTCCCCTTCTTTGGGAGGTGTGGGTTTCCTGGTGTCCTCAGACGTCCCGAGTCTTTGCTCCCCTATGAGAATGTACAAAATAACTACCCAGAAATTGACTGGAATAATGGCACTGCTGGGACAGTTAAAGGACAAAAATTTATAAACCTATTACAGGACAATTTTATGGTCCAGTTCATTGAGGCCCCAACCAGGAATGATGCTCTGCTGGATCTGGTAATCTCAAACCATACAGAGCATATTACTAATGTTCAGATAAAGGAGCATCTGGGTAGCAGTGACCATAACATGATTTCATTTGATGTTAGCTGTAAGCAAAAATCACATACAGGAAAGATAAAAAACACTTAATTTCAAGAGGGCAAATTTTCCAAGGATGAGGGCTGCTCTCCAGAACTTAGACTGGGAGAGAATATTGGCAACAATGGGCACAGAACAGAAATGGGGATTCTTCAAAAAGACTGTTTGTGAACTCACTGCAAAGTATATTCCCATGGGCAATAAATTTAAAAGGCTAAAAATAAAACCTATGTGGCTCACGGCCAAAGTTAAAAAAGCTATAAACTATAAGAAAAGAGCTTTTAAAAAATATAAAAATGAAGGATCACTAGTGTCATTTAAATGTTACAAAGAACATAACAGAATATGTAAAAAGGAAATCAAGGATGCAAAAATTCAAAACGAAAGACAGATTGCAAAAGATAGTAGGACAAACCCCAAAAAATTCTTCAAATATATTAATTGTAAAAAGGTCAAGTCTGAGCATGTAGGCCCTTTACAAAATAATCTAGAGTGGGTGACTGGGGACAAAGAGAAGGCTAATTTATTAAATACTTTCTTCAGCTCTGTGTATACAAAGGAGCATGGGGGAGCTCATGTCCACAATGGGGGTGGTAGTGACACAGCCCCAAATCCACAATGGCTCAAAAGTGATATGGTCCAGAAATATTTAGACAGAATAAAGGTGGATAAAGCACCTGGACCCACGGATCCTAAAAGAATTGAGCACTGTAATTTCAAAGCCATTGTATCTAATTTTTAGGGAATCATTAATGACAGGAATAGTACCACTGGATTGGCGCAGGGCGAACGTGGTGCCTATATTTAAAAAGGGAACAAAGTCTTTACCAAGTAACTATAGACCTGTTAGTTTAACTTCTATAGTTGGGAAGATACTGGAGAGATTATTAAAAGACCACATAGACGAGTTCTTGCAGGAAAAAAATATTTTAAGCAACAGACAGCATGGATTCATGAAAGACAGAAGTTGTTAGACAAACCTCATTTCTTT
This sequence comes from Lithobates sylvaticus, assembly GCA_028564925.1. Classification (NCBI taxonomy): domain Eukaryota; kingdom Metazoa; phylum Chordata; class Amphibia; order Anura; family Ranidae; genus Lithobates; species Lithobates sylvaticus. Next base: position 100,478,181 of record CM053032.1, on the reverse strand, counting down.
TTATGAGGTGGTAAGTAAAACCTTGGACAGAGGCGTGGCTGTGGACGTGGTATACTTGGATTTTGCAAAAGTGTTCGATACAGTTCCCCACACACGGCTCATGTGTAAGGTAAGGTCTACAGGTTTGGAAATATCGGTTTGTAAATGGATAGAAAACTGGTTAAAAGACAGAATTCAGAGAGTCGTGGTTAATGATTCTTACTCTGAATGGGCTAAGGTTATCAGTGGTGTACCCCAAGGTTCAGTGCTGGGACCCTTACTTTTTAATATCTTTATAAATTATATTGGGTCTGGGATCAAAAGTAACATTTCTGTCTTTGCAGATGACACCAAGCTATGCAGTGGAATAACGTCCTTACAGGAGGTCTCCAATTTACAAGCTGACCTCAATGCTCTGTCAAATTGGGCGACTATGTGGCAGATGAGGTTTAATGTTGATAAATGTAAAGTTATGCACTTGGGGGCTAAGAATATGCATGCATCATACATACTAGGGGGAGTACAACTGGGGGAATCCGTAGTGGAGAAGGATCTAGGGGTTTTGGTAGATCATAAACTCAATAATAGCATGCAATGCCAAGCTGCGGTTTCCAAAGCGAGCAAAGTCCTTTCTTGTATTAAGAGAGGTATGGACTCCAGAGAGAAAGATATCATTTTGCCCCTGTTCAAATCATTAGTAAGACCTCATCTGGAATATGCAGTTCAGTTTTGGGCACCAGTTCTCAAAAAGGATATTGGGGAACTGGAGAAAGTGCAGAGAAGGGCAACCAAACTGATAAGAGGCATGGAGGAGCTCAGCTATGAGGAAAGATTAGAGGAACTGAATTTATTCACCCTTGATAAGAGGAGATTAAGGGGGGATATGATCAACATGTATAAATATATAAGGGGTCCATATAGTGAACTTGGTGTTGAGTTATTCACTTTACGGTCAACAAAGAGGACAAGGGGGCACTCTTTACGTCTAGAGGAGAAGAGATTTCATCTCCAAATATGGAAAGGTTTCTTCACAGTAAGAGCTGTGAAAATGTGGAATAGACTCCCTCCAGAGGTGGTTCTGGCTAACTCAGTAGATTGCTTTAAGAAAGGCCTGGATACTTTCCTGAATGTACATAATATAACTGGGTACTGACATTTATAGGTAAAGTTGATCCAGGGAAAATCCGATTGTCTCTCGGGGGATCAGGAAGGAATTTTTTTCCCCTGCTTTAGCAAATTGGAGAATGCTCTGCTGGGTTTTTTTTTGCCTTCCTCTGGATCAACTGTGGGTATAGAAATAACTAACTATGTAACTATGTAACTATGTAAAAAGGAATACTCAGCACAACAATCTATTGAGGGCAGAAATGGGAAATGTCAAACATTGCTTGGAAGTGACGGACAATAGTTTTTTGTGGCCAGGTTCAAAGGACAACAACATTAATGTAGTCACTTTGTAAAGGTGCAAAACTTACTACCTTTTTGGTTGAAGTTTGTCAGATGGAGACACCCCTATAGTATCCACTGGAGCACATGTGTGGAACAACATAATAAAAAGGGTGTTTGGGTGTCCCAGCACTAGTGCTCTAGAGTCCAGATGGGTAAACAGCTACTGAGTGACCTCTCCTTGAAGAAATTTGCTTTACATTCGTGATGACATCTCTATTGACAACGAACTTCATTTCACTAAAAACAGGCCAGAACCAATGTATTTCACACCAACTTCACCAAACATCGTATTATAAGTGGCCGAACGATCGAGGTTGAGTACGATCGAATGGACACACGAACATGAAAGTGGCCATTTTCAAATGTACAACATAGAAAAAACAACCACATGGAGCAGTATGCAAGCAAGAAAAAAAAAAACAGAACACACGACAACTACTTACTTTTTTGAAGAACTCGCTTGATCTTTCTGTACTGATCGGGCTCCCTCAGTTTCAGGTCTGACCAGCCTTTCCTCAGTTGATCCTTGGATCGTTGTACCCCATAATTATTGTGCAGCCTCCTCACAACTTTAGCCATGATCTTGGCCTTTCTGACATTTGGGTTGAGGTAAGGCCCATACTTCCCATCATAGTCGCTCCTCTTCAATATGTCCACCATCTCCAACATTTCTCCAAAAGACATATTGAACGCCTTAAATTTAAGCCTACGGGATCGGGACGTTTCTGCCTCCGGCCTTTCCTCGTCCTCCTCCTCGTTGCTGGAATATTTAGGGCGCACCTGCTGTGTCCCCGCCATGTGCTCTCCCCACTGCGCCGTAAAGAGAAGGGGTGAGGAATAGATGAGAAAGATCGTCCGGGGCAGGCGGAGTTTCACGCATGCGCACTGTATATAAAAGGTCACACGCATGTGTCGTAGCGACAATCTGTGAGCAGAGGGGCGAGAGAGCTGACGCACGAGACGATCGCTATAACGAAGGTACAATTTGAACTTGGTACATCACTAGCCTAGACTGCTTATACATTGAGGCTTATTTATGGAGAAGATTAGGAGAGTTTAGCCTGACATTATTTAGTGTTTTGTCTGGTGTTGTGTCTTGTAGATAATATGGCTGGCTTCAATGACGTCAGCTTCCTCCCCCTCTTCATTGATAAATATAGAGAAATGCCCATTTTGTGGCAGGCTAAGCACCCACTATACAGCAACAAACCAAAGAGGCAGGCAGCGATGCAGAAACTTCTGGAATTTGTATTGCTGGTGATCCCCACGGCAACCGTTGATAAGTTTAGAACCAAAATTGGCAGCCTGAGGAGTACGTATTTCAGGGAGCGCAATAAGGTCCTGAAGTCCCAAGCATCTGGAGCTGCAGCAGATCAGGTATATGTCCCCAGGCTCTGGCACTACGAGAGGCTCCATTTTCTCAAAGACCAGGCTGATGTCAGGGAGTCACTCTCGACTCTTCCTTCCACGTTTCCTTCCACGCATTCCACCCCTGATGAGGCTTTCGAGGACCAACCTGGGCCTTCCAGTCAGAAAGAGGTGGAGGAGCCCAGCTTGAGCCAGGTATAGTATTTTTGTACCCTTTTTTTTTGAAAAATGAATGGTGTTCACTTAATTCAGGATCCCCAATTGCTTATTTTCTAAAGTGTTTGACATATCAACAGACAGTAGTGTTGACATTTTGGGCAAGAATATAAACTGCTGGGCTGAGAATTGTATGGTTTTCAATTTGTAAACATTTTGCAACAGTCAATAGATGAAAATTGTGTGTGTTTGATGAAAAAATAACTCAAACTATGTCCCTTTTTCATACACAGGAAGACCTCAGCCAGGAGGTGGCTGTGGAATGTGGCAGCAAGGAGGAGGCAGGGGTTAGTGGCAGCCAAGAGGTGGGTAGGCCTAGGAGCCTGACTGTATCCCAAGTCCCTCTCCTCCACCTTCCCTACAAAAGGGCCAGAAAGGGGGGGAGGTGGGGGAGTCAGCACTCCGGCTGATAAGGGAGGCTTCAGCGGCACTACATGCCACACCCACCTATGAGGAGGCCTTTGACTCCTTGGCTGCCACTAAACTCAAAGAGATGGAGGCGGGGCAACGCAGCATGTGTGAGGAGGTCATCCTCAAGATACTAAATAAGGGGGTGGCTGGGGAGATGACCCCAGCAACACATGTTTGCGAGAGTCACCATGCTCCTCCTCCTTCTCCTCCTCCTCCTTCTGCCACACCTCCAGCACCACAGCCACAGCCTGGAAGGAAGCGTGGAAGGAAGACCAGAGTGTGACGACCTGGATTCAGTCTGGTCTGAGAGAAGATGGAGCCTCTCGTATGACCACAGCCTGGGGACATAGATGGCATCTGCTGCAGTTCCAGATGTTTTGGACTTCAGGACCAGATTGCACTCCCTTAAGATACGTACTCCTCAGGCCACCAATTTTTGAACATAAAAAAATGATGTCTGCCGTGGGGGTCAAAGGCTTTGCAAATTTCCCAAGTTTCTCCATCGCTGCCTTCCTCTTTTGTTTGTTGCTAACACCTAAATAAAGGTATTTTTGATTTCAAGAAATCCTTGCCTATGTGTTTTACTTTTCAACAATGACAGTTTATTTGTGAGTAGGCAGGTACATTTCACAAATCATAAAGTCCAATTAACAAGGGGCACCAACAACAAACAACCTCCTAGTGAATTTAGGCTAAAAATACAAATGATAATTATGGTGTTGGGATAAGTTGAGACACACAACCCCCCCCCCAAAAAAAACCCACTATAAATGACAAATCCTAAAAAAAATATAAAAAACATTCTTAAGATCTGATGAATAAAAAACATCTAGCCAATAAATCATGAAAAAGAATAAAGAAAGAAAGAAATAAAGAAAGAAGTTTGTGAGAAGTCAGTGTGAATATGAGCAGCTAAAACACGTCATTCTTCTTGCATTGTAAAGAAAAAGAGAATGCGCTGCATTAAACACATTTTAACATTGCAGCGTGACGAATGTGCTGTGTCGATTAGGAACGGTAGTTTTACCTGACCGATCGCTTCCGTCACAGAATTTCTTCTGAGCATGCGTGGCACTTTGTCCGTCGGACTAGGCTACACACGATCGGAATTTGCGTGATCGGACTTTGTTGTCAGAAAAATTGAGAACAGGAGATAAAACTTTGTCCGTCGGAAAATCTGATGGAAAATTTCCGATGGAGCCTACACACGGTCGGAATTTCTGACAACATTGTCCAATAGGACATTTTCCGGCGGAAAATCCGACCGTGTGTATGGGGCTTCAGAGTTTATACAAAAGTCATGTTAAAACAAATGCGCTCTGGGCTAGTAATTAAAACCTACGTTTGTAAGTATATAAAAAAAATATATATATGAAAGCTATATATATATAAATAGGTGACAGAGATAATATACGCTATAAATAAAGATAAAAATATAGAAATATATATGAAACATAGACATGTGCAAATATTGAGTTTTAAAAGACGGTTAAAGAGCACATATTTCAATGTTCTTATGGTAAGGCACATCTATTTTAAACATATTAGGTATGAATATAAATAGTAATGGACGAACTTCTAACGCGATCCGCGAACGTGACCAAATGTTTGTGAACCGCAGGTTTGCGGCTGGCCCCATTCATTCAAACCTCCAGGTCATATTTGCAGCCACAAAATTCTTACTAGCTGTGCACACATAGTCCCACAACATGGACACTGACATACCAGAAGTATTAAGTGAATCTGGGATCGACAACGACAAGCATTCTTTTTTTATCTGTGAAATTTTGTCAATTCAGGAGCGCATGAAGGCCATGGAGGAGAGGCAAGGTCAGGCCAGGCTATGAAGGGGCGCAACCTCTTCAAACAGGAGGGTACGGGCATATAGTACGGTGTGCTTTTTTTGTACAAGTGAGCCAAAGGTAGAAAAAAGGTCCGTGTGCTAGATTATATAAATTGTTTATAGAGTTATGCATATACATGGTTGTAGAATTCGATAATAATTGTAGAAAACGATATACCACTACAGCCTATATATTATCTCATCCATATATATCAATTCCTTTGTCTAGTCCCTTTGGCGTAGTTAATCTGTTAAAACTATGAGCGCATGCTACTGTTAGTATCACAATAATGCAAGTTAACTATGCAACCAAACACACAGTTTAAGATCAATCAAACCTCATTTATTTCCCAAGGAAATAAGAAAGCTTATATAAACTCATTATTAGAAGTTACAAGATTACACAGCATATTACATAGCATACAATCACAATACAATACAATCGTATAACAGAAGATGACAGTTCTATATTCAATGTGCCGCAAACTGATCAGTCCATCCACCAGTACACTCCACCACGTGTTTAAAGGTTCCCCTTTGGGGATGCACTCACCAGAGCTACAGAAAATATAGGCATATACACTCTCTCATCAGGACACTGCTCCTTCCTTTACCGATATCCTCCAATTCTCCTCCACAGCCTTTTATTCAACAGCTCCCCATTGCCAGACAGGTCATGTGTAGAAAGAATTGCAACCACATAGCGTGATACTGCTTAAAACATTTATTTACCCCCCTTTTTAAAATGAATCAAACACCCCTTAGTAAAAAATGCGTACCAGACAAAACATAAAAATCAGCATAAAATGGATAAAGGATAAATGTAGGTATTGCACTGTGCCTGTGTTCCCTTTCCGGATCCGCTCTGCTAGTTTCCGCTCTGTGGAGCGGTGATTCCAGCGTCCTGAGGGCTTCCTGGGCGGTGGAACGCAGGCTGGAGCGCAAACGTCACTTCCTTGGTTCTCTGGTCTACGTCCCTGATGCGCATTTCGTCATATCCGACTTTGTCATGAGGGCGTGACCAGAGAACCGGAAGTGTTCCTTTTAAAGTGATGGACCGCTGTTTCAGCCAATAGGCGTGCGCGCATGAATGTAGTGGGTAATTACACAGCATTACAGCACAGCTGATGCTGCGGTTTAACAGATGCGCAATGTTTAACTATATTGATCTGCAAAAACGTCATTTTAATGTACTAGTCAACAATCTGATTCGGATCATTATACCTCAATATTTGGTATTAGCCTCATATTGGTTTGGTGTATATATTTAGGAGACCGAATACCGCACTTACTTAATCTAGTAAAGTGACCAGAAGGTTCATATTTGTTATACGAATACAGATCCAGTGTGTAATTTCCCTTATGCATGCGCGCGCTTCATGGCTGTTTTTTCAATTAGATATTTGGCGGTACACGTATTACAGTATTGGTTATAATATGGATTCCAATGAAGGAGGGATATGGCTCAGTTGTATTTTGGCTAAAATCCATAAATAACATACATGAGCTTATAAAAATCGTAAGCGGTAGGTCATAAATACATTTAATAAAACCAAAGAATATGTGTCAAAATTTATATTGAAAGAAGATTTAAAGAGAAGAGATATAAAACTGACTACTGTCAGTTGAAATAAGGTTGCAGATTAAATCGCATAAAATCGCATAAGAGACGCATAAAAAATCGCAGATAAAATCGCAATAAGAGGTGTATAAATGATATCTAAAACTCAGGGCTAGATGGATAAAATGTATAAAATGTATAAAATGTATTTTTACTTGTATTAAGATATAAATTAAAATATACATTAGGAATTATGTAAAATACCTATAAAGGACCACGGTGGTGTATAACCAAAATAACCACCAATATACATAAAATAAACATCAGTGTGTACATTCTCATAAATTGGTGGGGTAAATTGTAAAGACAAATTAAACCCGCCATGCCCCGGATTGGTTTCTAGGGGGTCTGTAATCAGAGCCCTCCTTCAATGGTAACCACTCAAAGCAAGCAGGTACAACACCTCTGAATATGCAATGAATTGCAACCACATAGCGTGATACTGCTTAAAACATTTATTTACCCCCCTTTTTAAAATGAATCAAACACCCCTTAGTAAAAAATGCGTACCAGACAAAACATAAAAATCAGCATAAAATGGATAAAGGATAAATGTAGGTATTGCACTGTGCCTGTGTTCCCTTTCCGGATCCGCTCTGCTAGTTTCCGCTCTGTGGAGCAGTGATTCCAGCGTCCTGAGGGCTTCCTGGGCGGTGGGACGCAGGCTGGAGCGCAAACGTCACTTCCTTGGTTCTCTGGTCTACGTCCCTGACGCGCGTTTCGTCATATCCGACTTCGTCATGAGGGCGTGACCAGAGAACCGGAAGTGTTCATTTTAAAGTGTTGGACCGCTGTTTTTAGCCAATAGGCGTGCGGCATGAATGTAGTGGGTAATTACACAGCATTACAGCACAGCTGTTAAGAGGTCTTAATGTAGAGTTGGATATTAATTGTTTTATTAGCGACACTTGATTCCCCCCTCTGTAATTGTCCTTAAATTTTAATTTTACAAAATTTTATCAGATTTTTTTATCATATTTTATTCATATGCGATTATGTTGTGCACATATGCGATTCTATTTAAAAACTCAGAGAGGCTGTATGCATTTTTGGTAATGTTAATATCCCATATCACATATTCAGAGGTGTTGTACCTGCTTGCTTTGAGTGGTTACCATTGAAGGAGGGCTGTGATTACAGACCCCCTAGAAACCAATCCGGGGCATAGCGGGTTTAATTTGTTTTTACAATTTACCCCACCAATTTATGAGAATGTACACACTGATGGTTATTTTATGTATATTGGTGGTTATTTTGGTTATACACCACCGTGGTCCTTTATAGGTATTTTACATAATTTCTAATGTATATTTTAATGTATATCTTAATACAAGTAAAAATACATTTTATCCATCTAGCCCTGAGTTTTAGATATCATTTATACACCTCTTATTGCGATTTTATCTGCGATTTTTTATGCGTCTCTTATGCGATTTTATGCGATTTAATCTGCAACCTTATTTCAACTGACAGTAGTCATTTTTATATCTCTTCTCTTTAAATCTTCTTTCAATATAAATTTTGACACATATTCTTTGGTTTTATTAAATTTATTTATGACCCACCGCTTACGATTTTTATAAGCTCATGTATGTTATTTATGGATTTTAGCCAAAATACAACTGAGCCATATCCCTCCTTCATTGGAATCCATATTATAACCAATACTGTAATACGTGTACCGCCAAATATCTAATTGAAAAAACAGCCATGAAGCGCGCGCATGCATAAGGGAAATTATACACTGGATCTGTATTAGTATAACCAAATATGAACCTTCTGGTCACTTTACTAGATTAAGTAAGTGCGGTATTCGGTATTCGGTCTCCTAAATATATACACCAAACCAATATGAGGCTAATACCAAATATTAAGGTATAATGATCCGAATCAGATTGTTGACTAGTACATTAAAATTACGTTTTTTGCAGGTCAATATAGTTAAACATTGCGCATCTGTTAAACCGCAGCATCAGCTGTGCTCTAATGCTGTGTAATTACCCACTACATTCATGCACGCACGCCTATTGGCTGAAACAGCGGTCCATCACTTTAAAAGGAACACTTCCGGTTCTCTGGTCACGCCCTCATGACGAAGTCCGATATGACGAAACGCGCGTCAGGGACGTAGACCAGAGAACCAAGGAAGTGACGTTTGCGCTCCAGCCTGCGTTCCACCGCCCAGGAAGCCCTCAGGACGCTGGAATCACCGCTCCACAGAGCGGAAACTAGCAGAGCGGAAACTAGCAGAGCGGATCCGGAAAGGGAACACAGGCACAGTGCAATACCTACATTTATCCTTTATCCATTTTATGCTGATTTTTATGTTTTGTCTGGTACGCATTTTTTACTAAGGGGTGTTTGATTCATTTTAAAAAGGGGGGTAAATAAATGTTTTAAGCAGTATCACGCTATGTGGTAGCAATTCTTTCTACACATGACCTGTCTGGCAATGGGGAGCTGTTGAATAAAAGGCTGTGGAGGAGAATTGGAGGATATCGGTAAAGGAAGGAGCAGTGTCCTGATGAGAGAGTGTATATGCCTATATTTTCTGTAGCTCTGGTGAGTGCATCCCCAAAGGGGAACCTTTAAACACGTGGTGGAGTGTACTGGTGGATGGACTGATCAGTTTGCGGCACATTGAATATAGAACTGTCATCTTCTGTTATCCTTTTATGGAGAATGTTGGACTTTACTAAATTAGTTACTGAGTGATTAATTGATCCTCCGTCGATATCAACATCTATTTATTTATTGATTTATTTATTACCACATTTGATTATTTATCCCTCCAACATATTTATTTATTTATATACTATTTTATTCATACAGTAGTATATCAATATCGATTTTATCCACTATTTTATCAGTTTTTTATTCTCTGATATTTAAGCGCTGCTACAGTATTTTAACAAGGTTTGGTTTAATTAATTTATACATTTTTTAATACCTTTTAATACCTGTTATTTTATTGTATATTTTACATACGATCCTTTCTAAAAGCAGCTGCTAGCAGTGCACTAAGAGTTTGGTTGCACGCCTGACCGCGTATATACTTATTTATTTATATTTATTTATATACTTCTATATATTTATAAACAGTAAGACATCACCATCCATTTGAGCGCAGAGAGGTGTTTGATATAGGTGGGCCAGTATAGCAAACATCCTTTTTTACAATACAATCGTATACTTAGCACATATAGTAGCTGAGATGGAATGGGGGAAATGTCCACGTGGCTAGGCCTCAAAATCATCATCCAAAGTAGGCCTCAAAATGGCCGCTTAGCAGAGAGCAGCCTCATGTAGATGTTTCCCAGCAAACAGACAGAATGACACAGAGGGAGAGAGCTCTCTGCTACAATCCCTTTTACCACACTCACTCATTCAAACCCCCCCCCCCTTGCCAATCCCATTTGCTTTGCATCCAATGAACACCAGAAGAGGTAATCCAGGAAGCATACTGTATTCTCAGTGTCTCTATTAGCCTGGATCCATCTTCACCACAGGTGGGCCTGAGCCAAGCCATTGCTCCTCTGAATACAAAGCTTGATATGCTTCATTCCAACTTTGGCAATCTGGCTTACGGCAAACAGGAAGTGAATTGCAGAAATATTACATGAGTTCATATTGAATCCAACATATGCCAGCGGCACAGTGGTGTAGTGGTTAGCACTCTCACCTAGCAGTAAGAAGGGTCGCTGGTTCGAATCCCAACCACGACACTACCTGCCTGGAGTTTGCATGTTCTCCCTGTGCCTGCATGGGTTTCCTCCGGGTACTCGGGTTTCCTCCCACATTCCAAAGACATGCAGGTAGGTTAATTGGCTTCTGTCCAAAAAAATTGGCCCTAGTATATGAATAGGGACATTGGATTGTGGGCTCCTTGAGGGTAGGGACTGATGTGAGTGTGCAATGTACAGGGATAGGGACAATTGTAGACACTCACTCAGGTTGAACTGGATGGACCGAGGTCTTTATTCAACCTTACTAACTATGAAACTATATGCTGCTTTGCGACTAAATGTCGCATACCACCCTTCTTCAGACACTGCTCCTATTGAACAGTCCATAACTGTTTTGTCCCCCAACATGTGTTTCCGAACCACTACCCATAGAACAGTCCTTTAAACATCTTAACGTGTTGCATGGGCAGAAATAGCTCCTATGGAACAGTCCATAATGGTCTTACCGTGTTATGCTTCCCAACACGTGCCGCTTTGCCACTGAGTGACACATCCTTCTTCAGCGACAGCTTCCATGTCACCATTATGTATCTTTGGTATCTTCTCCTTTCTGGTATCTTTAGGACGGATGCAGTACAGGCAAGGGGTGTCCATTCATTCACCATTCACCAGTACACATTCAGAGCAACCTATCAAACAGCTCTCAAATACTGATCCATTATTTAGATAAGTCTCGAGGAGGGCCTTATTCACCCATATTATTAACCTACAATACGCATAGGTCACACTATACCATAACATAAATCAACTTATTACCATACTATATACATATATATGTGTCCCATCCCTTTATGCACCCCGCTCCCAACCCTATAACCCTTTACTGTAACTATGGATCGGGACTAGGCAGGCTTGCTCACAGCGGTATTGCAGGGCTCTGACTTGGCAGCAAGGTCTCTAATTTGTACACAGAGACCCTACTGTCAATTCGTCCCTCAACTTGCATAGACAAATGGGAGACCCTTCTATACAAATATCGAGTCTAATCACACATATAAATTTGCAAAAATTACAAAAAAAACACACAATTCCATCCCTGTGCCTGGATTTCAGAGACCATGCCCAGGGTATACCATGCACCTCTACCTATGGTTAGGTTCAAGGAACCTTCCAGTTTTATGACTAGTGTTACATCGGTATTCTTTAGGACAAAGAAACAAACTTGTCTATGTCCCAAATGACACCCAGGTGCTTCCTCCCCAGCAATGATCCCTGAAATAACTTCCCAACATTTTTACGTTCACCACCATGATGTATTGACCTGGCATACAAAGGACATCATGGTCAGGCTTCCGACCGAGGGAAGTATCAACCTGCTTCCATCTCCTCTGATCACATGTGGGTGATTTAGCCTCAAATGCGACAAGATAGAATCCCCAATCAGTAAGCCCATTGATGCCCCCAAATATACAGACCACACTTCTGTATTTGGGATCCTACAGCCTAACACCTTTCCCAATCCAAACTGGTACAGCCCATCCAGGCATTCAACCACCATTTTGGATTAGTGTAAGCGACGTGTTGTGGCAGAGTCTTTCTGAGCGGTGATGCTAAATCATCAGGCCACTGCCCTTTAAACAGAGATTGCCCAATCAGCTTGATGCTGGTTGACACTTCCGCCCGCCACTGCGTGTACGCCAGAGACCATGACCGATTTCTATCCTGTACCCTCACACCCTCCACCAACCTCTCAACATGGTTCACCAAATCTGGAGCTAATTTACCCTGGGTATTTTGTGAATGTTATTAAGGATGCCACCAATCTCTCTGAGTAACAGTCCCGCTTAAGCTATGGCTGAGAGTTTGTTCCTCAGGATACTGATGTCTACTCTATTACCAACACTAGGGATGGGCCCGGTGCTCGATGCGAACCCATGTTCGCATCGAGCACCGGGCGTTCGCTCGATCGGCGAGCCCAGAACTATTTGGGCCGTTCGCATCACATTCGTGTGATGCGAGCGGCCCCGCAATGCATTGCGGCCGGCGCGGCCGGCGCAGTGCATTGCTGGCTGATGATTGGCCAAGCATGCACTGTGACCCCGCATGCTTGGCCAATCACAGCGCCGGAAACTCGAAGAGCCATAATTGGCTACAGGCAGGACGCCTGTAGCCAATTACAGCTCAGGGGCTTTAGTACACGCCCCCTCTTATAAAAGGCCGCCACGCCGTCTGCGCCGGTCACATGCTGTTCCGGCGTAGATAGAGCAGGATCGTTCTGTGTCACTCTGCTGGATTTAGTTAGTTAGAGAGATTTACTTAGAGAGATTGAGTTAGATAGATTCATTTAGAAAGATTGATTTAGAAAGAGGGGCTTGTAGTGTGTTCGTGGCAGGCAGGCACTGACAGCAAACAGAGCTCCTGTATTTTGTTCCCAGAAGCACCTATAGGACTTGTAGTGTGTTCGTGGCAGGCAGGCAGAGCTCCTATATTTTGTTCCCAGAAGCACCTATAGGACTTGTAGTGTGTTCGTGGCAGGCAGGCAGAGCTCCTATATTTTGTTCCCAGAAGCACCTATAGGACTTGTAGTGTGTTCGTGGCAGGCAGGCAGAGCTCCTATATTTTGTTCCCAGAAGCACCTATAGGACTTGTAGTGTGTTCGTGGCAGGCAGGCAGAGCTCCTATATTTTGTTCCCAGAAGCACCTATAGGACTTGTAGTGTGTTCGTGGCAGGCAGGCAGGCAGAGCTCCTATATTTTGTTCCCAGAAGCACCTATAGGACTTGAAGTGTGTTAGTCCCATCACACAGACCTATATTTTCTTCCCAGAAGCACCTATAGGACTTGAAGTGTGTTAGTCCCATCACACAGAGATCATATATTTTGTTCCCAGAAGCACCTATAGGACTTGAAGTGTGTTAGTCCCATCACACAGACCTACATTTTCTTCCCAGAAGCACCAATAGGACTTGAAGTGTGTTAGTCCCATCACACAGAGATCATATATTTTGTTCCCAGAAGCACCTATAGGACTTGAAGTGTGTTAGTCCCATCACACAGACCTATATTTTCTTCCCAGAAGCACCCATAGGACTTGAAGTGTGTTAGTCCCATCACACAGAGATCCTATATTTTGTTCCCAGAAGCACCTATAGGACTTGAAGTGTGTTAGTCCCATCACACAGACCTATATTTTCTTCCCAGAAGCACCTATAGGACTTGAAGTGTGTTAGTCCCATCACACAGAGATCATATATTTTGTTCCCAGAGGCACCTATAGGACTTGAAGTGTGTTAATCCCATCACACAGACCTATATTTTCTTCCCAGAAGCACCTATAGGACTTGAAGTGTGTTAGTCCCATCACACAGAGATCATATATTTTGTTCCCAGAAGCACCTATAGGACTTGAAGTGTGTTAGTCCCATCACACAGAGATCATATATTTTGTTCCCAGAAGCACCTATAGGACTTGAAGTGTGTTAGTCCCATCACACAGACCTACATTTTCTTCCCAGAAGCACCTATAGGACTTGAAGTGTGTTAGTCCCATCACACAGAGATCATATATTTTGTTCCCAGAAGCACCTATAGGACTTGAAGTGTGTTAGTCCCATCACACAGACCTATATTTTCTTCCCAGAAGCACCCATAGGACTTGAAGTGTGTTAGTCCCATCACACAGAGATCATATATTTTGTTCCCAGAAGCACCTATAGGACTTGAAGTGTGTTAGTCCCATCACACGGACCTACATTTTCTTCCCAGAAGCACCTATAGGACTTGAAGTGTGTTAGTCCCATCACACAGAGATCATATATTTTGTTCCCAGAGGCACCTATAGGACTTGAAGTGTGTTAGTCCCATCACACAGACCTATATTTTCTTCCCAGAAGCACCTATAGGACTTGAAGTGTGTTAGTCCCATCACACAGAGATCATATATTTTGTTCCCATAAGCACCTATAGGACTTGAAGTGTGTTAGTCCCATCACACAGACCTACATTTTCTTCCCAGAAGCACCTATAGGACTTGAAGTGTGTTAGTCCCATCACACAGAGATCATATATTTTGTTCCCAGAAGCACCTATAGGACTTGAAGTGTGTTAGTCCCATCACACAGACCTATATTTTCTTCCCAGAAGCACCCATAGGACTTGAAGTGTGTTAGTCCCATCACACAGAGATCCTATATTTTGTTCCCAGAAGCACCTATAGGACTTGAAGTGTGTTAGTCCCATCACACAGACCTACATTTTCTTCCCAGAAGCACCTATAGGACTTGAAGTGTGTTAGTCCCATCACACAGACCTATATTTTCTTCCCAGAAGCACCCATAGGACTTGAAGTGTGTTAGTCCCATCACACAGAGATCATATATTTTGTTCCCAGAAGCACCTATAGGACTTGAAGTGTGTTAGTCCCATCACACAGACCTATATTTTCTTCCCAGAAGCACCTATAGGACTTGAAGTGTGTTAGTCCCATCACACAGACCTATATTTTCTTCCCAGAAGCACCCATAGGACTTGAAGTGTGTTAGTCCCATCACACAGAGATCCTATATTTTGTTCCCAGAAGCACCTATAGGACTTGAAGTGTGTTAGTCCCATCACACAGACCTACATTTTCTTCCCAGAAGCACCTATAGGACTTGAAGTGTGTTAGTCCCATCACACAGACCTACATTTTCTTCCCAGAAGCACCTATAGGACTTGAAGTGTGTTAGTCCCATCACACAGAGATCATATATTTTGTTCCCAGAGGCACCTATAGGACTTGAAGTGTGTTAGTCCCATCACACAGACCTACATTTTCTTCCCAGAAGCACCTATAGGACTTGAAGTGTGTTAGTCCCATCACACAGAGATCATATATTTTGTTCCCAGAAGCACCTATAGGACTTGAAGTGTGTTAGTCCCATCACACAGACCTATATTTTCTTCCCAGAAGCACCCATAGGACTTGAAGTGTGTTAGTCCCATCACACAGAGATCCTATATTTTGTTCCCAGAAGCACCTATAGGACTTGAAGTGTGTTAGTCCCATCACACAGACCTATATTTTCTTCCCAGAAGCACCTATAGGACTTGAAGTGTGTTAGTCCCATCACACAGACCTATATTTTCTTCCCAGAAGCACCTATAGGACTTGAAGTGTGTTAGTCCCATCACACAGAGATCATATATTTTGTTCCCAGAAGCACCTATAGGACTTGAAGTGTGTTAGTCCCATCACACAGACCTACATTTTCTTCCCAGAAGCACCTATAGGACTTGAAGTGTGTTAGTCCCATCACACAGAGATCATATATTTTGTTCCCAGAAGCACCTATAGGACTTGAAGTGTGTTAGTCCCATCACACAGACCTATATTTTCTTCCCAGAAGCACCCATAGGACTTGAAGTGTGTTAGTCCCATCACACAGAGATCCTATATTTTGTTCCCAGAAGCACCTATAGGACTTGAAGTGTGTTAGTCCCATCACACAGACCTATATTTTGTTCCCAGAAGCACCTATAGGACTTGAAGTGTGTTAGTCCCATCATACAGAGATCCTATATTTTCTTCCCAGAAGCACCTATAGGACTTGAAGTGTGTTAGTCCCATCACACAGACCTACATTTTCTTCCCAGAAGCACCTATAGGACTTGAAGTGTGTTAGTCCCATCACACAGACCTATATTTTCTTCCCAGAAGCACCCATAGGACTTGAAGTGTGTTAGTCCCATCACACAGAGATCATATATTTTGTTCCCAGAAGCACCTATAGGACTTGAAGTGTGTTAGTCCCATCACACAGACCTATATTTTCTTCCCAGAAGCACCTATAGGACTTGAAGTGTGTTAGTCCCATCACACAGACCTATATTTTCTTCCCAGAAGCACCCATAGGACTTGAAGTGTGTTAGTCCCATCACACAGAGATCCTATATTTTGTTCCCAGAAGCACCTATAGGACTTGAAGTGTGTTAGTCCCATCACACAGACCTACATTTTCTTCCCAGAAGCACCTATAGGACTTGAAGTGTGTTAGTCCCATCACACAGACCTACATTTTCTTCCCAGAAGCACCTATAGGACTTGAAGTGTGTTAGTCCCATCACACAGAGATCATATATTTTGTTCCCAGAGGCACCTATAGGACTTGAAGTGTGTTAGTCCCATCACACAGACCTACATCTTCTTCCCAGAAGCACCTATAGGACTTGAAGTGTGTTAGTCCCATCACACAGAGATCATATATTTTGTTCCCAGAAGCACCTATAGGACTTGAAGTGTGTTAGTCCCATCACACAGACCTATATTTTCTTCCCAGAAGCACCCATAGGACTTGAAGTGTGTTAGTCCCATCACACAGAGATCATATATTTTGTTCCCAGAAGCACCTATAGGACTTGAAGTGTGTTAGTCCCATCACACAGACCTATATTTTCTTCCCAGAAGCACCTATAGGACTTGAAGTGTGTTAGTCCCATCACACAGACCTATATTTTATTCCCAGAAGCACCAATAGGACTTGAAGTGTGTTAGTCCCATCACACAGAGATCCTATATTTTGTTCCCAGAAGCACCTATAGGACTTGAAGTGTGTTAGTCCCATCACACAGACCTACATTTTCTTCCCAGAAGCACCTATAGGACTTGAAGTGTGTTAGTCCCATCACACAGACCTACATTTTCTTCCCAGAAGCACCTATATGACTTGAAGTGTGTTAGTCCCATCACACAGAGATCATATATTTTGTTCCCAGAGGCACCTATAGGACTTGAAGTGTGTTAGTCCCATCACACAGACCTATATTTTCTTCCCAGAAGCACCTATAGGACTTGAAGTGTGTTAGTCCCATCACACAGAGATCATATATTTTGTTCCCAGAAGCACCTATAGGACTTGAAGTGTGTTAGTCCCATCACACAGACCTACATTTTCTTCCCAGAAGCACCTATAGGACTTGAAGTGTGTTAGTCCCATCACACAGACCTATATTTTCTTCCCAGAAGCACCCATAGGACTTGAAGTGTGTTAGTCCCATCACACAGAGATCCTATATTTTGTTCCCAGAAGCACCTATAGGACTTGAAGTGTGTTAGTCCCATCACACAGACCTACATTTTCTTCCCAGAAGCACCTATAGGACTTGAAGTGTGTTAGTCCCATCACACAGACCTACATTTTCTTCCCAGAAGCACCTATAGGACTTGAAGTGTGTTAGTCCCATCACACAGAGATCATATATTTTGTTCCCAGAGGCACCTATAGGACTTGAAGTGTGTTAGTCCCATCACACAGACCTACATTTTCTTCCCAGAAGCACCTATAGGACTTGAAGTGTGTTAGTCCCATCACACAGACCTATATTTTCTTCCCAGAAGCACCTATAGGACTTGAAGTGTGTTAGTCCCATCACACAGAGATCATATATTTTGTTCCCAGAAGCACCTATAGGACTTGAAGTGTGTTAGTCCCATCACACAGACCTACATTTTCTTCCCAGAAGCACCTATAGGACTTGAAGTGTGTTAGTCCCATCACACAGACCTATATTTTCTTCCCAGAAGCACCTATAGGACTTGAAGTGTGTTAGTCCCATCACACAGAGATCATATATTTTGTTCCCAGAAGCACCTATAGGACTTGAAGTGTGTTAGTCCCATCACACAGACCTACATTTTCTTCCCAGAAGCACCAATAGGACTTGAAGTGTGTTAGTCCCATCACACAGAGATCATATATTTTGTTCCCAGAAGCACCTATAGGACTTGAAGTGTGTTAGTCCCATCACACAGACCTATATTTTCTTCCCAGAAGCACCCATAGGACTTGAAGTGTGTTAGTCCCATCACACAGAGATCCTATATTTTGTTCCCAGAAGCACCTATAGGACTTGAAGTGTGTTAGTCCCATCACACAGACCTATATTTTGTTCCCAGAAGCACCTATAGGACTTGAAGTGTGTTAGTCCCATCATACAGAGATCCTATATTTTCTTCCCAGAAGAACCTATAGGACTTGAAGTGTGTTAGTCCCATCACACAGACCTATATTTTGTTCCCAGAAGCACCTATAGGACTTGAAGTGTGTTAGTCCCATCACACAGAGATCCTCTATTTTCTTTGCAGAAGCACCCATAGGACTTCTAGTGTGTTAGTGGCATCACACAGAGCTCCTATATTTTCTTCTCAGCAGCACCCACAGGACTTCTAGTGTGTTAGTGGCATCACACAGAGCTCCTCTATTTTCTTTGCAGAAGCACCCATAGGACTTCTAGTGTGTTAGTGGCATCACACAGAGCTCCTATATTTTCTTCTCAGCAGCACCCACCGGACTTCTAGTGTGTTAGTGGCATCACACAGAGCTCCTCTATTTTCTTTGCAGAAGCACCCATAGGACTTCTAGTGTGTTAGTGGCATCACACAGAGCTCCTATATTGTCTTCTCAGCAGCACCCACCGGACTTCTAGTGTGTTAGTGGCATCACACAGAGCTCCTCTATTTTCTTTGCAGAAGCACCCATAGGACTTCTAGTGTGTTAGTGGCATCACACAGAGCTCCTATATTGTCTTCTCAGCAGCACCCACAGGACTTCTAGTGTGTTAGTGGCATCACACAGAGCTCCTCTATTTTATTTGCAGAAGCACCCATAGGACTTCTAGTGTGTTAGTGGCATCACACAGAGCTCCTATATTTTCTTCTCAGCAGCACCCACAGGACTTCTAGTGTGTTAGTGGCATCACACAGAGCTCCTCTATTTTCTTTGCAGAAGCACCCATAGGACTTCTAGTGTGTTAGTGGCATCACACAGAGCTCCTATATTTTCTTCTCAGCAGCACCCACAGGACTTCTAGTGTGTTAGTGGCATCACACAGAGCTCCTCTATTTTCTTTGCAGAAGCACCCATAGGACTTCTAGTGTGTTAGTGGCATCACACAGAGCTCCTATATTTTCTTCTCAGCAGCACCCACAGGACTTCTAGTGTGTTAGTGGCATCACACAGAGCTCCTCTATTTTCTTTGCAGAAGCACCCATAGGACTTCTAGTGTGTTAGTCCCATCACACAGAGATCATATATTTTGTTCCCAGAAGCACCTATAGGACTTGAAGTGTGTTAGTCCCATCACACGGACCTACATTTTCTTCCCAGAAGCACCTATAGGACTTGAAGTGTGTTAGTCCCATCACACAGAGATCATATATTTTGTTCCCAGAGGCACCTATAGGACTTGAAGTGTGTTAGTCCCATCACACAGACCTATATTTTCTTCCCAGAAGCACCTATAGGACTTGAAGTGTGTGTTAGTCCCATCACACAGAGATCATATATTTTGTTCCCAGAAGCACCTATAGGACTTGAAGTGTGTTAGTCCCATCACACAGACCTACATTTTCTTCCCAGAAGCACCTATAGGACTTGAAGTGTGTTAGTCCCATCACACAGAGATCATATATTTTGTTCCCAGAAGCACCTATAGGACTTGAAGTGTGTTAGTCCCATCACACAGACCTATATTTTCTTCCCAGAAGCACCCATAGGACTTGAAGTGTGTTAGTCCCATCACACAGAGATCCTATATTTTGTTCCCAGAAGCACCTATAGGACTTGAAGTGTGTTAGTCCCATCACACAGACCTACATTTTCTTCCCAGAAGCACCTATAGGACTTGAAGTGTGTTAGTCCCATCACACAGACCTATATTTTCTTCCCAGAAGCACCCATAGGACTTGAAGTGTGTTAGTCCCATCACACAGAGATCATATATTTTGTTCCCAGAAGCACCTATAGGACTTGAAGTGTGTTAGTCCCATCACACAGACCTATATTTTCTTCCCAGAAGCACCTATAGGACTTGAAGTGTGTTAGTCCCATCACACAGACCTATATTTTCTTCCCAGAAGCACCCATAGGACTTGAAGTGTGTTAGTCCCATCACACAGAGATCCTATATTTTGTTCCCAGAAGCACCTATAGGACTTGAAGTGTGTTAGTCCCATCACACAGACCTACATTTTCTTCCCAGAAGCACCTATAGGACTTGAAGTGTGTTAGTCCCATCACACAGAGATCATATATTTTGTTCCCAGAGGCACCTATAGGACTTGAAGTGTGTTAGTCCCATCACACAGACCTACATTTTGTTCCCAGAAGCACCTATAGGACTTGAAGTGTGTTAGTCCCATCACACAGAGATCATATATTTTGTTCCCAGAAGCACCTATAGGACTTGAAGTGTGTTAGTCCCATCACACAGACCTATATTTTCTTCCCAGAAGCACCCATAGGACTTGAAGTGTGTTAGTCCCATCACACAGAGATCATATATTTTGTTCCCAGAAGCACCTATAGGACTTGAAGTGTGTTAGTCCCATCACACAGACCTACATTTTCTTCCCAGAAGCACCTATAGGACTTGAAGTGTGTTAGTCCCATCACACAGACCTACATTTTCTTCCCAGAAGCACCTATAGGACTTGAAGTGTGTTAGTCCCATCACACAGAGATCATATATTTTGTTCCCAGAGGCACCTATAGGACTTGAAGTGTGTTAGTCCCATCACACAGACCTACATTTTCTTCCCAGAAGCACCTATAGGACTTGAAGTGTGTTAGTCCCATCACACAGACCTATATTTTCTTCCCAGAAGCACCTATAGGACTTGAAGTGTGTTAGTCCCATCACACAGAGATCATATATTTTGTTCCCAGAAGCACCTATAGGACTTGAAGTGTGTTAGTCCCATCACACAGACCTACATTTTCTTCCCAGAAGCACCTATAGGACTTGAAGTGTGTTAGTCCCATCACACAGACCTATATTTTCTTCCCAGAAGCACCTATAGGACTTGAAGTGTGTTAGTCCCATCACACAGAGATCATATATTTTGTTCCCAGAAGCACCTATAGGACTTAAAGTGTGTTAGTCCCATCACACAGACCTACATTTTCTTCCCAGAAGCACCTATAGGACTTGAAGTGTGTTAGTCCCATCACACAGAGATCATATATTTTGTTCCCAGAAGCACCTATAGGACTTGAAGTGTGTTAGTCCCATCACACAGACCTATATTTTCTTCCCAGAAGCACCCATAGGACTTGAAGTGTGTTAGTCCCATCACACAGAGATCCTATATTTTGTTCCCAGAAGCACCTATAGGACTTGAAGTGTGTTAGTCCCATCACACAGACCTATATTTTGTTCCCAGAAGCACCTATAGGACTTGAAGTGTGTTAGCCCCATCATACAGAGATCCTATATTTTCTTCCCAGAAGCACCTATAGGACTTGAAGTGTGTTAGTCCCATCACACAGACCTACATTTTCTTCCCAGAAGCACCTATAGGACTTGAAGTGTGTTAGTCCCATCACACAGACCTACATTTTCTTCCCAGAAGCACCTATAGGACTTGAAGTGTGTTAGTCCCATCACACAGACCTATATTTTCTTCCCAGAAGCACCCATAGGACTTGAAGTGTGTTAGTCCCATCACACAGAGATCATATATTTTGTTCCCAGAAGCACCTATAGGACTTGAAGTGTGTTAGTCCCATCACACAGACCTATATTTTCTTCCCAGAAGCACCTATAGGACTTGAAGTGTGTTAGTCCCATCACATAGACCTATATTTTCTTCCCAGAAGCACCCATAGGACTTGAAGTGTGTTAGTCCCATCACACAGAGATCCTATATTTTGTTCCCAGAAGCACCTATAGGACTTGAAGTGTGTTAGTCCCATCACACAGACCTACATTTTCTTCCCAGAAGCACCTATAGGACTTGAAGTGTGTTAGTCCCATCACACAGACCTACATTTTCTTCCCAGAAGCACCTATAGGACTTGAAGTGTGTTAGTCCCATCACACAGAGATCATATATTTTGTTCCCAGAAGCACCTATAGGACTTGAAGTGTGTTAGTCCCATCACACAGACCTATATTTTCTTCCCAGAAGCACCCATAGGACTTGAAGTGTGTTAGTCCCATCACACAGAGATCATATATTTTGTTCCCAGAAGCACCTATAGGACTTGAAGTGTGTTAGTCCCATCACACAGACCTATATTTTCTTCCTAGAAGCACCTATAGGACTTGAAGTGTGTTAGTCCCATCACACAGACCTATATTTTCTTCCCAGAAGCACCCATAGGACTTGAAGTGTGTTAGTCCCATCACACAGAGATCCTATATTTTGTTCCCAGAAGCACCTATAGGACTTGAAGTGTGTTAGTCCCATCACACATACCTACATTTTCTTCCCAGAAGCACCTATAGGACTTGAAGTGTGTTAGTCCCATCACACAGAGATCATATATTTTGTTCCCAGAGGCACCTATAGGACTTGAAGTGTGTTAGTCCCATCACACAGACCTATATTTTCTTCCCAGAAGCACCTATAGGACTTGAAGTGTGTTAGTCCCATCACACAGAGATCATATATTTTGTTCCCAGAAGCACCTATAGGACTTGAAGTGTGTTAGTCCCATCACACAGACCTACATTTTCTTCCCAGAAGCACCTATAGGACTTGAAGTGTGTTAGTCCCATCACACAGACCTATATTTTCTTCCCAGAAGCACCCATATGACTTGAAGTGTGTTAGTCCCATCACACAGAGATCCTATATTTTGTTCCCAGAAGCACCTATAGGACTTGAAGTGTGTTAGTCCCATCACACAGACCTACATTTTCTTCCCAGAAGCACCTATAGGACTTGAAGTGTGTTAGTCCCATCACACAGACCTACATTTTCTTCCCAGAAGCACCTATAGGACTTGAAGTGTGTTAGTCCCATCACACAGAGATCATATATTTTGTTCCCAGAGGCACCTATAGGACTTGAAGTGTGTTAGTCCCATCACACAGACCTACATTTTCTTCCCAGAAGCACCTATAGGACTTGAAGTGTGTTAGTCCCATCACACAGACCTATATTTTCTTCCCAGAAGCACCCATAGGACTTGAAGTGTGTTAGTCCCATCACACAGAGATCATATATTTTGTTCCCAGAAGCACCTATAGGACTTGAAGTGTGTTAGTCCCATCACACAGACCTACATTTTCTTCCCAGAAGCACCCATAGGACTTGAAGTGTGTTAGTCCCATCACACAGAGATCATATATTTTGTTCCCAGAAGCACCTATAGGACTTGAAGTGTGTTAGTCCCATCACACAGACCTATATTTTCTTCCCAGAAGCACCCATAGGACTTGAAGTGTGTTAGTCCCATCACACAGAGATCCTATATTTTGTTCCCAGAAGCACCTATAGGACTTGAAGTGTGTTAGTCCCATCACACAGACCTATATTTTGTTCCCAGAAGCACCTATAGGACTTGAAGTGTGTTAGTCCCATCATACAGAGATCCTATATTTTCTTCCCAGAAGAACCTATAGGACTTGAAGTGTGTTAGTCCCATCACACAGACCTATATTTTGTTCCCAGAAGCACCTATAGGACTTGAAGTGTGTTAGTCCCATCACACAGAGATCCTCTATTTTCTTTGCAGAAGCACCCATAGGACTTCTAGTGTGTTAGTGGCATCACACAGAGCTCCTATATTTTCTTCTCAGCAGCACCCACAGGACTTCTAGTGTGTTAGTGGCATCACACAGAGCTCCTCTATTTTCTTTGCAGAAGCACCCATAGGACTTCTAGTGTGTTAGTGGCATCACACAGAGCTCCTATATTTTCTTCTCAGCAGCACCCACCGGACTTCTAGTGTGTTAGTGGCATCACACAGAGCTCCTCTATTTTCTTTGCAGAAGCACCCATAGGACTTCTAGTGTGTTAGTGGCATCACACAGAGCTCCTATATTGTCTTCTCAGCAGCACCCACCGGACTTCTAGTGTGTTAGTGGCATCACACAGAGCTCCTCTATTTTCTTTGCAGAAGCACCCATAGGACTTCTAGTGTGTTAGTGGCATCACACAGAGCTCCTATATTTTCTTCTCAGCAGCACCCACAGGACTTCTAGTGTGTTAGTGGCATCACACAGAGCTCCTCTATTTTCTTTGCAGAAGCACCCATAGGACTTCTAGTGTGTTAGTGGCATCACACAGAGCTCCTATATTTTCTTCTCAGCAGCACCCACAGGACTTCTAGTGTGTTAGTGGCATCACACAGAGCTCCTCTATTTTCTTTGCAGAAGCACCCATAGGACTTCTAGTGTGTTAGTGGCATCACACAGAGCTCCTATATTTTCTTCTCAGCAGCACCCACAGGACTTCTAGTGTGTTAGTGGCATCAGACAGAGCTCCTCTATTTTCTTTGCAGAAGCACCCATAGGACTTCTAGTGTGTTAGTGGCATCACACAGAGCTCCTATATTTTCTTCTCAGCAGCACCCACCGGACTTCTAGTGTGTTAGTGGCATCACACAGAGCTCCTCTAGTTTCTTTGCAGAAGCACCCATAGGACTTCTAGTGTGTTAGTGGCATCACACAGAGCTCCTATATTGTCTTCTCAGCAGCACCCACAGGACTTCTAGTGTGTTAGTGGCATCACACAGAGCTCCTCTATTTTCTTTGCAGAAGCACCCATAGGACTTCTAGTGTGTTAGTGGCATCACACAGAGCTCCTATATTTTCTTCTCAGCAGCACCCACAGGACTACCGACTACAATGGCTGGAAGACCGCCAAGGGGAGGCAGAGCGTGCAGAGCCAAGAACACAGGCAGGCAGGCTCTGTTTCTAGTGGACGTGGCCGTGGACGTGGTCGTGTATCGTCATCAGCACGTGGCCATGGGACACGCGCGTCTTTGTTTTCGGCAGCTGGACATGTGGAGCCGCATCATGCTGAAGGCTTGGTAGAATGGATGACCAAGCCCTCCTCATCCTCCTCATCCTCTCTCACCCAGGCTCAGGGTACTGGCAGAGCAGCTGCCAACGCGTACTTAATGGCATCATCAGCCACCCCTTCCCTAGACCCACCATGTCCTCCTGAGGAGTCCCCCGAACTCTTTGAGCACAGTGTTGGGTACATGCTCCAGGAGGATGCCCAACGATTCGAAGGCTCGGATGATGATACCCAGCTTGAGGAATCTGGCAGTACTGTTCCACCAGCTGCAGCTTACTGCCAGGTTTGCTCTAGTGGTGAAGAGGGAGGGGATGATGAGGTCACTGACTCCACGTGGGTGCCTGAAGGGAGAGAGGATGAGGAGGAGGACGAGGAGGAGGAGGATGCGGCGTCACATGTCCAACGAGGCAGGATGCCCCCTGGAGGCCAGGTAGAGGCCAGCACAGCAACTGTACAACACCGCAGAGCTCCGCCTGTGCAGGGCGCTGCCTCTGCACGTTATCAGAAAAGTTCTTTGGTGTGGGCCTTTTTTGAGACGAGTGCATCAGATCGCACCACTGCTATTTGCAATATTTGTCTCAAGCGAATCTCGCGTGGCCAAAACATCAGCCGCTTGGGCACCACAAGCATGACCAGACATATGTCGACCTGCCATGCAGCTCATTGGCAGGCACACATAAAAGACCCACACCAAAGAACTAAGCGGACCTCTCCTTGCTCCTCATCAGCTGGGATCTCCATCCCCACTACACCTTCAGTCCTCTCTGAAAGCTGCTCTGAGAGGACTGAAGGTGTAGAATTAGGTGTGTCACAACCAAGTACTTGCAGTACACCGACGTCCGATTGCAGCAGGCAAATTTCCCTGCCCCAGCTGCTGGACCGTAGAAAGAAGTACACTCCCAGCCATCCACATGCCCAGCGGTTGAATGCTAGCTTGGCTAAATTGCTAGCACTTCAACTGCTGCCTTTTCAGTTGGTAGACTCGGCCCCCTTCCGTGAGTTTGTTCAATGTGCGGTTCCTCAGTGGCAGGTTCCCAAACGCCACTTTTTCTCACGGAAGGCGATTCCGTCTCTCTACCGGCATGTGGAAGGCAATGTCCATGCCTCGCTGGACAGGGCGGTCAGCGGTAAGGTGCATATTACCGCTGACTCATGGTCCAGCAGGCATGGACAGGGACGGTACCTTTCTTTCACGGCCCATTGGGTCACTCTATTGGCAGCTGGGAGGGATGCAGGACAAGGTGCAGTAGTGTTGGAGGTTGTTCCGCCACCACGCCTCCAAAACGCTACTACTGCTACTGGTTGTGACACACCTCTCTCCTCCACCCCCTCCTCTTCTTCTTCCTCCAGTGCTCTGTCCTTGGAACCAGCGGTGCTCCGTAGGCGTACAAGGGGCTACGCAAGTACGCAGGCAAAAAGATGCCATGCCGTGCTTGCGCTGGTGTGTTTGGGGGACAGGAGCCACACTGGGCCAGAGGTTCTGGCAGCTCTGCAGGGGCAGGCCGAGAGGTGGTTGACGCCACGTCAGCTTAAGCCAGGAATGGTCGTTTCTGACAATGGCACCAACCTCCTCTCCGCCCTGCGACAGGGGCAGCTCACCCATGTGCCCTGCATGGCTCACGTCCTCAACCTGGTGGTGCAGCGGTTCTTGGGCAGGTTCCCAGGCTTACAGGATGTCCTGAGGCAGGCCAGGAAAGTCTGTGTGCATTTCCGCCGATCTTATAATGCCAGTGCTCGGCTGACTGAGCTGCAAAAGGAGCTGAACCTGCCCAAGAACCGCCTAATATGTGACATGCCCACCAGGTGGAACTCAACGTTGGCCATGCTGCAGCGACTGCACACGCAGCAGAGGGCCATCAATGAGTACCTTTGCGAATACGGCACCAGGACAGGGTCAGGGGAGCTTGTTTTTTTTTTCCCCACGTCAGTGGAGCATGATCAGGGATGCATGCACTGTCCTCTCACCATTTGAGGAGGCCACGAGGATGGTGAGCAGTGACAGTGCATGCATCAGTGACACTGTCCCTCTTGTCCACCTGTTGGAGCATACGCTGCGTGGGATAATGGACAGGGCACTTGAGGCAGAACAGAGGCAGGAAGAGGAGGACTTCCTTGCCTCTCAAGGCCCCCTTTAT
The DNA here is from genome assembly GCA_028564925.1 of Lithobates sylvaticus. Lineage (NCBI taxonomy): Eukaryota > Metazoa > Chordata > Amphibia > Anura > Ranidae > Lithobates > Lithobates sylvaticus. Next base: position 100,450,683 of record CM053032.1, on the reverse strand, counting down.
CCGGACAGTGTTCCTTCTGTCCCACCCATCACACAGGAAGAGGATGAGGAGGAGGAGGAGGAGGAGGATTGTGTGAGCATGGAGGTGGAGCCTGGCACTCAGCATCAGCAGCAGCAGTCTATTAGGGATGATGTACAGTCCCAACAAACCAGTGGACTTGTACGTGGCTGGGAGGAGGTGGCTGGCGATCATGTCATCCTCAGTGACCCAGAAGACTCCGGACCGAATGCCTCAGCTAACCTACGCTGCATGGCCTCCCTGATCCTGCAAAGCCTGCGGAAGGATCCTCGTGTTCTTCGGATCAAGGAGAGGGACCATTACTGGCTGGCCACTCTCCTTGATCCGCGGTACAAGGGTAAGGTTGCGGACCTTATCTTGCCGTCGCAGAGGGAGCAGAGGATGAGACATCTCAGGGAGGCCTTGCAGAAAGGTCTGTGCAACGCGTTCCCAGAAACTGGGAGGTTACAAACTCCTGGTCCTGGGCAACGAGTTGCTGAGGCTTCGGTCAGTAGCAGAAGGAGCGGTGGGGAAGGTGGACGTCTGACTGATGCGTTCAGACAATTTTTTAGTCCGCAGCCCCAAGGTATGATCGGTTCCAGCAACCATCGCCAGCGTCTGATATACATGGTGCAGGAATACCTTGGGGCAAGGTCAGACTTGGACACCTTTCCCACCGAAAATCCTCTGGCTTACTGGGTCCTGAGGATGGATCACTGGCCAGAGCTTGCACAGTATGCAATTGAGCTACTGGCCTGTCCTGCCTCCAGCGTTCTTTCCGAACGCACATTCAGTGCTGCTGGAGGATTTGTCACCGATCATAGGGTGCGCCTGTCCACCGCCTCGGTTGATCGTCTGACCTTCATCAAAATGAATCAGTCTTGGATCACCACCAGCTACCAGGCACCTGAGGCGGATATAACCGAATAATTTTTAATGTCACATGCCTTCAAGACTGCCTATGCTGATGCTGAGTGACTGTCCTCTTATGTTCACTGACTATCCTCTTCCTCCTCCTCAATGATCCATGCCACCACACCAGTGCCTAAGGCACAATTTTTCAGCCCCTGTTTAACAGGGGCGTGTACATACAATTTTTATAAAAAAATGCTTCGCAACACGTGTGACTGCTGTGCTCCAAGTACAGTATCTGTGAGGGGTTGCAGTGTTGTGGCACCAGCACCAGTGCCTAAGGCACAATTTTTCAGCCCCTGTTTAACAGGGGCGTGTACATACAATTTATTATAAAAAAATGCTTCGCAACACGTGTGACTGCTGTGCTCCAAGTACAGTATCTGTGAGGGGTTGCAGTGTTGTGGCACCAGCACCAGTGCCTAAGGCACAATTTTTCAGCCCCTGTTTAACAGGGGCGTGTACTTACAATTTTTTAAAAAAATGCTTCGCAACACGTGTGACTGCTGTGCTCCAAGTACAGTATCTGTGAGGGGTTGCAGTGTTGTGGCACCAGCACCAGTGCCTAAGGCACAATTTTTCAGCCCCTGTTTAACAGGGGCGTGTACTTACAATTTTTTAAAAAAATGCTTCGCAACACGTGTGACTGCTGTGCTCCAAGTACAGTATCTGTGAGGGGTTGCAGTGTTGTGGCACCAGCACCAGTGCCTAAGGCACAATTTTTCAGCCCCTGTTTAACAGGGGCGTGTACTTACAATTTTTTAAAAAAATGCTTCGCAACACGTGTGACTGCTGTGCTCCAAGTACAGTATCTGTGAGGGGTTGCAGTGTTGTGGCACCAGCACCAGTGCCTAAGGCACAATTTTTCAGCCCCTGTTTAACAGGGGCGGGTAATTACAAATCTTGATCTAATAGTTCACAGCAGGGCCCATTCCTGCGCCCACCAAGAGTAACTATGAGGGCCTACAGTCTTGTGGCAACACCGTCCACCACCACCGCCAAAGGCCCAATTTTTCTGCCCTGTTCATCAGGTGCTTGCAATTACAAATCTTGATCTAATAACTCACAGCAGGGCCCATTCCTGCGCCCACCAAGAGTAACTATGAGGGCCTACAGTCTTGTGGCAACACCGTCCACCACCACCGCCAAAGGCCCAATTTTTCTGCCCTGTTCATCAGGTGCTTGCAATTACAAATCTTGATCTAATAACTCACAGCAGGGCCCATTCCTGCGCCCACCAAGAGTAACTGTGAGAGCTTACAGTCTTGTGGCAACACCGTCCACCACCACCACCACCACCCCCAATTTTTCTGCCCTGTTCAACAGGTGCATGCAATTACAAATCTTGATCTATTAACTCACAGCAGGGCCCATTCCTGTGCCCACCAGTCTTGTGGCTACACCAACATCTAATAGGGCAAATTTCTGCAGAGTATATACGCCAGGCCCCTACTTTCAAACATCCAACTTACAAACGACTCCTACTTGCAAATGGAAAGAGAAAACAGGAAGTGAGAGGAAATCTACCCCTAGGAAGGGAAATTCTATCCTGTTAGATTTAATTTGGGAAAAAGGTATCTCCTCTCTACTGATACTTTATCACCAATCCTTGTTTCAATTAAAACCCCACTTTTTCCAAAAACATTAGTCATTGGGACGGAAAGTGAGGTGACATGTTCTGAACAGATGTGCAAAGACAGCAAATGTTACAGGGGTGATAACCCCTCCCTATGTTCTCCAAAAAGCTTAAAAATAGATTTTTTGGGGATGGAGCTACACTTCATAATGTACCTGTTCAGATTCTACTTAAGAACAAACCTAAAGCCGCAAGTGGTTTTAAATGGCTTCTTTTTTTCCTTTACAAATGTCATTTTGTGCAAGGACAGTTCTAAACACGGGAAACACATGCCACTTCACAGGCATACTTTAGACACCCCCCAGGGACCATATTTAAAGGAAAATTTCACTTTTTTTTTTTCACTTTATGCATCATTAAAATGACTGCTCCCGAAAAAACGTTAGTTTTTAAAAGTTCTTTTTGCATTGATATATGTCCCCTGGGGCAGGACCCGGGTCCCCAAACCTGTTTTATGACATTAACATGCATATTGGCCGTTGTAATTAGCACTTTTGATTTCGAACGTTCGCGTCCATTATAACGTATAGGGTTCGAAAATTTGCGCGAACTTTCGGTCCGTTCGAAGGTTCTGGTGCGAACCGAACCCGGGGGTGTTCGGCTCATCCCTAACCAACACCCATCCCAGCTCCTATTCCCCCAATATAGTGCTGAATACATGCCTCCTCTTGTGGTTACTCCTCAGAGATAAGCATCCTGCATGCACCTTGTTCTGTGTCCGCACCTCTCTGGGAGTAAGTCACTTCTACAATGACCGCACTTGATTCAGCGTATACTCAGCAAATATAGGATAATAGGTTTTATCAACCAATGAGAGATGTTGCAGCGCCATATGGTGAAGGCATACTGTACCCTGGTAGTCAGCGTTTGTTCCCTTTATCTATCGGAGCATGCTCCTGTGTGTATTCACTGGCATTCCCTGTGCAGGGTTTCAACTTCTCAGGTGAGACCTCAACCAGGCGTATCTCCCCCATATAAGGAAATGTTCACCCCATTGATGTGTCACCTGGCACCCTCTAGTCTGGCCAACAGACACCTTATTATGCATAAGTGCCCGCCTCCTGGGTACCTGCACCATATAAATTCCGTTACGTCAATACATGTCATACATTACACAACTTTTCTTCTTTCAACTCCTCACTCCAACAAAAAAAAAACATATATATTTTACATTTTCATGTTCTGATGGATTGGATGTGTTATATTCCTTCCCCCAACCTTCAACCCATTGTACGTATATTAATAACACGTTTGCATTCATCAGGAGAGAGTCCAGCAAAAAAATGTTTCAAGTCTTATTGATAGGCACAGTCTTTCAGATTCAGCACCAGATCGTCCATAGGAAAAGAAAAAGTGTTAAAGTGAATCTTTTTGTTTGTCCCGTCTCCTGATATTTATTAGAATAAATTTGGGGCGTGGTATAGCACAGACAAACTGCCAACCAGATGATCATCTGTCATCCATTTTCCAGAACCTTTCCAATCTCGCTCCACCAGGATTCTGGAATTGAAAAACAAGAGCAGAATCAAATTCCTATCCATAATATCTGCTCGCTTACTATATTTACTCCTATTTCCCTCCTTGAAACCCAGAAACTTAGTATTCCTGGCTTCTGCAACTTGACCAAACTATCAAAACAACCATGACCTCTTTAGGCAGAACCCACTCTAAAATGGATCCCCATGGTATGATCAAAAATTTCAAAAACGAACGTCACTGTTGTTTCTCAAAAATTCTCAATTTAAAAACGCAAAAAAAAAAACAACCAATGCATTTATCTTTATCTTACGATCTATGCACTAATTCCCCTTTCAGGTGGACAAAGGCTAAACCTTTTAGTAAAAGAAAAAACTCCCACGGCTAGACTGGTTTTCTACCAACTTTGTCTTAAACAAAAAGTATCCAGCTGCTACCTGAGGGCATCGTCCATTACCCCCCTTTCAGGTGGGCTAAACATAGTAATGTCCCACCTGAACAAAAAATAAATAAAACTAAAATAGATGACTAAACAAATACCCAAAAAAATTAAAAATCTGGGCATTATCACCCAAGAACAACATGACAAGACAACCACCATAAAACAATGACAAACACTCAACTTTTAGTTAAAGACATCTGTGGAGAAGAGTGCATGCTCCTTTGATCTGAAAGATAATTAGTTAATGGGAAAAACAACACAAACACAACATTTTTTTTACCTCCATCACAACATTTGCTACCTCATTTGTAACTCTTTAGTGCATTAATGTCAGACTATTGTTTAAATGTTTTCATTGTTTGCAAACAATTACTAATTAATAATCTCATGGTACCATGTACTACTCGATTATTCATTTACAATAACCTAACCCCCGTGTTGGTCTCACTTTGACGGACCTACAAACAAAACACAAATGTTTAGTAACCCAACCTGTTCTCTTCCCTGGTTTCTGGAAAAGGAACACAAAGACAATGATTAAACGCGATTATCATGACAATTGACTTTAAGTGCCCCAAGCCTTTTCCCATTAATTGTACTGCTAGGGGAACACCTACAAGCCAGAATGGTAGAATAAACAACTAAACTAAAAAAATAAAAGGTCCTCTATCCCAGTGGTCCCCAACCTTTTTGGCACCGGGGACCGGTGTTGTTTAAGAAAATTGTGCCAAGGCCCGGGGCGGTGTATGTAGCTTTTCGCGGGCAATTTATCTGGGAAATGGCTGGTGTTGACGCTTCAATCATCCCGGCACCATCATTGATATGATGTCAGGATGATTGAAGCGCATTATTTCTATTATTACATTGTAATATACAATGAAATAGTTCAACTCACCATAATGCAGAATGTGCCAGAGTGTCACTTGCCATGTCGCCTGTCACCAGATGCAGATCGTCACTTGCCACGTCACCTGCCACCAAATGTGGATTGTCACTTGCCATGTCGCTTGTCACCAGATGCAATTTGTCCCTTGCCACGTCCCCTGCCACCAGATGTGGATTGTCACTTGCCACGTCGCCTGCCTTCAGATGCAGCTTGTCACTTGCCATGTCGCTTGTCACCAGATGCAATTTGTCCCTTGCCTCATCCCCTGCCACCAGATGCTTTTTTGTCCCTTGCCACGTCACCTGCCACCAGATGCAGATTGTCACTTGCCACGTCGCCTGCCTTCATATGCAGCTTGTCACTTGCCATGTCGCCTGCCTTCATATGCAGCTTGTCACTTGCCACGTTGCCTGCCACCAGATGCATTTTGTCCCTTGCCACTTCACCTGCCACCAGATTTGGATTGTCACTTGCCATCAGATGCAGCTTGTCATTTGCCACGTCGCCTGCCACCACATGAAGATTGTCACTGCAGTGGTGGCAGCACAGGTGTAGGCATTAGTTCAGAGGCAAGCCTGGAGTAGTGGGTAGTGAGGGAGAACAGCGGTAATGGGGGGGGGGCGGGTAGTGAGAGATGATCTCATCTCTCTGCTCCCCTGCCTCACCTCCAGCAGTGAATTGGTATTCTGCCGCACTGTCAGCGTAGGAGCAGTGATGCGGGCTGGCAGCGAGAGATGATCTTATCTCTCTGCTCCCCGCCTCACCTCCAGCATTATAGCAGTCTCGCTGTGAGCGTGGAAAAGCGGCGAAGCAGGCGGCGATGAGAGATGATGTCCTCTCTCTGCTCACTCGCCTCAGTAAAGCAGCCCCGCTGTGAGCACGGAACAGCGGTGATGCGGGCGGGCGGTGAGAGATGATGTCATCTCTCTGCTCGCTTGTCAGACAGTGCAGCCTTCACGGCCCGGCTGCAAACGGGCCACGGCCCGGAGGTGGGCCGCGGCCCGGGGGTTGATGACCCCTGCTCTATCCTATTCCAAATCTGAAACTCACATCAAAACTTATTCATAGAAAGGAAACTTTGATCAGAATATTTTTACCATACTTGCAGCTGACTAAGTGCTGCTAACATTGCTTCCCCCAGTGCTATGTTTGAATAACCATGCGGCTACCTCCATTTTGATTTTATGCAACTGTCCTACATATTGCTTTTCAGTTTGTAGACTCCGTAATTGGGTCTTAACGGGGAACTGGGTTTGCTTACTATGGGCTCCATGCTTTGGATTGCTACCCCACCTGGCCGAATAACATTCATAATGCCTTGGGGTAGTTTTCGGGTATGATCTTCTTTTGATATCGTTATTCGCCCAACAATACTTTGCGATGTGACCTCCCCTTTTACACAAACAACATTTTAGCTCTGGTTTCCCTGCATAGGCCCTTTTTTTAACATCTTGTGCTGGAAATTCACATTGCTGGATAATATTACTGTGATTGGAATGAACAGACTTTACACTTTCATCGTCTGAGGAGTCATCAGAAGTTTCCATTTCAACTCCTGAATCAATTTCAAGCGCAGTTATCACGTTTGTATTTACGTCTCCAACATTGATTCCCATCATAGTAATATGATTTGCAGGAACAATAGCATACGGGTTTTCTTTATGTTCCACTTCTATTTTTGTACACTGAGCATGTGCGGAGGGTATAGGGCTGAAACAACTAATCGATTAATCGACAACTAATCGATTATGAAATTAATCGATGACTATTTTCATAATCGATTAATCGGCCAGTAACAATAATGGGGTTAAAAAAACTAAAACGAGCCCTTTATAGTACAAAAAGAGCAAATATTTGCTACTCACTACTATAAATATTACTTTCACAGTTCTACAGTAAAAAAAATAACCCCTACAGTAGTGATTATCTGCTTTTTTTTGTTCTATAAAGGGCTCATTTTAGTTTTTTTAACCCCCATTATGTTACTAAACGTCTCAGGCCCGGTTCACATCTATGTGTTTTTTGGTGCTTTTTGCACAAACGCACTACAGTTTATTTACATGGTTTCCTATGGGACATGTTCACATCTATGCTTTTTTCAGCCACTGCTGTTTTGAAAGGGTCAGGGACTTTTTTTTAATGCAAAACGGTGCTTTTTTTGGTTCAATATACTTCAATAGAGAAGCTGCAGAAAAGCAACAAAAATGCGTTTTTGCAGCAATTTGTGTTTTTTAATCTGCCCAACAACTAATTGGCCAAGAAAAAGTATATCTCTTCTGTCTGTTGTTCTCAGAGTGGATTAAATATTTTGCTCCCCAACCATATAGTTGGTTATTTATATTTACCACTGCATAGAGATATTGAAGAATAAATTGCCTTCGGCTATTGTATGTTTGGAGGATAAATCCATTATGGCTTCCTGTGCATCCTGTAATTCCTCCTTAAGCAGTGTGATAACCTTCAAATTTTCAGCCTTCCTTCTATTCAAAAAGGCGATGCAACCTTCTCTTAATTCACACGTTTTCCCTAATTCACCTAATCTCTGTTCCAATTCGCCTTTTTCCGTCACTAATTGTTCAATCTGACTATGCGCTTGTGCGTCTGCGTTTTCAATCCTAATTAATATATCTTTTGTTATACTTTGTAGTTGCTTTCTTTCAGCTACCCATTCTAATTCTTTCCGTTCAGAAATATCTCTCATTTTGACCAGCATGCCCACCAAATTTGCTAACCTCTGTTTCCTGCCTTTTTTTGATTTATTACTTATGAGACTGTTATGTGTATTACATTGCCTCAAAAGCTCACTAAATTGTTGTGTCAACCCACTTTCTTGTGTAGACTGAAATCTAATAGCCCCATGTTTAGCCATGAACAGTTTGATGGCTTCCATTGATATGCTAATTAGCAAGCCCTCTACACTGGAGCTGTGAAACTTGTTTTTGGTTACAATGCAACACAGATAAACAGATAAGGCTATTCAAAGGTTTAGCTTGCAAGCTAGCTTGTAGTCCCACAAAAGCCTACAAAAAAAATGTATAAAAATCAGTTTAACTCCGAATTTCTTCCAGAGAGCACACTTTTAATGTTATCCTCTCTCAAATTGCAGGCCACATTGAACTCCTATTGGAACAGAGAGCTATGTCACTCTCACGTGGGGAAAAAAAAAAAAAAAATATATAAAAAACTTAAAATAAAAAAAAATATTCCCACTTTTTCCTCAGTGCTGTGTGGTTTGTCCTGTCAATTTACCGATTATATAATATAACCCAAGGGTGATCAATCCCTAACTCGCCAGTCGCAGTGACTAGTGGTGTGGGTGACCTTCGCGCTGTTGATGAACTAGATCTTATGCACCACAAAATAAAATCGATCTATGAATACTATATAAAAGTGTATATAAAATATATAAAGGTGCCAGCTCAAATGCTGTGTGTAGAAGAAATTCCTAAAAAAGCAGCAAAATCCAATGGTGAACACAATCCCACAAGTAACATAAAATGAGTGTTGATTTTGCGCTAATATGCACCAAATAAATATAATACAATAATAAAGTCAATCAATGTGTATATAGTGCACCAAGTGCTGAAAACAATAGTGATATTCAATAAATATCAAAAATGGTGTAAATACCTCATACTTATACAATAAATAATGAATAGTGCTCAATGTGCTGGTTATCATAAGTGACTAAAATAAACCACACTATGGTCTAAAATTGGAAACACAGTGGTCCTGGTAAATATCAAAAAGGTGGGTGAGAGATAAAAGTGCAAGCAATAAAAATGTAGTCCATATAATGTTAAAAAAGAGAAAAATATGAATATTAAAAAATGTAAAATTAAAAATAGAGTCCATGTAGTGAAGGATAATTAATTAAATAGTACAGTTCAAATGGTAATAAACAAGGGAACCGTCTCTAAATATGGAGGAGATATCAGAGATGACCGTGATCTTCTATCTCAAAAGTGAGGGATGGTGGGTTCGTGAGGACCTAATCCTGAATTGTGCTCTCTAGCCTCTCACCTGTAAATAGAATTAAACGGGCATCCAAAAGGCACAGGGGTCTATTTCACTTCCACTCGCTCCTTCCACTGACTCCAAGGTTCCTGCTTCCAAAGGATGGGTACACTTAGCCTCCACTTTATTCTCGTGATGTCTCCACTCACTGGTGACCTCTAATGGGGATGTTACAGCTAATCCCTACACAGATGGCGCAGCAATCCCACAGAGAAAACTTGCCCAAAGGTGGAAATGAAGCAGAACAAAAAGAGGGGTCCAATAGTGAAGTATGTCTTAATGGAGCAATTTAATAAAGAAAATAAAAACTCTTACAAAAAACGGTGTAACAGCATAAAAATGGCGATCAGACGCCAGTATCACAGCACTTCCGGTATTGTTCGTCCGGCCAATCCCTACACGTTGCGTCACATGCTCGTGACTTCATCAGGGGAACCTGATTGGCTGGAATGGACTGTCATTTATTTGGTGAAACCGGAAGTGAATTAGCGGCCATTTTGCTGCGGTCCGGTTTTTGTAAACAAACCGCGGCCATTTTCTAATGGTCTTATAGCGGTTTATGCAGGAGACATAACCTGGCAGCTCATATAAACAAAAGATGAATGTTGGCAAAATTGAAATTAGTTAGAACAATAGCGGTAATGTTCACTATATAGAGCCACCCTCTCCAATACAGGTGTGGCATAATGCAGTGAATAACCTAAAAAAACCTTGCTATTTCTTTATCATTTAAATCAAGGAGATGGTAATTACTCTAGAGGCAAAGAAGAAAGTGATAACAATACCCCTGCAGCCATTATCAAGTGGCCCGTTGTCTAAGTTATTGGCAGCCATTTTTCTTTAGGTCTAGATCCCTTTATCCTATATTTAAAAGACCAGTAGGACATTCCCTGCTGACAGTTTGCTGGCTGCCATCTTGGGATTATCATCCAACTGATATGTGGGTGCAATCTTGCTGTGATTACACCTTATGTGTTGTACGTTTTGTGGACACATTATCAATATGTCCCCAACATTAAATATGGGGGACACATACTGTATATTTAATATCGCCCCAAAAAATATATCTTAGCCTTACTTATAGACATAGATATAAAATCAATAATTAAAATAAAAATAAAAGTATAAAATAGTTCATAACAATAATACCCGAAAAGGCAATTTTGGGATAAATGTATTAGACTTGAATGTTTTGTAACATCAATCCATATTGACCAGCAACTATAATGTGATACTGTACTTTTCAAATATTAAAAAAAATTATAAAATTAATTAATTTTGCAAAATTTCTTATATATATATATATATATATATATATAAAAAAACTTAAAATTAACTTTTATTTAAAAAATGTAAAAGTCCTAGCTAATGTGGGGGAGTAAGAAATTGTGAGGTGTCTTCTTAGCCCATCCCTCTTCCCACAACTGGGACATGGTACCGGAAATGTTGTGTCTGACTTAATATTCATAAATACAGTATAGGAATACGTTTAGTGGCTCTATATACAGTGAACATTACCGCTATTGTTCTAACTAATTTCAATTTCGCCAACATTCATCTTTTGTTTATATGAGCTGCCAGGTTATGTCTGCTGCATAAACCGCTATAAGACCATTAGAAAATGGCCGCGGTTTGTTTACAAAAACCGGACCGCGGCAAAAAGTCTGCTAATTCACTTCCGGTTTCACCAAATAAATGACAGTCCATTCCAGCCAATCAGGTTCCCCTGATGAAGTCACGAGCAGGTGACGCAACGCGTAGGGATTGGCCGGATGAACGATACCGGAAGTGCTGTGATACTGGCGTCTGATCGCCATTTTTATGCTGTTACACCGTTTTTTGAATGTAAGAGTTTTTATTTTCTTTATTAAATTGCTCCATTAAGACATACTTCACTATTGGACCCCTCTTTTTGTTCTGCTTCATTTCCACCTTTGGGCGAGTTTTCTCTGTGGGATTGCTGCCGCCATCTGTGTAGGGAGTAGCTGTAACATCCCTATTAAAGGTCACCAGAGAGTGGAGACATCACGAGAATAAAGTGGAGGCTAAGTGTACCCATCCTTTGGAAGCAGGAACCTTGGAGTCAGTGGAAGGAGCGAGTGGAAGTGAAATAGACCCCTGTGCCTTTTGGATGCCCGTTTAATTCTATTTACAGGTGAGAGGCTAGAGAGCACAATTCAGGATTAGGTCCTCACAAACCCACCATCCCTCACTTTTGAGATAGAAGATCACGGTCATCTCTGATACGTCCTCCATATTTAGAGACGGTTCCCTTGTTTATTACCATTTGAACTGTACTATTTAATTAATTATCCTTCACTACATGGACTCTATTTTTAATTTTTAATTTTTTAATATTCATATTTTTCTCTTTTTTAACATTATATGGACTACATTTTTATTGCTTGCACTTTTATCTCTCACCCACCTTTTTGATATTTACCAGGACCACTGTGTTTCCAATTTTAGACCATAGTGTGGTTTATTTTAGTCACTTATGATAACCAGCACATTGAGCCCTTTATTCATTATTTATTGTATAAGGTAAGTATGAGGTATTTACACCATTTTTGATATTTATTGAATATCACTATTGTTTTTAGCACTTGGTGCACTATATATACATTGATTGACTTTATTATTGTATTATATTTATTTGGTGCATATTAGCGCGAAATCAACACTCATTTTAAGTCTCAGTCACTGGTTTCCTGGCCAAAAGCACAAACACTTAACGTACATACATATATCAGCCACAGCTCTCACCAGGTTCTACGCATCCGTTTCACCGATGAGATCTTTCACAGAATTTTCATGACCATCCAAGTGTGGTTTCAGAATTCGCGAGCCAGCGCCAATCTTGTCCACACTAGAGACGATTTTCCGTTCTGGATGTTTGAGGATTTGTGCTTAACGAGGCTCGAAACAAAGAAAAATGCCTTAGGTTTGTGAATCCTATGCAGAAAAAAAACGATATTCTGCTCGTCCCATCTGGGGTGCCAAATGTAGAATTCGATAATAATTGTAGAAAACGATATACCACTACAGCCTATATATTATCTCATCCATATATATCAATTCCTTTGTCTAGTCCCTTTGGCGTAGTTAATCTGTTAAAACTATGAGCGCATGCTACTGTTAGTATCACAATAATGCAAGTTAACTATGCAACCAAACACACAGTTTAAGATCAATCAAACCTCATTTATTTCCCAAGGAAATAAGAAAGCTTATATAAGCTCATTATTAGAAGTTACAAGATTACACAGCATATTACATAGCATACAATCACAATACAATACAATCGTATACTTAGCACATATAGTAGCTGAGATGGAATGGGGGAAATGTCCACGTGGCTAGGAATCAAAATCATCATCCAAAGTAGGCCTCAAAATGGCCGCTTAGCAGAGAGCAGCCTCATGTAGATGTTTTCCAGCAAACAGACAGAATGACACAGAGGGAGAGAGCTCTCTGCTACAATCCCTTTTACCACACTCACTCATTCAAATCTCCCCCCCTTGCCAATCCCATTTGCTTTGCATCCAATGAACACCAGAAGAGGTAATCCAGGAAGCATACTGTATTCTCCACTTAGGGGCAGTGTCTCTATTAGCCTGGAGCCGTCTTCACCGCAGGTGGACCTGAGCCAAGCCATTGCTCCTCTGAATACAAAGCTTGATATGCTTCATTCCAACTTTGGCAATCTGGCTTACAGCAAACAGGAAGGGAATCGCAGAAATATTACATGAGTTCATATTGAATCCAACAATTGTCTACTGGTCAGATCCATGCCTCATTCATTTTTATAAATGTGAGGTAGTCAACACTGTCGTGAGCTAGGCGAGTGCGCTTATCGGTCACGATCCCCCCTGCTGCGCTGAACGACCTTTCGGACAGGACACTGGACGAGGGGCAAGCCAACAGTTCCATTGCAAATTGTGCAAGCTCTGGCCAGAGGTCAAGCCTGCCCACCCAGTAGTCCAGGGGTTCATCACTTCTCAGAGCGTCCACATCGGCAGTTAACCCGATGTAGTCGGACACCTATCGGTCTAGGCGTTCCCTGATGCTGGATCCGGATGACACCTGTCGATGGGACGGCTGAAAGAATGATCTCATATCAGAAGTGACCAACACATCTTCAAACCGCCCTCTTCTTGCAGGCGCTGTTGGATTGGTACCCGCAACTCTTTCTCTGGGAGTGGAAATTCCTCTGCCAGCGCACGCAAAAGCAGAATGCAGCATTTCTCTAAGCAAGGCCTGGAAGTGCTCCATTCTGACAGCCCTCTGTGATGGTGGTGAAAAAAAACCAAGCTCCCCAGAACCTGTTCTGCCGCAGAGTTCGTACAGGTAGTCGTTAACTGCACGTTTCTGCTGGAGCAGCCTATCAAGCATATAGAAGGTTGAGTTCCATTGCGTCGGGCAATCACAAATAAGACGTCTGACCGGCAGATTGTGTCGCCGCTGAATGTCAGCAAGGCGAGCCATGGCCGTGTAAGATCTTCTGAAATGGGCTGAGATTTTCCTTTCCTGCCGCAAGATGTCCTGGACCCCAGGGTATTTGACAACGAATTGATGCACGACCAAGTTTAAGACGTGTGCCATGCATGGCACATGTGTAATTTTGCCCTGTTTCAACGCGCTAAGCAGATTGGCACCGTTGTCGCACACCACTTTACCAACTGTCAAATTGAGCGGTGTGAGCCACTGATCTGCCTGTGAACGCAAAGCTGAAAGGAGTGCAAGGCCAGTGTGGCTCTTGGCTTCCAGGCACAACAGACACAGCATGGCAACGTCTCACGTGGCATGTCGAATAGGTTCTGGGGATCTTGGGCGGCGCAGCAGAAGAGATGCTAGCAGCGTAAAAGGAGGAGTCAGCCGAGGAGGAGAGGGAGGGTGGAGTAGGAGGAGGAGAAGAAGAGGCAGGCCTGCATGCAATCCGTGGCGGTAAAACCAAATCTACACGGGTGCCACGGGTTACATGCTTGGCGGCCGTCGGAAGGTTCACCCAGTGGGCAGTAAAAGTTGTATACCTTCCCTGCCCGTGTTTGCTAGACCACGTGTCTGTGGTCAGATGTATCTTGGCACCGACACTGTGTGCCAGAGATACATTCACTTGCCACTGAAAATGGCCATATAGCTCTGGGATGCCCTTCTGTGAGAAATACTTCCTTTCTGGGACCTTTCATTGTGGTGTTCCAATGGCCACAAATTTTCGAAAGGCCTCCGAGTCCACCAGTTTATATGGCAGTAGTTGGCGTGCTATCAGTTCTGACAAGCCAGCGGTCAACCGTTGGTCAAGAGGGTTATCCGGCGTCATAATTTTTTTACGCTCAAACATTTGGCCCATGGAAGCCTGCTTTTTTCCAGAAAAACATGAGGACGGCATGGCCAGGCATGGCCATGATGGAAGGTGGAGAGGAGGACAATACTGAGGAGAGAGGAGAAGGAGAAGTAGAAGAGGCTGGACGGTGAGAGCATGGAGTGTGGCTTTCCCCACCACTATAATTAGAGATCTCGGAGTAGGCAGCAACAGCGGGGACCAACCTCCTTGGGCTGATCTGGGTACTGTCGTCAGACTGCTGAGTGGCGGTTGTTGCTACCTCCTCTTCCTGATCCAAACCAAAAAATGGCTGCGCATCGGAAATGTCTTGTGATGATGGATCGGAAAATAATTCCTGTGACTCAAGCAGAGGGTAAGTGCGGGTGGTGGTGTTGGTGGTAGTGTCTTTGGGGGTGCACACAGCAGAGAGTGAAGAGGGTGCAGATAGAGAGGATGAGAAGGGTGCAGAATAGTAAGGCTGAGTGAGCCACTCAACCAATTCTGGTGCGTCCTTTGACGTAATCGAACGCACCTTCTGCATCTTCCCACTTTGGCTCAAGCCTGGTGCTCCTGCCCTACCCCTACCACCCCCGCAGAAGGGCCTGCCTCTTTCTCTGCCTGTCATTTTTTAAATTACCCTGTGACAAAAGTCTCTAGAGAAGTGCAGTATATGTGGAAGATTGTATATAACACCCCACTTCAATTTGTCATTTTGGGGGGCCATTGGTCTATCACACCAGTTATAATACTTTTTTCTAATTGCGTTTGTCACTCTTTGTAGTATCGCTGCAGAACTGCTCAGCAGTCACAATGCTGCACAGTAGAAATGCACTATACTATGCTTTCTATATTTGAAAGTATTTTATACGTGTATTACACCCCTATATACTGCTTACCAAATAGTACACCTATACCAGTCCTTAAAAGGACTTTTGTGCACCTATATTCGTTAGCGATTTGTGTCGCTACAATCTGTTCTTTGTGACACACAGCAACCTCCACTGACAAAAGAGCTGCGGAACCGCTCAGCAGTCACACTGCTGCACAGTAGGAATGCACTCACTATACTATGCTTTCTATATTTGAAAGTATTTTATACGTGTATTACACTATATACTGCACACTTATACCAGTCCTTAAAAGGACTTTTGTGTACCTAATAGTAGCTAGCTAGTGAATTACAGACTGTCCCTGCTCCAAACAGCAAACTGTCCCTACACTGAGAAAAGACAGCTGCAGAATCGCTCAGCACTGCAGGGAACTATAATATGCTTTCTATATTTGAAAGTATATTATAAGTGTATTACACCCCTATATACTGTACACCTATACCAGTCCTTAAAAGGACTTTTGTGGACCTAATAGTAGCTAGAGAGTACAGACTGTCCCTGCTCCAAACAGCAAACTCTCTCCCTCTCCTATACACCTATACCAGTCCTTAAAAGGACTTTTGTGGACTTAATAGCTAGTGAGTATAGACTGTCCCTGCTCCACACAGCGTCCTATCCCTACACTGACAAAAGACAGAATGTAAAATGGCAGCCAGATCAGGTCTATTTATAAGGTAGGGGTATGTCCATGTGCTGAAATGTCTCAATTGGCTGTCCTGTACCCCATGATGGATGTGTCATGGGTCAAAGTTCTTCAATGTAAAAGAATATGGCCGCTGCGTACAGCGCCATAAGTCCACCGGTTTGGCGAATTCGCGAACGAGCAAAGTTCGCCGCAAACCGACCGCTGGGCAAACCGCAAGGCCATCTCTAAATATAAACATGTTCTCCATATAGTGTGCTGCAATCCCTGCAAATACACACAAAGATGTGGTAATACTATGAAGGAGCCATATATGTGGAGAGTAAATAAATTATGTATATATAGATGTTTAAGAAGAACCTATATATATGTATAAAAAATATATATAGATGGTGTATTATAATACATAAAAAATATATCAAATTCTAAAAAATATATCAAATTCTAAAAAAATACAAAATGTTATATATAAGATATGATAAAATAATCTATATATATATATATATATATATATATATATATAAAAGAGGAGACCAGCCCAATAGGAGGAGACATATTCAAATTCACTAAACATAAATATACAGTTAATGTGATGAATAGGGGGAATATATGATAGGGCAGTATATGGATATAGTAGTCAGACCGGAGGGTGTCAATAATCACTGATAAAGCAATTTATGTCTAAGTCAACATTTAACCCCTTAGGCACAAGTGTATCTACCAAATATATCCATTCTATCTCACGTTTAGAGAGCTCACGTACCAAATTTGAGCCTCTCCAAAAAGATTTCAAGTGGTCAATGCCCCAAAACTTAAGCCCAGACGGGTCCTGATTATGGTGGATTTTGAAATGTAGGGACACATTATGATCCTTAAAACCCAGTTTGATGTTGGCTATATGTTCTGCGATTCGGATCCTCAGTAATCCTTTTGTGCGGCTTATATAAATTAGCCCGCATGGGCACTGTAAAGCATACACCACGTATGCAGTATTACATGTAATGAATTATTTGATTCTGAATTCTTTATTGTTAGATGTGGACATAAATCTATTCAGGGCTCTCAGGGGTCGATTGACTTCCCTGCAGGCTCGTCATTTCCTACAAGCGTATAAAACATCCTTATCCCAGAAGGATGGGGGTTTGGATGGGGGATCTAACACTTTTTTAACAATTTTATCTGCATAGTTTGGTGCTCTTCTATAGATAAATCCAGGCTTAGATAGAAGTGATGGTTTAGGAACCCTGTCCATCAGTAGAACATGCCAATGAGATTAAAAGATGGCTTCAACCTCCTTATATTGTGCATGGAAGCCTGAGACAAAGATCCACTCATGACTATTGGTGTTCTGGATAGGGATTACATCCCTCAAATATTCTTCTCTTGGTACTGAAGCTACCCCTTCAATAATCTTGTCCAGATGTTTTTCAGAATAACCCTTTTCTTTGAATTTCTTCTTTACGATCACTGCTTGAGAGTCAAAATCCTCATCCTTAGAGCAATTTCTTCTCACCCGGGTTAGTTGTCCTTTGGGGATATTTTTAAGCCACATAGGGTGGTGTCCACTTTGTGTGGGTAAGCAGCTGTTTGAATCCGTAGGTTTAAAATAGACCTTAGTGCCTATTTTGTTCCCATGTCTGTAAATGTTGACATCAAACTAATTTATATTATTTGTGCTTATTTCACTTGTCAATCTGATGTTGCTCGAGTTACAATTTAATTCTTCCAAGAATTCCTGTAGAGATAGTAATGCTCCCGACCAGGTAAAAAACAGGTCATCGATATACCTTCTATATAGTAGCAGCTGGTCCCTCTTTACCGAAAAAAAAATGTTGTCCTCCCATTCACCCATGAATAGGTTCGCTATACTTGGAGCGAATTTCACACCCATAGCTACGTGGATATAGTGGAAATTTCTATTCCCAGAGATGTGGTATCTCTGGGAATAGAAATTTCCACTATACCAAAAATAATTATGGCCTAGACAAAAATCGAAGGCATTCTGTATAAAAACCTTCTGGTTGTGCGTTTAATCGTCCCTCTGACACAGTGCCCAATTAAGGGCTAGTAGAGCATCATCATGTTGTATGATAGTGTAGAGAGATGCTACGTCTGCCGTTACTAGATAGATTTCTTCTTTTACGGTTAGATCGGTTTCTTGTAGAAGTTGTAGTAGATTCTTCCTGTGACGCTTTTGTTTGCACTACACTTTTCTGTAAAAAAAAGGTCCAGGAATTGTCCCATTCGCGATGCGATGGATCCAATTCCATTAACAATAGGTCTCCCTGGAGGGCATTGTATATCCTTATGGATTTTTGGCAAAGTGTATATAGTGGGGATTCTGCTACTGCTTGGTGTTAAATATTTCATTTCTTTATTGGACAGGACTCCTGTTGAGCTCCCCAGTTCTACCAACACTTTTAATTCATATTGTGTGGTTGGGTCTCTTTATAATTTTTTGTAGGTGTCTTCATCCATTAACATTTCTGTGAGCTGGTTGTGATAAAATTATTTTGTGAGTATCACCACACCTCCACCCTTATCGGCTGGTCTTAAAATTAATTCTTTCCAACATCTTAATCCCTTCTTGTATGTGGCGTGGATTCACATCTTTTTTAGGAATTATGTCTTCCAGATCTCGTAGGACAAGTCCTTTAAAAACTTCCACCTGTTGGTTAGCACCATTCAGGGGGTTAAAGAGTGATTTATTGTGTAGCCCGCTATCAGTTTGTACTGATGAGATGCTGGTGACTGGTTGAGAATTCTTATTTAAAAAATATTTCTTCATGTTAATTTTTCTCATATATTTATGTACATCTATAAAAACATCAGGGCTCAAAATTTCAAGTCCTGAGCTACTAGCCAGGCCTTAAGAGTTACTCGCCACCAGTTGTCCCACCTAACCCCTACCCTGCCCCGCCCCTAAATACACCCTCATAAATTATCTCATGAAATTACACTGTTAAATTATTTATGCAGAATTAAGTTACAAAAATAAATATTAACAACAACTTGATCAGCCTCATCAGTACCCATTATTGCAGCCTATCGGTGCAGCTTATCAGTGCCCATAGTGTCGGCTCATCAGTGCCCATCAATGCGGCCTCGCCAATGCCCACCAATGTGGCCTCACCAAAGCCCACCAATGCAGCCTCACCAGTGCCCATCAATGCATCCTGATTAGTGGCCATCAATGTAGCCTCACCAGTGGCCATCAATGCAGCCCGATCAGTGCAGCTCGATCAGTGCCCATCAGTGCAGCTCGATCAGTGCCCATCAGTGCAGCCCGATCAGTGCCCATCAATGCAGCCTTTTCAGTGCCTATCAGTGCAGCCCGGTAAGTGCCCATCAGTGCAGCCCAATCCATGCCCATCAGTGCAGCCCAATCCGTGCCCATCAATGCAGCCCGGTCAGTGCCCATCAATGCAATGCAGTGGAATTGGAGGCATAGGTATTGGGGGGGGGGTGGGGTTGGTGTGGAATTGGAGGCATAATATGATTCAGACCTATGCCTCCAATTAACCCCCCCTTTTCTCCCAGCACACATCTCGTTAAATTCCCAATTCAATGCCTACAACCTCCTCAAGCACATGTGCTGCTTTCAATCACAGCACAATTACATTTACCTTTATCCTGCAGCCGAGGGGTCAGGCATTGTGCAAACACTGAGGACGGTGGAGAGGGGCGGTCTCAGGCGGCGCACTGATCCTATGAAAATGCCCCTCACTGCAAGCCTGTGTGAGGGGGCGGGGATGAGTGTCATGAGGGAGGTGGAGAGGGGCAGTCCCAGGCAGCTGACTGCTCCTATGGAAATGCCCTTCGCTGCGAGCCCGTGCGAGAGCGCGGGGACGAGCAGCATGAGGGCGGTGCAGAGGTGCGGTCCCAGGCGCCGGACTGCTCCAATGGAAATGGGCATCTATTGCGAGCCTGTGTGAGAGGGCGGGGACAAGCAGCATGAGGGAAGTGGAGAGGGGCGGTCCCAGGCAGCGGACTACTCCTATTGAAATGACCATCGCTGCAAGCCTGTGTGAGAGGGCGGGGACGAGCAGCATGAGGGAGGTGCAGAGGGTCTGTCCCAGATGGTGGACTGCTCCAATGGAAATGACCCTTGCTGCAAGCCTGTGTGAGAGGGCGGGGACGAGCAGCATGAGGGAAGTGGCGATGGGCGGTCCCATGCGGCGGACTGTTCCTATTGAAATGACCCGCGCTGCAAGCCTTTGCATTTCCCCAGCCCTGTCTATATACTCGCACCCCTCATAATTTAACTCGCCAAATGCGAGCAGGCGAGTTGAAATTTTGAGGGCTGAAAACATCAAATTTATTAATCGGTCTTTCAAACCACACTTTAGTCCAAGATTCAAAATGTTTGTTTCTTTATGCGTCAATGCAATATCTGTCACATTAAAAATTCCTCCTAGTCCTTCTCTCTCCTTCTTTTTCTTGAGCCTTCGTCCGGCTCTACATCCCCTTGTTCTTCTCTCCTCTGGCCCGGATATTGGGTATAATTTCTCTCCCAATAGGGTTGTTCTCTCCACTGTGGTTCCTGCATTGGTTGGGAGTGCATTGGTGGTCTTCCTCTCCGAGGGGGGAACCCCGACCTCGTTTCTGACAGCCTCTCCCCCTCCCTAAAAAAGGACGTGGGGATTGATATCTCTCTCTATTATCGTAATGTCCTAGGGGATCATATTTATTGTGTACTGGAACATGATAATAATTATTTTGTGCAGAGTGTCATTGGGGATTAATTGGTCTCCCTCTTGTTGTTTGTCCCCTCCCATAATTGGTTTCATTCCTGATAGGGGTGGATTGATCAACTGGGGGATAGATGGATCCATCTACCCCTTAAAAATTCCTTGTGGGAGGGTCATTAGTGGCCAAATGTTGTGGTCTCATTGTGGCACCTTCACTTTGCATGTTCTCCCCATTTCTATCATTCTGTTGATGCCCTTTTGTTTGTTGCCATAGGTACACAGAATTAGATTGTAAATACCCCAGATCTCTGTGAAACTTCTTGGTTTTCTTTTTCTGTGTATCTTTGTCTACTTTCTCCAATTTCTTTTTAATGCGTATATTAAAATCTGTCACCTGTTGAGAATCTTTTATGGGATCAAGTTGCAGTTTTAATTCATTAATCCTTACCCCTAATTTTGCCATTTTCTTGCGTTTTCTTTTTAGGATTAATTCCTGCAGCTTAAATCACATTTTATTAAAAAAATCCAACCATTCATTCATTGATTCAGGATCATCTAAACCATCCTGTGGGATAACTTCCCATCTTAAACTTCTAATGATGATTTTTTCTTTTATATATTGCTCCAGGGTACAAATGTCCCACCATGTTTTTACTTGTTTTTCTTTGACATTGCCTAAAGCAGTCATTGCTCCATTATAGTTAGCTTGTGCGGAAGTCTGTTCATTAATTGCGAATATACTGTTAATATCAATATTTATGCTACTTAAAAACTGTAGTGCATCCATGGCTGCTGAGAAAAATATAAATCAAAGAAATTAGGAAAAGGGTGTATATTGAAGGCCTACAATACACCACTCAGCGCCAAATGTGCCCAACAGTTTAGGAGCAGTAAAATAAAGTATTCTAAATTTACTGTGACGTAAAAATGGAATAAAAGTAATCTAAGCAGCTGTTTAAAAAAATTAAAAATATCACAGCGATAGTATAAAAATATATCAGTCCAATTCCTGTACACTTAAATACTAAAACAGCGCTAAAAGTTTAAAATTAGCAATAAATATGATGATTTTGTGACCAAAACCATAACACATAAAACTCCTTTGTGCAGTGATAAGTTCAAACAACGTTATAGGTGATTATTGAAGATTATTCAGAGTGTCATCATAGCACCATCAACCAGAAGTGCTCAGGTTTCGCCACGTGAAGCACACTCCCCCAAGGGGTTAAACTAGCCAGAAAACTCTAGTATATCAGCCTTTAAAGGTAAATTTTCATCAATAAAAAAGGTATGTTTCATCAATAGGTCAAATCTGCATCCTCATCATCCTCAGAGATCCAAGTGGCATAAGTACACCAAAAAAACGTCATAGAATAAAAAAAGAATTGCACATAGCGTAATCCTATTTTATTAAACGTTTTTCACATAAGCCAATAAGGACCCCCCTGACACTTCCATAGAGCCTGAGGCGCTCGGCTGCCATGGTGACAAGCACCATCACATATGTGGCTGCAAGCGCCGGATTGGCGGATGCGCTAGAGGACGGGGTTATTTAAGCTTGCCAGGATGTTTTACGGTCAGGATGTTGAAGTCGAAAATGAAGAAACGCGTAAGGGCGTGACCCGTACGGCATCCCCGGAAGTGACGTTTGCTCTCCACCGACGACCAGGTCCACACCAGGAAGTGTCTCTGAGTGTCTGCAGGGAGACACATGCTGACGCGCTGGACGGGAAACGGTAACAGAGACATTTTATTACTTCATTATTGCTGGATTAAATGTATCTTTGTGTACGTAGATTACTTTAGGGGGGGTCCTTTTTGGCTTATGTGAAAAACGTTTAATAAAATAGGATTAAGCTATGTGCAATTCTTTTTTTGTTCTATGAAGTTTTTTGGAGTACTTATGCCACTTGGATCTTTGAGGATGATGAGGATGCAGATTTGACCTATTGATGAAACATTTACCTTTAAAGGCTTATATACTAGAGTTTTCTGGTGAGTTTAACCCCTTGGGGGGAGTGTGCTTCACGTGGTTAAACCTGAGGACTTCTGGTTGATGGTGCTATGATAACACTCTGAATAATCTTCAATAATCACCTATAACATTGTTTGAACTGCTACCTTTATTATCACTGCACAAAGGACTTTTATGTGTTATGGTTTTGGTCACAAAATCAATGTATTTATTGCTAATTTTAAACTTTTAGCCCTGTTTTAGTATTTCAGTGTACTGGAATTGGACTAATATATTTTAATACTATCGCTGTGATATCTCCTGTAGTATGTCTGCAGTCTCTGACCATCTCTTGTATCATGTATGCAGTCTCTGACCATCTCCTGTAGTATAGCTGCAGTCTCTGACCATCTCCTGTATCATGTCTGGAGTTTCTGACCATCTCCTGTATCATGTCTGCAGTTTCTGACCATCTCCTGTATCATGTCCGCACACTCTCTGACCATCGCTTGTATCATGTATGCAGTCTCTGACCATCTCCTTTAGTATGACTACAGTCTCTGACCATCTCTTGTATCATGTATGCAGTCTCTGACCATCTTCTGTAGTATGTCTGCAGTCTCTGCCCATCTCCTGTATCATGTCTGCAGTCTCTGACCATCTCCTGTATCATGTCTGCAGTCTCTGACCATCTCTTGTATCATATCTGCAGTCTCTGACAATCTCTTGTATCATGACTGCAGTCCCTGACCATCTCTTGTATCATGTATGTAGTCTCTGACCATCTTCTGTAGTATGTCTGCAGTCTCTGACCATCTCCTGTATTATTTCTGCAGTCTCTGACCATCTTCTGTAGCATGTCCGCACACTCTCTGACCATCTCTTGTATCATGTATGTAGTCTCTGACCATCTCCTGCACTATGTCTGCAGTCTCTAATCATCTCCTGTGCTATGTCTGCAGTCTCTGACCATCTCCTGTACTATGTCTGCAGTCTCTGACCATCTCCTGAAGTATGTCTGCAGTCTCTGACCATCTCCTGTATCATGTCTGCAGTTTCTGACCATCTCCTGTATCATGTCTGCAGTTTCTGATCATCTCCTGTGCTATGTCTGCAGTCTCTGACCATCTCCTGTGCTATGTCTGCAGTCTCTGACCATCTTCTGTACTATGTCTGCAGTCTCTGATCATCTCCTGTGCTATGCCTGCAGTCTTTGACCATCCTTTGTGCTATGTCTGCAGTCTCTGACCATCTCCTGTAGTATGTCTGCAGTCTCTGACCATCTCCTGTATCATGTCTTCAGTTTCTGACCATCTCCTGTATCATGTCTGCAGTTTCTGACCATCTCCTGTATCATGTCTGCAGTCTCTGACCATCTCCTGTATCATGTCCACAAACTCTCTGACCATCTCTTGTATCATGTATGCAGTCTCTGACCATCTCCTTTAGTATGACTACAGTCTCTGACCATCTCTTGTATCATGTATGCAGTCTCTGACCATCTTCTGTAGTATGTCTGCAGTCTCTGACCATCTCCTGTATCATGTCTGCAGTCTCTGACCATCTCCTGTATCATGTCTGCAGTCTCTGACCATCTCTTGTATCATGTCTGCAGTCTCTGACCATCTCTTGTATCATGACTGCAGTCTCTGACCATCTCCTGTATCATGTCCGCACACTCTTTGACCATCTCTTGTATCATGTATGCAGTCTCTGACCATCTCCTTTAGTATGGCTACAGTCTCTGACCATCTCTTGTATCATGTATGCAGTCTCTGGCCATCTTATGTAGTATGTCTGCAGTCTCTGACCATCTCCTGTATTATTTCTGCAGTCTCTGACCATCTCCTGTATCATGTCCGCACACTCTCTGACCATCTCTTGTATCATGTATGTAGTCTCTGACCATCTCCTGTACTATGTCTGCAGTCTCTGATCATCTCCTGTGCTATGTCTGCAGTCTCTTACTATCTCCTGTGCTATGTCTGCAGTCTCTGACCCTCTCCTGTACTATGTCTGCAGTCTCTGATCATCTCCTGTGCTATGCCTGCAGTTTCTGACCATCTTTTGTGCTATGTCTGCAGTCTCTGACCATCTCCTGTAGTATGTCTGCAATCTCTGACCATCTTCGTTAGTATGTCTGTATCATGTCTGCAGTCTCTTACCATCTCCTGTATCATGTCTGCAGTCTCTGACCATCTCATGTAGTATGTCTGCAGTCGCTGACCATCTCTTGTATCATGTATGCAGTCTCTGACCATCTCCTGTAGTATATCTGCAGTCTCTGACCTTCTTCTGTATCATGTCTGCAGTCTCTGACCATCTTCTGTAGTATGTCTGCAGTCTCTTACCATCTTCTGTAGTATGTCTGCAGTCTCTGGCCATCTCCTGTATCATGTCTGCAGTCTCTGACCATCTTCTGTAGTATGTCTGCAGTCTCTGACCATCTCCTGTATCATGTCTGTAGTCTCTGACCATCTCCCGTATCATGTATGCACACTCTCTGACCATCTCTTGTATCATGTATGCAGTCTCTGACCATCTCCTTTAGTATGGCTACAGTCTCTGACTATTTCTTGTATCATGTATGCAGTCTCTGACCATCTTCTGTAGTATGTCTGCAGTCTCTGACCATCTCCTGTATTATTTCTGCAGTCTCTGACCATCTCCTGTATCATGTCCGCACACTCTCTGACCATCTCTTGTATCATGTATGTAGTCTCTGACCATCTCCTGTACTATGTCTGCAGTCTCTGATCATCTCCTGTGCTATGTCTGCAGTCTCTTACCATCTCCTGTGCTTTGCCTGCAGTCTCTGACCATCTTTTGTGCTATGTCTGCAGTCTCTGACCATCTCCTGTAGTATGTCTGCAATCTCTGACCATCTTCGTTAGTATGTCTGTATCATGTCTGCAGTCTCTGACCATCTCTTGTATCATGTATGCAGTCTCTGACCATCTCCTGTAGTATATCTGCAGTCTCTGACCATCTTCTGTAGTATGTCTGCAATCCCTGACCAAATCCTGTATCATGTCTGCAGTCTCTGACCATCGTCTGTAGTATGTCTGCAGTCTTTGACCATCTTCTGTAGTATGTCTGCAGTCTCTGACCATCTCCTGTATCATGTCTGCAGTCTCTGACCATCTTCTGTAGTATGCCTGCAGTCTCTGACCATCTTCTGTAGTATGTATGCAGTCTCTGACCATCTTCTGTAGTATGTATGCAGTCTCTGACCATCTCCTGTACTATGTCTGCAGTCTCTGACCATCTCCTGTACTATGTCTGCAGTCTCCGTCCAACTCCTGTAGTATATCTGCAGTCTCTGACCATCTCCTGTAGTATATCTGCATTCTCTGACCATCTTCTGTAGTGTGTATGCAGTCACTGACCATCTTCTGTAGTATGTATGCAGTCTCTGACCATCTCCTGTACTATGTCTGCAGTCTCTGACTGTCTCCTGTACTATGTCTGCAGTCTCTGTCCAACTCCTGTAGTATATCTGCAGTCTCTGACCATCTCCTGTAGTATATCTGCAGTCTCTGACCATCTCCTGTATCATTTCTGCAGTCTCTGACCATCTTCTGTAGTATGTATGCAGTCTCTGACCATCTCCTGTATCATGCCTGCAGTCTCTGACCATCTCCTGTATTATGTCTGCAGTCTATGACCATCTCCTTTATCATGTTTGCACACTCTCTGACCATCTCTTGTATCATGTATGCAGTCTCTGACCATTTCCTTTAGTATGACTACCGTCTCTGACCACCTCTTGTATCATGTATGCAGTCTCTGACCATCTCCTCAAGTATGTCTGCAGTCTCTGACCATCTCTTGTATCATTTCTGCAGTCTCTGACCATCGCTTGTATCATGTATGCAGTCTCTGACCATCTTCTGTAGTATGTCTGCAGTCTCTGACCATCTCCTGTATTATGTCTGCAGTCTCTGACCATCTCCTGTATTATGTCTGCAGTCTCTGACCATCTCCTGTATTATGTCTGCAGTCTATGACCATCTCCTGTATCATGTCTGCAGTCTCTGACTGTCTCTTGTATCATGTCTGCAGTCTCTGACTGTCTCCTATAGTATGCATGCATTTGACTGAGCCCTGCACGGTGCACCTGAGTGGTGGTCAGTAACAGCGTAGCAAGGCCAGTCTGAGGGGTAATTGCTGATGTAGGGGGCAGTGAATACAGTAAGGTAAGGGGGCACTGATATAAAGATTCCCCGTTATATCAGTAAGCCCCCACCCCCCCCCCCCCTTTACCTTAGTGCATTCACTCTCCAGATGGTGCTCTATGGTGACGAGAGTCCTCCCCACATTAGAGTTTCCATTCTAAATGCAAGTTGGAACTCTGTGGACAATGACATAAAGGGGAACTCTGATATAAGGTGATTTCGTCACCAGTGCCCCTCCTTACATCAGAGGTCCCCCATACACCAAAGTCTGCAACATTCCCCCTTACATCAAATTTCCCCTTGCACTGTAAGGGGGAAACTCTGATGTAAGGGGGAACGCTGTGTTGGGTTATATTAACCTGACCTTCATGTAAATGGAGAAATATGGTTTTGACTCTTGTTATACCTTAAACATATTGCTAGTAGCAGCTGCACAAATGTTATCTATATTTGTGTGCGTGTAATATATATATTTGTAATGCAATATATATGTAGTGTATATATATATATATTTGATTAAAGAAGAATTGGTTAGAGAAAGTTCTAGAAACTGTAAATTCATAGTTCATAGGATTTAAGGCTCTTTATATATGCAAATTTATACCGTTAATTTTTATCGCTTGAATTATTTTTCCTATTATGGGAGTTAGTGGGGCCTCATGTCTAAGGTTTGCCTAAGGCCTCACAAAGCCTAGAGCCGCCTCTGCCTGCCAATGTCATCCTTGGTGACCCAGAGGACTCAGAATCTCATGCCTCTTTAAACTTACGCTGCATGGGCTTCCTGATTCAGCAAAGCCTGTGAAAGGACCCTAGGATTCGTGGTATCAATAAGAGGGATCATTACTGGCTGGCAACCCTTTTAGATCCACATTACAAGGGTAAAGTTGCAGAACTCATCCTGCCTTCACAGCGGGAGCAGAGGATGAATCATCTTCAGGAGGCCTTGAAGAAAGGTTTGTAATGCATTTCCAGACCCTGGGAGGTTACCATTTCCTGGTGCTTGACAACGTGTTGCTGAGGCTTCGTTCAGTCAGAGGAAGAGTGATGGAGAAGGTGGCCGGCTGACCGATGCCTTTAAACAATTTTTCAGCCCTTAGCGCCAAGGTCTGATCGGTTCAAGCAACCAACGCCAGCATGTACATCGTATGGTGCAGGATTATTTAGGGGCAAAAGCAGACTTGGAAACTTTTCCACCTAAGCATCCACTGGGTTACTGGGTCTTGATGATGGACCACTGGCCAGAACTTGCTCAATATGCAATCGAACTACTGGCCTGTCCTGCATCCAGCGTACTTTTCGAATGGTGAGTTTTTGACGGATAAAAGTGTTTGCCTGTCCAGTGTCCACAGTAGGCATGAGGATTGGGTGTTCACCTGTTTGCCAAACAGCGAACATTTTGCAGTGTTCGTGGCAAATTCAAAAGCCGCGGAACACCATTAAAGTCTATGGGACACTAACATGAAAAATCAAAAGTGCTCATTGTAAAGGCTTATATGCAAGTTGTTGCCATAAAAAAATGTTTGGGGACCCGGGTCCTGCCCCAGGGGACATGTATCAATGCAAAAAATTGTTTTAAAAAAATGTCAGTTTTTTTTGGGAGCATTGATTTTAATAATGCTTAACCACTTTCAGACCGGACCAATTTGCAGCCAAAGGACCAGGCCCCTTTTTGCGATTCGGCACTGCGTCGCTTTAACTGACAATTGCGCAGTCGTGCGACGTGGCTCCCAAACAAAATTGACGTCCTTTTTTTCCCACAAATAGAGCTTTCTTTTGGTGGTATTTGATCACCCCTGCGGTTTTTATTTTTTGCGCTATAAACAAAAATAGAGCGACAATTTTGAAAAAAATGCATTATTTTTTACTTTTTGCTATAATAAATATCCCCAAAAAAATATATAAAAAACTATTTTTTTTCCTCAGTTTAGGCCGATACGTATTCTTCTACATATTATTGGTAAAAAAAATCGCAATAAGCGATTATTGATCAGTTTGCGCAGAAGTTATAGCGTTTTCAAGATAGGGGATAGTTTTATAGCATTTTTATTAATAATTTTTTTTTATTAGTAATGGCGGAGATCTGCGATTTTTTTTTTGTGACTGCGACATTATGGCGGACACATCAGACATTTTTGACACATTTTTGGGACCATTGTCATTTTTACAGCAATTAATGCTATTTAAATGCATTAATTCCTGTATAAATGACACTGGCAGTGAAGGGGTTAACCACAAGGGGGCAGTGTAAGGGTTAAGTATGCCTAGGGGTGTATTTCTTACTGTGGGGGGGCGTGGCTGTCAGCTAGTGAATGCTGATCTCTGCTCCAATCACAGGGAGCAGAGATCGGCGTCACTAGTTGCTAGGCAGAACGGGGAGATGCTGTTTATCTCGGCATCTCCCCGTTCAGCCTTCCCGTGAGACGATCGCGGGGGTCCCCGCGGTGATCGAGTCCGCGGGGACCGCGATCGGACTCACGGGGGTCCAGACCGGCGCGGGAGAGCGCCGCTCCTGGTGCGCTCCCGATGGCACGGACAGGCTAAAGGAGGGACTTATATATACGCCCTCCTGCCTGTACGTGCCATTCTGTCGACGTATATCGTCGTGCGCCGGTCGGCAAGTGGTTAAAGTGAAACAATAAAAATTTAATATTCCTTTAAATATCGTGTATGGGGGGTGTCTATAGTATGCCTGTAAGCTGGGGCATTTTTCCTGTGTTTAGAACAGGGATCCTCAAACTACGGCCCTCCAGCTGTTGCAGAACTACACATCCCATGAGGCATTGCAAAACTCTGACATTCACAGACATGACTAGGCATGATGGGAATTGTAGTTCCTGAACAACTGGAGGGCCGTAGTTTTAAGACCCCTGGTTTAGAACAATACCACAGCAAAATTACATTTCTAAAGGAACAAAAGTAATTTAAACTGATCTCGGCTGTAATGAATTGAGGGTCTTGGCAATATAGATAAAACTCATTAAAAAAAAAACGTCATGGGTTTCCCCACCGAACCAAAAAAAAATAAAAAATGCATGGGAGGTCCCCCCAAAATCCATACCAGGCCCTTCATGTCTGGTATGGATTTTAAGGGGAACCCTGCGCCAAAATCCATACCAGACCCTTATCCAAGCACGCAACCTGGTAGGCCACAGGAAAAGAGGGGGTGAGAGCCCCCCCTCCTGAACCATAGCAGGCCACATGCCCTCAACATGGGGTGGATGCTTTGGAGTAGCCCCCCAAAGCACCTTGTCCCCATGTTGATGGGGACAAGAGCCTCATCCCCCACAACCCTTGCCCAGTGGTTGTGGGGGTCTGCGGATGAGGGGCTTATCGGAAACTGGAAGCCCCTTTTAACAAGGGGACCCCCAGATCCCGCCCTCCCCCCCATGCGAATTGGAAACGGGGACAAAACTAGGAAAGCCACTAGCTTTCCATCAGTGGTTACTGGTGGAGAATATGACATTAGGCAGTTCATCACCTGTGACACTAGAAATGTTACTTGCTCACGTGTCCATGCAATTTCCAATATGTTGGCAGGACCACTAGAACCATGGCCAAAAGAGTGGGAGAACATATAGATAATATAAAAAAATGGGTTCAAACACCACAGTGTATCTAACCACTTCAGGTTGATGCACAATAAGGACCCCTCCTTACTCTGGTTCTGGGGCATTGATGGGGTTCGCCAGCATTGGAGAGGAACTGACATGACAAAAAAAGTGTCGCAGATGGAAACGCAGTGGATATATAGACTTCAATCTCTCCAGCCTTTGGGATTAGACATCAATATTTAATTAAAATGTTTTTTTAACTGATTATTGATTGCATTAACATTAACATATTTGTTTTTAGCAAGATTGTTTTTTTAGATTAGAGCCCTGGTTTCTCAGGGTTTCTATCTTAATACCTATTTTTTAGTTTAGTTTTTTATTGATATTATATAAACTGTTTCTGTGTATTATATATTTTCTTTTAACTTTTTTTGATCTGTTAGTATAGGCATGGTTGTATTGGCAATTTCGGCCATATGGATTTTCACCACTTGGATGGTGCTGTCCTAATTTTTTCCTTCAAGCCTCAATACACCCATTTGACCTTACTCAGCTCTAAATTGCATCCACGCACACAAATAGTTCATTTATCACTGTTTAGGAGATGGTTGACCACAAATACATTTTATGTATTAGTCTATTCATTGATCCCTTTTTAAGGTTGGCTATTTATGTGCAGTGTGGGCAGTGTGTGTGTATCGATGCTCCCTAGAGGCAGATTCTGTATTATGTTTTTGTCTTCTCCTCCATTTTGGAGGAGCCCCACCAATAGCAGCCTTTACATTCACATAAAAGCATGCAGGAGATTCACGGCGAAACATATTTTGGATTTCCGGGTCAATTTTTGATACACCACACCAGGCTGTGGGAGTGAGACGTGGAACGCATGCTACCCCCAAGGATTAGTTGATTCACACACGCTGTTTACACCTAGTGCCATGTGAGTGTAACTGCTATTATTGCTGCTGTTTTTCAAAATTACTACAATATGAGACTTTCATATGTGTCTCCTGTTGAGTCATTTTTTACATTCTAGCTCCTTCCTGAGTGGCCATTGGAGTGGATTCATGCCATTAGTCGAACCAATTTTGGGTTCCAAAGTTTCTTGACCATCCTGTAAAAAGGGGTCAAACAGCTCTGGTGAGTGGCCATCTTCATATTGAGCACTCGTGGTGGAAGATCTAGAAGTTTTTATCTCGGAGCATTCCATTTTGGTGTTGGGATTTATTCACTTATGGACTTTATTCTTGCTTATTTTCTCATTAATGTGCACATTTGAGTCTGATGCAGTGTTTTTCTTTGTGACAGTTTTTTTATATGAACATGTATAGCACCTTATTCTTTATTTTATAATTTCGTACGATTTCGTTTTTTTTATACCCCTGACAATTCACAAAAAAAGTGTCAAAAATAGTAAAAAAAACAGGAGACACTTTGGGACAAAATAAAAATGACCCGCGATGTAGATCCATCTCACGCCGCTAGACAGACCGAAAAAAAAAGATGCAACAGCTCCGCCTCCATGGGAGGCTCCTAGCCTTGTGACGCCTCTTCTTGACCGTTTTTATATAGCTGAGGACGGAGC
This sequence comes from Lithobates sylvaticus, assembly GCA_028564925.1. Taxonomy (NCBI): domain Eukaryota; kingdom Metazoa; phylum Chordata; class Amphibia; order Anura; family Ranidae; genus Lithobates; species Lithobates sylvaticus. The sequence goes on along the minus strand of CM053032.1, from coordinate 100,418,502 downwards.
CACTCAGTGATATAAACGGGCGACCCCGCCTTCCTCTGACGTCACGTGGTATATGACAGCTGTCAATGAGAGGAAGCGTCACTTGGCGGGAGCCTCCCATGGAGGCAGAGCTGTTTCAGCTTTTTTCTTTACCAAAGAGCAAATCTCCATTAAATGGGGAGGGAACAGAGCTTGGCCTTTGACACTGTCTCATCCCCAGGACTTCAGCCAGATAGCCCTCCTGGCTTCATTAATTAATGCTGTAGACCTGGCCGAGAATATTAGAGATGTGGACGCATCTGCTATATAGGCTACTGCCTTATTTAGCGTTGGTAAAGCATCCAAAATCTCTTCCCTGGGAGTATCGGACTCCAGAAGAACACGGAGCTGTTTAAGCCATAAATCAAGCATTCGCGCCACGCATGTAGTGGCTAGTGCTGGCTTAAAGATATCGGAGCAGGCTTCCCACGCTTTCTTTAAATAGGGTTTCCAAAAAAAACAATTTCCCTTCCAGAGAGCTATGTCTTCCCTCCTACAGAGTATGCTGGAGGAGAAGGTGATAAGCTTCATCCCCCCAACCCTAAGAAAAGGGGGGTGTTATTCTCATGGCAAGTGAACATGTACGTAAGGTACAAACGATTCAAAATGGAGTCTATTTAGACCACCAGAGATTTGTTAACCCCTGGGGTTTTCATGGTCTCATTGGACCTAAAATACGCCTATCCTCATGTCCCCATTTGACAGGAGTCCAGGCAGTTTCTCAGGTTTGCAGTGAAGAAAGGGTTCAAGACCCTCTTATTTTCAGTTCAATGCTCTGCCCTTCAGATTGGCGTCAGCACCACCCATTTTCACGAAGATTTTGGCAGAAGCTCTGTGGATTCTGAGATCGGAGGGAATTCATATAATTCCCTATCTGAACGACCTGCTGATCTTTGCAGACTCAGCAGATGAGGTGAAACAAAACCTGAGCATAACTATCAGACACCTTCAGCAGCTGGGGTGGCTGGTAAATTAGGAGAAGTCGCAGTTGGTACCTACTCAAAGTATAGTATTCCTAGGATACCTAATAGACTCAACTACATCCAAAAATTTTCTGATGAAAGAAAAAGTGGCAAAGATTGCAGAGGTGAGCAGCCTCTGCGTATGTACAGAGACCTCAATTCAGGGTATAATGAGGTTTCTTGGTTTGTTGACAGCAGCCATCCCAGGAGTCCAGTGGGCACAATTCCATACTCGAGCACTTCAGGCATTCGTGCTTTCTGTCTGGGATGGAAGGAAGGAATCTCTTCAGAGGCAGAGATCCCGCAGGAAGTAAAACTCTCAATAGAGTGGTGGTTGATCCCTGCAAATCTTTCTGCAGGTCGACTTTGGTCCCAACACAACCCTCTGGCGGTCACCAAGGAAGCCAGCGGTCAAGGGTGGGGAGCCCATTCAGGCACACAGATGGCCCTAGGGTTCTTGAACTGGCAGGAAGCCAGCCTCTCCTCCTATGCAAGGGAGCTGAGTGCAGTTCTAAAGGATCTAGTAGTCTTTGGTCCGACTCTGAGGGGAAGACACGTGCAGGTCCTTTCGGACAATATTACCACAGTAAGTTACATCAACAAGCAGGGAGGTACAAGAGTCCCAGGTCTTATTAGGATAGCAGAAAAGATCCTTCAGTGGGTAGAGGCAAATCTTTTATCCCTGTTTTCAATTCACATAAAAGGGGAATTAAATTCTCTGGCAGATGTCCTAAGTCTCTCAGACAGAATGGTGCTTGAATCGAACAGTGTTCGAACAGATAGTGTATAAGTGGGGAATCCCACAAATAGACCTTTTTGCTACAAGGCAGAACAGGCAGGTGGAACAATTTGTCTCCCTACAGAGAGAATATAAAGATAAGCTATGGGTGGTACCTCGTCCTAGGGAATATACAAAGAAAAAGAGGAACAAGAGGGGGTTTAGCCAACCTGACGGACTATCTCGGCACCTGAACAAACACGGATATTCCGTAATCAATATTTCATTGGTTTATTTAGAAAACATACAAAACAATATACAAATATACATCACAAAAAGTGAAGAACAAAAAAAAGAAATTATTTACAACAGTTTGGCCATCGAATATCGGATATACATTAGGACCTGAAAGATTCCATAATTATGTTTTACTTGCTGGTCAGTTGACGGTTGACGCGTTTCGCTTTTAGCTTCATCAGAACCGTAGTACAGCAATTTTTATATCTAAATATAGTTGTAAAACAAGAAAAATTGAGAATTATTCATCAATGGGCAGATAGTTGCTCCAAAATGTCCCATCAGTAACATGATCATCACCAGTCACCATCACCATAAACATAATTATGGAATCTTTCAGGTCCTAATGTATATCTGATATTCGATGGCCAAACTGTTGTAAATAATTTCTTTTTTTTGTTCTTCACTTTTTGTGATGTATATTTGTATATTGTTTTGTATGTTTTCTAAATAAACCAATGAAATATTGATTACGGAATATCCGTGTTTGTTCAGGTGCCGAGATAGTCCGTCAGGTTGGCTAAACCCCCTCTTGTTCCTCTTTTTCTTTGTATACTCCCTACAGAGAGATCATCTCAGTCTGGGCCTAGATGCCCTATCCCAATCATGGGAGGCAAATCTGATGTATGCATTTCCACCTTTTGCCCTCATTCCAAAGATTATCCGGAAGATAAGAGCGTTGAGCACGAAGCTTATCCTGATCGCACCATTCTGGGCAAGGAGGTCTTGGTTCTCAGGACTATTAAGTCTCAGCATCTCGGAGCCTTGGAGACTGCCTTACAGGGCAGACCTCATATATCAGGGAGAGGTGAATCATCCAGAAGTGAGCTCTCTTTCTCTGACGGCCTGGCTTCTGAGAGGGAGCTGTTAGAGCAGAGAGCTTTTTAAATCAAAGTCAAATATCAGAAGAGCCACTGGTCAAGAGATTTCTTGCATCCATCAGCCATAAGCGGATCCCCAAGTCAAGGAGGTTCCCTCTCTGGGACTTATCCACTGTGTTGCAAAGTCTTTGTAAAACACTGTTTGAGCCAATAGACGAACTGCCCATAAAGCTTTTAACTAGGGATGAGCTTCGAGTTCGAGTCGAACAATTTGTGGTGTTTGCGGCAAATTCGAAAAGCCGCAAACTCCCTGTAAAAGTCTATGGGAGAAATCTAAAGTGCTAATTTTAAAAGCCTATATGCAAGTTATTGTCATAAAAAGTTTTTGGGGACCTTAGTCCTGCCCCAGGGGACATGTATCAATGCAAAAAAAAGTTAAAAATGGCTGTTTTTTCAGGAGCAGTGATTTTAATAATGCTTAAAGTGAAATAATAAAAGTGTAATATTCCTTTAAATTTCGTACCTTGGGTGTGTGTATTGTATGCATGTAAAGGGGCACATGTTTCCCGTGCTTAGAACTGTCCCTGCACAAAGTGTAATTTTTGCAGGAAAAAAAGCTATTTAAAATCACTTGCAGCTATAATGAATTGTCGGCTCCCGTAATACAGAGAACAGTCATTGAAAATCATTGATAAAAAAAAAGCGTGGGGTTCCCCCCAAATTCAATTACCAGGCCCTTCAGGTCTGGTATGGATATTAAGGGGAACCCCGGGTCAAATTTAAAAAAAAAACGATGTGGGGTTCCCCCTAAATATCTATACCAGACCCTTCAGGTCTGGCATGGATTTTAAGGGGAACTCCATGCCAAATTAAAAAAAAAATGGCGTGGGGGTCCCCCTCAAAATCCATACCAGACCCTTATCCGAGCACACAACCTGGCAGGCCCCAGGAAAAGAGGGGGGATGAGAGAGCGCCCCCCTCTCCTGAACTGTACCAGGCCACATGCCCTCAACATTGGAAGGATGCTTTGGGGGTCTGTGACCCCTCAAAGCACCATGTCCCCATGTTGATGAGGAGAAGGGTCTCTTCCCCACAACCCTGGCCGGTGGTTGGGGGGTCTGCGGGCGGGGGGCTTATCAGAATCTGGAAGCCCCCTTTAACAAGGGGACCCCCAGATCCCGCCCCCCCCTGTTTGAAATGGTAAGGGGTACAAAAGTACCCCTAACATTTCACAAAGAAAGTGTAAAAAATTGTTAAAAAACACACTGACAACGTAAAAAAAAAAAAAAAAAAAGATTCCAGCGGTGGCAATCCACTCTTGCTATCCAGCAATGGGTTGTCTCTTCTCCGGGGTCCAGAGGTGGCTGATCTCTTCTAACGTCCAGCGCAGCACATCCTGTCTCCATGGAGACACTGAGGGAATACGTTTTAGCAGAGGAGGACCAAGCCACTCCATCACCTGACCCCGCCCCCTCTGACGCAACACAAGGGGGAAGCTGGGATTCCCCAGTGACGTACGGGTGACCCCGCCCCCTCTGATGTAACGGAAACCCGTATGTCACAGGGGAAACCCAGGCCTCCCCAGTGATGTAAGGGTGACCCCGCCTCCTCTATTTTTAATAAAGGACTTTTCCCAACGGTGTTAGTGTGTTTTTAAAAATGTTTTACACTTTCTTTGTAAAATGGTAGGGGTACTTTTGTACCCCCTTGCCATTTCAAACAGGGGGGGCCGGGATCTGGGGGTCCCCTTGTTAAAGGGGGCTTCCAGATTCTGATAAGCCCCCCGCCCGCAGACCCCCACAACCACCGGCCAGGGTTGTGGGGAAGAGACCCTTTTCCTCAATAACATGGGGACATGGTGCTTTGAGGGGTCACAGACCCCCAAAGCATCCTCCCAATGTTGAGGGCATGTGGGCTGGTATGGTTCAGGAGGGGGAGTGCTCTCTTGTCCCCCCTCTTTTCCTGCGGCCTGCCAGGTTGCATGCTCGGATAAGGGTCTGGTATGGATTTTGAGGGGGACCCCCACGCCATTTTTTTTTTTTAATTTGGCGTGGAGTTCCCCTTAAAATTCATGCCGGACCTGAAGGGTCTGGTATGGATATTTAGGGGGAACCCCACGTCATTTTTGTTTTATTTGACCCGGGGTTCCCCTTAATATCCATACCAGACCTGAAGGGCCTGGTAATTGAATTTTTTTTTTTCAATGATTTTCAATGACTGTTCTCTATTACGGGAGTCAGCAATTCATTATAGCCGTGAGTGATTTTAACCACTTTCAGACCGGACCAATTTGCAGCCAAAGGACCAGGCCCCTTTTTGCGATTCGGCACTGCGTCGCTTTAACTGACAATTGCGCGGTCGTGCAACATGGCTCCCAAACAAAATTGACGTCCTTTTTTTCCCACAAATAGAGCTTTCTTTTGGTGGTATTTGATCGCCCCTGCGGTTTTTATTTTTTGCGCTATAAACAAAAATAGAGCGACAATTTTGAAAAAAATGCATTATTTTTTATTTTTTGCTATAATAAATATCCCCAAAAAATATATAAAAAAACATTTTTTTTCCTCAGTTTAGGCCGATACGTATTCTTCTACATATTTTTGGTAAAAAAAATCGCAATAAGCGATTATTGATCGGTTTGCGCAGAAGTTATAGCTTTTACAAGATAGGGGATAGTTTTATAGCATTTTTATTAATAATTTTTTTTTTATTAGTAATGGCGGAGATCTGCGATTTTTTTTGTGACTGCGACATTATGGTGGACACATCGGACATTTTTGACACATTTTTGGGACCATTGTCATTTTTACAGCAATTAATGCATTTAAATGCATTGATTTCTGTATAAATGACACTGGCAGTGAAGGGGTTAACCACAAGGGGGCAGTGTAAGAGTTAAGTATGCCTAGGGGTGTGTTTTTTACTGTGGGGGGGCGTGGCTGTCAGCTAGTGAATGCTGATCTCTGCTCCAATCACAGGGAGCAGAGATCGGCGTCACTAGTTGCTAGGCAGAACGGGGAGATGCTGTTTATCTCGGCATCTCCCCGTTCAGCCGCCCCGTGATACGATCGCGGGGGTCCCCACGGCGATCGAGTCCGCGGGGACCGCGATCGGACTCACGGGGGTCCCGACCGGCGCGAGAGCGCGCCGCTCCCGGCGCGCTCCCGATGGCACGGACAGGCTAAAGGAGGGACTTATATATACGCCCTCCTGCCTGTACGTGCCATTCTGTCGACGTATATCGTCGTGCGCCGGTCGGCAAGTGGTTAAATAGCTTTTTTTCCTGCAAAAATAACACTTTGTGCAGGGACAGTTCTAAGCACGGGAAACATGCGCCCCTTTACATGCATACTATACACACACCCCAGGTATGAAATTTAAAGAAATATTACACTTTTATTGTTTCACTTTAAGCATTATTAAAATCACTGCTCCTGAAAAAAACTGCAGTTTTTAAAACTTTATTTTGCATAGATACATGTTCCCAGTTCCCAAACACCTTTTATGACAAAAACTTGCATATTAGCCTATAAAATTAGCACTTTTGATTTTGAATGTTTGAGTCCCATAGACTTTAATAGGGTTCTATAGTTCACACAAACTTTAGGTCTGTTCACAGGTTCTGGTGCGAACCGAACAGGGGGGTGTTTGGTTCATCCCTACTCTTAACCTTGAGCAGTGATTTTGGTGGCCCTAGTCTCCGCTAGGAGGGTTGGTGAGATACAGGCGCTTTCAGTGATTGAGCCCTTCTGCATCATCTTGCAAGACAAGATTATCCTCTGGCTGGATCTGGCATTTCTCCCCAAAGTACCGTCTAACTTCCATAGGTCGGAAGAGATCGTGATACCATCATTTTGCAGAAATCCTGAAAACCACAAGTAGGCAGGATTTAATATGATAGATGTCAGGAGATGCTTGATCGCTTACATAGAGCACACCAAAGCATGGCGACCTTCCACCAGCCTGTTTGTGTTGTTTGCAGGTTCAAACAGGGGTAAAAGGGTATTTAAAAATACCATTGCAAGGTGGATGAAGTAGGCCATTGCGGAGGCATACAAAGCAGCATCGCGGACACCTCCGTTAGGGATAAATGCTCATTCCACAAGAGCGGTTTCTACTTCTTGGGCTGAAAGGGCAGGAGCGTCTCCCCTCCAGATTTGCAAGGCTGCAACCTAGTCTAGGTTTCAGACATTCGTAAAGCATTAAAGACTGGATCTGCTTGCCAGCCAAGACCAGTCTTTCGGCAGGAAAGTTATGCAGGCTGTGGTCCCACCCTGATCAGGTAGTCCTATTTTGTCCTCTCTGTAAGCCGTCCTGGAAGATGACTTGGAAAAACAGTGTTATTACCTGTTAACTACTTTTTCCAGGAATCTTCCAGGACGGCGTCAGTTCCCTCCCTTCTTTGTTGGTGATTAGCAATGTAAAACATAGAGTAAAGTTAAAGCTACGCTAATGAAGGTTAATGATTGCTTATTCCGAAGCCTTCAGTTAATTGTTAATACTGAGGGGCTAATGCATGTGTGCTGCTTTTATGATGTGGATCATGTGTTTCCTGTGCTAGGTGGGAGGAGCCTATCTCTCTGTAAGCCGTCCTGGAAGATTCCTGGAAAAAGTAGTTAACAGGTAATAACACTGTTTTTGCATTGATACATGTCCTCTGGGGCAGGACCCGGGTCCTCAAATACTTTTCATGGCAATAACATTGTTCGTGTCCCATAGACTTTAACGGTGTTTGGGTATTTGTACAATTTTTCTGCCTGTTCGCATGTTCTGGCGCGAACTGAACCGGGGGTGTTCGGCTCATCTACAGACTCCATTGACAGGCTGACATTTATCAAAATGAATCTGTCCTGGATCAACAGCAGCTATCAAGCCCCTGATGCTGAAGTAACTGATTGTATTTGCTAGAGATCTGGGATCCCTTGAAAACTGCCTATGCTGCCTATCCTGTTGCTGAATCTTGATTATGCTAGCTTTCAACAATATATTTGATTTAGGACACCACCAACACCCAATGCCCAATTTTTCTGACCTGTTTGACAGGTGCATGTAATTTCAATTTGCTTTCTAATTTTTAACAGCAGGGCCCATTCCTGCACCCAACAAGAGTAACTGTGAGGGCTCACAGTGTTCATGCACCACTAGGGATAGGCAAATGATTTGGGCTGAGCATAAGTTTGGCCTGAACATTGCCTATTCAGGTACTCGCCTAAAACCCAAATTTTCTGGGCACTTAGTGGGATGTTCCCCCGCCAAACGCACAGTCAATAGGTTGTTAAGGCTTTTCTGCTGAGAGCTAAATTAAAACAAAAGAATTGTAAAAAAAAAGAATGTAAATGAAAAGAAATTGGGGGAAAAAAATTTAGTTTTTCCCTACTGGCGCATTGATAAATGACACCAGCAGGAACACTCCCTCCCTCCTGCAGCCCATCAGAGTACCCGAGTACCTATTTTCAGCCTATTAGGCTACCTGTCTGCAGCCCATACTTGGGGTGTTTTCTTTCCAAAATGTGGTCATTTTGTAGGCATTTCCACTGTCCTGGTGCTCCGGGACCTTCAAAAGTGTGATAGGTAGGAATAAAATTAGATGTGTAATTTATTCTCCTAGAAAGTCTGATGGTGCTCCCTTCATGTTGGGCCTCTCTATGTGGCCAGGCTGTGAAAAAAGTCTCACATGTGGTATCGCTATACTTAGGAGGAGTAACAGAATGTATTTTGGGGTGTAATTGGAAGTATGCATATGCTGTATGTGAGAAATAATTTTTTATGACAATTTTGTGTAAAAAAAAAAATTCCAAATTCTCCCAAGAATTGTGGGAAAAAATTACAACTTAAAAAAAACATACCAAAAAAAACACACCATGCCTCTTACTAAATAATTTAAACTGTCTACTTTGGAAGAAAAAAAAGTGGCGTGGTATCCCCCCCAAAATCCATACCAGGCCCTTTGGGTTTGGTATAGATTTGAAGGGGAACTCCATGGAAAAATGAAAAAAAAAATGGTGTGCCCCCCCCCCCAAAAAAAATCCATACCAGGCCCTTATCTGAGCATGTAGCCTGGCAGGCCAGGAAAGGGGGGGACGAGCGAGCGCCCCCTCCCTCCTGAATCATACCGGGCCGCTTTCCCTCAACATAGGGAGGGTGCTTTGGGTGCCCCCCAAAGCACCTTGTCCCCATGTTGATGGGGACAAGGGTCTCTTCCAGACAACCCTGGGCTGTGGTTGTCGGGGTCTGTGGGCGGGGGGCTTATCGGAATCTGAAAGGGAGCCCCCAGATCCCATCCCCTCTATGTGAATGGTTATCTGGTGCATTGTACCCCTATTCATTCACCAAAAAAAGTGTCAAAATAACAAACACAGTAAACTGTTTTTGACAAATCCTTTATTTAAAAAAAAAATAAAAATAAAATAGTGTCCCTCGATGTATCCACCACCAATCACATTGCAGTGGGACTGAAAAAACCCCCCCAAAAAACCCTGCTGTCTTTTGGGAAGCATCCCCGCCATCTGCCTCCTCTCTGCTTTTGACAGCTCTTATATAGGCAAGGGGCAGGGCCACCCGGCTAAGTCACCCAGCAGCACTGCCCCTTCTCACATCACGTGTAACATGTGTCCAGATGGTCCCACTCCTTGCCTATATAAGAACTGTCAATAGCAGAGTGGTGGCAGATGGCCGGGAGGCAGACGATGTACCTGATACCCATTCACATCAGATGGGGGTTGGGATCTGGGGGCCCCTGGTTAAAAGGGGCTTCCAGATTCTGATAAGCCCCCACCAGCAGACCCTTATCCCCGTGGATAACATGGAGGCAAGGTGCTTCGGGGGCCAAAGCGCCCACCCCCCTATGTTGAGGGCATGTAACCTTCTCCCCCCTTTTCCTGACCTGCCAGGCTGCATGCTCGGATAAGGGTCTGGTGTGGATTTTGGGGGGACCCCACGTTTGTTTTTTTTCATATTTTTTTTTATCTGTGTTGCCGGGAGCCTGAAATATAATTGAAACTTGCTTGAGGCTGTAATTTAAGTGTATAGTGCAGCAAAATAAAGTTCCGGTGCTAGCTGCCCTCTTTGGACTATGGATCCCAGTCAGACCTTTACAGACCCTGACAGCCCTCCTGACTGCGGCGGCCTGACTTCAATGCCAGTAACATCACAGCCTCTCCCGCTGGCTCTACATTCATCTCAGACTGCACACTCCCAGTCCGCTCCAGCATGCCTCGCCCAGCTCTCCTGACTGTGCCTGTCACTCACCGACACCTGATGGATCCCTCCTGGAGACTTGCCCAGCAGTATTCCTCACTGTCCTCTCCTGCTCCTGTCCAGGACACTCCTTGGGTTGTGTGGGGTTCCTGTTCAGCTCTGAGCCCCCTGGTCCAAGGTCACCCCCCCCCCAGACTAGGTTGGGGATTGGTCAGGGCTCCTTAGAACACCCCAGGCAGCTTCATCCTTGATCCCCCACCTTCCTTCTAGAAGCTTCTAGAAGGAAGAAGGGAGGTAACCGAAAGATTAAGCTAGCTGTGAGTCACCAGCCTACTCTAGGCCACTCCCAGCCCCACAGATCAAAAACAACAGGCCTAGCATCCAGCTAGGCTTGTTTAAATTTACCTGCTCTACAAAAAAACTATATCTAGCACCTACCTAAGGTAGAGGGTGCTACATACAGTTTAAAGCATGCCCTCAATATGAAAAGGTCCATCTCTTCACTGTATTGTATATAAAAAAAATATTTAGAATTGGTATTGGACACTGCCTAGTAGGGATGGGCCCGGTGCTCGATGCGAACCCATGTTCGCATCGAGCACCGGGTGTTCGCTCGCTCGGCGAGCCCAGAACTATTTTGGCCGCTCGCATCACGTTCGTGTGATGCGAGCGGCCCCGCAATGCATTGCGGCCGGCGCGGCCGGCGCAGTGCATTGCTGGCTGATGATTGGCCAAGCATGCACTGTGACCCCGCATGCTTGGCCAATCACAGCGCCGGAAACTCGAAGAGCCATAATTGGCTACAGGCAGGACGCCTGTAGCCAATTACAGCTCAGGGGCTTTAGTACACGCCCCCTCTTATAAAAGGCCGCCACGCTGTCGGCGCCGGTCACATGCTGTTCCGGCGTAGATAGAGCAGGATCGTTCTGTGTCACTCTGCTAGATTTAGTTAGAGAGATTCATTTAGAAAGATTGATTTACAAAGAGGGGCTTGTAGTGTGTTCGTGGCAGGCAGGCACTGGCAGGCAGTGGCAGCAAACAGAGCTCCTATATTTTGTTCCCAGAAGCACCTATAGGACTTGTAGTGTGTTCGTGGCAGGCAGGCACTGGCAGCAAACAGAGCTCCTATATTTTGTTCCCAGAAGCACCTATAGGACTTGAAGTGTGTTAGTCCCATCACACAGAGCTATATTTTCTTCCCAGAAACACCTATAGGACTTGTAGTGTGTTAGTCCCATCACACAGAGATCATATATTTTGTTCCCAGAAGCACCTATAGGACTTGAAGTGTGTTAGTCCCATCACACAGAGATCATATATTTTGTTCCCAGAAGCACCTATAGGACTTGAAGTGTGTTAGTCCCATCACACAGACCTACATTTTCTTCCCAGACGCACCTATAGGACTTGAAGTGTGTTAGTCCCATCACACAGAGATCATATATTTTGTTCCCAGAGGCACCTATAGGACTTGAAGTGTGTTAGTCCCATCACACAGACCTACATTTTCTTCCCAGAAGCACCTATAGGACTTGAAGTGTGTTAGTCCCATCACACAGAGATCATATATTTTGTTCCCAGAGGCACCTATAGGACTTGAAGTGTGTTAGTCCCATCACACAGACCTACATTTTCTTCCCAGAAGCACCTATAGGACTTGAAGTGTGTTAGTCCCATCACACAGAGATCATATATTTTGTTCCCAGAGGCACCTATAGGACTTGAAGTGTGTTAGTCCCATCACACAGACCTATATTTTCTTCCCAGAAGCACCTATAGGACTTGAAGTGTGTTAGTCCCATCACACAGAGATCATATATTTTGTTCCCAGAGGCACCTATAGGACTTGAAGTGTGTTAGTCCCATCACACCGACCTACATTTTCTTCCCAGAAGCACCTATAGGACTTGAAGTGTGTTAGTCCCATCACACAGAGATCATATATTTTGTTCCTAGAGGCACCCTTTAGGACTTGAAGTGTGTTAGTCCCATCACACAGACCTATATTTTCTTCCCAGAAGCACCTATAGGACTTGAAGTGTGTTAGTCCCATCACACAGAGATCATATATTTTGTTCCCAGAAGCACCTATAGGACTCGAAGTGTGTTAGTCCCATCACACAGACCTATATTTTCTTCCCAGAAGCACCTATAGGACTTGAAGTGTGTTAGTCCCATCACACAGAGATCATATATTTTGTTCCCAGAAGCACCTATAGGACTTGAAGTGTGTTAGTCCCATCACACAGACCTATATTTTCTTCCCAGAAGCACCTATAGGACTTGAAGTGTGTTAGTCCCATCACACAGAGATCATATATTTTGTTCCCAGAGGCACCTATAGGACTTGAAGTGTGTTAGTCCCATCACACAGACCTATATTTTCTTCCCAGAAGCACCTATAGGACTTGAATTGTGTTAGTCCCATCACACAGAGATCATATATTTTGTTCCCAGAGGCACCTATAGGACTTGAAGTGTGTTAGTCCCATCACACAGAGATCATATATTTTGTTCCCAGAAGCACCTATAGGACTTGAAGTGTGTTAGTCCCATCACACAGACCTACATTTTCTTCCCAGACGCACCTATAGGACTTGAAGTGTGTTAGTCCCATCACACAGAGATCATATATTTTGTTCCCAGAGGCACCTATAGGACTTGAAGTGTGTTAGTCCCATCACACAGACCTACATTTTCTTCCCAGAAGCACCTATAGGACTTGAAGTGTGTTAGTCCCATCACACAGAGATCATATATTTTGTTCCCAGAGGCACCTATAGGACTTGAAGTGTGTTAGTCCCATCACACAGACCTACATTTTCTTCCCAGAAGCACCTATAGGACTTGAAGTGTGTTAGTCCCATCACACAGAGATCATATATTTTGTTCCCAGAGGCACCTATAGGACTTGAAGTGTGTTAGTCCCATCACACAGACCTATATTTTCTTCCCAGAAGCACCTATAGGACTTGAAGTGTGTTAGTCCCATCACACAGAGATCATATATTTTGTTCCCAGAGGCACCTATAGGACTTGAAGTGTGTTAGTCCCATCACACAGACCTACATTTTCTTCCCAGAAGCACCTATAGGACTTGAAGTGTGTTAGTCCCATCACACAGAGATCATATATTTTGTTCCTAGAGGTACCTATAGGATTTGAAGTGTGTTAGTCCCATCACACAGACCTATATTTTCTTCCCAGAAGCACCTATAGGACTTGAAGTGTGTTAGTCCCATCACACAGAGATCATATATTGTGTTCCCAGAAGCACCTATAGGACTTGAAGTGTGTTAGTCCCATCACACAGACCTATATTTTCTTCCCAGAAGCACCTATAGGACTTGAAGTGTGTTAGTCCCATCACACAGAGATCATATATTTTGTTCCCAGAGGCACCTATAGGACTTGAAGTGTGTTAGTCCCATCACACAGACCTACATTTTCTTCCCAGAAGCACCTATAGGACTTGAAGTGTGTTAGTCCCATCACACAGAGATCATATATTTTGTTCCCAGAGGCACCTATAGGACTTGAAGTGTGTTAGTCCCATCACACAGACCTATATTTTCTTCCCAGAAGCACCTATAGGACTTGAAGTGTGTTAGTCCCATCACACAGAGATCATATATTTTGTTCCCAGAGGCACCTATAGGACTTGAAGTGTGTTAGTCCCATCACACAGACCTATATTTTCTTCCCAGAAGCACCTATAGGACTTGAAGTGTGTTAGTCCCATCACACAGAGATCATATATTTTGTTCCCAGAGGCACCTATAGGACTTGAAGTGTGTTAGTCCCATCACACAGACCTACATTTTCTTCCCAGAAGCACCTATAGGACTTGAAGTGTGTTAGTCCCATCACACAGAGATCATATATTTTGTTCCCAGAGGCACCTATAGGACTTGAAGTGTGTTAGTCCCATCACACAGACCTATATTTTCTTCCCAGAAGCACCTATAGGACTTGAAGTGTGTTAGTCCCATCACACAGAGATCATATATTTTGTTCCCAGAAGCACCTATAGGACTCGAAGTGTGTTAGTCCCATCACACAGACCTATATTTTCTTCCCAGAAGCACCTATAGGACTTGAAGTGTGTTAGTCCCATCACACAGAGATCATATATTTTGTTCCCAGAAGCACCTATAGGACTTGAAGTGTGTTAGTCCCATCACACAGACCTATATTTTCTTCCCAGAAGCACCTATAGGACTTGAAGTGTGTTAGTCCCATCACACAGAGATCATATATTTTGTTCCCAGAGGCACCTATAGGACTTGAAGTGTGTTAGTCCCATCACACAGACCTATATTTTCTTCCCAGAAGCACCTATAGGACTTGAATTGTGTTAGTCCCATCACACAGAGATCATATATTTTGTTCCCAGAGGCACCTATAGGACTTGAAGTGTGTTAGTCCCATCACACAGAGATCATATATTTTGTTCCCAGAAGCACCTATAGGACTTGAAGTGTGTTAGTCCCATCACACAGACCTACATTTTCTTCCCAGACGCACCTATAGGACTTGACGTGTGTTAGTCCCATCACACAGAGATCATATATTTTGTTCCCAGAGGCACCTATAGGACTTGAAGTGTGTTAGTCCCATCACACAGACCTACATTTTCTTCCCAGAAGCACCTATAGGACTTGAAGTGTGTTAGTCCCATCACACAGAGATCATATATTTTGTTCCCAGAGGCACCTATAGGACTTGAAGTGTGTTAGTCCCATCACACAGACCTACATTTTCTTCCCAGAAGCACCTATAGGACTTGAAGTGTGTTAGTCCCATCACACAGAGATCATATATTTTGTTCCCAGAGGCACCTATAGGACTTGAAGTGTGTTAGTCCCATCACACAGACCTATATTTTCTTCCCAGAAGCACCTATAGGACTTGAAGTGTGTTAGTCCCATCACACAGAGATCATATATTTTGTTCCCAGAGGCACCTATAGGACTTGAAGTGTGTTAGTCCCATCACACAGACCTACATTTTCTTCCCAGAAGCACCTATAGGACTTGAAGTGTGTTAGTCCCATCACACAGAGATCATATATTTTGTTCCCAGAGGCACCTATAGGACTTGAAGTGTGTTAGTCCCATCACACAGACCTATATTTTCTTCCCAGAAGCACCTATAGGACTTGAAGTGTGTTAGTCCCATCACACAGAGATCATATATTGTGTTCCCAGAAGCACCTATAGGACTTGAAGTGTGTTAGTCCCATCACACAGACCTATATTTTCTTCCCAGAAGCACCTATAGGACTTGAAGTGTGTTAGTCCCATCACACAGAGATCATATATTTTGTTCCCAGAGGCACCTATAGGACTTGAAGTGTGTTAGTCCCATCACACAGACCTACATTTTCTCCCCAGAAGCACCTATAGGACTTGAAGTGTGTTAGTCCCATCACACAGAGATCATATATTTTGTTCCCAGAGGCACCTATAGGACTTGAAGTGTGTTAGTCCCATCACACAGACCTATATTTTCTTCCCAGAAGCACCTATAGGACTTGAAGTGTGTTAGTCCCATCACACAGAGATCATATATTTTGTTCCCAGAGGCACCTATAGGACTTGAAGTGTGTTAGTCCCATCACACAGACCTATATTTTCTTCCCAGAAGCACCTATAGGACTTGAAGTGTGTTAGTCCCATCACACAGAGATCATATATTTTGTTCCCAGAGGCACCTATAGGACTTGAAGTGTGTTAGTCCCATCACACAGACCTACATTTTCTTTCCAGAAGCACCTATAGGACTTGAAGTGTGTTAGTCCCATCACACAGAGATCATATATTTTGTTCCCAGAGGCACCTATAGGACTTGAAGTGTGTTAGTCCCATCACACAGACCTATATTTTCTTCCCAGAAGCACCTATAGGACTTGAAGTGTGTTAGTCCCATCACACAGAGATCATATATTTTGTTCCCAGAAGCACCTATAGGACTTGAAGTGTGTTAGTCCCATCACACAGACCTATATTTTCTTCCCAGAAGCACCCATAGGACTTGAAGTGTGTTAGTCCCATCACACAGAGATCATATATTTTCTTCCCAGAAGCACCTATAGGACTTGAAGTGTGTTAGTCCCATCACACAGACCTATATTTTCTTCCCAGAAGCACCTATAGGACTTGAAGTGTGTTAGTCCCATCACACAGAGATCATATTTTTTGTTCCCAGAAGCACCTATAGGACTTGAAGTGTGTTAGTCTTATCACACAGACCTATATTTTCTTCCCAGAAGCACCTATAGGACTTGAAGTGTGTTAGTCCCATCACACAGAGATCATATATTTTGTTCCCAGAAGCACCTATAGGACTTGAAGTGTGTTAGTCCCATCACACAGACCTATATTTTCTTCCCAGAAGCACCCATAGGACTTGAAGTGTGTTAGTCCCATCACACAGAGATCCTATATTTTGTTCCCAGAAGCACCTATAGGACTTGAAGTGTGTTAGTCCCATCACACAGACCTATATTTTCTTCCCAGAAGCACCTATAGGACTTGAAGTGTGTTAGTCCCATCACACAGAGATCCTATATTTTGTTCCCAGAAGCAACTATAGGACTTGAAGTGTGTTAGTCCCATCACACAGACCTATATTTTCTTCCCAGAAGCACCCATAGGACTTGAAGTGTGTTAGTCCCATCACACAGAGATCATATATTTTGTTCCCAGACGCACCTATAGGACTTGAAGTGTGTTAGTCCCATCACACAGAGATCCTATATTTTGTTCCCAGAAGCACCTATAGGACTTGAAGTGTGTTAGTCCCATCACACAGACCTATATTTTCTTCCCAGAAGCACCTATAGGACTTGAAGTGTGTTAGTCCCATCACACAGAGATCATATATTTTGTTCCCAGAAGCACCTATAGGACTTGAAGTGTGTTAGTCCCATCACACAGACCTATATTTTCTTCCCAGAAGCACCCATAGGACTTGTAGTGTGTTAGTCCCATCACACAGAGATCCTCTATTTTCTTTGCAGAAGCACCCATAGGACTTCTAGTGTGTTAGTGGCATCACACAGAGCTCCTATATTTTCTTCTCAGCAGCACCCACAGGACTTCTAGTGTGTTAGTGGCATCACACAGAGCTCCTATATTTTCTTTGCAGAAGCACCCATAGGACTTCTAGTGTGTTAGTGGCATCACACAGAGCTCCTATATTTTCTTCTCAGCAGCACCCACAGGACTTCTAGTGTGTTAGTGGCATCACACAGAGCTCCTATATTTTCTTTGCAGAAGCACCCATAGGACTTCTAGTGTGTTAGTGGCATCACACAGAGCTCCTATATATTCTTCTCAGCAGCACCCACAGGACTACCGACTACAATGGCTGGAAGACCGCCAAGGGGAGGCAGAGCGTGCAGAGCCAAGAACACAGGGCAGGCAGGCTCTGTTTCTAGTGGACGTGGCCGTGGCCGTGGACGTGGTCGTGCATCGTCATCAGCACGTGGCCATGGGACACGCGCGTCTTTGTTTTCGGCAGCTGGACATGTGGAGCCGCATCATGCTGAAGGCTTGGTAGAATGGATGACCAAGCCCTCCTCATCCTCCTCATCCTCTCTCACCCAGGCTCAGGGTACTGGCAGAGCAGCTGCCAACGCGTACTCAATGGCATCATCAGCCACCCCTTCCCTAGACCCACCATGTCCTCCTGAGGAGTCCCCCGAACTCTTTGAGCACAGTGTTGGGTACATGCTCCAGGAGGATGCCCAACGATTCGAAGGCTCGGATGATGATACCCAGCTTGAGGAATCTGGCAGTACTGTTCCACCAGCTGCAGCTTACTGCCAGGTTTGCTCTAGTGGTGAAGAGGGAGGGGATGATGAGGTCACTGACTCCACGTGGGTGCCTGAAGGGAGAGAGGATGAGGAGGAGGATGAGGAGGAGGAGGATGCGGCGTCACATGTCCAACGAGGCAGGATGCCCCCTGGAGGCCAGGTAGAGGCCAGCACAGCAACCGTACAACACCGCAGAGCTCCGCCTGTGCAGGGCGCTGCCTCTGCACGTTATCAGAAAAGTTCTTTGGTGTGGGCCTTTTTTGAGACGAGTGCATCAGATCGCACCACTGCTATTTGCAATATTTGTCTCAAGCGTATCTCGCGTGGCCAAAACATCAGCCGCTTGAGCACCACAAGCATGACCAGACATATGTCAACCTGCCATGCAGCTCGTTGGCAGGCACACATAAAAGACCCACACCAAAGAACTAAGCGGACCTCTCCTTGCTCCTCATCAGCTGGGATCTCCATCCCCACTACACCTTCAGTCCTCTCTGAAAGCTGCTCTGAGAGGACTGAAGGTGTAGAATTAGGTGTGTCACAACCAAGTACTTGCAGTACACCGACGTCCGATTGCAGCAGGCAAATTTCCCTGCCCCAGCTGCTGGACCGTAGAAAGAAGTACACTCCCAGCCATCCACATGCCCAGCGGTTGAATGCTAGCTTGGCTAAATTGCTAGCACTTCAACTGCTGCCTTTTCAGTTGGTAGACTCGGCCCCCTTCCGTGAGTTTGTTCAATGTGCGGTTCCTCAGTGGCAGGTTCCCAAACGCCACTTTTTCTCACGGAAGGCGATTCCGTCTCTCTACCGGCATGTGGAAGGCAATGTCCATGCCTCGCTGGACAGGGCGGTCAGCGGTAAGGTGCATATTACCGCTGACTCATGGTCCAGCAGGCATGGACAGGGACGGTACCTTTCTTTCACGGCCCATTGGGTCACTCTATTGGCAGCTGGGAGGGATGCAGGACAAGGTGCAGTAGTGTTGGAGGTTGTTCCGCCACCACGCCTCCAAAACGCTACTACTGCTACTGGTTGTGACACACCTCTCTCCTCCACCCCCCCTCCTCTTCTTCTTCCTCCAGTGCTCTGTCCTTGGAACCAGCGGTGCTCCGTAGGCGTACAAGGGGCTACGCAAGTACGCAGGCAAAAAGATGCCATGCCGTGCTTGCGCTGGTGTGTTTGGGGGACAGGAGCCACACTGGGCCAGAGGTTCTGGCAGCTCTGCAGGGGCAGGCCGAGAGGTGGTTGACGCCACGTCAGCTTAAGCCAGGAATGGTCGTTTCTGACAATGGCACCAACCTCCTCTCCGCCCTGCGACAGGGGCAGCTCACCCATGTGCCCTGCATGGCTCACGTCCTCAACCTGGTGGTGCAGCGGTTCTTGGGCAGGTTCCCAGGCTTACAGGATGTCCTGAGGCAGGCCAGGAAAGTCTGTGTGCATTTCCGCCGATCTTATAATGCCAGTGCTCGGCTGACTGAGCTGCAAAAGGAGTTGAACCTGCCCAAGAACCGCCTAATATGTGACATGCCCACCAGGTGGAACTCAATGTTGGCCATGCTGCAGCGACTGCACACGCAGCAGAGGGCCATCAATGAGTACCTTTGCGACTACGGCACCAGGACAGGGTCAGGGGAGCTTGGTTTTTTTCCCCACGTCAGTGGAGCATGATCAGGGATGCATGCACTGTCCTCTCACCATTTGAGGAGGCCACGAGGATGGTGAGCAGTGACAGTGCATGCATCAGTGACACTGTCCCTCTTGTCCACCTGTTGGAGCATACGCTGCGTGGGATAATGGACAGGGCACTTGAGGCAGAACAGAGGCAGGAAGAGGAGGACTTCCTTGCCTCTCAAGGCCCCCTTTATCCGATCAGTGTTCCTTCTGTCCCACCATCACACAGGAAGAGGATGAGGAGGAGGAGGAGGAGGAGGAGGAGGATTGTGTGAGCATGGAGGTGGAGCCTGGCACTCAGCATCAGCAGCAGCAGTCTTTTAGGGATGATGTACAGTCCCAACAAACCAGTGGACTTGTACGTGGCTGGGAGGAGGTGGCTGGCGATCATGTCATCCTCAGTGACCCAGAAGACTCCGGACCGAATGCCTCAGCTAACCTACGCTGCATGGCCTCCCTGATCCTGCAAAGCCTGCGGAAGGATCCTCGTGTTCTTCGGATCAAGGAGAGGGACCATTACTGGCTGGCCACTCTCCTTGATCCGCGGTACAAGGGTAAGGTTGCGGACCTTATCTTGCCGTCGCAGAGGGAGCAGAGGATGAGACATCTCAGGGAGGCCTTGCAGAAAGGTCTGTGCAACGCGTTCCCAGAAACTGGGAGGTTACAAACTCCTGGTCCTGGGCGACGAGTTGCTGAGGCTTCGGTCAGTAGCAGAAGGAGCGGTGGGGAAGGTGGACGTCTGACCGATGCGTTCAGACAATTTTTTAGTCCGCAGCCCCAAGGTATGATCAGTTCCAGCAACCATCGCCAGCGTCTGATATACATGGTGCAGGAATACCTTGGGGCAAGGTCAGACTTGGACACCTTTCCCACCGAAAATCCTCTGGCTTACTGGGTCCTGAGGATGGATCACTGGCCAGAGCTTGCACAGTATGCAATTGAGCTACTGGCCTGTCCTGCCTCCAGCGTTCTTTCCGAACGCACATTCAGTGCTGCTGGAGGATTTGTCACCGATCATAGGGTGCGCCTGTCCACCGCCTCAGTTGATCGACTGACCTTCATCAAAATGAATCAGTCTTGGATCACCACCAGCTACCAGGCACCTGAGGCGGATATAACCGAATAATTTATAATGTCACATCCCTTCAAGACTGCCTATGCTGATGCTGAGTGACTGTCCTCTTATGTTCACTGACTATCCTCTTCCTCCTCCTCAATGATCCATGCCACCACACCAGTGCCTAAGGCACAATTTTTCAGCCCCTGTTTAACAGGGGCGTGTACTTACAATTTTTTAAAAAAATGCTTCGCAACACGTGTGACTGCTGTGCTCCAAGTACAGTATCTGTGAGGGGTTGCAGTGTTGTGGCACCAGCACCAGTGCCTAAGGCACAATTTTTCAGCCCCTGTTTAACAGGGGCGTGTACTTACAATTTTTTTAAAAAATGCTTCGCAACACGTGTGACTGCTGTGCTCCAAGTACAGTATCTGTGAGGGGTTGCAGTGTTGTGGCACCAGCACCAGTGCCTAAGGCACAATTTTTCAGCCCCTGTTTAACAGGGGCGGGTAATTACAAATCTTGATCTAATAGTTCACAGCAGGGCCCATTCCTGCGCCCACCAAGAGTAACTATGAGGGCCTACAGTCTTGTGGCAACACCGTCCACCACCACCGCCAAAGGCCCAATTTTTCTGCCCTGTTCATCAGGTGCTTGCAATTACAAATCTTGATCTAATAGTTCACAGCAGGGCCCATTCCTGCGCCCACCAAGAGTAACTATGAGGGCCTACAGTCTTGTGGCAACACCGTCCACCACCACCGCCAAAGGCCCAATTTTTCTGCCCTGTTCATCAGGTGCTTGCAATTACAAATCTTGATCTAATAACTCACAGCAGGGCCCATTCCTGCGCCCACCAAGAGTAACTATGAGGGCCTACAGTCTTGTGGCAACACCGTCCACCACCACCGCCAAAGGCCCAATTTTTCTGCCCTGTTCATCAGGTGCTTGCAATTACAAATCTTGATCTAATAACTCACAGCAGGGCCCATTCCTGCGCCCACCAAGAGTAACTGTGAGAGCTTACAGTCTTGTGGCAACACCGTCCACCACCACCACCCCCAATTTTTCTGCCCTGTTCAACAGGTGCATGCAATTACAAATCTTGATCTATTAACTCACAGCAGGGCCCATTCCTGTGCCCACCAGTCTTGTGGCTACACCAACATCTAATAGGGCAAATTTCTGCAGAGTATATACGCCAGGCCCCTACTTTCAAACATCCAACTTACAAACAACTCCTACTTGCAAATGGAAAGAGAAAACAGGAAGTGAGAGGAAATCTACCCCTAGGAAGGGAAATTCTATCCTGTTAGATTTAATTTGGGAAAAAGGTATCTCCTCTCTACTGATACTTTATCACCAATCCTTGTTTCAATTAAAACCCCACTTTTTACAAAAACATTTGTCATTGGGACGGAAAGTGAGGTGACATGTTCTGAACAGATGTGCAAAGACAGCAAATGTTACAGGGGTGATAACCCCTCCCTATGTTCTCCAAAAAGCTTAAAAATAGATTTTTTTGGGATGGAGCTACACTTCATAATGTACCTGTTCAGATTCTACTTAAGAACAAACCTAAAGCCGCAAGTGGTTTTAAATGGCTTCTTTTTTTCCTTTACAAATGTCATTTTGTGCAAGGACAGTTCTAAACACGGGAAACACATGCCACTTCACAGGCATACTTTAGACACCCCCCAGGTACCATATTTAAAGGAAAATTTCACTTTTTTTTTTTCACTTTATGCATCATTAAAATGACTGCTCCCGAAAAAACGTTAGTTTTTAAAAGTTCTTTTTGCATTCATATATGTCCCCTGGGGCAGGACCCGGGTCCCCAAATCTGTTTTATGACATTAACATGCATATTGGCCGTTGTAATTAGCACTTTTGATTTCGAACGTTCGCGTCCATTATAACGTATAGGGTTCGAAAATTTGCACAAACTTTCGGTCCGTTCGAAGGTTCTGGTTCGAACCGAACCCGGGGGTGTTCGGCTCATCCCTACTGCCTAGCTTCCCATGCCTTTTTGTTTTGACAATAGATTGCTTATTGACCTTATAATGGTCAGACTTTACAAACAGGATTAGCTGCTAAATTCAGGTCCGAACGGTGCTATGCTTATTTCAGCAGTGCAGCACAGTGCAGTGACTTGGTGACTGTGGTGCTATCCAGTGTGCTTCAGAAAAAAATGCCACGCTGCACCGTCCTGTACAGTGTGAAAGGGGCACATAGAAATCCATTGTTTTGTATATGCTGCTGTGGAAATGGCAGTCACTGCACATAGTGTAAAAGAGCCCTAAAACAAGCCATGACTGTTCTCTAGTTACATGTACAGTGAAATAAGTAAAGTGATAGTAAAGGCTTAAATAAAAAAATAAAAAAATAAAAACATGTTATACTTACCTGCTCTGTGCAATCACTTTCCACACAGCAGCCCCGATCCTCCTTTTATCGAGTACCCCGCCGGCACTCCTGGCTCCTCTCCCCTGCTGCTTGCTATGGGGGCACTCAAAAGGGGGCTCAGCCCAGTCCCCACTTCCTCCTCACTGACTCTGATTGACAATGGCTGAGTGTGTCTGAGCCAATGGGAAGACAGAGAGCCAGGACAGCAGCTGCTCTCATACACATCGCTGAATCGGCATAGGGCTCAGATAAGAATTGGGGGAGGGGGGGCTATCGGGGAAGCTGCATACTTAAGACTCTGCTGAACAAACAGATGGCTCTGATTAGCAGCTAATAAACCAATGATCAGAGCTAATTACCTAAAATTTTACCCCCCCCCCCCCCCGCCAATGCTGATACCACTGTTTCTTTAGCCTGTACACTTTTTGCTGCTGCTTTTTCTATGACACCCCTTTCCCTGCATTCACCCCCCCCCCTGCCCGCAGCACCAATTCCCCTCCCCTGAGGCTACCAAGTAGCCACTGGCTTCCCTCCACTCCCACTCTTCAGGTGCAGCAAGACAGCCACAATGACTTTGAAAATGCTCACTCTGACCTCTGCAATGGCCCCCCCTCAGTCCCTCACTGTGCTGATGGCTGACATTTCCCTCCACCCATCCCACATGGGGAAGCTATCTGATGGAAAGTGGGGTGGGGGTGTTAAACATATGTTTACTAGCCCTCTTCCTTTCCTTGAATAGACACAGTCATCGATAAGTGCTGATCGCTCCTGTGTTCATTCATCACTGTTTAGTATGCTTTAGTTTGTGAATGAATGGGAGTCTCTATAAAGACTCCTATTCAGCCATGTACAATGCAGCTGAGGCTGCTGAGGAAGAGACTGTCTTCAGTACTTTTTTCTGTCTCAAAAAGGAGACATCAGGGGTCTGTTTAGAGCCCTAACATCTCACCAAATCAACCCCCCCCCCCCACAAAAAATGTACAAAATATAAAAAAATACAATTGTATAAATAAATAAGTTTAAAAAAACATAGTAAGGCCTGTTCACATGGGGCATACTACAGCGTATGCCCCTGCAAGGCTGAACACCTGTGCACCCCAATGCGGATAAACAGTCCTCCATGGGCATACTCTTTAGTACTCCCTATGTAAATGTGGCTTTTGTAACAATTTATCTGGAATATTGCAAGTTCTGTTGTGTTTGTGTGCACTAATAATGATTTTAGTGTATTTTTTGTGAAAATAGCGATTTGTTGAACATTTGCACAACTATTGCAGGGCCTAAAAAATAAGTAGCACTTTTTTACAATCTGCAGGTCATGTGCTTTCAGAAAATGCATGGTTTGGGGGGTCTTTTACAAATTCTGAAGACTGTAAGTGAAAAATGGTAACCTCCAGATTTAAATTGTTTTTATTTACAGTTTTGCACACCTTCAGTTTTCACCATTTTACAAAAAGGCGCAATTTAAAATGTACACAAATTTGTTATTTATTAACTCAATATAGTTTTAACTTTTTATATTTCATATGAATTGTTTATATCCACTAATAATGATTTTAGTGTATATCTAGTAAAAATAGCAATTTGATAAACATTTGCACAACTATTGCAGGGCCTAAAAAATCTGTAGCACCTGATTTTTATTCTATAAGTCATGTGCTTTCAGAAAATATATGGTTTGGGGGCTCTTTTACAAACCATGCAAGTTGTAAGTGAAAAAATGATAACCTTCATGTTTTTTGAGTAAATTGTTTTTATTTACATTTTTGTGCATCTTCAGTTTTCACCATTTCACAAAAAAGTGCAATTTAAAAATAGTTTTTTATTAACTCAATACAGTTCGAACTTCTAATATTTAGCAGGAATTTAGCAGGAATTTTGTAAATGTTGCCATATATGCATCCACTAATAATGATTTTAGTGCATTTTTTGCGGGAAAAAACATTGTTTTGATATATCAAATATCACAGGTCCTAAAAGAAAAAAAAAAAAAAGGTAACACATTTTTATTCTACTAATTCTATGCTTTCAGAAAATGTATGGTTTGGGGGGTCTTTCACAAACTCTGAAAGCTGTAAGGGAAAAAAGCAATGGAAAAATTGCAAAAATGGTCTGGTTACCTGAGTTAAAAAGTGGCGTGCAGGGCCTGCTAGTGAAGGGGTTAAACAAAACATCATTCAGAAAGGATAGTAAGAAGTTAGCAGGAAGCTCTATTTTTGACTAAAACTGTCAGACTATAACATTTTTTTTAAAGAAATGTATTTTTATACACAGGGAGATGCTAACAGGTCTTATTCCGATGAAGAAAGAAGCTCTTCAAATATAGAGGAGTGTGACAAATATCATGCAATGCAGACCGGGCCTGGTAAGAACACTTCAATCTTACATGTGGGTTTAGAGAATTTTTTTTATTAATGTGTTCTGTTCCATCTTCCTAGATACAGTCTTAGGCTGCTTTCACACTGGGGCGGTTTGCAGGCGCTATTGCGCTAAAAATAGCGCCTGCAAACTGACCCGAAACAGCTGTTGCTGTGTCTCCAGTGTGAAAGCCCTCAGGGCTTTCACACTGGAGCGGTGCGCTAGCAGGACGGTAAAAAAAGTCCTGCTAGCTGCATCTTTGGAGCGGTGAAGGAGCGGTGTGTTCACCGCTCCTATACCGCTCCTACCCATTGAAATCAATGGGAGACCGCGGGGATACCACCCGCAAAGCGCCGCTTTAACCTTTTTCGGATTTCGCATACCGCGGGTAAAACGATGGTAAAGCAGCGCTAAATATAGCGCTGCTTTACCGTCGCCGCCCCGCACCGCCCCAGTGTGAAAGCAGCCTAAGGCTAGCTGTAAGGTAGGACAGGCTGCCCTCCCCCTTCACAGCCATCCAAACAAAAAAAAGCTATCAAGGAGTTTGCGTTTTTAACCGATTCAGCCCCGGAAGAGTTTACCACCTTCCTGACCAGAGCACTTTTTGCGATTCAGCACTGCGTCATTTTAACTAACAATTGCGCGGTCGTGCGACGTTGCACCCAAACAAAATTAATGTCATTTTTTCCCCCACAAATTGAGCTTTCTTGTGGTGGTATTTGATCACCTCTGCGGTTTTTATTTTTTGCGCTATAAACAAATAAAGACAATTTTGAAAAAAAAAAAAAAAACGCAATACTTTTTGGTATAATAAATTCCCCCCAAATAAAATCTAAAACTTTTTTTTTTCCTCATTTTAGGCCGATATGTACTCTAATACATATATTTGGTAAAAAAATCACAATAAGCATATATTGATTTGTTTGCACAAAAGTTATAGTGTCTACAAAATAGGGGATAGTTTTATGGCATTTTTATTTAATTTTTTACTAGCAAGGGTGGTGATCTGCGTTTTTTTTTTTTTTTTTTTTTATGGCGGACACATCAGACAATTTTGACACATTTTTGGGACCAAAAAGCAATTGACGTAACATAACGGCGATTCGCGCAGCCAAGCCATGTTGCCACAGTACAACTGCAGCGGCTGGTCGACAAGCGGTTAACAGACACCCCTTTTCTCCATCCCAAGCACTTGCCATTTGTCTGGCATGTTTTCCCTTACATGTCATTCTCTCTATGAATTTCTCATAAGGAGCTTGTATCAGGTATATACTTGCAGATAGAGAAAAGTAACATCTGTCAAAACAGCCATCTGATTGCTAGTTACATTGTCAGATGGCAGTGGGGGGAGGGGGGACACCCTGTCAGACATTACAGCTAGCCTTAGATAGAACTAGGATGATGGAACAAAGCACTACCTGTACTCTGCCCCCTGGGGAAAAGAACATATATTAATTAAAATTGAAATTAAGCTTTCTCTTTAAACTGGTGTAAAACAAAGCTTATGCCTTTTTCTATGATCATTATTTCAAAAACGGCTCCTAATTTTGATTTGTAATGAGAATAGCTATGTAGAAAGTAGTAGTAGTATAAAGTAGTAATGTAGAGGCAAACATATATAAACACCCACTAAGTGATGGCATCACACAGTACAATTAGGGCCAGTTCACACAACATGCAGTCCAGGGTGTTTTTTTTTTTTTTTTCTGCATCAAAAATGCATGGGAATTGGGTTATAATTTTTTTTTATGAGATAGTTCATACCAGTGCTTGCAGTTCCAATGCGTTCCAGAAACAAAACCATGCTGCATTTTCCTGCACTGGACTGTACTGAAATGCTGTAAAAAGCATAAACGCACATTTTCTTATTTTAGGATAAGAAAAAAAGGGGAAAAAAAACACACTGGAACGCAACAAAAACGTGTCAAAAACTTGCATGCAGAAAAGCATCTGGAACGCATCCGAACTGCATTTCCATGGTGTGAACTGGCCCTAAAAAAGATGCAGGCTGAGATAGGGTTAACGGCAGCATAAAAAGGAATCATAACAGGGCCAAATGAGGTATTATCTAAAAATAAAGCATAGATGACGGATCATCATTTTGAGTGTGTGGTGTAAAAAGAAAAACATGCATAATGACAACTAATAGAAAAATAATGCAGAAAAAAAGTACTCCAGTCAAATCTGCCCCAAAGCAAAATGTCTGTCAGGAGGGGGGGCGTGGCCTGGCACGGGACTGTGATGGCTGCTTGAGAGGTGAGCTCTGACACCTAGAGTCTCTACAGAGCTTACCATTAGCGGGAGAGAGCGCAGACTGGAACTATGACCGGAAGAAGCTCCTTGGGCACCCGTTCTCAAGTGGATACTGGCAAATAGCTAAG
Source organism: Lithobates sylvaticus (assembly GCA_028564925.1). Taxonomy (NCBI): domain Eukaryota; kingdom Metazoa; phylum Chordata; class Amphibia; order Anura; family Ranidae; genus Lithobates; species Lithobates sylvaticus. The sequence continues at coordinate 100,390,794 of CM053032.1, read as the reverse complement.
CCGGACTATCCCAGACTTATTCCACACACCGCAAATTAACTCCCAGGCCTCATCTCAGGTCTCGGATGCAGTGCGGGGAGCTGCGCTGCCCCTGTGGCCAACACGGGTACTGCAGGGCCTGACATCTATTGCTCGCAGCCCCCACAGTTCCTCAGTTTGTCTGACTTATGCCGTGTACACACCTCCGGACTTTTCAGCGGACTGAACTCCGAAGTTCCACCGAAACGAACTTGCCTACACACGATCACACCAAAGTCCGACCGTCTAGTACGTGGTGATGTACACCAGGTCCGACAAGACTATAAAACGGAAGTTCAATAGCTCGTGCGCCACCCTTTGGGCTCCTTCTGCTAATTTCGTGTTTACCTTGTGTTAGTAGAAGTCTGGGAGACGGTTTGCGCTTTTTAGACTCCTGTTTTTCAGATTGTTTAACTGTTGTTCAGTTTGTGCTTGTGAGGTTTGTATCTGCTTTTCAGTGCATGTAGTCAGTTTGCATTGGTTTATTCAGTATGTTCTTGTCCACTCGTTGCTGATTTTCTCAGCTCGCTCTTCACAGGCCTTGCTGTTCTTCGGTGCGTTCTGTTAAGTTTGTTTCAGAACAGCCGGCCGATTTGAAGCCATGATGCGGGTACGTACTCGTCGTAGAGTTCGTGCTTTGCTTGGGCTTGATGTTGTAGTTCATTCTTCAACCCAAGCCCAGTCCATGAACAGGGTGGGGAGGAGTTAATGGACGAAGAATTGGTTGCTCCAGCGTGACCAATTCTCTCACATGCCTTTGCTTCGTGAGCTTCGTGAGAATAATCCTGACAAATTCAGGAACTTTCTCAGGATGACGGACACCGTTTTTCACCATCTGTTGGCTTTGCTGAGCCCTTATATCAGCAGGCAGGATACCTGCATGAGGCAAGCCATCACTTCGGAGAAGAGGCTAGTCGCCACGTTGCGGTACTTGGCGACTGGGAAAAGTTTGCAGGACCTCAAGTTCTCGACAGGCATCTCCCCTCCCTCAGGCTCTGGGGATCATTATTCCAGAAACCTGTTTTGCTATCATTCAGGTCCTGCAGAAGGACTATATTAAGGTAAGATTTATCCTTTAACATCACATTTTATTGTATTTAATGTTTGCTAATGTTTTGTATTTCTTTGCTCAATCCTTAATTACCATGATTGCAATATGCTGTGAATGTCCCCTTTGTCCTCATGCCTGCTGTAAGCATAGAGTAGGGGTTTTATATATAGTCCTTAATGATTTATTTTTTGCCTCTAAACACAGCTCTTTTGTAACCAATTTGCCCATGCATTTAGATCCTCATCTCCTGAGACTTTTAAAGGCATTAAAAAAAAAAAGCCATAAACCCATGTTCAGAGACGAGTCTTTTTCAATTTTTTTTTATGCTGTATGCATGTAAACATTTGTGCTAACTTTTGCATGCATATATCATAGGCTGGCCATACATTATACAACTTTTGTCTATAGATTTCCTTTAGATTTACCAAAACCATATAATATGAGGTCAAATCTAAACACTTTCAATTTGTATGCAATCAGGCAGGCCCTTGTACTACACAGTTGAAGGTAAATCTAAAGGAAATTGAATAAGAAAATTGTATGGTGTATGGCCAGCTATAGAGAGTAAATGCATTTTGGAGCTAAAACCACCTAGTGTCTTTTGTTGCTAGGAAGCACACAGCAGTATTGGCCACAGCTGCTGACGACATGTGAATTCGGTTCACACCAGAACATGCAAACAGACCAAAAATTTGTGCGAACATTGTTAAAATCTATGGGACACAAACGTGAAAAAGAAAGTGTTAATTTTAAAAGCTTATATGCAAGTTATTGCCATGAAAAGTGTTTGGGGACCCGGATACTGCCCCAGGGGACATGTATCAAGGCAAAAAAAAAAAAAAAAAAAACGTTTTTAAAACAGCTGTTTTTTTAAGGAGCAGTGATTTTAATATTACTTAAAGTGAAACAATAAAAATTAAATATTTCTTTAAATATCGTGCCTGAGGGTCCCCTTAGTCCGCCTATAAAGTGGCACATCTGTCTCATGTGTTGTAAATGAAAAAATGTAATTTCTAAAGGAAAAAATGTAATTTAAAATTGCTTGCAGCTGTAATGTATTGCCGGATCCCGGCAATATAGATATAAAAAAAAATTGGGGGGCCCCCCCCCCCCCCCCAGTCCATACCAGGCCCTTTGGGTGTGGTCTGGATATTAAGGGGAACTCCATGCCAAAATGAAAAAAAATAAAAACAGTGTGGGGTCCCCCAAAATTCATACCAGGCCCTTAGGGTTTGGTATGGATTCTGAGGGGAACTCCATGCCAAATTTTTTAAATGTTGTGGGGTTCCTCCAAAATCCATACCAGACCCTTATCTGAGCAAGCAGCCTGGCAGGCCAGGATGGGGGGGGGGGGTAGATGAGCGAGCGCCTATATAACAGCTGTCACAGCCAAGAGACAGCAGTCGGCAGGATGCCTCCTGCCATGGAGGCAGAGTATTTTCCCTTTTTTTTTTTATCTATTTTTCGGGTCCGTCGAAGCCGTGATTGAAGATGGGTGGACATTGCGAGACACTTTGAAAAAAAAAAAAAAAAAAGAATTGTCAAAAACTGTGTACTGTGGTTTTTACTTTTTGACATACCCATATCCATTCTTTCGATAAGCCCCCACAGCCGCAGACCCCCACAACCACCGGGCCAGGGTTGTCCCCCATCAACATGGGGACAAGATGCTTTAGGGGGGATCCCAAAGCACCCTCCCCATGTTGCAAGCATGCGGCCTGGTATGGCTCACTCGTCCCCCCCCTCCCCCCATCCTGGCCTGCCAGGCTGCTCTCTCAGATAAGAATCTGGTATGGATTTTGGGGGGGCCCACGCCAATTTCTTTTTACATTTTGGCGTGGAGTTCCCCTAAAAATCTTTGTCCGACCCGAAGGGCCTGGTATGGATTATGGGGGGCGACCCCACGCCATATTTTTTTACATTTTGGCATGGAGTTCCCCTTAAAGTCTATACCAGACCCGAAGGTTCTGGTATAGTAGGGTTCCCCTTAACCACTTCAATACACTATATTATATACTGTACACTGCACTATATACCCTGCACTGTATTATATACTCTGAACTGCAGTATATATACTATACAGACTGCACTATATACTCTGCAGAAAAATTGGGCCTTAGGTGTTGGTGGTGCCAGAACACTCCTCCAACTTCATCTCTGCTTGTCGCTGTGACATCAGTAGGAAGTTCGAGGGCCCAGAGGAGGAGGATGGGCAGGCGTTAGGTGCATCACACACACCTACCCAAAGGGACACAGGAGGGACTGCAGGCAGGGCTAAAGGGTCTTTCACCCCCCTCCCTCTCTTTTTTTTTATAAAAAAACAAACAAATCTGACACTAAGTGACACTTTTGACACTTTTCGCGGACCAGTGACCTTATTACAGCAATCAGTGTTAAAAATATGCATGGTCACTGCACTAATGACACTGGCAGGGAAGGGGTTAACATAAGGGGCGATCAAAGGATTAAATGTGTGCCTAGGAAGTGTTTACTAACTGTGGGGGGATGTGCTTTCACTGCATGAAGACATGGATTTGTGTTCCTGCTTCACAGAAACACAGGATCCATGTCACAGAGGGAATGAGCCAGCAGCGCACGCTTGCGCCTGAAACCCAGAAGTGCTGAATCGCGTATATATAGGTGATTCTGCGCACATCGGCTGCCCTGTATAGGGCGATCGTAAAGTGGTTAAACAGGAAGGGGTGGGGCAAATTTACATAGGGGAACGATCAATTATAGTCATGCCTATGGCAGCACAAAATCAAAATACACCACTGCAAACAAGTGCAGAAAAATTGGGCCTTGGGTGTTGGTGGTGCCAGAACACTGTAACCCCTCACAGTTACTCTTGTTGGGTGCAGGAACAGCCCTGCTGTTAAATATTATTTCAAACATTTTAATTACATGCCCCTGTTAAACAGAGGCAGAAAAATTGGGCCTTGGTTGTTGGTGGTGCCCTAAGCCAAAAATATTGTTGGAAGCTAGCTTAATCAAGATTCAGGAGGAATAGGATAGGCAGCATAGGCAAATTCAATCAGTTACATCAGCATCAGGGGCTTGATAGCTGCTGATCCAGGACTAGTTCATTTTTATAAATGTGAGCCTAATAACGGAGTCTGGACAGGTGCACCCTTTGATCTGTTACAATCCCCTCCACTGAATGTGCATTCAGAAAGCATGCTGGATGCAGGACAGGCCAGTAGCTTGATTGTATATTGAGCAAGTTCTGGCCAGTGGTCCATCCTCAAGACCCAGTAACCCAGTGAATGCTCTGTTGGAAACGTCTCCAAGTCTGCTCTTGCCCCTAGATATTCCTGCACCATATAATGCAGACGCTGGCGATGGTTGCTTGAACCTATCAGACCTTGGCGCTAAGGACTGAAAAATTGTTTTAAAGGCATCGGTCAGCCAGCCACCTTCTCCACTGCTCGTCCTCTGACCGAATGAAGCCTCAAACACATTGTCCAGCACCAGGAAATGGTAACCTCCCAGGGTCTGGAAAGGCGTTACACAAACTTCTCTTCAAGATGTTTCATCCTCTGCTACCTCTGCGAAGGCAGGATGAGTTCTGCAACTTTACCCTTGTAACGTGGATCAAGAAGGGTTGACAGCCAGTAATGATCTCTCTCCTAGGGTCCTTTCATAGATTTTGCAGAATCAGGGAGGCCATGCAGCGTACGTTTGCAGAGGCATTCAATTCTGAGTCCTCTGGGTCACTAAGGATGACATTATCAGGAACTACCCCCTCCCAGCCAACTCCTCTGGTTTCTGGGGACTGAAAATCAGCCCTTAAAGACTGCTGCGTGTTATCCTCTACATCCATGCTGACACAATCCTCCTCCTCTTCTTCCTGTTTGTTTGGCGGCCCCGCAGGAATGCTATCTGCATAAATGGGGCCTTGAGAGGAAAGGAAGTCCTCCTCTTCCTCCTGCTGTTCTGCCTCAAGTGCCCTATCCAGGATTCCACAAAGCGTGTGCTCCAGCAGGAAGACTAGACGTAGATTTTTCTAGGCGTGTTGGTGGAAAAAGCTTCAACACTGAACCCTGTCATTCCCAGCTGCCAGCAGTTACCCAGTGCGCCGTGAAGGAAAGATAACATCCCTAACCAAGCCTGCCGGATCATGAGTCAGCGGTAATATGAACCTGGCTGCTGACCCCCCTGTCCAACGAGGCCAAAACATTGGCTTCCACTTGAATGTAAAGAGCTGGAATGGCCTTACATGAAAAAAAAATTAGTTTTGTAACCTACCACTGTTGTACAGCACATTCCACAAATTTGCGAAAGGGGTCAGAGTCTACCAGCTGAAAAGGCAGCAGTTGCAGTGCTAGCAATTTGGCCAAGCTAGTATTTAGACTCTGAGCATATGGATGGCTGGGATAGAATTTTTTTTTTTTTTACGACTTCAGCCACTGGGGTAGCCGGCTGAAATCAACTGGCGGTGTACTGCTAGCAGATTGTCTGCAAGTACTTGTGGCACCTATTACTATACCTTCATTCCTCTCAGTGCAGGTTTTTGAGAGGACTGGAGGTATATTGGGGTTTGAGATCCCAGATGAGGAGCAAGGAGAAGTCAGATTTTTTCTATGATGTGGGTCTTTCAGGTACAGTTGCCAACGGACTGCATGGCAAGCCCAAGCGGCTGCTGCTCTGGCCACGCTTGATAAGCTTTAGACATAGGTTGCAAACAGCAACGGTGCGATCTACTTCACATGTGTCGAAAAAAGCCCACACCAAGGAATGTTTGCAAGTCAAAGCCCTGCACCTGCGGCGCTCTGTGGTGTGATGCAATAGGGTGGCTGCCCTTAAGCTGACCCCTGGAGGACATCCTGCCTTGTTGGAGTTGTGCCTCCTCCTCACTTTCCTCCTGTCTTCTCTCAGGCACCCAAGAACAGTCAGTGACCTCATCATTCCCTCCCTCCTTATTACTGGAGCAAACTTGGCAGTATGCTGCAGCTGGGGGAACATGACTGCTAGTTTCTTGTCCTTCTGTGGCAGCCCCTCTCTCTAGGCTCACGTTACCTCCTCAACCTGAGAACCATAATCTGAGCTTTCAAATTGCTGCACATCCTCTGACCGCATTAAACTGACACTATTGTTGAATAATTCTGGTGACTTCTCCATGCGTGATGGTGGGGCTACGGAAGGAGTAACTGACAAGGAGCTGGTGGAATAGGCCACTTTGGCAGCTGCGTTGAAAGGCAAACTACTCTGAGCCTGGGTGACAGAGGATGAGGAGGATGAGGACGGTTTCGTTATCCACTCCACCAACTCTTCTGCATATTGTGGCCCAATAACACAGCCGTCAGCAAAAAACAAGGACAAGCGTGACCCGCCTGCAGAGGATGCACCATGTCCACCTCGACCACCACTGTTCACTGTAGAAACAGAGGCTGCTTGCCCTCTTTTAGTTGCCTGTGAGCATCTGCCTCTACTTGGTGGCCTTCCGGAGATGATGGGGATTTTTTTTAAAACAGCACTACACTGTATTATATACTGTATACCGACTGCACTGTATTAGTAACTGTGCACTGGCTGCACTGTATTATATACTGTTTACACCGCCTGAAGTGTGTTAGAAACTGTACACACTGTATTATATACTGTGTACACCGCCTGCACTGTATTAAAAAACTCTACACCGGCTGCACTGTATTATATACTGTACTGTATATTATTATCTCACAAAAGTCAGTACACCCCTCCCATTTTTGTAAATATTTTATTATATCTTTTCATGTGACAACACTAAAGAAATTACACTTTGCTACAATGTACAAGTAGTGAGTGTACAGCTTGTATAACAGTGTAAATTTGCTGTCCCCTCAAAATAACTAAACACACAGCCATTAATGATTAAACCGCTGGCAACAAAAGTGAGTACACCCCTAAGTCAAAATGTCCAAATTGGGCTCAAAGTGTCAATATTTTGTGTGGCCACCATTATTTTCCAGCACTGCCTTTACCCTCTTAGGCATGGAGTTCACCAGAGCTTCACAGGTTGCCACTGGAGTCCTCTTCCACTCCTCTATGACGACATCACAGAGCTGGTGGATGTTAGAGACTTTGCACTCCTCCACCTTCTGTTTGAGGATGCCCCACAGATGCTCAATAAGGTTTAGGTCTGGAGACATGCTTGGCCAGTCCATCACCTTTACCCTCAGCTTTTTTAGCAAGGCAGTGGTGAGCTTGGAGGTGTTTGGGGTCATTATCATGTTGGAATACAGCGGCTTATGGTCTGAGCACTGACAGGGTGACCCCTCGCCCCTTCAACCTCTGCAGCAATGCAGGCAGCACTCATACGCCTGTTTTCCAAAGACAACCTCTGGATAGGACGCTGAGCATGTGCACCCAACTTCTTTGGTCGACCATGGCGAGGCCTGTTCTGAGTGGAACCAGTCCTGTTTAACCGCTGTATGGTCTTAGCCACCATGTTGTACCTCAGTTTCAGAGTCTTGGCAATCTTCTTATAGCCTAGGTCATCTTGTATGTAGAGCAACAATTCTTTTTTCAGATCCTCAGTTCTTTGCCATGAGGTGCCATTTTGAACTTCCAGTATGACAAAGTGAGATCGATAACACCAAATTTAACACACCTGCTCCCCATTCACACCTGAGACCTTTTAACACTATTGAGTCACATGACACCAGGGAGGGAAAATGGCTAATTGGGCCCAATTTGGACATTTTCACTTGGGGTGTACTCACTTTTGTTGGCAGCGGTTTAGACATTAATGGCTGTGTGAGTTATTTTGAGGGGACAGCAAATTTACACTGTTATACAAGCTGTACACTCACTACTTTACATTGTAGCAAAGTGTAATTTCTTCAGTGTTGTCACATGAAAAGATATAATAAAATATTTACAAAAATGTGAGGTGTGTACTCACTTTAGTGAGATACTGTGTATGTGTGTGTGTATATATGTATATATATATATATATATATATATATATATATATATATATATATATATAGTCGAAGCCCTATGGCCGATACGGATATGAACAAATAGACTTACCATAAGACTTATCACATGAAATAGACCTGAAGTGTGCCCTGGTCTGATGGTCGGTATACCAAAATAAGGGGGCATACCCTAGATTAGAAATTAGTTTTTGTGAAGAGAAATTAATTTGAGAAATGCCCTGAAAAGGGGTTAGGAGGGTGGGTACCGCGCACAGGAAACCGACAAAGACCACAGGTGAGCGGGCTGGTTAAATACTTCCTGGGCTCCTCCCATAAATTCAGGCCACCATACTGGCCTTCCTACTTATGGCCAATACGGATATGAACAAATAGACTTACCATAAGACTTACCACATGAAATAGACCTGAAGTGTGCCCTGGTCTGATGGTCGTTATACCAAAATAAGGGGGCAAAAAACATTCAGGTAGGGTGTAGTTTTATTAGTTTTAGCTTTATTAATTGAGCAAGTTTGGTGAATGCTTGTGCCATTTCCACCCGAGGATTGAGGATCTACCGGGCGAGGTAGGCAGAGTTCCACCTGCCTAGCTTCTTGATGATGTGATCTGGGACCCATGCCGAGATGCTGCCAAGGCTGCTCCAATACTAAAGAGTGACCGTGGTACGGACTGGGGTCAAGGTGTAGGCTGCGAAGAAGAACCCCCATGTGTTTGACAAACTGGCAGGCACTTGAGGGTTTGCACGGAAAAGGTAATTGGGGACTAGAGTTTGAGCGTTTAGGTAGAAGTGACCGTAGGTGGTCGAGTATGGTTACTGGACACCAGACATTGTTTGTTTTATAGAGATGGATGTCTATCCTGGAGCCTGATTGCTGGGCTTTAGACACTGCCAGGTAGAGGATGAAATGGTGTTGGTAGCGAGCCAAGTGACGACTACGCAGAACTTGGCCTGCGGGATTGCTGCAGGTGAACTAGCTAGGCCGTCAGAACCCATAGTAGGCTATGTAAATGGCTGTTTTGTATGAGCAGGCTGGGGAGAAGGCCAAATGGTGAACTGGTAAAGATAGTAGACACGTCCCGGAAGATGGCAGCCTGGAATGAACGTACAGTGGACATTAAACTGGTGCTGCCAAGATAATTGCAGCAGCCTGTGCAGGAAGAACATAACTGAGAGCAATCCATACCTGGCTTCATCAAGAAGATCGGCCTCGGCCCGGCTGTCGGTGGTGAAAAGCCACGGCCTGTCCTGATATGACCCCAGAGTCGAGCGGCTGTCATGACCGGGTATAGCTTGAAGAGGGAGCCTGGGGTTTAGGAGTATCTCTGAGGCCATGGTCCTGTAACCAATGGTGGCCAAAAATTGCAGCGAAGCCTGTGGAGGCTGCAGCATCTGTCACTACCAGGGGTGATAGGGGCGACATAGATGGTATAAACATCGCTATACCGATCCACGTAGTACAGAACCTTCCGACATTGATAGGTCTTCTATTGCCGCGGCATTTAAATTAAGGATGTGAAAGGGGGGGCTGTGTCTGGGAAAGGAAGATCAGGAAGCGTGACATTAAGACCGACCCTGGGGAATGACCCATATTTGCAGATTTGAGCATTCTCAAGAGAGACTGCAGCCGCTTCATGGTACGTCCCCGTGTATGGGTGAATTCTTGGAGTTGGAGACCATAAGCTGAAGGACATAATGCTCTTTAAAAGTCAGGTGGGGTCTGTATAGTACCTGGCTGCCAGTGCCACTAATGATGAATTGGCTAGGCCGTAGAAAACCGTAAAGGGCCAGGTAGATGGCCGCATGGATGACTAGACTGGGAAATGTCCCTAAAGGGCTGATGCTTCTGGATGCCATGTAGAGGGGATCTTACTGTATGGGCTGTAAAGACAGACGGCTCTCCGGGTCCTGTAAGGATAGGAAATGCTGGACGCTGGCTAGGTATAGCCTGATAGTGTTACAAGAAGAAGCCAGCTACGTGTGGCAACACGATACCTGGTGCAGGACGGAATTCAATCTCAACTGTCTCAAGGGAGAAATGACAGACAGGAAATGATGAGCGGCTCATACAGAAAATGCCACTGGAGACAAGTGGCCAATTAAGTGCAGCTGAAAATGATGTGTAGCCAGTCTGTGTGCCACTGGGAATGTGCTTGCAAGGAGAACGATTGCAAGAAGTTCTGCTAGGATGCGTGCTTGCCACTATTGCAAGAGTTTATGGTGGGATGCATGGTTAGCTAGGTCGGAAAAGACACAAGTCCATCCAGTCCAACAATAAAATTAGATAAATAAATGAAATATCACACAATGCAACATGCCCAATTCTACACCCACAGCTCATCCAGAGAAAGGCAAACAACCCCAGCAGAGCATGCTCCAATTTTCTGCAGCAGGGGAAAAAATTCCTTCCTGATCCCCCGAGAGGCAATCGGATTTTTCCCTGGATCAACTTTGCCTATAAATATTAGCACCCCGTTATATTATGTACATTTAGGAAAGTATCCAGGCCTTTTCCTAAAGCAATCTACTGGGCTAGCCAGAACTGCGTGCTAGCAATGATTGCAATAAGTTTGTGCCTGGACATCTGCCTGCGACGTTTGCAAGAAGTTTATGCTTGGATGTGTGCTTGCACTTATTGCAAGAAGTCTATGCTTAAATGCGTGCTTGCAGCAATTGCAAGAAGTTTGTGCTTGGATATGTGTTTGCAACGATAGCAGGGAGTTTATGCTTGGGTGCGTGCGTTTGTGAATTGGATGCGTGCTTGCAATAATTGCAAGAAGTTAGATGTGTGTATGGAATGAATCCTATATGAATCGATTGTATGAAATGAATCTGATACAAACCGGTTGTAGGATGTGTGAAATTAATCTGATATAAATCAGACCATGGAGAGTACGAAATGAACCCGGTACGAATCGCTGTGCCGCTGACGCGACTGGCTTTGAATCGGGCTGTAGCGTGTATGAAATTAAACCGATACAAATCTTTTGTAACTGTATGTAGTGAATCCTGATACGAACCGGTTGTAAAATGTATGAAATGAAACCAACATGCATCGGATTACGTGACTGTAAGGGGAAGTAGCAGCGAGACGAAGATTTTTAACAAACGAATCGAGACCCTAGCTGAACTTTGAAGGAAGACGGGGTGACTGCTGGACCTGGGGGGAATGACAGGCAACATGCGAGCGATACCTGTAAGGCTGAAATGATGGGTGCGGATTGCTGCGTTGTTGGTTTGAGTGGAGTGACTGACTGTTGTAACTCCGTAATGCGCTTTGGGCGACTTCGTTGGTTTGAAGTGGATTTTGGGTGACTTGTTGCGGCAGTTGCATGGAAAGAAATGTGAGAAATGTTTTGTGCCACAATGTAGGCACAAATCGGTGTTGCGACTAGCAATCAAGAAAACTGTGGAACATAAACAAAATTAAACTAAAATGAGGCCAAGTCAACTGGGGCACATCGAGACGAATCGATACATTGCGGATGCCACTGGATTTGAATCGGAGCGCGGTACATGATAATGAAATGAAACAAGATGAAAAATTGCCATGACAGAGGCACGAAGTGGTCGTGTTGCAACTGTGACCGACAGCGAATCGTACTCTGGAGCATGTACTGAAATGAGGCCAACAAATATCTGGGGCACACCGGAACGAATCGGCGCATGTAGGATGCGACTGGATTAGAATCGGTGCGCGGTATGTGACAGTGAAATGAAATGAATACGTTCTGCCATGACAGAGGCACAGATCGGTCGGCCGAGACTGTGACCGATGACGAAGCAGACTCTGGAGCATGTACTGAAATGAGGCCAACAAAATACCTGGGGTACGTCGGAAACTAATCGGCACGTGATAGGTGACAGTGAAATTTTTTCTCATGACAGAGGCACCGATCGGTGAGCCGTAATTTACGACTGGCAGCAACTGGACTCTGGAACATGTACTGAAATGAGGCCGAGAAACACCTGGGGCACGCCGGAACAAATCAATCTGAACGTGATACGTGACAGTGAAATGATTTCCCATAACAGAGGCGCTAATCGGTGAGCCGCAAACTGCGACTGGCAACGACCGGACTCTGGAGCATGTACTGAAATGAGGCCAAACAACTGGAGCACCCTGGGACGAATCAATGCATCAGGGATGCGACTAGATTCGAATCGGAGCATGGTACATGACAGTGAAATGTGTGAAATGACTGAAATGGCTGAAATGGTTTTGAATGTTTTCTGCTATGCTGGGGACACGAATCGTTGTGTCGTGATTTTGCGAGTTGTCCGTGGAGCATGCCTGGATGAATCGGTGCAACACTAATGCGAGTAAGTTCCAATCTGCAGTGAGACATGTGAAATGATTGGATGCCGGTTACAATAGCAGTGCGAGTGAGTGGCTAAGAAATGCGGCTATGTGTAGGTTCTAACAAATGACTCGTACATTTTTGATATCGAGATCGTGACAAGATATCTAACAGAAATGCATGAAATGAAGGTCAAACGAGAACCTTACCTGCGGCAGCCGAGCCAGATACATTGTACAAAACATGATCGGGAAACGAAAACCACGAGACGTCTGGAGACGGAACTCACGAACGCTAACGAATCTCAAGTAGTCGGCCTAGTGACGTAGTACCGCGCACAAGAAACCGACAAAGACTACAGGGAGCGGGCTGGTTAAATACCCCTGGGCTCCTCCCATAAATTCAGGCCACCATACTGGCCTTATATATATATATATATATATATAAAAATTCGAATGTGTGTGTATATGTGTATAACGGGCGGCACAGTTGTGTAGTGGGTTGCACTCTTGCCTAGCAGTAAAAAAAGGGTCGCTGGTTCAAATCCCAACCACAACACTACCTGCCTGGAGTTTGCATGTTCTCCCTGTGCCTGTGTGGATTTCCTCTGGGCACTCCAGTTTCCTCCAAAAATCCAAAGACATGCTGGTAGGTAATTGGCTTCTGTCCAAAAATTGGCCCTAGTATATCGATTTGAGTTGGGGACCTTGGATTGTGGGCTCCTTGAGGATAGGGACTGATGTGAGTGGGCAATGTATGTGTGCAGCGCTGCGTAAATTAGCGGCGCTATATGGGTACCTTAAATAATAATATAATAGATGAGCATCTTAATGAGACACAATGTACAGGCATAGGGAGATATGTAGACACGCACCCAGACTCACTCAGGTTGAACTGGATGGACTGGTGTCTTTTATTCAACCTAACTAACTATGTAACTATGTGTGTGTAATAAATAAATAAATATATATATATATATATATTGTAGGGGATCAGGGGGTGAAGAGCGTGCTCAGAGACAGTCCATTAAAAATAAAAATGGCTTTTATTCAGCAAAACATCAAAAAAAAAAAAAACAGACATAAGGCCAGATAGACTTGTCTTAGCAAGCATGTACAGCTCACAGTTCATGGCTCCAAAAAGCTACAGTCTTTATATGGTTCACAGTTCATGGCTCCAAAAAGATACAGTCTTTTATATGGTTTGTTTTTAAGCTCACCCAGCAGGTACACCGTCCAGCAATGGACACTTCCACACAGCATGCGTCTCTTTCTCCTACACAAACAGCTCCTCTCTGACATTTTCAACACACCTGAATATAAGCAGGTCTGAAGGGGAAGTACCTGCCCTCTTCGATTAACCCCTTCCTAACCCTGCCCCAGGCTGACCCTCTACATATCCCCCCCCTCTGTTCCAGGCCAGGGGTCTGGACACCACTAACCCAGTGGCAGTAGACCCGGGAAAGGGCATCCGCATTCTGATGTACCTTTCCCGGTCTATGTACCACTACAAAGCTGAAGTCCTGTAGAGCAAGGAACCACCGGGTGATTCTGGAGTTTTTATCTTTATTTTGGGCCATCCACTTAAGGGGCGCATGATCTGAAACTAACTTGAAGGGTCGGCCCAACAAGTAGTAGCGGAGTGTCTCCAAAGCCCATTTTATTGCGAGACACTCCCTTTCCACAATGGAATAATTCCTCTCAGCTGGCGTGAGCTTCCGACTCAAGTACACAACAGGGTGCTCATCCCCCCCAATCATCTGGGACAGTACTGCACCCAGACCCAATTTTGAGGCATCTGTTTGTACCAGGAATTCTTTTTGGAAGTCGGGAGCTACCAACACTGGTTCCTGGCACAAAGCTTGCTTCAACCGGCAGAACGCTGCTTCTGCTTCTGCACTCCACTGAACAACAGTTGCGTTCTTTCCCTTAGTGAGATCAGTCAGAGGTGCTGCTAGACTGGCAAAGTTGGGGACAAACCTCCTATAATAACCAACAATGCCAAGGAAAGAACGCACTTGTTTCTTTGTGAGTGGACGTGGCCATTTCTGAATAGCCTCCACTTTGTTTAGTTGGGGTTTAATCACACCCCTGCCTACCACATACCCCAGGTAGCGGGCCTCCTCCAACCCAACCTTGCTCTTTTCTGGGTTCACTGTGAACCCCGCCCTTCGGAGGGCATCCAAGACCAACTGGACCTTTGGTAAGTGACTCTCCCAGTCCTGACTAAAGATGACAATGTCATCAAGATAGGCTCCTGAAAACCCCTTATGAGGTCTCAGGACGAAGTCCATGGCCCTCTGAAAAGTGGCTGGGGCCCCATGTAACCCGAATGGCATTCGGACATACTGCCATAAGCCCTCAGGTGTGGCAAATGCAGTTTTTTCTTTAGCCTCTGGGGAAAGCGGGATCTGCCAATATCCCTTGGTCAAGTCAAGAGTGGTGATGTACCGGGCCGGTCCTAATCTCTCGATTAACTCATCGACCCGGGGGGGGGACCCTTAAGCTCGGCCGAAACAATATTCCGGCGAGCTTCGGGTATGCGGTAGGGTTTGAGGTTTACTCGAACGCCAGGGTCTGTAATGACATTATGTTCAATTACCGAGGTTAGGCCCGGTAGATTTGAAAAAATGTCTCGATTCCTCTGCAAAAACTCCCAGGATTCCTGTTTTTGAGAAGGGGAGAGAGCCTCTGCAATCCCTACCTTCTTAATCTGAGCATCATGGTCTTCTGGGACTTTCAGACTGACTGTCAAAACCTGTCTATCTTTCCATGGTTTGATCAAATTGATGTGGTAAATCTGGTAGGGCTTACGTTTGGTGGGCTGATGGACTTTATAGTTGACCTTGCCCACCCTCTCAACTATCTCAAAGGGTCCTTGCCACTTGGTGAGAAACTTACTCTCGACGGTAGGCACTAAGACCAGCACCCGATCCCCAGGTTTAAACTCTCTAATCTTGGCAGATCGGTTGTATACACGACTCTGGGCGTTTTGCGCAGCCTGCAAATATTCCCGTACTATGGGCATAACTTTTGTTATTCGGTCCTGCATTTGAGACACATGTTCTACCACACTCCGATACGGGGAAGCTTCCTGTTCCCACGTCTCTTTCATTATATCCAGTAGTCCACGGGGGTGTCTCCCATAAACCAGCTCAAAGGGGGAGAATCCCGTGGAGGCCTGGGGTACCTCTCTTATGGCAAACAACAAGGGAGGCAACAAGCAATCCCAATCTCGACCATCCTCCTCAACTGCTTTCTTTAGCATTCCCTTTAAGGTTTTGTTGAACCTCTCCACTAACCCATCAGTTTGTGGGTGATACACTGAAGTCCGCAAGTGTTTAATCTTAAACAGGTTACAGAGTTCCTTCATCACTTTTGACATGAAAGGGGTACCTTGGTCTGTCAAGATCTCAGATGGGAGCCCTGTTCTCATGAACATCTGAAACAACTCCCGTGCGATGACCTTGGACGAGCAGTTTCTTAAAGGGACCGCTTCCGGATACCTGGTGGCATAGTCAAGGACAACTAAAATGTATTGGTGTCCCCTAGCTGACTTTGGTAAGGGGCCCACCAAGTCCATGGCTATGCGATCAAAGGGAACCTCGATAATTGGAAGCGGTACCAGTGGACTGCGAAAATGGGGTGTTGGCGCGGTTCTTTGACAGGTAGGGCAGGACTCACAGTAGTCCTTAATTTCTCGATAGACACCGGGCCAATAGAAACGCTGTAAAACCCGTTCCTGAGTTTTAGCCGCTCCAAGGTGACCCCCAAGTACATGACTATGAGCCAAATGCAACACCCTAGACCTAAAAGGTTTGGGCACCACCAGTTGTTCCAACACTTCTTGATTGACCTTAGTTACTCGGTACAACAAGTCATGATTCACAGCAAAATGGGGGAACTTCACGTCTGCCCCAGGGTGCTGTGGTTCACCATTTAAGACCGTGGCCTGTTCCCTGGCGGGGATCAAAGTGGGGTCCCTCATCTGAGCACTAAGGAAATCTTCCCGGGAGCCCCCAAGATCTGACATATCTGGCTCAGAGGAGGTACTTTCCACTTCCAATCCCGCAAACACCTCCAGGGGACCGGGCTCACTTGCTGCAGGTTCAGCAACCTGGTACTGATCCTTAGTAACATCCTCCTGCAATACAGTTTTATTTACCACCTCTGTGGATTCTTGGTTTTTGGGGGAAACCCCAGTACCTTTGAGCTTTTGCTCATACAAGTCCCAAAACATGGGGCAGTCTCGCCCGATTAGTAAATCATGAGGTAATCCCGGGACCACCCCCACTTTTAGTGTAGCCGTTCCTGCTGGTGTACACAGGGTCACACAGGCCACCGGATAGTTTTTAACATCACCATGCACACAGATGACCCCAACCTGTTCCCTTGGTACCAGCTTTCTTGGCAACCCGTCCGATCGGAGCAGGGTAACGACACTCCCAGAGTCAAGGAGCGCTACCACCTCCTGTCCATTGACCCGCACCACACACTCATGCGGATTTAGGTTGGTTGCAGCACATAATGCATGGACATACATGGAGCGACGGCGACCCATGTCGCACTCCATTGGTTCTTCCCGACTTGGGCACTGGGCCGCCAGATGACCCAGTTGATGGCAGGACCAACAGCGAACCTCACGGAGTTCCCCCTGTCGGTTCCCTGGAAGCTTAGGTCCTGATGTGCTCCTGGTAGTTGTATTATCCCTCCGAGCAGCCACTATGCGATCACCGGGAAGCCCACTGGTGCTGGAACGCACTTCTTTGAAACGGGCCAGCTCTCTTGTGACAGAGGGACTCTCCTGGAACTTTTCCGCACAACTGTAGCGCTCAACAGCTGTAGCCATCTCATCCAGGGACTGAGGCTCGGACTGAGCCACCCATCGGTGGAGGTCCCTAGGTAATCCATGCAGGAAACGATCGAGTGCGACTCTTTCCACAATCTGAGTGGGTGTCTTTTTCTCAGGTTTCAGCCAATCTTGCAACAAATGCATCAGGTGGTAGAGCTGCGCACGGGCAGGCTTAGCCTTGTCAAAGCGCCAGCCATGGACTCGGTTCGCCCTTAAAGTGACAGTCACTCCTATCCTTGCTAGGATTTCTGCTTTCATCAGCTTATAATCACGTGCAGCTTCAGGGGCCAAGTCACAGTACGCTTGTTGGGGGTCTGCGGTCAGTAAAGGAGCCAGTACATCTGCCCAGTCTTTATCAGGCAGACCTTCCCTTGCTGCAACCCGCTCAAACATAGCCAAGTATGCTTCCACATTATCCAAGGCCGTCATCTTTTGCAGGGTCCGCTGCACTGCCTTTCGGGGGTTACTCTTTACAGCGGGGTCACCTTTCATCATTTCAGCCTGCTGGGTCACCGCCTTTTGTAATCCCGCTATCTGTTGACTCAGTAAGCGATTTGTTTCCTGTTGTACATCGACTGTCTGCACCAGGATCTGCTCCTGCCGAGCCTGTGCTTGTACCAGGGCTTGCTGGGCCTCCTGATGGCGGGCCTGCGCTTGTGTATTAGCCAGTACCAGCTGCTTAACCACATCCTCCATGGCTTGTTCAGACGTTTTCACTGTCTGTGCGGCTTTAACCCAGGACATGGGATTAGACTGGACCCTTCAAACTGCCCGATGCACGCTCCACCAATTGTAGGGGATCAGGGGGTGAAGAGCGGGCTCAGAGACAGTCCATTAAAAATAAAAATGGCTTTTATTCAGCAAAACATCAAACAAAAAAAAAAACAGACATAAGGCCAGATAGACTTGTCTTAGCAAGCAGGTACAGCTCACAGTTCATGGCTCCAAAAAGCTACAGTCTTTATATGGTTCACAGTTCATGGCTCCAAAAAGATACAGTCTTTATATGGTTTGTTTTTAAGCTCACCCAGCAGGTACACCGTCCAGCAATGGACACTTCCACACAGCATGCGGCTGTGTCTCTTTCTCCTACACAAACAGCTCCTCTCTGACATTTTCAACACACCTGAATATAAGCAGGTCTGAAGAGGAAGTACCTGGCCTCTTCGATTAATCTCCCAGGCTGACCCTCTACAATATATATATATATATATATATATATATATATATATATATATATATATATATATATATATATATATATACAGTGGTGTGAAAAAGTGTTTGCCCCTTCCTCATTTCCTGTTCCTTTGCATGTTTGTCACACTTAAGTGTTTCGGAACATCAAACCAATTTAAACAATAGTCAAGGACAACACAAGTAAACACAAAATGCAATTTGTAAATGAAGGTGTTTATTATTAAAGGTGAAAAAAAATCCAAACCATCATGGCCCTGTGTGAAAAAGTGATTGCCCCCCTTGTTAAAACATACTATAACTGTGGTTGTCCACACCTGAGTTCAATTTCTCTAGCCACACCCAGGCCTGATTATTGCCACACCTGTTCACAATCAAGGCATCACTTAAATAGGAGCTGCTTGACACAGTAAGGTCCACCAGAAGATCCTTAAAAGCTACACATCATGCCGAGACCCAAAGAAATTCAGGAACAATTGAGAAAGAAAGTAATTGAGATCTATCAGTCTGGAAAGGGTTATAAAGCCATTTCCAAAGCTTTGGGAATCCAGCGAACCACAGTGAGAGCCATTATCCACAAATGGCGAAGACATGGAACAGTGGTGAACCTTCCCAGGAGTGGCCGGCCGCCCAAAATTACCCCAAGAGCGCAGCGACGACTCATCCAAGAGGTCACAAAAGACCCCACAACAACGTCCAAGGAACTGCAGGCCTCACTTGCCTCAGTTAAGGTCAGCGTTCATGCCTCCACCATCAGGAAAAGACTGGGCAAAATTGCACCCGCTCGTGGAATGGCATCAAACTTTTACCCTCAAAAATATCCATAGGCAACGTTTAAAAAATTATACAGGTTGCATGTTTTGCGTTGCAGAGGAGGTCCAGGGCTAGAATTATTGCTCTTTCTCTACCGATCGCTGCAATACCTCACATGTGTGGTTTGACCACCATTTTCATATGCGGGCGCTGCTCACATATTCGTTCACTTCTGCGCGCAAGCTCATCAGGACGGGGAGCTTTAAAAAAATATATGTTTTTCTTTATTTTTTAAATATTTTTTTTTTTTGGGTCACTTTTATTCCTATTACAAGGAATGTAAACATCCCTTGTAATAGAAAAAAGCATGACAGGTCCTCTTAAATATGAGATCTGGGGTCAAAAAGTCCTCAGATCTCATATTTGGTTTGTGAAATCAAGGAGATATATATAGAATATTATACAGCCATCATCAGTGGTTCTTTGGGACCCCCAATTATTGTTAATATCACTACCAGTATGGCATTCAATTGCATTTCTTGCATTTACAGTTAGTTATGTGCAATAATTTACTGTTGCTAGGAACAGAGTTTCTTACCTATATAATTTTAGATGTTGTGCTTTCTAGTGCTTCCTATTTATAGGTATTTTTGTTTACTTTTTTGACATTGATACTTTTTCTTATGTTTGATGTTCAGTGCACAAAAAACTTTGCTATTTATTCCTTTATATACTAACTCTTCCTGATGTTGTTTTTATTGTCACCAGGGAGACTGGAGTCTTTGTCAGTCCCCGGTTATTACCTGTCCCCTTCAAATTGGTTATCATTATTTGCCCTTACACAATTTTGGTGCAGCCCTTTAGATGCAAAATCTCATCTTGTGTCTCATGGAAAGCAATGGTCTATGGGACTGCACTAGTCCTTGTATATTGTTTTTGTTTTTTCAAGCCATGTGGCTTTAGTATTTTTTGGGGGGGTTTTTAAATTAAATTTTTCCCTTTTTTTTTCATAAAGATTTTATTATATATTTCAAGATGAATACAGCATAGTGTAACAATATAACAATGTAACAAAATGGGTACCAGGTTCCATTAGAAGTTTTTCAAAACAAAAATTCACATGTTTGGAATATAGTAATTATCCGGTAGACACACAAATTCCATACATATCTTATTTGCGTCATGAGAGAAAGAATTTAGTCAATGCTCTAGGGTGTAAGTGTTCCTCAGGGCATTATGACTCCTTTAAGAATAGTTTATTGCTATTTCCGCAGTTTTATGGAACCACCTGTTAGAGCATAGGTATATTAGTCCGACTTTTACCCACTTGTCCTCATCTGCAGTCAGGGACATGCGGCATGGTATCGGGTATTGTTACCCTAACCAAGCACCACGTCCATCGGTTACAAGGTTCAGATTGTAGCTAGGAAGAAGAAAAGAAGATGAGGTAGGGGGAGTGAGGGGGGGAAACTATAGAGAGGGGGGGGGTGGAGAGGGGGTGGAAACCCACCTGCTACCCTCTCCATCTACTGTCCACCTGTTACATCGACTGGGTAATCCGGATCCCCAGAAAGACCGATCCAAAATAGCTTTGCTTAAGAATAATTGGTTACAAAGTTTATTGCAATAAATCCTGATAGGAATGGGAATTCTAGTATGCAATCCACGCCTCCCAGACAAGTGAGAAGCTAGTGATTGTATCTTGTGCAGCGAGGATTAGTTCCTCCATCGCTGCTATGCTGTCAACCCGAAGGGCCCATTCTTTTAAGGCGGTTGTGTGGACCTCCAATGTACTGGTACACAGAGCCTAGCAGCGTTAATTAGGTGCATAGCTATTGATTTGAGATATTTTTTTTAGAGAGATTTTGGATAAGTGTAGCAGGTATTGTCCTGGTGTGAACTCCATGTATTTTACGCCAGTATGGCTGGATCAGAGGGCAGGACCACCAGATATGAAGGAGGGTACCCACCTCTGTTTCACATCGCCAACAGTGGTCTGGCACCATCGGGAAAATCTTATGGAGCACTTGTGCGGTCTTGTACCATCTTGTTTTGAGTTTATACCCATTTTCCTGTGTATGGACATTGAGAGATCCTTTATAAGTCGATAGGATCCCATTTTCTTCTCCTATTTTCCTGTCTAAGGCAGATTCCCAAAATGCATGGTCTGAGCGTAGGGAGGAGTATGGTTCTCCAAACATGGAGGCATATAAGGCCGAGATCACGTGATTTTGGGGTGATGAGCTAAAACATAAAGATTCAAATACTGTGGGGGGTTCGTGAATTTGGATATTTTTGTTGGTACGTCTAGGAAGTGTTTGAGTTGCATATAAGACCAAGAGGGGAAAGATTTAGTGTTGAACAATGCTGCTAGATCTTGTATCCTTAGAAACTTGCCTCTGTGGAAGAAATGTTTGGCCTGTATCCGTGCATAGGCCCATTCCTTTAGAAGATAGGATTTCGGTAGACCCGGGGGGAAGTCTGGATTGCCTCTAATGGGGGTGATCGGGCATTCTTTTGCTGACATTGCATGGGTCTTGCATGCCTTCTCACAGGCTTGAAGCATTGCTTAAACAAGACGGTGGGTGTGCAGTTCAGGTGGTGTTGATTGCTTGGAGATCCAAGGCATCAAGCCCAATTCAGTACCCATCATTAGTTTTTTCGAGGTTCACCCAAATTTTGCACCAGTCATGGACATTCCAGTCCACCATTCTGTTCATGTGGACAGCCCAATGATAGCGCTGTATGTCTGGGAGGCCAATTCCACCTTTTGCTTTCGGTAGCACTAGCTTTGCCCAACTGATACGAGGTGATTTTGCACCCCATAGAAAGGACCTGCACATTTTTCTATATGTTGTGAAAAAGGTGAAGGGTAAGTGTCTCGGCATGGTCTGCATTTTGTACAGTAAGCGAGGCAATACTGTCATCTTTAGGACTGCGGCCCGTCCGAACCATGAGAGAGTGGGCACATTCCACTTCAGCAGATCTTGTTGTATAAGTTATAGTTCTGATAGGAAGTTCGTAGTGTACAGTGTTTGTAGATCAGTTGGTAGTTTAATGCCTAAGTGATGGCCTCTTTCTCCCATTTAAACGGGAAGTTTGACTGGCATTGACTCACTAGGTTATTTGGTAGTGAAATGTTTAGTGCACACGATTTAGAGAGGTTGATTTTCAAATTCGAGATATGCTGAAAGAGGTCTAAGATTGGCATAAGGTTAGGCAGGGACGTCTGGTGAGGATAGAAAGAGCAGAATGTCGTCCACAAAAGCCGCAATCTTGTATTCTTTTTGGTGGACTGCAATACCTTTTATGTTTGGATTCTCTCTGATGCAACGAAGCAAGGGTTCTAGGGTCAAAATTTAGAGTATGGGCGAGAGAGGACACCCCTGCCTAGTGCCATTATGGATAGGGAAGGCGTTCAATAGGTGGCCATTAACCCGCACTCTAGCTCCTGGATTCACATAAAGGAGCCTATAAATGCACGCATCCTGCTCCCTAGTCCAAGAGTACTTAGCGTCTCTTCCATATAGTCCCAGGCCACTCTATCAAATGCCTTCTCCGCATCCATTGCCAGGAAAAATCCATCTTGCTGGGAGGAGGTGAGCCAGTGGTGTAGATTCAGGGCTTTGATGGTGTTGTCCCTGGCTTCCCTACCAGGGACAAAACCCACTTGGTCCAAGTCTATCCAAGTTGGTATGTGGAAGACAAGTCGGTTGGGTAAGATTTTAGAGAAGAGTTTGATATCCACATTTAAGAGCAAAATTGGCCGATACTTGGCCACGTTAGTCGGTTCTTTATTTTCTTTGTGGATTACAGAAATGTAGGCTTCTCGCAAGGTCTTTGAGGGGCAGGAGGAGGTGGCTAATGTATTAAAGGCCCTAAGGAAGTGTGGGGCTTAGAGGTCCACAAAACTTTTATAGTATTTTGCCGAGAAGCCACCTGGTCCCGGGCATTTGCCAGGTTTTGTGGCTTTTAGTTCCTCTATCCACTCTTCGGAGGTCAAAGGGGCTTACAACTCAGTTTTGTCAGCCTCTGAGAGGGCTTTTGGGCTGTATTTGTTAAGAATGTCCTTTATCAACCGCGCAGTAGACATGTGCAATTCGTTTCGTTTGTTTTTTTTTTTTTTTTTTTTCGTTTTTCGTTTTTTTTCGTTACTTTCGTTCGTTCGTTTTCGTACAAATGAACGAACGATTGCTAAAAATTTTAACGAATCTTTCGAATCGAACGAATCCGAAAAGAACGAAAATCCGAAAAAAAAACAAACTAGAAACAACGAATATACGAATGAAAAAAATCCGAACAACGAAAATGAAAATGAACGAAAAAATTCGTACATTCGTAACTTTTTTTTTTTTGTTGAATTGGTAATTTTTTGTGTCCCTTACAATGGTGCTGCTTAACGTGCTTCGAATAGATTGAGTGAAAAAATTCGTACATTTGTAACTTTTTTTTTCCGATTCGTAATTTTCCGTGTCTCTTACAATGGCGTTGCTTAACGTGCTTCGAATGGATTGAACGAAAAAATTCGTACATTCGTAACTTTTTTTTCGATTCGGAATTTTCCATGTCACTTAAAATGTAATAATAGCATACACATTACATAAAATTATGAATTATGCTCCGATTACGAATGTACGAATAACTACGAATGCGTCCGAATTTCGAATAAACGAATGAACGAAAATTAAACTAACAGAAAAACGAATCAACGAAAAAATAACTCTTACGAATGTACGGATCGTTACGAATACGAACACCGACGACTTACGAATGTACGAATCGTTACGAATACGAACACTGACGACTTAAGAATTTACGAATCGTTACGAATCAACGGAAACGAAAAAAACGAAACGAAAATAAACAAATTTTTTTCAGAAACGAAAAAAACGAAACGAAAATAAACTAATTTTTTTGTTGTGCACATGTCTACTGCGCACGCGATTCAGCATTGGTAGGGTCCTGATTCTGATTCCTTGCCCCTTTTAAGATTATAGAGTTCACTGTAAAAGTGACAGAATTGGTGTGCAATATCCTTAAGTGAATTGTTTCAGACGAGTCGGGTCACATGGTGTACTGCAGGGCTCAAAATTTCAAGTCCTGAGCTACTAGCCAGGCCTCAAGGATTACTCGCCACCAATTGCCCCACCCAACCCCTACCCTGCCCCGCCCCTAATCCTGCCCCTAAACACGTAAATTAACTCATGAAATGATACTTAAATGATTTATGCAGAATTAAGTTATAAAAATAAATATTAACAACAACTTTGTCCCCCCCAGTGCAGCCTGTGTCCCCCCCCAGTGCAGCCTGTGTCCCCCCCCAGTGCAGCCTGTGTCCCCCCCCAGTGCAGCCTGTGTCCCCCCCTGTGCAGCATGTGTCCCCCCCAGTGCAGCCTGTGTCCCCAGTGCAGCATGTGACCCCCCCCAATGCAGCATGTGACCCCCCCAGTGCCGCATGTGTCCCCCAGTGCCGCATGTGTCCCCCAGTGCCGCATGTGTCCCCCTGTGCAGCCTGTGTCCCCAGTGCAGCCTGTGCAGGCTGTGTCCCCCCCCAGTGCAGGCTGTGTCCCCCCCCAGTGCAGGCTGTGTCCCCCCCAGTGCAGGCTGTGTCCCCTGTGTCCCCCAGTGCAGCTTGTGTCCCCAATGCAGCCTACCTGTGCAGGGGAGGAGAGCCGCCGCCTGTCTGATAAGAGCGTCAGGGGAACATAACAGCTTTCAATTCAATAGCTGTTTGTTCCCCGCCGCGCACCGTCATATACAGCCCCTCCCCCTTGTCCGAGTCACTTTGATAGACAGATCACCCGTCCAATCCTGGGTCAGGTGATCTGTCTATCTGTCGATCAAAGTTCCCCGGACAAGGGGGAGGGGCTGTATATGACGGCGCGCGGCGGGGAACAAACAGCTATTGAAACGAAAGCTGTTATGTTCCTCTGCCGCTCTAATCAGACAGGCAGAGGCGGCGGCTCTCCTTCACTCGCGAGACCTCAAAATACACCAGTCCATCCAGTTCAACCTGAGTGAGTGTCTACAATTGTCCCTATCCCTGTACATTGCACACTCACATCGGCCCCTAGCCTCAAGGAGCCCACAATCCAAGGTCCCCATTCATATACTAGGGCCAATTTTTGGACAGAAGCCAATTTACCTACCTGCATGTCTTTGGGGTCTGTTTGCGTTTCTGTGTAAGTTTGGCTAGTAGCTTACCTGGCTTATTGCCCTGTTCATAGAACAGTTTGTGTGATAGGACCAGTCCCCTGTGTGCTTTCTTGTACAGTTCCTCCACTAACTGAGCCTGTGTGTCTGCTAGTTCCTTAGATACTTGAAGAGCCTGATAGTGATTGTGTTGGGCTTCCAGTTTAGCTATTTTCTCAGAACGCTTGGTGCGTTTTCTTCTTCCTAGCAGCTATAGCAAGTAGGTGTCCTCGTATGACACACTTATGTGCCTCCCATTGAACCATGGGAGACACCTCAGGTGTGTCATTCAGGTGAAAATAATCAGTAAGGGCCTGTTTAATAATTGTGAGATCTCCAGGGTCTGCAAAAGTGGAGGCGTCCAGTCTCCACGTCTTGGTGGACTCGACTTTTTGTGGAAATCGCAAAGTTAGGGTAATCGGGTGATGGTCGGAAAGGGCCATACTTTCAATGGTCGCGTATGCAAGATATGTCAGGTCAGATTGGCGGATGAAGAGATAGTCCAGCCTCAAGTACCGATTGTGGGGGGATGAGAAGAATGTATAGTCCCTTTCCCTGGGGTTAAGGGTGCGCCAGGTATCGTGCAGTGCAAGGGATGTTCGTTGAAGTTTTACTTGTCTTAGAGCCGAAAATAGGAGGGAAGTGGTGCCCCTCGAGGTATCTAATAGAGGGTCCAAGGCTATCTTGAAGTCGCCCCCCAGTATTAGTAGGTCCGTTTGGAAGGAGGTAAGTTTTAGGAATATTTATTTTAGGAAGGTCACCCTCTTGGAGTTGGGGCAGTATGTTTGCCAGTGTCATGGGTTTCCCCTTCCAGGTGCCTTTTAGAAAGAGAAATGCCCTCTGGATTCAGCATTTGGTCTGTCAAGTGAAACATGAGTGACTTAGCCAGCAGGATAGAAACTCCTTTTGTTTTGGAGTCTGCGCATGTCGCGTGATATGCTTCGGGGTAGCGTTCGTTAGTAAGGCAGGGGGTTGACCCTGTTTTGAAATGGGTCTCTTGCAGGAAAATCACCTTTGCTCTACAGCGATGGGTCTCTGCTAAGACACTGCTACGCTTTTCCAATACATTGAGGCCCTTGGCGTTTAACGAATATATTTTGAGCGATAATGGGACTGATGTTTGGACTGTGGAAGACATGGAGAAGTAATATCAGCGTGCGTGGTTTGCACTTGTAGACGTAGACACAGAGGGATCGCGGTGGGGGGGAGGGTCGGAAGGTAAAGAGGGAGAGGCTAGAAGATGTCAAGGGATAGAGAAAGGTAGAAGCTAGCTAAAGCCAATGTATGCCCTTCTGGTCTTATTGGTGATAAATTGCCACTAGATGGTGTTTTCCATAGGTCTTAGGTGATTGATGACACTTTGGTCTCCTATGTTGCCCTTTCGGTTTTTGTAGTATCAGGGTGATATATATGTCTATAACTTGGTGCCTGTAAGGCTCGTGTTTAGACATGTTTTCAGTTACCTTAAGGGAATTTTTCTTTGGAGGTAGGGAATTGTGTTGTGGACTTTATTGTCCATGGCCATTTCCAAACCTCTCCCTCTGGTATAGTATGAGAATAAATAGTAGACTTGTACTAATGCCTAAGGGCCACTAGATGGTGTTCTTTACAGGTTTCAGATGGTGATCCCTCTGACCCTTATACTGCCCTTCCGGTTTGTCTGTCACCAGTGGGACACACACAATTATGATATAGTGCCTGCAAATAATATGTCTAGACATATGTTTGATTACGTGTGGTGACACTCTTTTTTGCAGGCTTAGAATTAAGGCTGCATACGTTAATTTGTCTCGGCCACTGTTTTAGTTTATAATTTTTACTTTACCAGTTTTTATATTTTATTCATTACAATTTTCAGTATACCTGTGTAATATATATATGCCCTCAGACATAATTTAACTGATCACCGCCGTGGAAATCGCGTTGCGGAATAGATTTTAGGACCCACAGCTCCTTCCTGTTCTGTGACCTAACTAGTCTGGTGACAGGGTGATTTCCTAATAATCAAGGAACAAAGAATTCCTTTTTTCTTTCTTCCTTGATTTTTAATATGTTTTTTTAAGTTAAGTATTCCGTTTCATGACTACAGTTTATAATCTCGTTAGATGTGGGAACCAACACTGAAAGCATTCCGCCGACTGACATGGGTAGATCTCGTGAGCACTGTGTGGTGCTGGGCGGAAGCCGTGATAGTCCACGACTCGGTGTAAAGCCAGATAGAGACCTGCTGACGTCCACAGGCAGATCTCGCGAGCACTGTATGGCACCGGGATGTAGCCATGGCAACTTATGACTCGAGCGAGGCTTGGTCAGGCGGTTACCACATAAAGGGAGGTGATGCAGCGTGCCACCCGCGTCCCCGGACGACGTAACTCTATTCCGAAACGCATAGGGCGGAGCGACGCGCTGACGTCACCTCGTGTATGCAGTTGGAGTATCTTGGGAAGACGAGTTTGTCCGTGTGGGTCCGGCCGGTACACCGGACCTAAGGCTTATATACTCTTTTCAATTTGTAAGTGCAACCATTGCTGTTTTTAAATGTTTTAAATAAACTGAAGGTGTTACACTATCGAAACTCTTATTTCTTTCATGCTGCTTACACTTGCCCATGAGCCCTGTGTTGCATAAGAGTACGAGGATGATCTGGCATGTTGTCTATATGAAGGAGGTGGTGTAACAAGGAGATCAGCAGTTTCATCTGAGGGCCCAGGAAACAGTTTCTTTACACGCTTTCTGTGATCCTCTGTAACGGGGGATCATAGACTTCTGGTAAGAAGTGAATCTTCACAGTTAGGTGGTGGATAGCACATAGTTCACGAGTGGAATATTGCGTCTCTTCATTAGATGGACTCTTATATTTATTCAATTTAATGTAATAAATTATTTGTGCACGGGTGCAGTTTTGATTGACATCACCTGTTATTGGACTTTATTTTTGGAGTTATTTTTAATTTTCAATTTAACACTCACCATTGTTTTGTATTATTTTTGTGTTTTTGCCATTCAACACTGTGGCACCATTGCACATTTTGTTGAGCACTTCTATGTTTGGATTTTATGTCTAGTACATACACCTAAGGTTATCCAGTGTGGTTCCCCTGTGCCCTTTTGCTCTGCCAACCTCAGCATGGCAGGTGCGATAGAGCACACAGGTGAACGCTCATTTTAATTCCCACTTACTTCTGGGTACTACTGGTTTAGCGCAGCTTTTCTTTTTTTCTTGTTTCCTTCCTGTAGCTATGTGATACAATTTTAGCTGCAGCTTCCAACAGGTCCTCATATTGACCTAACCTATTCATTTATCTGCACATATTCAGTATATTTTGCATATTTACCTGCATACCTTAGCACAGATTCTCTCCCAATTTTTTGCTTATTGGTGGTGGGTAGAAGGATTCAACTTGCGTGTGTCAGATCTTCACAGCGCAGGTAGTTCGTAGAATATACCGGAGGTGGATTTAGTCCTGCTTATCCACATAAGTGAACTGAATCAAGGGGCATGGGGGGTGTTGTGGGGTGTATACCGGTGACTGTCAAAGGGGTACCTGCCTCCTTGGGGTGGGAAAGTAGTATAGAACCAGGTAAGAAATCTGTATACTGTATACCCGCCACCCAGAGCTTCCTAGAGTGATATTTAAATTTACTGTGGGACAATCCTGAGTTAAGGGCCTCGTTAAGAAAATTAGCCCTAATGTCTAACTATTTACCTGATCCTTGACCATTCTGTACCCTGGGCTTATTTAGGGTAGCAGCTAGCTATTCCATGGGGTTCTCTGGGGCAGTAAGAGAATTATGAAACAGTACCAGAGATATGGGTTAAATCAGGAGCATTGGAGATTGTGCTATATTTAAGATTTGTGCCCTCTGTTGTCAAGACTCCAGCACGCAAGTTGCATGTAAGTGGTGGAGGCATCAAAAGAAACACTTCCCCCATTAACCAAGGAGTACATCCAGCTCTATGGGAGGAGAGAAGAACGCCTCCTTCTATAACATTACAACTGAATAAACATTTCAAACATCAACATTGATAAGAGAGAGAAGAACGCCTCCTTCTATACCATTACAACTGAATAAACATTTCAACACCAACATTGATAAGAACAATCCCAAAATTGTAATTCAGACATCTTTGAGAGTAGTTGGGCGGGGCCTTTGATGAAAAAAAAAAAAGAGGGGGGATGGGGGTCACCCAAGCAGAGCTACCAGAGATATAGGAGTACTGGCAACTCCCCTATTGGTGACAGTGTGCGTGGCCCATGTGCTATCCTTCAGCGCCTTATAGGCCTGGTCTTAGTAGCCTATGTGTCTTGGGGGTGAAGCCCCCTTCACCGTACGTGCAGTGTCATGATGCCGGGCGACCAGTCTGAAACCCGGGGACTCGGGTACAACTTGGGTGGGAGCATGGGTACAAGGCTTGAGTAGCGTACTTCGTGCCTGTGGTCCTTGCTGCTCGGCAACTTAGTTCAGCATGAGTGGTTAACATTACCCCCCCTTTTGTGGAAAAACAATCATGCTCCCTATGAGGCCCCATAGTGATATTTGCTTAAGGCAAAGGTGCCCAGAAAAGATGTTTGAACAGTCTCACCTAACCATGGATTACACGGCTAGCGATCCATTTTGCGTCGCACAGATGATGGTGAAACTTGTGGGCTCTCATCAGTTTCCATGTCTCCACGCATCCTCGTGGGGAGTTGGCCGATGTTCTGCGTCTCCTCTGTCTGTGTCTTTGTGAGCGTGGGGGATCCATGGGTCGGGTTGCATGAATGCGCTGTACCAGTCAGGCACATTCAGGGGAATGCCTAGGGTCTCACAGAAGGGTTGTAGATCAGCCGGGGTTCTCAATTGTGTTGTGCGATTTCCTGATGTCGCTTGTAAGCAAAATGGAAATTTCCATCTGTAGGCTATGCGCCTTTCATGCAGAGTCTGCAAAAGAGGGTGCAGATCTCTCCTATGTTGTAGGGTGATTGTAGATAAGTCTTGGAATAGCTGTATGCATGCACCATTGGGCTCCAAGCGCTCATGATTGCGGGCCAGGTGTAGTATCTCCTCTTTTTGTGTGAAGTCAACCAGGCAGCATACTGCATCCCTTGGGGGGTCAGTATCTCTAAACACCTTGGTCTGAGCGCCCTGTGGCACCTTTCCATCTCTACAGGGGCATCAGGCAGTCTCCCCAACAGCGTATTAAATATAGCCCACACTACCGATTGCAATTGTGGTCCTTCTACTGTCTCTGGGATGCCTCTTACCCTCAGATTGCGTCTGCGACCCCTATTGTCGAGATCTTCCATATGCCTATGCATCTCGATCAAGCGCTGTGCATGTACACTGACCACTCTCTGTACTTGGTGTATGGCTGTCCCGTGTGTCATGGCGGTCATCTCCACATGCTCTAGCCTGGTAGCAACAGCTTTAATGTCTGTCTTGAGATCAGCTATGGCCGCAAATGGCGTGTTTTTAATGTCCATCGCCACTTGTTGTAGGTCTGAGAGGCACAGTAAGGGGGAGGTCTGTGGGGTAGAGGTACCTTGAGAGGAGGCCGATGCGCCCAGTGATTCTGCGGTGTTGGCGGGGCCTGCCATATGCCGCTCCGAGGCCTGAGATGCGGCCTGTGTGTTCTCCTGCTGTTGCAACGGAACATCACGGGAATGTTCCAGCTTAGCTGTGTTGCCAGGTCTTGTTGCGATCGGGAGCCTGAGGAGCTTCTCCCGGTCATCTCAGTGGATCTGGGGAGGGATTGTCCTATTGATGAGAGGCAGAGTTGTAGCTCTAGGTGGCGGAGCTCTCAGATCAAGCTGCTATTTTCGCCCGGTGCCAGGCCATGCCCCCAATTTTTCCCTTTTTTATGTTTCTTCATAACTGCTTATTAACACCACACACTTAATTCAGCAATCCATCATCTACACTGTATTTTTAGGTGATAACTTATTTGCCCCTTTTTTGTTGTGATTATTTATTTTTGTGCTGCCAATTGATCTTAGCCCAACCTGCCCATATTAAATTGAATTATGTGACTCCATCACTATGGGGTCTATGTATAAAATGTTCATTGTGTAGATGTGACAAACAGTTGTGCAATCAGGGCACAAATTGCCATACTTTCTCTATGTGTAATTCCTATATTGTCAGTACGCCTAGTAGCCATAATGTGTATTTCTTTAATTACATCATGGGATACAGAGCACCATAGTAATCACTATGTGGGTATATTGGCACCTTCAGGTGATGGACACTGGTATACCCAATACAAGAAGTTCACTCCCTATATAACCCCTCCTCCTTTCCGGAGTATCTCAGTTTTTTTGCCAGTGTCTAAGGTGTTGGCCACGAGTGAAGATGTACTCTAAAGAGCTCCAAACCTGGATTTAAACAGCCTCCATAGACCAGATCCATCCAAAGTGCCACTGAGGCCAAGGTGGATGGTACCTGGGTCTCGTTTATGAAGCACGAGGTTTTGCCCCTCTTTGCAGGGCTGGACCCCAGGACCCAGAACTTTTTGGTCATGCTACATTACCTAAAGTTTTCCTGAGGGGTGCTATACAGGTCCAAGAGAGTGGAATCCCTATAATAGGGACCCGGTCCTTGAAGGTTTGCTAATGCAGCCCGTCGTGATGGGTGAAGTTTGGATCTGTCTGTTACAGCAGTATCTTGCAACGAGGAAAAGGTAAGGGATCTGTTTTTTTTGTGCTCAGCACTATGGCTCCCAAAAAAAAATTCCACACTGTCATCCTCTCCTCTCTGAGATATCAGGTATGGCAAGCCATGGTGAGTCATTGGGACTAATTGGTGGTGCAGCTGCTTCTCATATCTCAGTCCCTGTAAGCGTGACTGAAGATGCATCCTATCCCCAAAAAAAAGGAAGCGACAGTGGGTAGAGGATGAGGGGTTACCCTCAGCCGATCAGGAGGACAGGCAAACCGATTACTCCTCTGCAAGGAAAACAACGGTAGATTAACCTTTTTCAGCCTCGCAATCTGAGAGATTGCTGGTACAATCTCTTACGGAGATGGTTCGTGCCTCTTTTAAGCTACCCCTAATCAGCTGAAAGTTCTGTTTCTCCTTTAGATTCCTTTAAAACCTTCACAGCCTTTTCATGTGTTTCCTGTACATGCATACTTAAAAAGCTTATTTATGCTGAATGGGATCACACAGATAAGCATTTTCTCCCTCAAAGAGATTTACAGTACTCTATCCCATGGAGGAGAAATTCACCAAAAAATGGAATGTACCAGCAGTTGGCGCTGCGATCTCCAGTGTGAATAATAGTCTAACTTGCCAGGAGACAATGCACAAATGCTTAAAGATCCAACAGATAAAAGGTTGGAATTCCTGTTAAAATCCTCTTTTTCCTTGCTGCAGTCACTGCAATAGGCATCTGTCAGTCCCTGAAGGACCAGTTTAGACAGGCTCTTAAAGTGGTTGTAAACCCACTTTTTGGACTTTTACTTATAGGTAAGCCTAGAATAAGGCTTACCTATAGGTAGTGGAAATATCTCCTAAACGCGCGCCGTTTAGGAGATATTTCACTTGTAGTCCGCCAGAAATTGCTACGGCGCATGCACAGGGAAGAAACAAAACTAAAGGCCGTTTCTTCCCTAGCATATGCTGCAGGTCATAGCTCCCGTGCGCGAGAGTGACGTCACGCGGCTCTGGCAAATCACAGAGCCGGAGTCCACGGCCTCGAAGGAAGAGGGCAAGAAGATGGACGCTGCCCACACAGGGGACGTCGCTGGATTCTTTTGCAGGTAAGTGGTACATACTAGCCCATTATGCTTTTCATTTGCAGGCTATACAGGGAGCAAAAGAGGAAGTAAAACTCATAAGGGTTTACTTCCTCTTTAAGAAGGTCCCTGCACAACAGGCCTGCCATTTGGCCGAACTACCAAGGGCGCTATGTTTTGCCATAGATGCCATGGAAGACTCTATTCACCAGGCGTCCCGCCTTGCGCTTGTGCTAGTACACATGCGTAGGACCCTGTGGTTAAAAGATTGGTCAGCCGAAGCACCTTGCAAAAGGCTTTTGACTAGTTTCCCCTTTCATGGGGATCGACTATTTGGGGATCATTTGAACAAATACATCCAAACGATTTCTAGTGGGAAGAGTACCCTTTTGCCAGTCAAAAGAAAATATAAACATCCTTCATTTAAACTGACTCTTTCCCCTGCGCCAGGGGCATCCGCCTCTAAGCAGCGATGATGGCCTCCACCGTCAGACTCTAGAGGAAAGCCTCAGAGTCAGGCCCAGGCACAGAAGACCTGGGGCCAAAAATCTGCAAAGCAGAATTCTAAAGTCTCATTATGAAGAGGTGCCCCCCCTCGCTAGAGTGGTGGGGAAGACTTCTGCAATACTCAGATGTCTGGCAAGAGGAAATCAGAACAGATGGGTCTTCTCCACTGTATTTTTAGGATACAAAGTAGAATTTTGTGAGTTTCCACTGTCTCGTTTTCTGAGATCAATTGTTCCCAAAGATCCAAGGAAAAGGCAATCTCTGTTTCGGGCATTAGACTGATTACTGGCTCATGGGGTGATCATACAGATCTCCACAGAAGAGCAAGGTTTGGGGTTTTATTCAAACCTCTTTACGGTACCAAAACCGAATGGAGGTTTTCTAGAGCTAAAGAATCCAAATCAGTTCCTGAAGATCTGCTCTTTTCGCATGGAGTCGATCAGGTCAGTAGTTTCTATCCTATAAGGAGGAGAACTTCTGGCGTCTATCGATATCAGGGATGCATATCTGCATGTCCCTATATTTCGCGCTCACCAAAGGTTTCTGCGGTTCAAAGTAGAACAGCAGCAATTTTAGTTTGTAGCCTTGCCCTTCTGGCTTGCTACAGCATCCCCAGGTGTTTTACAAAAGTTCTGGCCCCACCCCTAGCCAGGTTGAGGGCACAGGGTATAACAGTCTTGGCGTACCTAGACGCTCTATTGCTAATGAACCAGTCGGTGGCTTGTTTGGAGAAAAGCGTGCACATTACAACCAAATACCTGAAAAATCTGGGTTGAATTCTCAAATTGGAGAAGTTTTCCTTAAAAATTGCTAGAAAGGCTGGAGTACTTGGGTCTGATCATAGACACAGCCCAGAAGAAGGCGTTCTTGCCTCAGGCAAGATCAACGCCATAAGAGAGCTGGTGCAGATGGTCAGTTCGAAAAGATTCCTCCATTCACCTTTGCATGAGGTTGTTAGGAAAGTTGGTGGCTTCATTCAAAGCGGTTCCCTATGCCCAGTTCCATTTGGGACTGTTGCAAAACAGTATCCTGTCTGCTTGGAACAAAATGGTTTAAGCTTTTAGATTTGCCAATGCGGCTGTCCCCAAAGGTGTTCCAGAGCCTCAGTTGGTGCTCGGTATCCAGGAATCTGCAGAAGGAAGAAACCTTCATACCAGTTACTGGAAAGTGGTAAAGACAGATGCCAACCTTTTCAGGTTGGGGAGCAGTACGGGAAAAGACAGCTGTCCAGGGGCAGTGGTCCAGAACCGAAAAGGCCTTGCCCATAAACATCCTAGGGATTCAGGCAGCGCGTCTGTTTCAAAAGCCCTGAACATTCAAGTTACGGGATTGTACTGTCAGGATCCAATCCAACAATGCCACAGCTGTGGCTTATATCAAATCATCAAGGGGGCACTAAGGGTCACGCAGCTCAGAGAGTGGGGGACCATATTCTAGCTAGGGTGGAAAGAGATGTTCCTTGCCTATCCGCAATCTTATTCCGGGAATAGAGAATTGGCAGGCGGACTACGTAAGTCACCAGCAGTTGTTCCCGGGGGAGTGGTCCCTTCACCCTGGAATCTTTCTGGCTATATGCCAAGGATGGGGGATCCCGCACGTAGATCTTTTGGTGTCCAGGTTCAACATGTAGTTGGTCAACTTTTTGTCAAAGATGAGGGATCCACTCGCATGCGAGACAGATGCATGGTGACCCCACAGGGTCAGTTTTCACTTAATTTTTTTTTTTTCTTATTCAGTTTCTGCCACGGCTTCTTTGCAGAATCAAGCTGGAAAGAAAGACGGTAATTCTGGTAGTTCCAGCATGGCCCAGAAGGTCATGGTATGCAGAAATTGTAAAGATGGCAATGGAGGACCCATGGTCCCTTCCACTATGGCCAGACCTACTCTCACAGGGGCCGATATTCCATCCTACCTTACAAATGCTAAATTAAACGGCTTGGCTATTGAAATCCACTTTCTGAAGAAACAGTTATCTCTACCTTGATTAATGCAAGGAAGCCAGCTTCCAGAACTATATATTATAGAGTCTGAATGGCTTATGTTTCCTAGGTGTGAATACAAGGGTTGGCACCCTCGGAGATATATCATAGGCATATATCATTGCCTTTCTACAAATTAGGGGTAGAGATGAAGTTGGCCTTGAGTACTATTAAGGACCAAGTTTCAGCCTTATCGGTCTTATTTAAAAAAACTGCTTGCTACACATTCTTTAGTCTGGGGTTTTATGCAAGGGGTGATGCAGATAAATCTGTCAGTTAGATCACCTTTGAACCCTTGGGACTTGAACTTAGTTTTATCAGTGTTAAAAAAGCACCCATTTGAACTGATACAAGATGTTCCTTTAGTCCTGACAAGGAAGTTGGTGTTCTTGGTTGCTATATCCTCAGCAAGGAGGGTTTTGGAATTGGCTGCTCTTTCTTGTAAAGAGCCATACCTGATTATTCATGAGGACAAAAGTGATCTCAGGTTTTCACCTGAACCAAGATATTGTCCTGCCATAGTTTTTTCTAAAACCATGTTCCAGGGAAGAGTATTTACTACATTGTCTTGATGTAGTAAAAGACTGATGTTTTATTTGTTCTGCCTGAAGGTCCTAAGAAAGGACAGGCAGTGTCTAAATCCACTGTTGCTAAGTGGATTCGGCAAGTTATAATTCAGACTTATGATTTAAGGGGTAAGATTCCACCTTTTCAAGTCAAAGCACACTCTACCAGAGTGGTTAGTGCTTCTTAGGCAGTGCGTCACCAGGCCTCCATGGCTCAGATCTGTAAGGCCGCAACCTGGTCTTCAGTACATACATTCAC
Organism: Lithobates sylvaticus; assembly: GCA_028564925.1. NCBI lineage: Eukaryota > Metazoa > Chordata > Amphibia > Anura > Ranidae > Lithobates > Lithobates sylvaticus. The sequence goes on along the minus strand of CM053032.1, from coordinate 100,354,481 downwards.
CAAGTTTTATCAGGTAAATGTGAGGAGACCTGAGGATATTGCCTTTGGGCGCAGAGTACTGCAGGCAGCAGTATAAGTCCTCAAGTCTAGGGGTGCCCTATGGGTTTCCTCTCCCTCCCCTCAAATAGCATTGCTATGGGAGGTCCCACATAGTGATTACTATGGTGCTCTGTGTCCCATGATGTACGATAAAGAAAATAGGATTTTTATAACAGCTTACCTGTAAAATCCTTTTCTTGGAGTAAATCATGGGACACAGAGGTCCCGCCCCTCTTTTTGGGGTTTAGGTATATTGCTTTGCTACAAAAACTAAGATACTCCTGGGAGGAGGGGTTATATAGGGAGTTAACTTACTGTATTGGTTATACCAGTGTCCATCACCTGAAGGTGCCTATATACCCACATAGTTATTACTATGGTGCTCTGTGTCCCATGATGTACTCCAAGAAAAAGATTTTTCAGGAAAGCTGTTGTAAAAATCCTATTTTTGCAGACATACCTAAATTGGAAAGAAAATGTACTGTGGCCAGAAGATGGTGCTGGTGATATATGAATTAAACATAGAGGAAGTATGGCAATCTTTGCCTTGATTGTGTGAATGTTTGTCACATGCCCACAATCAATGTTTTATATATAGACCCCCTAGTGGGTGTTTTGGGGATGGGATTAAGGGGCACAACCCTTTGCACATTCATTTGCCTCATTGCCTTGACAAGGATGGACTGCGATCCTTTGAAACTTTGAACAGAAAACTCCTCTTATTTGGACACATGCTCTTAATACTCTTGCTTGAAACTTGTGAGTGCCTTTTACTTTCTATATGTTTATCTATTTATCTATCTGTCTCTCTACCTATCTATAAAACATTTTTTTTTACTGTATTGATGATGTGTGAACACATTATGTTTCCAATGTTATATACTTAGATCAAAAGCCTTCTACAGTTCCAATGACACCAAATGGACATCTGGAAAGCACCCCCATAACAAGCCAACAGATCACTGGTGGAATCATGAATACATCTAGAAATTCCCTACAAAGAGATCAAGTACTTGTAGCTGTGGACTGCAGGAAAAGCAGCATTATGTCTCTTGGCCGCATAACCTATGATCAGAGATCACAAGTAAGGAGAAAATCTTGTTTCCATCTTTTAATCTAGCACAGTGGTCATCAACCCTGTCCTCAGGGCCCACTAACAGGCCAGGTTTTATGTATTACCTTGGGGAGATGCAGACTAGAATACTGCAATCACTGAGCAGCAAATTATATCACCTGTGATGTATTTCCATTATCTTGCAAACCTGGCCTGTTAGTGGACCCTGAGGACAGGGTTGATGAGCACCGATCTAGCAGATTTTGCATACTAATAAACAATGAACATAGTTAATAGTACAGTTACTGAACAAATATATTGAACTCACAAATATAATAAACTCATATAGATATTTATGTCTTTCTTCCAGTGTGTGTGTGTGTATGTATGTATGTATGTATGTGTATGTGTATATATATATATATATATATATATATATATATAATGTACTCTTTTCACGTAACAACACTGAAGAAATGACACTTTGTTACAATGTAAAGTAGTGAGTGTACAGCTTGTATAATACTGTAAATTTGCTGTCCCCTCAAAATAACTCAACACACAGCCATTAATGTCTAAACCGCTGGCAACAAAAGTGAGTACACCCCTAAGTGAAAATCTCCAAATTGGGCCCAATTAGCCATTTTCCCTCCCAAGATCCATGTAAATCGTTAGTGTTACAAGGTCTCAGGTGTAAATGGGGAGCAGGTGTGTTAAATTTGGTGTTATCGCTCTCTCTCTCTCTCTCTCTCTCTCTCTCTCTCTCTCTCTCTCTCTCATACTGGTCACTGGAAGTTCAACATGGCACCTAATGGCAAAGAACTCTCTGAGGATCTGAAAAAAAGAATTGTTGCTCTACATAAAGATGGCCTAGGCTATAAGAATATTTGAGGGCACAGCAAATGTACACTGTTATACAAGCTGTACACTCACTACTTTACATTGTTACAAAGTGTAATTTCTTCAGTGTTATCACCTGAAAAGATATAATAAAATATTTACAAGCATGTGAGGGGTGTACTCACTTTTGTGAGATACTGTATATCTGCCTAGGGAATGACGTTAGACATATCCACAGGAACAAAAATAGGATATGCAGAAGGGACTCACTTTTGTGAGATAATATATATAAATATATATATATTATATTATATATTCTAGAGTGCAGCTATAGATCCATCATTGGACACTTTAATGAGAATACAATGCAGTCAATATATCAAAGTGGTGCAGTATTCAGGTAATTTATATTTAAACCCTTTCAGGTCTTGGGGTTATCAAAACCTGTGTGACCAGACCAAATTTTGAAGTTTGGGTATGCACCGGTTTACTCAAACTTTAAACTACTTTTCGCACCAACATTATTTTCACTCCTTTGTTTTTTTTTATATATATTTGTTTTAGTGGTAACGAACGTAGAAATGGACAAAAGTGTGAAAAAAATCAGTTTGTTGTTTAATGTGCAGCATTTTTTATATAACTAATACTGTTCTAAATATTTTCACAAAATGATTTTCTCTGTTTACAAGGACCCCAAATATGTGTAGCTTTTAATACCTATGTCAACACGGTATGGTTATTAAATGTTTTCTAGATATTAGGCATACATACAATAAATATGTCAAGGCAAATGTTTTTGAAATTGCAAAACAGCAAAAAATGAAAATTGTAAATACCATTACAGCACATCAAATGTCAAATATTTTACATGCCGCTCCAGAAGAAATTAGGCTCCACATTCCATAATCACATCTCAGGTACTGGCTCGGCTCGTCTCCACTAAAGCAATCAATTGTACCAGAAACAGGAATATTAGTATCCATCTTGATACTATAGTCTGGTCATTTACATTGCCAAATGTCAAAAAAGGGCACAGGAAGCTGGGCACTGCCATAAGGGAAAATAGCCAATGCAAAAAAAAAAATACAAAGCAGCGGGAAAAGGGTCCATCTTTTATTGTGAATTCAAAGGCAACCTGGGAAAAACATCATTCCTTTAAATTGCAGGCCTGGGAGATGCCATTAAGTTGTATGTGGTGTTGCAGAATGATTTTCCCAGACATGGTTTGTGACATCAAATTCTGGCATCACATATGTTGGAAGTGTCATTGTTTTTTAACTTTTACTTTTAACTTGGCTCAAATGCATCAGCTGTCCCAATCAGATTAATTGTATTCTAAAAAAAAACAAAAACAACAAAAAAAGTTTAAGATGTTTTGGTGGCAACACCCAACTTTTAAAAAAAAAATCCATGCTAGGGCCTGTAATAGAAAAACTCTCTCAAGTGGCTAAACATATCTCGCCAGTGTCTTAGTACAAATTTTGTAGCGATCCCCACAAATGCAAATATCAGATACAAATGAATAAACATGTCAAAGTTTAAAAATCAATATCATTGTAAATTAACTCCTAAACAAATTTAAGTGCATAAATATTGTCCAGATTGTTTGAGTATCAAAAATGTGCAAATGTGCAAATATGCAAATCATGCATAAACTTCAAATGTATAAAACTAAGTCTATAAGGTCATAAATGACTAAATGAAATTGCCTTAAGGTTCACATGGCAACGCCAGAAAATCACAGTGGGACTGATGAAAAAAGCCTCCAGAAATTGACAGAGGTTAATGATATGAATGATATAAAGCCTCTTGTTCCCAGATAACATACACAACACACCACCTGTGTGAAGCAAGTGCAGGCTGACCAGAGCAGAATGACCGCCTATAGAATGACTTTAGGTCAAACAGCACTTGTGTTACTCCCTATGCTCTCTCACACTGGCTTAATATTCCTCAAAGCCCACAGGTAAGTATAGCACCTCAGAACCGGCAGGCGAACACCACTTTAGGGGACAGAAAGAAAGATGCTTTCCATAGTGAAGACCAATTTTAACCACTTCACCCCCGGAAGGATCTACCCCCTTCCTGACCAGAGCACTTTTTGTGATACGGCACTGCGACACTTTCTGACAATTGCGCGGTCATGCGACATTGCACGCAAACAAAATTGATGTCCTCTTTTTCCTACAAATAGAGCTTTTTTTTGGTGGTATTTTATCACATCTGCGTTTTTTTTTTTTTTTTTTTTTTGCGCTATAAACAAAGTTTGACAATTTAAAAAAAAAACACATTATTTTTTACTTTTTGCTATAATTATTATCCCTAAAAAAAGAATTTCTTTCTCAGTTTAGGCCAATATGTATTTTTTTACATATTTTTGGTAAAAAAAAATCACAATAAGCGTATATTGATTGATTTGTAATAGCGTCTACAAAATAGGGGATAGATTTAATGGCAGTGATCTGCGATTTTTATCATGACTGCGACATTATGGTGGACACATCAGACACTTTTGACACCATTTTGGGACCATTGTCATTTATACAGCAATCAGTGCTATAAAAATACACTGATTACTGTGTAAATGACACTGGCAGGGAAGGGGTTAAACACTAGGGGGCGATCAAGGGGTTAAGTGTGTCCTAGGGAGGTGTTATAACTGTGGGGGGATGGGCTACCACTGACATGACAGCGATCACTGCTCCCGATCACAGGGAGCAGTAGATCCCTGTCATGTCACTAGGCAGAATGGTGGAAACGCCTTGTTTACAAAGGCATCTCCTTGTTCTTCCACTCCGTGACACGATCGCGTACATCGAGTCCGCGGGACCCGCGGGCATGGTCATGGAGTGCACACGCCCACAATTCCACGATTTAAAGGGGACGTACCTGTACATCCATTTGCCCAGCCGTGCCATTGTGCCGATGAACATCGTTGAGGAAAGATGATTACCGGCATTTCCTGGTTACCGCTGTGATCGGCTGAGTAAGTTGATCACGTGGTAAAGAGCCTACTTCATAGGCTCTTTACCAAGAGTGGTAAAGTGGAAAAAAAAGTGAAATATTCCTTTAAATATCGTACCTGGGGGGTGTCTATAGTATGCCTGTGAAGTGGCACGTGTTTCCCGTGTTTAGAACTGTCCCTGCACAAAATGAATGCTGTGAACTATTATATCAAGAATTGTAATTAAATGCCACTGTTGAACAGTGGTAGAAAAATTGGGCCTTTGGTGGTGGTGCTGGTGCCACAACTCTGTAAGCCCTCACAGTTACTCTTGGTGGGTGCAGGAATGGGCCCTGCTGTGAAATATTAGATCAAGAATTGTAATTACATGTCCCTGTTGAACAGGGGCAGAAAAATTGGGCCTTACACACTGGTGCCACAACACTGCAACACCTCACAGAAACTCTAGTTGGAGCGCAGGAATGAGCCCTGCTGCAAAGTATTGCATCAAAAATTGTAATTACACGCCCCTGTTAAACAGGGGCTGAAAAATTTGGCCTTAGCCACTGGTGCCGACGCCCAGAACCAAAAATGTTCTTACAAGCTATCAGCATGATCATTGAGGAGGAACAGGATAGTCACTCAGCAGCAGCATAGGCAGTCTTGAAGGTATCTGACATTTCAAAAACAATTATTCGGTTACATCAGCATCAGGTGCTTGGTAGCTGGTGGTGATCCAAGACTGATTAATTTTTATGAAGGTCAGTCAATTGACGGAGTCGGTGGACAGGCGCACCCTGTGATCGGTTACAAAGCCTCCAGCAGCACTGAAAGTGCGTTCCGAAAGAACGCTGGATGCAGGACAGGCTAGTAGCTCAATTCCATACTGTGCAAGCTCTGGCCAATGATCCATCCTCAAGACCCAGTAACCCAGTGGATTTTTGGTGGGAAAGGTGTCCAAGTCTGATCTTGCCCCTAGGTATTCCTGCACCATGTAAATCAGATGCTGGCGATGGTTGCTGGAACCGATCATACCTTGGATGACGCCCTTTCAGGTCTTTGATGACGCCCTGTGGGAGGGCGAAATGCATTGACGTGACGTACTTCCATTTCTGACATCACGTCCGGTCTCGTGGAACGCCGATAACAGCATTTGTTGCAGTTTTTATACCATTTCCAATGCCTACTTTTAACTTACGTTTGTAAGTATGCCCTTGTATGTGCAATACATCCCTTTTCATAGCATACTTCACTATTGGTCCCTTTCTTTTCTCTATGGGTACCTGTTTTTCTCATGATTGAGAATTAATGTGGAAGGATCGTTAGTTTCCTAATTTTCATCAGCCAATCCTGCCATCCAGTAATTCCCGGTGGATACTGTTATAAGTCTATTCTGACTCCCAGACTGCAAATCGTGTTTTGTCATGCCTGAACTTGTCTGCAATTTTCTGCCTTGCATCTTTGTCTATTAGATGTAAAATATCCCCTGCAACTTTACACTTTGGATGTGAAGCACCTATTTAGTTGTTTTTTGGACTCTATATTACTTTCACGTTTCACACAGACTTTTGTTACATATTATATATCATTGTTTATTTGTTATCTTATTTGTCACTTATAACAAGAGAAAAGGGAAGACACAGTAGGAGATGGTGTGGTTGCTGCTCACCCCTAAAGGGTAGAAAAAAAAGGAGAGAATCCCCCCAAAAGGGTATGTGGGGTTTTTAGGCAGCAATTATGGGGGAGTTAAATAATATGATACAAAAAGTTGTCTAAATATAAATTTTTATTAAAGATGTCGCACACTTGACATGGTAGATATGAGACATGGGTCCCAAAAATGGGAAGATAAAACAAAACACAACAGTAGAATATGTATATATAAAAACTGCAGGTGCATAGGCAGACAAAAAAGCTTTTACAGTACGTTACAACAAGGTTGACGAAGTAAAAGGGAAGACTGACGCGTTTCGACCCTTATTTTGTATGGGTCTTCTTCAAGAGGAAAATTTGTCTGCCAGAGACATATGTTCTTGATGCGTTGTGATTTTCATGTAGGGTTTCCCTGGTGCGGTTCTTTGCCCCTCAGGTGGCTCCACCGACGCCCCCCACAGGGTGCGGGCCGGGTCGAGGGTTAATACTCCAAGAGTGTGACTTACGGGGGGTCACATCCGATATGTAGCCTCTCACATATAGGCACATGCCACGGCGGCCGGGGCGCCAGGGGGGGGGGTTTCTCCCAGATAGAAGCACACCTTTTGGTTCGTATTATAACTATTCACAGGCGTCCAATGGTATACACCTTGGTGATGAACTATAGCCAGTTAGGCAATAGATTTGATCCAGAGAGCCGATGAACAGTGAGTCAAAATACTTCTGATCTTGGGAGCCCTTGCATTTTCATTTTTCCATGCAAGGGCTTCCAAGATCAGACGTATTTTGACTCACTGTTCATCGGCTCTCTGGATCAAATCTATTGCCTAACTGGCTATAGTTCATCACCAATGTGATGAACTATTTTGGGACCCATGTCTCATATCTACCATGTCAAGTGTGCAACATCTTTAATAAAAATGTATATTTAGACAACTTTTTGTATCATATTATTTAACTCCCCCATAATTGCTGCCTAAAAACCCCACATACCCTTTTGGGGGGATTCTCTCCTTTTTTTTTTTATTTGTCACTTATATGGATACGTTTGTTAAGCGCTGCATTTTTTCTGTTATTATGTTGTGTATAGCAGCTTCATTCACGTTTTAATTTTGTTTTTCCTCAGTGCGAGTTATTAATTTAGATATATATTTTTCACAGTTATTCCACCTCCATGCTGACACAATCCTCCTCCTCGTCCTCTTCCTGTGTGATCGGCAGGCCAGCAGGAACACTGTCTGGATAAAGGGGGGCTTGAGAGGTAAGGAAGTCCTCCTCTTCTTGCCTCTGTTCTGCCTCAAGTGCCCTGTCCATTATTCAATGCAGCGTGTGCTCCTACAGGTGGACAAGAGGGACAGTGTCACTGATACATGCACTGTCACTGCTCACCATCCTCGTGGCATCCTCAAATGGTGAGAGGACAGTGCATGCATCCCTGATCATGGCCCACTAGCGTGGGGGAAAAAAAACAAGCTCCCCTGTCTCTGTGCCATAGTCGCACAGGTACTCATTGATGCCCCTCTGCTGTGTGTGCAGCCGCTGCAGCATGGCCAACGTTGAGTTCCACCTGGTGGGCATGTCACAGATTAGGCAGTTTTTGGGCAGGTTAAATTCCTTTTGGAGGTCAGCCAGCCGAGCACTGGCATTATATGACCGGCGGAAATGCACACAGACTTTCCTGGCCTGCCTCAGGACATCCTGTAAGCCCGTGTACCTGCCCAAGAACCACTGCACCACCAAGTTAAGGACATGAGCAAAACAGGTCACATGGGTCCGTTGTCCCTGTCGGAGGGTGGACAGGAGGTTGGTGCCATTGTCGCAAACCACCATTCCTGGCTCAAGCTGGCGTGGCCTCAACCACCTCTCAGCCTGCCCCTGCAGAGCTGACAGAATCTCTGCCCCAGTGTGGCTCCTGTCCCCCAAGCACACTAGCGCAAGCGCCGCATGGCATCTTTTTGCCTGCATACTTGTGTAGCCCCTTGAACGCCTACGGAGCACCGCTGGTTCTGAGGACAAAGCAAAGGAAGAGGCCATGGAGGAAGAAGAAGACGAGGGGTGGAGGAGAGAGGTGTGTCAGAATCACCAGTAGTAGCATTTTGGAGGCATGGTGGTGGAACAACCTCCAACACTACTGCACCTTGTCCTGCATCCTTCCCAGCTGCCAGCAGAGTCACCCAATGTGCCGTGAAAGATAGGTAACGTCCCTGTCCATGCCTGCTGGACCATGAGTCAGCGGTAATATGCACCTTACCGCTGACCACCCTGTCCAGCAAGGCCAAGACATCGCCTTCCGTGAGAAAAAGTGGCGTTGGGGAACCTGCCACTGAGGAACCACACATTCCACAAACTCACGGAAGGAGGCAGAGTACCAACTGAAAAGGTAGCAGTTGAAGTGCTAGCAATTTAGCCAAGTTAGCATTAAACAGCTGGGCATGTGAATGGCTGGGAGTGAACTTCTTTTGGCGGTGCAGCAGCTGGGGCAGGGAAATTTGCCTGGTACAATCTGACGTCGGTGTAACGATAGCAGATTCCCCACAAGTACTTGGCTGTTACACACCTAATTCTACACCTTCATTCCTCTCAGTGCAGGTTTCAGGGAGGACTGAAGGTATAGTGGGGTTGGAGATCCCAGCTGATGAGGAGCAAGGAGAGGTCCGCTTTGTTCTTTGGTGTGGGTCTTTTAGGTACGCTTGCCAATGAACTGCAAGGCAGGTTGACATATGTCTGGTCAGGCATGTGGTGCCCAAGTGGCTGATGTTTTGGCCACGTAAGATACGCTTGAGACATATGTTGCAAATAGCAGCGGTGCAATCTGATGCACTCGTCTCAAAAAAGGCCCACACCAAAGAACTTTTGGAATAACGTGCAGAGAGCAGCACCCTGCACATGCGGAGCTCTGCAGTGTGATGCAGTCTGTGTGCTGCTCTTAAGCTGGCCCCTGGAGGGCATCCTGCCTCATTGGAGATGTGCCTTCTCCTCCTCCCCCTTCTCTCTCCTATCAGGCACCCACGTGGAGTCAGTGACCTCATCATCCCCTCCCTCCTCATCACTGGAGCAAACCTGGCAGTATGCTGCAGCTGGGGGAACATGACTACCAGATTGCTGTCCTTCTTGGGCACCCCCTCTCTCTGGGCTCACGTTACTGCCTTCCTCTAGCTGGGTACCATCATCAGAGCCTTCAAAACGCTATGCATCCTCCTGGAGCATGTACCCAACACTGTGGTCAAACAGTAAGGGGGACTCCTCAGGAGGACATGGTGGGGCCAGGGAAGGAGTGACTGATGCCATTGAGACGAGGGAAGAGGTCGCTTTGGAAGCTGCTTTGCCAGACAATGTACCCTGAGCCTGGGTGAGAGAGGATGAGGAGGATGAGGACGGCTTGGTCATCCACTCTACCAAGTCTTCCGCATGTTGCGGCTCAAAGCGGCCACTGCCGAAAAAAAGGACAAGCGTGTCCCACGGCCACGTGCTGATGAGGATGCACCGTGTTCACGACCAGCACTGTTGCCTCTAGACACAGAGTCTGCTTGCCCTCTTTTATTGGCTCGTGACTGTCTGCCTCTTCTTGTTGGCCTTCCAGACATACTAATGGCCTGCAGGGAGATGTAGTTGCACAAAGCTGGGATGTATATATAAACTGATTATACAGCAGCTAGCAGAATCAACTGCCTGTCTGTAGTATTATTTGTATGAGAACACCAGCAATTGTCTTCAGTTAGCTTTAGTGGCACACTGTGCAGAGGACACAAAAAAAAATACTGCAGCTCCCTGCCTGCATTTGTATGAGAACACCGGCAATTGTATTCAGGTAAGCTTTAGGTGCACACTGTGCAAAGGACACTAAAACAAAATACTGCAGCTCTCTGCCTGTATTTGTATGAGAACACCGGCAATTGTATTCAGGAAAGCTTTAGGTGCACACTGTACAAAAGACACTAAAACAAAATACTGAAGCTTCCTGCCTGTATTTGTATGTATGAGAACACCAGCAATTGTATTCAGGTAAGCTTTAGGTGCACACTGTGCAAAGGACACAGTACAGTAGGGGAAAATACTGCAGCTCCCTGCCTGTCAGTATATTATGAAGAGAATAACAGGAACGGATCTGGCTAAACTAAATACAGTATATAAATATATATATACACAACACACCTGGGATGCATATATATCCTCTACACACTGTAACTGAAGCTAACTGACTCGCCTGCCTACTCTATCTAACTCAAATTAAATTACACTGTCTCTCTCTCTGTCTTTAACCACCGCCGCAACGCACTACACAAGGCCACCACGCAGGTGGCCTTATATAGTGTGGGGCGTGTACTAAACCCCCTGAGACATAATTGGCCAAAGCCACCCTGACTTTGGCCAATTATGGCTCTCCATTTTTTCTGCGCTGTGATTGGCCAAAGCATGCGGGTCATAGTGCATGCTTGGCCAATCAGCATCCAGCAATGCACTGCGATGCCGCAGTGAATTATGGGCCGTGACGTGCCACTCGAATTTGGTGCCCATAACGTTCTGAATTCGGTAAACGGCCCAACAGACGATGTTGAATATGGGTTCGACTCGAACTCGAAGCTCATCCCTATCCCACAATTATTCTTGGTGACTTCAACATCCCTGTTAACATTAACACTACTATTACTTCTAAACTTCTCAGCCTAACCTCATCTATTGACCTAAAGCAAAGGCTCCTACTCACTCCAACGGCAACACCCTTGACCTTGTCTTCTCCTATCTGTGCACTCCGTGCAACCTCCATATTAACTCTTCTCTACCTTTAACACTCTACTCTGTCCTCCACTACCTCCACCCTCTAATTCACTCACTGCCCAGGAGATCGCCAATCACTTCAAAAATAAGATTGATGAAATTCATGAGGAGAACTCCAACGTGCAGAAATCTCCCCATGTCCACAGATACAATCATTACTTTCCTCATTCATCCCTGCTAGTATTAATGAGGTTACTAAACTTTTTTCGAACACTCATTTATCCACCTGCCCCCTGGATCCTGCTCCCTCGCAAATGCTACGCTCACCCTCTGACTCGATTCTACACTCTCTAACTCACATTTTCAACCTCTTCCGCTCTTGTGGCATCTTCTCAAACTCTAAAATATCCGCTAGTCACCCCCATACTTAAAAAGCCCTCACTGGACCCCACCAATCTAAACAACCTACGTCCCATCTCCTTACTTGCTTTCTCCTCCAAACTTCTTGAAAGACTGGTCTACAACCGACTGAGCAACCATCTGACCATGAACAAACTTCTTGATCCCCTTCAGTCCAGATTTCGCCCTCAACACTCCACAGAAACAGCTCTCCTTAAACTCTCAAATTACCTACTAACGGCTAAAACCAACGGACACTATTCTGCACTATTTCTTCTGGACCTCTCTGCTGCCTTTGACACAGTGGACCACCCCATCCTCCTTAAAAAAAAAACTCCACTCCTTTGGTCTCCATTACTGTACTCTTCACTGGTTCTCATCCTACCTATCCCACCGCTCCTTCAGTGTCACTTACAACTATACTTCCTCCTCTCCTCTACCTTTCTCCGTCAGGGTCCTCCAAGGTTCTGTTCTTGGACCTCTCCTTTTCTTAATCTACACCACCTCCCTGGGTCAGTTGATTACCTCCCATGACTTTCAATATCATCTCTACACTGATGACACCCAAATCTATCTCTCCATCCCTCAGCTCTCTCCATCTGTCTCCTCACGCATCACCAACTTACTAGCAGACATATTAGCCTGGATGTCACATCACTTCCTCAAACTCAACCTATCCAAAAAACTGAGCTCATGATATTTCCCCTGATTTTTCTCAATATCAACAGCTCAACTATCAACTTGTCCCCCCACGTCAAGGTCCTAGGTGTAATCCTGAACTCTGAATTAACCTTTCTGCTCCACATCCTAAATTTGCCGCCTCAACCTCCAACATCTCCAAGATAAACCCCTTCCTAACCAATGTCACCACAAATCTTCTAATCCACTCCCTGGTCATCTATCATCTTGACTACTGCAACTCCCTCCTCATTGGCTTACCTCTAAATAGGCTATCCCCACTTCAGTCCATCATGAACGCTGCTGCTAGGCTCAGCCACCTCACAAACCGCTCAGTGTCTGCTATACCCCTCTGCCAATCCCTTTATTGGCTGCCACTCAGTCAACAAATTAAATTCAAGATACTAACTAACTTACAAAGCCATCCATAACCTGGCCCCCAGCTACAACACTTACCTGGTCTCAAAATACCAACCTAATCGTTCTCTTCGCTCCTCCCAAGGCATCCTGCTCTCAAACTCCCTTGTCACCTCATCCCATGCTTGTCTTTAGGACTTCTCCAGAGCCTCTTCCATCCTCTGGAATGCTCTACCCCAATCTGACTTTCTCCTACTTTGCCCACTTTCAGATGATCCCTGAAAACTCATCTCTTCAGAGAAGCCTATCTGGCCCCCACCTAACAACTGTACATTTATTTTCTCCATCAGGACATCCCCCAGTTATTAACTCTTGTATCTCTTGACCTTCCCTCTTAGATTGTAAGCTCTAAGGAGCATAGCCCTCTGATTCCTACTGTATTAAAGTGTATTGTATTTGTACTAAAAACAAAAATCCAGGCGCACAGATCAGAGGCCAAGTGAAAAGTCAAAAAGAAAAATTAAATGTAGCTGTGGCCGCTGTTGTCCAAAACTCATAGACAAATGAGGACAGAAGATATAATCAAAGGGTGAACAGCGCTGATCAGCAGACATAAATAAGGACCCTCAGGGTCGGTTCACACTACAACGACTTGGGGGGTGACTTGTAAGCCCTCAAGTTGCCCCAAGTCGCTTGACATTATGAATTCCATTACTTTCAATGAGAGGCGTCTTAATATACACTACTGAAGTCGCTCCGACTTCAGAAAAGGTTCCTGTACGACTTCAATCTGACTTGCAGGCGACCTGTACCCATAGAATTCAATGGAAGTCACCTCCAAGTCTGATCTCCATCTACAGTGAAGTGACTTTACAGTAAATAAAAAAAAAAAAGTTCACCACCACACATGCTGCCCCTCCCTCCCTTCCTCCCTCCCTTCCTCCCTCCCTCACTCCTTCACACAGAGCATAGTGAATACCTTTTATCTCTGTATTCATTTTGGCCGACCTTTTGTGATCGTGACTAGAAGAAGTTGAAAAATGTCTACTAGAGCCAGGGAGGTAATTCATCGAGAGCCCATCGAGAATGAAACACTCATTCGTCTTGTGAGACAGCGCCCATGTCTCTATGACAAAGAAGATCATCATTATAAAGATCAAGTGAAGAGGGATGGTGCCTGGCTGGAGATCTGCCGGGGAACATTTGAAAACTGGGACATGATGACGTTGAATGAACGTAGTGAGACATGTAAGTAACAACTTTATTTTAGTTATGTCTGTTTGTTATGCATAGGCATGATGGGACTTGTAGTTCATGATCAACTGGAAGGTCAGACTATGGACGACTATGTTTCCACTATGTTATTATTATTATTATTATACAGGATTTTTATAGCGCCAACAGTTTGCGCAGCGCTTAACAAAATGTGTGTTTTTTCCGTGATTTTTTTGCCACGCCCTGAAGCAATGTCTGTGTAATGTTGCACCTCAAGTCGCAGTAGTGCAGGGCCTTACTTTGAAGTCGCTGCGATTTGAAGTTGCACAGATATGAAAGGTAATCTTTGGAAATCATGGGATACGACTTGTCATGCGACTTTTCAGTCCCAGATCGCATGAAATGTTGCACTACTGGAAACCTAGCCAAATCATGGGGTACGACTTGTCAAGTGACTTTTTAGTCCCAGATCGCATGAAATGTCGCACTACTAGAAACCTAGCCACATCATGGGGTACGATTTGTCATGTGACTTTTTAGTCCCAGATCGCATGAAATGTCACACTACTGGAAACCTAGCCAAATCATAGGGTACGACTCGTCATGCGACTTTTCAGTCCCAGATCGCTTGAAATGTCGCACTACTGGAAACCTAGCCTGAACCCTGGTTTAGACTATCACTCATCTCTATTCCTATTGCAGAATAGTAATCATGTTCGCTTTATGTTGTAGAAGAACTTACCTTTGTTAATATATGTAGATAATGAATGAACAATATCAATACAGCCCCAAAAAAATATGGTTTATTTGATTGTAACATTTTATTTATATGAAACCAACAAATAGTATGCAATACATTAACGGCAGTATAGTATAGTGTTAAAAAATGTAACTCAATACCTATACAGGCTTTAGTCAAACACCAAGTGCAGCAAAATATATATTTAAAGAACGTAGCAATGCATTTAGGAAATAGCATCCAATTGCCATTCTACTTCACCAGCCGGTGCTCGGGAACACTGGTACCATCGCTGGATCCCCTAGTAGCACTGAGGTGTGCACTTTCCATGTAATGCATAAGGGAATCCTCGAAACAGTACCCGTCACGTAGTCGAACATAATTGTGGAGCACGCATGCTGCTTTGACAGCAGTAATTGCGTTTTCAAGGTTTAAAGCAATAGAAGTATGTAACAAATGCCATTTATTGGCAAGAATTCCAAAACTGCACTCCACCGTCCTTCTTGCCCTTGTTAGACGATAGTTAAAGATTTTCTTCGGTGTACTCAGATTCCTGTTGGAGTAGGGCCTCATTAGGTGTTCTCCCAACGCAAATGCCTCATCTACGATGAACACATAGGGTAGCGTGGGTTCATTTGTGCCAGGAAGTAGACAGTTCTCAGAAAATATCTAGTTGATTATTTCGTAGCCTTTGACCCAAAGAGAAATTTGAAAAAATATGGATGATCACAGCAGGGAACATCACAGCTTTCATTTCAATAGCTGTGTGTTCCCCCGCCGTGTGCAGTCACATAAGCCCCTCCTTTTTTTCCAGGACTTTGATAGACAAATCACCCGTCCAATCCTAGAATGGGTGACATGTATCAAAGTTCCCCGGACAAGGGGAGGGGCTTATGTGATGGTGCGCGGCGGGGGAACACACAGCTATTGAAACAAAAGCTGTGACGTTCCCTGCTGTGTTCATCCAGTGACGGCTCTCCTCTCTTCCCCTCCACAGGTAGGCTGCATATGGGACACAAGCTGCATATGGGACACAAGCTGCACATGGGACACAAGCTGCACATGGGACACAAGCTGCACATGGGACACAAGCTGCACATGGGACACAAGCTGCACATGGGACACAAGCTGCACATGGGACACAAGCTGCACATGGGACACAAGCTGCACATGGGACACAAGCTGCACATGGGACACAAGCTGCACATGGGACACAAGCTGCACATGGGACACAAGCTGCACATGGGACACAAGCTGCACATGGGACACAAGCTGCACATGGGACACAAGCTGCACATGGGACACAAGCTGCACTTGGGACACAAGCTGCACATGGGACACAAGCTGCACTTGGGACACAAGCTGCACTTGGGACACAAGCTGCACATGGGACACAAGCTGCACATGGGACACAAGCTGCACATGGGACACAAGCTGCACATGGGACACAATCTGCACATGGGACACAAGCTGCACATGGGACACAGGCTGCACATGGGACACAGGCTGCACATGGGACACAGGCTGCACATGGGACACAGGCTGCACATGGGACACAAGCTGCACATGGGACACAAGCTGCACATGGGACACAGGCTGCACATGGGACACAAGCTGCACATGGGACACAGGCTGCACTTGGGACACAGGCTACACTTGGGACACAGGCTGCACTTGGTACACAAGCTGAGCATGGGATACAAGCTGCATATGGGACACAAGCTGCACTTGGGACACAAGCTGCATATGGGACACAGGCTGCACGTGGGCCACAAGCTGCACTTGGGACACAATCTGCACATGGGACACAGGCTGCACATGGGACACAGGCTGCACATGGGACACAGGC
Organism: Lithobates sylvaticus; assembly: GCA_028564925.1. NCBI lineage: Eukaryota > Metazoa > Chordata > Amphibia > Anura > Ranidae > Lithobates > Lithobates sylvaticus. Next base: position 100,337,998 of record CM053032.1, on the reverse strand, counting down.
TGCACATGGGACACAGGCTGCACATGGGACACAGGCTGCACATGGGACACAGGCTGCACATGGGACACAGGCTGCACTTGGGACACAGGCTGCACTTGGGACACAGGCAGGCTGCACTTGGGACACAGGCTGCACTTGGGACACAGGCTGCACTTGGGACACAGGCTGCACTTGGGACACAGGCTGCACTTGGGACACAAGCTGCACTTGGGACACAGGCTGCACATGGGACACAGGCTGCACATGGGGGACACAGGCTGCATGGGGGACACAGGCTGCACATGGGACACAGGCTGCACATGGGACACAGGCTGCATATGGGACACAAGCTGCATATGGGACACAAGCTGCACATGGGACACAAGCTGCACATGGGACACAAGCTGCATATGGGACACAGGCTGCACGTGGGCCACAAGCTGCACTTGGGACACAAGCTGCACATGGGACACAAGCTGCACATGGGACACAAGCTGCACATGGGACACAAGCTGCACTTGGGACACAGGCTACACTTGGGACACAGGCTACACTTGGGACACAGGCTGCACTTGGTACACAAGCTGAGCATGGGATACAAGCTGCACTTGGGACACAAGCTGCACTTGGGACACAAGCTGAGCATGGGATACAAGCTGCATATGGGACACAGGCTGCACATGGGGGACACAGGCTGCACATGGGGGACACAGGCTGCACATGGGGGACACAGGCTGCACATGGGGGACACAGGCTGCACATGGGGGACACAGGCTGCACATGGGGGACACAGGCTGCACATGGGGGACACAGGCTGCACATGGGGGACACAGGCTGCACATGGGGGACACAGGCTGCATATGGGACACAAGCTGCATATGGGACACAAGCTGCACATGGGACACAAGCTGCATATGGGACACAAGCTGCATATGGGACACAAGCTGCATATGGGACACAGGCTGCACGTGGGCCACAAGCTGCACTTGGGACACAAGCTGCACATGGGACACAAGCTGCACTTGGGACACAGGCTACACTTGGGACACAGGCTACACTTGGGACACAGGCTGCACTTGGTACACAAGCTGAGCATGGGATACAAGCTGCACTTGGGACACAAGCTGCACTTGGGACACAAGCTGAGCATGGGATACAAGCTGCACTTGGGACACAGGCTGCACATGGGGGACACAGGCTGCACATGGGGGACACAGGCTGCACATGGGGGACACAGGCTGCACATGGGGGACACAGGCTGCACATGGGACACAGGCTGCATATGGGACACAAGCTGCATATGGGACACAAGCTGCATATGGGACACAAGCTGCATATGGGACACAAGCTGCACATGGGACACAAGCTGCACATGGGACACAAGCTGCACATGGGACACAAGCTGCACATGGGACACAAGCTGCACATGGGACACAAGCTGCACATGGGACACAAGCTGCACATGGGACACAAGCTGCACATGGGACACAAGCTGCACATGGGACACAAGCTGCACATGGGACACAAGCTGCACATGGGGGACACAAGCTGCACATGGGACACAGGCTGCACATGGGACACAGGCTGCACATGGGACACAGGCTGCACATGGGACACAGGCTGCACATGGGACACAGGCTGCACATGGGACACAGGCTGCACATGGGACACAGGCTGCACTTGGGACACAGGCTGCACTTGGGACACAAGCTGCACATGGGGGACACAGGCTGCACGGTGGGCACAGGCTGCATTGGGGAACATGGATAAAACATTAAAGTGTAATTTCATGAGATAATTTATGAGGGCGGGTTTAGGGTCGGGGCAGGGTAGGGGTTGGGTTGGGTTGGGTTGGGCAACTGGTGGCAAGTAACCCTTGAGGCCTGGCTAGTAGCTCAAGACTTGAAATTTTGAGCCTAGGCTAACTAGGGAATGACCGGTTGACAGGCACCTGAAAGACAAAATACATAATTGATTATTTTTCTATTTCTTTTTTGCAGTGTCTGTAATACAAACTAAATGGATATCAGAGGCCAGAAGTGGATCGGGTCAAAAAGGATGGTACCCTATGTCCACGCTGATTAACTCGACTTCCTAAGACCTTACATGGAGATGAGAGAATGAGATAACATCTTTCATATTAGAAAAGTGCTAATACAGTTATATAAAGAAGTTTGTGCCTGACAGTATTATATCTTTATTACAGAACACAATCCAGTTGGGACGTAGGTGAGGAAGCTCACGAGGCCCCTCAGGAACCTCAAGGGTCGCAAGAACAATGTTCTTTAGATGATTTTCCGGCTCATGAGCTGAACCCCTCGGAAACATCATTAAATGCACAGGAGACAGCTGGCCCTAGTCAGGTACAAAGTCCTGGGCCTGCTCAAATAAGAAGACAGCGTAGTAGACCACTAGGAAGACATGTACAAAACATGGATCGATTTGCCGACCTAGTTTATAGACTCAACCAAAAATTGGACGATCTTGAGTCTGAGGATAACGGATTTGGCATTATGGTGGCTGCAATGATGAAAAAAATTCCGCCAGAGAGGAAAAACCAGGTCAAGAAGGCAGTGATCGACCTACTTGATTCAAATGTTCGCAATGAGCAACCAATTTGCTCATCACCGATTGGACCGCCGCCACCATCCGGTCCGTATTATTCATACACAAACCCCCCCACCACCCAGAACCCACCCCTACTATCCCCCTTGCTTCCGGCCATACTCGGATAAGTATGTCAATATGCTACATTTTTCACATCCACCCATCCCATATCCATCACAGTCCCCGATTCCCTCCATCATTGGTGCACCATGCTTTCAAGCAACACCATCCCAAAGCCCTTCCACCAGCACTGCAAACCCTCATTCGGAGTACGGGCCCATGTACCAACAATTATAAAATTAGATAATATCTAAAAAATAAAAAAAGTTGCTTCTTCTTTAATTTTTGTTATAGATGATGTATATTAAAAGTTTGAAGTTTTTCTTAATTATATAGATGTTTGTGTGCTAAATTCTACATATGTTCCACATTCTTTTTTGTTTTTTGGAAGAATAATACTTACCTAGTTGGATGCAGCATTGCACCGATGTTGCATCTGTCCACTGCCGCGTCTTCACACAGAATTGAGTCAAAAAACATTGTCGATGGCTCAGTACTCTACCCTCCCTTAGCAGAGAGATGCTGACTTTCAGTCAGCTGGTCTCCTGCTCTGCTCCCCTACACTCATTGGAGCGCTAAGCTGTAAAGGAGCATGAAGCAGCTTGCTAAGAGGAGTCCAGGCAGCTGGTGGATAAAGAATTTTGGAAGTCAGGATGATGCACTGCCTCACCTGATCTTGGTGATGTCAGCGCAGAGCAGACTTCTGACCACTGTATGCTGAAAAGGGGTCACAGGAGTGCAAAATAATTGCACCCCTGTGACCCATTGGAGAAGCACAGCTACTGTTGTGGCTAATGGTGTGCATCCAATAAAATATAGATTACCTTAGTGTAATAATCACTCTTTCAGTAGGTGAGATACTCCTCCGAAATGATGTGTTCTGTCGGTGCAGATGGATGGAAACCAGACCAAGTAATTTGTCAAAACTTGAAAGAAAAAAGGAGGTAATTTACTATATTGAAACACACACATTAACCCCTATTCTCTAGGGTCAATATCAAAAAAAAATATCTAAGATTGTGGTCTCAGAAAGACTTTATCTAGTAAAAGATACAGAGTAAAACATTTTTTTTTAAATAAAAGGGTAGTTAACCACTTCCCGCACACGCTATAGCCGAAAGACGGCTACAGTGCAGATGCCAATTGTCGGGAGGACGTCCCTGGACGTCCTCCCATGCTCGAGCGGCCTGCGCGCCCCCTGCTCACAGACTCGCCTGATCACAGATCGGAGTAAGGGGTTGATCCCCACCCTACCCCTTACCACATGATCAGCTGTCAGCCAATGACAGCTGACATGTGATGTAAACAAAGCCGGTAATCAGCTATTTATCCTCCTCACATTGATAGCGCGAGGAGGAAAAAAAGGCTGATCACTGGGAGCTGATAAAGGGACATTGGTCCCAATCGTGAAGGTAAATACCAGTGCCTACCAGTGCCCACCAGCACCACCTACCAGTGCCCACAGTTCCACCCATCCGAGCCCACAGTGTCACCTCAGAGTGCCACCTATTAGTGCCCACAGTGCCGCCTATCAGTGCCGACTATGAGTGCCGACTATAAATGAATCCTTGCCTCATTATCAGTGCTGCCTATCAATACCATCTACCAGTGCCACCTACCATTGCCCATCAGTGCCACCTATCATTGCCCATCAGTGCCATCTGTAAGTGCTACCATTAGTGCCGCAGATCAGTGCCACCTATCATTGCTCATCAGTGCCAGCCACCTATCATTGCCCATCAGTGCCATCTGTTGGTGCCACCATCAGTGCCAACCATCAGTGCCCATCAGTGCCGCCTTATCTGTGCCTATCAGTGTCACCTTATCTGTGCCCATCAGTACCAATCAGTGCAGCCCATCAGTGCCCATCAGTGCAGCCTCATCAGCGAATTTCAATAAAGGAGCAAAACTACTAGTTTGAAAAATTTTAGAACAAACTATGAAACATGTGTTATTTTTTTAAATATATGCATATCCACATATAGCATATTTACTTACCTTGCGATAGACATCTGGGTATAGTTGAAGAACTTGTCATTATAAGCATGCAAATCATCATACATGGCCCAGAACTGGCCTCTGGTATCTCTATTTACAATGATTGGATGTATCCAGTAGCGACGTCTTCTTCTCATCCTGATCCTCCGCTTCCTCTATTCCTCTTCCTCTTCCATCAATACTGCTAAACCAGCTGTTATGACAGCTGTCATTAAATAACGCATAGACAACATTGTCGTGACAGGACACAGGGAACAGGAACAACAATTATGTCACAAGAGCTGATTAGCTGTGATTGGCCACAGGCAAAGTCGCCTGTCCCGGGGGCGACTTCAAGTCATGTTGTAAGTCGCTCAAAGTCGCGTTGAAGTCGCGTTGCAAAGTCGTGCTGAAGTCGTGTTGCCCCTGTGTGAATCGAGCCTCAGAGGCAAAGTAAAAACATTTTATTGTTTAAAAAAATTATAAAATGTCCACCAAGGCATACAGCAGTCAATTGATGGTCATGCAGAGACTTGGATTAAAAAACTCAGTCTCAAGGTTCTTATTTGGACACCTACTATCAAGTGGTGTATAAGGACTTGATTCAGCTATGTGATAATAGTTTGAACCACAAGTCCAATTTATTGCCATCTGAACGACTTGCCCTTAAGGCCTTAGAAAATAATTCTCACATTATTATTAAACAGGCCAATAAGGGGGGCAGTATAGTCATTCAGGATCAGACTGAATACCTTAGTGAGTCCCTCAGGCTGCTATCTGATGGTAATACCTACCAAGTCTTGCCCAAGGATCCGCACCCGGAGTTCCATTTGGATCTCATTAAAATGGTAATTGCAGCATCCCATACTTTTACCGCCTTCCAAAGGTGCATAAATCGCTTCAGAATCCAACTGGTAGACCTATAGTGGCTGGTACTAACAGCCTCACCAGCGGACTCTTCCAATATATAGATTGTTTTTTACAGCCGATCGTTCAAAATCTTCCTTCCTATATACAGTACTCTGGACATGTGATTGATATCCTCCAGAACTATTCATGGGAGGGTCATTACCTTTGGGCATCTTTGGATGTGTGTTCTCTTTACATCTCCATTCACCATGAGGTGGGTCTGGAGGCTCTCAATCATTTCTTGTCCAGAGACTTGCAGTACAATTCCCATCAGGCCCAGTTCATACTTGAGGGGACTAAGTTCTGCCCCAAACACAACTATTTCACCTTTCAGGACAAGTTCTATCTTCAGACTAGAGGCACAGCCATGGTGCAAGTTTCGTACCCTGCTATGTGAATTAAACAATGTTTTTTTGGGAGGACTCTTTGATTTGGAACAATAATCCCTATGCTAAGCATCTCATTCTTTATGGCAGGTATAGCGATGATGTGCTTATCTTTTGGGATTGGACTGTTGATGATTTTTCAGCCTTTGTGAAGTATTGTAACAGCAATCCCCTAGGACTCACATTCACGCATGTTATCGATCATGAACATTTGGTATTTTTGGATCTGGAATTGACCAATGAGAATGGCTCAATTATTACCATCAACCATTCTAAACCAGTTGGAGTAATTCCTACTACTCCTGCCATCACCCTCTTTGGAAGAAGAACATTCCAAAAGGGCAGTTCCTGAAGTTTCATAGGATATGCACAAAGGATACCGATTACATTGCCCAGAGTAGGTTACTTACCAACAAGTTTAGAGAGGCTACCCGGATGATCTTTTGCAGGAAGCATTTGAATCCTGTCTTACCGAGCAGACTGCCGACAGAGCCATTGCAGCCCCCATAACTCGGGAGCCAGGTTCATCACGGGTTTTAATGGCAATTATAAAGCAGTTGCCAACATTATCTGTAAGCATTGGCCTATTTGTCCAGACCCCAGGTTAGGTCCGCATTACCACCCACCCCCCAGGTCGTCTTCAGGAGAGCTTGCACTCTCAGAAATTGCATTGCTCCTAGCAAACCTAAAAAAAACAATTCCGTCAGAACCATGGACATCAGGTGCTATTTTGACGATAGGGTTGGAATATTTCAATGCAAGAAACAAGGTTGCCTTACCTGTCAGTTTATAACCCACGGCCAGTCCTCCTTTTTGGATAGTTCTGGTAATACATATTCCATTAGACAATTCGACCCAATTTGTTGTTTATGTCCTGAGGTGTCCATGCAACCTTTTATATGTTGATCGTACCATCCGGACCTTGCGTATCAGGGTTAGTGAACATTGCAGGTTCATTAACCACTTAAGCACCGGAAGAATTTACCCCCTTCCTGACCAGAGCACTTTTTGCGATTCGCACTGCGTCACTTTAACTGACCATTGTGCGGTTGTGCGACGCTGTACCCAAAAAAAAGTATGTCCTTTCTTTTGGTGGTATTTGATCGCCTCTGTGGTTTTTATTTTTTGCGCTATAAATAAAAAGAGCGACAATTTTGAAAACAACACCTTATTTTTTTACTTTTTGCTATAATAAATATCCCCCAAAAATATATAAAAAAAAGTTTTTCCTCAGTTTAGGCCGATATGTATTTTTCTACAAAATTGCAATAACCGTATATTGATTGGTTTGCGCAAAAGTTATAGCTTCTACAAAATAGGGGATAGATTTATAGCATTTTAATTATTATTTTTTTTTACTAGTAATAGTGGCGATCTGCGATTTTTATCATGACTGCGACATTATGGCGGACACATCGGACAATTTTGACACATTTTTGGAACCATTGGCATTAATACAGCGATCAGTGCGATTAAAAATGCATTGATTACTGTAAAAATGTCACTGGCAGTGAAGGGGTTAACACTAGGGGCGGTGAAGGGGTTAACTGTGTTCCCTGGGAGGTGATTCTAACTGAAGGGGGAGGGACTGACTACAGGAAGTGACAGATCGTGGTTCCTAGCTAATTAGGAACACATGATCTGTCACTCCTGTCAGAACAGGGAAGTATGTTTTTACACACTGTCTCTCCTCTTCACGATCATCGTGACCATCGGCCATGAGCACCGACACCCCCACTGCGCCTGCTATCCGGACCCCACTAGCCCAAGTACAGTTACGTGGTTTTACGCAGGGGAGCCAACCTGCCGCTGTAAAACTGAAGCGGCTCGTCCGGAAGCAGTTAAAGGTTTCAGAGAGCATAGTGTGCCCCGTCATTTTGCTACTCATCATGGCATGAACTTTAAGGACCTGACTGTCCTAGCCATTGAATTCGTACCTCCGGGTGGCATGACAGAGAACAAAAGATTTCTGCATCTATGCCAACGCGAAACCATGTGGATATATGAGCTCAATACTCTTTCTCTCAATGGGTTGAACAAGGAACTTGAAGTACGTACAGATATATAATATACCTTAGCTGTTTTCATATGTTTTTTGCATTTTTTGAGATATAGACGTGGGTACGGTGCAGTTCTAGTGAATTGGAGAAAATCAAAATATCGTCAAGATATACAATTACGAAGTTGTCTAAATACACACAAAAAATATCATTGACCAGGTGCTGGAACGTAGCCGGGGCATTGCAGAGCCCGAAAGGCATTACCAGGTACTCAAAATGTCCAAATCTGGACCTAAAAGCCATCTTTCACTCATCCCCATCACGAATTCGAACTAAATTATGCTCCCCGAATATCTAATTTAGTGAATATTTGGGCAGTACTTAGGCGTTGAAACAGTTCAGGGATGAGTGGAAGCAGGTACCTGTTCTTGATAGTGATTTTATTGAGTTCCCTGTAGCCCACACAAGGCCTGAGAGAACCATCTTTTTTTTCAACGAAAAAGATGCCTGCGCCGGCTGGAGAGGAGGATGGTCGGATGAATCCTTTTTCCATGTTCTCATACATATAGGAACGAAGGGCTTCCAATTCAGTCTCTGACAGGGGAAAAATCCGGCCAAAAGGGATTTCAGAACCGGCAACAGGTCAATCGGGCAGTCCTAATCATGTAATGAAACCGGGAGGACAAGATGAGACTGAGTGGAACCTGCAATCTGGGAATTTACAGCAACATGAGGTTGGCACTTACTGGGTCTCACAGGACAGCTGCGTAGGAAATGGCCCGCCTCCCCACAGTATAGACAAAGGTTGGCTTGATGCCGACGGAGTCTCTCATCAGGGGTGAGTGGAGCCCGGAAAAACCCCAGCTGCATGGAGAAGGAGCGGAAACTGGAACAGGTACGGGCACAGGAGGTACCCGGGGTAGCATCCATGTTGGTCTAGGTGACTGAAGGCGTTCGGAGCGATGCTCCCGTAAACGTCGGTCAAGTTTGGTAGCCAGCTGGACCAGATCTTCCAGGGATGCAGGGGTATCTACCCAGGCTAATTCGTCCTTTAAAGTCTCTGAGAGGCCCAGGCGAAATTTATATTTAAGGGGGGCCTCGTTCCAGTTAGTGTCCCCGGACCATTTCCGGAATTCCACAATGTAGTCCTCCACCGGTCTCTTTCCCTGAGTTAGGGAATGCAGGATGGCTTCGGCCGTGGTGGCACGTTGGGGATCATCGTACAACTGTGACATGGCTTCAAAAATAGTCTCTACAGAATCAAGTAGGGAGCTCTTCTGTTCTAAGAGGTTATGGGCCCAAGACTGAGGCTCATCAGATAGTAGTGAAATTATGAACCCCACTTTCACCGATTCGGAGTGGAAAGTCCTGGGCTGAAGGGCCAGGTACAGAAGGCATGCGTTCTTGAATGCCCTAAACTTCTTCCGGTTGCTGGAAAAACACTCAGGAGTAGGGACCCTAGGATCCGGAAGGGTCATGACGACTGCAGGTGTGAGGTTGCCTTGAGCTTGCGAAGCGGAACTGCTGCTATCTGCAGAGGGTGAGGAATCCGGTGGACTGGGAGAGGCAGCCAGGTGTTGTAGGCGGCCCTCAATCTGAAAGTAGCCATCTTGGAGTCGCTGTACAGCTTGGGTGAGGGCTGCAACCTGCTGGCAGAGGGCCTTGAGGGGTGAGCCAGCTCTGTCGGCCTCTGACATGGCTGGTTTGTACTGTCAGGTACTCACCAAGGCAGAGTTGCTGAAAGTGGCTTCCCTTGCAACTAGGTGCACGGTACCCCTGAAGGTGGGACAGAGGGCACTGGGCACGGAGGGGCACGGGTTGCCAGCAGGTAACACATAAGCAGAAGGACTTCTGGGAGCAGAGGTACCCGTGCAAGATGGACTTGGTACTTGATTGAAGGAATGTCCGGCTGGGGCTCTAGCACCTGGAGCTGGGAACATTCGGAGGCTGAGGGTCAAGTACAGAGGAAGTCCAGATAGGTTCAGAGTCTAAGAACAAGCCAAAGTCATACACCGGAGGTCAATCAGAAGGTGCTGGCGTCAAACACAGGGAGTAAGCTGAGACAAGTCTAGGTGGAGGCCGAGGGTCAAACACAGGAATATAGCAGAGAGAGATATCAGGAAAGCAAGCCAAGGTCAATCACAGGAGAGTTTCAAGTGAAGTTGGGTACGGTCCGGGTCACAACGAGTAGGCACAGGAAACTCAAACAAGGCACAGGAACACAGGAGCTGAAGAGACAAACCAGCAATGAGACAGAGCACACTGTCACCTTTTATAGGCCTGTCAGGGAGTCACATGGTGCGCGTAGCCGTGTGCGCGTGCCCGTGGTTGCGCCATATCATGTATAAGTGCGCGCCGTCCTTCATTACTGTGTGATTGTGGACCTAAGTCGCGCAGCCGCATGTGCGAACCCGCCACAGATCTGTAACCTGTTTGTTCTCTGACAAAAGCTAAGCTAAGCATTATTTACATTTAACACTTCTCCAAGAAAGGTAGTACTATTGTTCTTAAAAATAACACCCACTCGTGTACATTAAGTAACAACTCCACCCATTGTCCTGACATAGTAATTCAGAATACAAATACATACACAGCAAATGACTCTTCTCTGTCCTCTGTCAGTAACCTTCAGAAACTAACATTACTATTACATTATAACACTCATGTGTTTCATATATATTTCCGAAACTTTTATCATTTAAAATAGTTATAAACTAAATCTCTAACAACTCCCATAAATCTTTGCTCTGAGCTAGAGGCTGCGTTACATAACTGGCCTCCTCAAGACACTCCTCAAGACACTGGGGGGGGGGGGGGGGGACTCCTGCTGCTGATGCTGCTGCTGCCACGGAGTCCATCAGGTAAGGATAGTTACGATAAGGAAATAGGAAATTTTCTGACTCCATGGCAGCATACATATGGGAAGTAACTCACCATACACCCAAAGGGCGGGCAATGCTATCCCAAGGCTTTAATTTGTACCGTCAACAGACTGGACCTGCAAGCCAAAATAAACAGAGGATGAGGAAGTGGACTCTACACAATAATGAGCCATAAATGTATTGATTGAGGACCACAAGGCCCCCCTACAGACTACTTTGGGAACCACATGCTGCGAAGCTTCCCAAGATCTAGACCCACTCCTGGTCGAGTGAGCAGACACTACCTCCAAAGGAGCCAAGCCCTTGGCCCTCTGAGCCTGTTGGATGGCCTAGGCAATCCGTGCCACAATTATCCTAGATGAGGCAAGTTCCTCTGTCCTTTCTGGCAAAAGAATAAACAGGCGTTCTGAAGCCTGAAGGAAGTTGTAGCTTTGTAGATATGAAAGACTCATGCACCCTTGGGAATTGAGTCAGGCATAGGTAACAGCACCGCACTAACTGGAAAGAACATTAAGAAAACGTGATAGACAGGAAAAAGACAAACTTGACAGAGAGGCATTTAACGGAGACAGCCCCAGAACACTCTGCTCCAATTCCTGAGAAGGAGTTGAGAACAAGAGGGAGACTTCATTTGGAAAAATTCTGCTTACTCTGAGGTCTGAGCCTAGCTGCTCCCCTGAAAAATTGTTGGGCATGAAAAGATGCCTAGACCAGGATACACCTGTGAAGGCCGATAAAGCTGACACTTAAAGTCCGAGGGAGCTGACCGTTAGAGCCAGATCTAAATCCAACTGGAGGAAGTCTAGAATATTTAGAACTTCTAGATCACTACATGATCTGTCAGCAGCAGACATGTATTGAACAAACTTTGATCAGATTCTCCCATAAACTTTGTTTGTGTTCATTCTTCTAGTATTTAAGAGAGCGGATATAACTCTGGAGGAGCAGCTGAGGACCTCCAATCTCAAGAACCAGACCATCAGACGCAACTGTGCTGGACATGGATGTAGACTTGCACCCAGTGACTGGCCTGAGGGGAAGGTGCACTGGGTTCCGGAAGCTGAACTGTGCTAGCAAGAGTAACCCTGGCCTAATTGGCCAATAAGGCAACACTGCCATACACAAACTACCTCCACAACCTCTGTTCGGAGTGTTTGTAGAAACCCACGGTTAACCAGGACTGGAAGAAATGTACAGGTCCTACTGCATTTCCAATGATCCATTAGGGCATCTGTGCTTGAAAACCTCCATATGTAGAGGCCATTCACTGTTGTCCAATTGGACTCTGGAAAGAAAGTCTGTTAGAATAATTTGGTCTCTGGGGACATGAGATGTAGGCTTGAATCTTCTGAGCCCAGGACATAATTGGCTTCGCTTCCTGTAATAGAGAGTCCCCTTTTTCTTTTAGGTAGGAGACCGCCATGGTGTTGACTAACCTAAGAGCACTGACACTCCCTTCGTTATATGGTGAAAGACCTGTATTGTGCAGAAGGCTGCCCGTAGTTTCAGAATGTTCAACACATTCTGTGAAATTGACAGCCCCGCCTGCCCTGAGCTATCCCTGGCAGGCAGCAAGCCCCCCATTCCGTATAGCTAGCTAGTATTGGACGTGCTTGTGAACCAGGGAATGGGCGATGGAATGGCAAATGAGACAGTTTTTCCATTGCAGCCACCACGGGACTTGCTCTCATGACTGAGGTAATGTAGATGACCTGAATTCTGCTTCCTGTCTCCCACTGCTAGAAAATCCCCTTCTAGAAGGGCCGCCTTCTCCAGCTTCCATTTAATCTTTGGATCCATAGGCACCATAGTGCCAACCATTTTAGACTCTGAACGGCGCGCAGGTGGGAAGAAGACAGGGCCAGGAGTTTTCTGTTCCAAAACATCGGGATCCAGAGTCAAGGCAATGGCCCTGTTGATGATTATTATTATTTTTTTTGTTTAATAATAATATGTTCTTATTGAGATAATTAGTCACGGCACAACAATTGTAACGTAGATGTTGCAAAACAATACAAGGAAATTGTACAATATCAGGTCTGACCCCAAATAGAAAGGGTCTAGTGTGCAGGGTATTATTTTCTTAAAAGGAGGGGTAATAGGAATAGGTGAGGGGAAAGAGAGAAACCAGCAAATGGTGAGGGAAGGGATTGGGAAAGCATGTAGATGGTTTAGCAATATCAACTTATACTCTACAATGAATAGTAAGCGGTGGTTAATCACAGATGGCTCAATTCAGGGAGGGCGATTATGAATATAGATGATCCTCTATATGGAGGGTCATCTGACAAAAAATGGTGGCAATGCAAGTGATTAAAAACAAGCAGTAGCTCGGGGGTCTGACACCCAGTATTGCCAGTGATCATAGAATTTACTAAATTTCATCTGTGATTTGACAAATAGGAGTTCCATATATAGATGATCATTTAAGATATCAATAGTACAGATCAGAGTGGGAGCACTGGTCTGTTTTCAAAACCTGGCAATGGAGAGGCGAGCAGCAATTAGTATGTGTGATAATAGGGTGAAATTTTGGATGCCAGTTTGAGAGTCCTAATCCAAAGAGAGCCATCTGAGGGGTTAATGTGAGAGATATTCTAGTTACATCTTTAACGAGGTTGGAGACACCCATCCAGAATAAGGTAATGGACGGGCATTCCTACCAAAAAGATCTATAAGTTTCTCCAGCATTTTCTGGAGTGGGATGCAAATATTCTGGCTAGTTTTACAGTGGTATAGTACCAACAGCAGAGGATTTTCAATAAGGTCTCCCAATGAGAAATGTTTCTGGAGTAAGTATATAGTGGGGATGTCATGGTTATGCAGTAATGTTTGTCTGTCAGCTTACCTCTCCATGTGTTCAGATTAAGAGACCAGCCACTCCTGGCTGCTTAAGTAATCTCTCCTAAAAGCTTGGCTCCATCCCAGCCCCCATCAGGGGACTCTATATTAATCTGTGCACTGCAAGCCAGCTCTGCTGATCAATATTATGTGTTCTGGCTTCCGTGTGCTCATTGCTCTGTGTCCTACGTCTTTTTTTTTTTTTTTTTTAAAGGGTAATCTGTGTCCTACGTCTGATCCTGTTTATCGACCTTGGCTTGTTCTTGACTGTCCTCGTCTGCTTCATATCCCGACCTTTGGCATGTTCTTTGACTATCCCTATCTGCTTGATGCCCTCACCTTTTGGCTTATCTCCTGATTATCCTTTGTTGTGGCAGTCTGCTGCTTCCTCTCTACCCTGCCCTGGTGAACACCCGCTGGCTCTTAGATTCCGTGCCCTGGGAAATCTTATGCTCTAGCTCCCAGTGTACCTGCTGTCATGGCGCACGATGCTGCAACTGGTACTGTATATTTTGTTGTTGGCTATGTTGAAGAAGGATAAGATGTCCTTGGTGTTGAGTGAAGTCAAGGTGGGTGCAAGGATATGTGGGATTCTTAGGTAAACGTAGACATTTTTATTAGGGATGGCAAAGAGTTCTTTAAGTTGTTGGAAGGATATAGGCTGATATTGCTGGAATAAGTCACCTATTTTTTGGAGACCTAGTGAGGCCCACCTCTGCAGTGGTAAGCCGTCGAAAGAAGAGAAAAGGCTGATAATGGTAGTTGATGGAGTAACTGAGTGTGTAGCCCTAAAGAGATTTGGAAGATCGCTTTCCATGTGGATATTGTAGCGTTAACCATTGGTAAGAAGGAGCGAGAGGGAATGGTATCATATCCACACAGCTGGCAGGATCGATGAAGGGCTATGAGTCAGGGCCGAAGCTTCAATTTGAGTCCAAAGCTGTGAAGAGGTAAAGTTCCAGAGTTCTTTGGCTTGGTCCGGTATTGTTGCTTTGTAGTATGATCTGTGGTACGGTACTCCAGGTCCAGCATATGTTTTGGGAATTTTTAGTAGAGAAGATTTGATTTGGGCCGTACGTGCTGCCCAGATGAATTGGTTTAGAATACTTTGCAGTTTGGCTATATCCGATTGAAGTATAGGTAATGGGAGAGTCCTAAAGAAATACAAAATGTGAGGTAGGAGAAACATCTTGGATAAGGTTATGCACTCTACCCAAGAGGCACAGACCTTGAGGAGCGTTTTGGTTACATTCTGAAGTTTCTAGATCAGGACAGAGATTAATGCGTAGAAGTACAGTTGAAGGGGATGTTAACTGTTTACCCAAATAAGTCATGGATGAATTGGGGGCCCAGGAAAAGGGAGAGACTGTGGTGATGGCCGCTTTGAGGTGTGGCGGTAGCATAGCTGACTAATGCCATGTACACACGGTCGGAATTTCCGATGGAAACAGTCCGATGGGAGCTTTTCATCGGATTTTCCGACCATGTGTATGCCCATCTGTCTTTTTCTGTTGGAATTTCCAACGGACTTTGGATTGAGAACCTGTTCTTAATTTTTCTGTTGGAAAACCTTTCTAACAGATTTTTCGATCGTGTGTATGCAATTCCAACACGCAAAATTCCGACGCATGCTCGGAAACAATTCGATGCATGCTCGGAAGCATTAAACTTCCCTTTTATAGTGCCGTCGAACGTGTTTTTTGCTGTGGTGTTATTGACCGTCGGAATTTGGTGTGGCCGTGTGTGTAGGCAAGACAGTTTGAGCGAAATTCCATCGGAATTCCGACAAGAAACCCATCAGAGCTTTTTCTGACGAGAATTCCGAAAGTGTGTACGTGGCATTAGACTGGTTCAGTTTATACATGGAGATCTGACTAAATTGGTGTAGGAGAACACAGAGAGGGGTCGAGATTTTAGTGGGTCTGTAAGCCATATGATCATGTCATCGGCATATATGCCAATCTTATGTCTTGACCAATTGATAACCCAGAAATGTAGGGGTGTGATCGTATGGCATGCGCTAAGGGTTCAATGATAAGTGCAAATATTAAAGTGCTTGTAAACCCATTAAAACCACTTTAACCTACGGGTAAGCCTATATTAACCACCTGAGATCCAGGCCAATTCTGACATTTCTCTCCTACATGTAAAATTCCAATTTTTTTTGCTAGAAAATTACATAGAACCCCCAAACATTATATATGTTTTTTTAGCAAAGACCCTAAAGAATACAATGGCGGTCGTTGCAATTTTATCTCGCACGGTATTTGCGCAGCAATTTTTCGAACGCGTTTTTTTCAGAAAAAAAACAGTTTCCTGCTTTAAAAAAAAACAAAACAGTAAATTTAGCCCAATTTTTTTGCATAATGTGAAAGATGAAGATACGCCGAGTAAATAGATACCCAACATGTCACGCTTCAAAATTGCATGCGCTTGTGGAATGGCGCCAAACTTTGATATTTAAAAATCCCCATAGTCGACGCTTTAACATTTTTTACTGGTTACATATTTTGAGTTACAGAGGAGGTCTAGGGCTAGAATTATTGCTCTCGCTCTAACGTTCGCGGCGATACCTCACATGTGTGGTTTGAACACCGTTTTCATATGTGGGCGGGACTTACGTATGCGTTCGCTTCTGCGTACGAGCTCGCGGGGACAGGGCGCTTTAAATATTTTTTTTTTCTTTTTATTGTTCATTTTAATTTATTTTTTTATTTCAACAACTTTAAAAAAAAATAAAAAATATTTGATTACTTTTATTCCTATTACAAGGAATGTAAACATCCCTTGTAATAGGAATATTACATGATCGGACCTATTTACAGTGAGATATGGGGTCAATAAGACCCCACATCTCACCTCTAGGCTGGGAAGCCTAAAATAAAATAAAATAAAAAAACGATCACCGCTTCCCAGCGGAGGCGGCGCCGTTTTTTGATTGCAGAGGCCGGGCGTGACGTCATAACATCGCGCCCGGCCTCCGAACGATCATAGAGACTCCGGCGACCATCTGGTCCGCCGGAAATCTCTATGGTCATCATCCGGTGCCGGCGGATCCCGAGTCCGACTCACCGATGGAAGCGGTGAGTCGGTAGAAGCACCGGAGGGCGGCGGGAGGGGGGGGCGTCCCCTCCCGCCGCCCGTAAGAACGATCAAGCGGCGGAACAGCCGCTATGATCATTCTTATGGTGCAGGGAATCGCCGTCTGAAACCGGCAATATCTGAATGATGTCTGTAGCTACAGGCATCATTCAGATATACCCCTGAAACCAAAAAGACGTCATATGACGTACTCTGGGTCTCAGGTGGTTAAAGGCTTACTTGTAGGTGCAAGAAATATCTCCCAAACCTAATAGGTTTAGGAGATATTTGCAGAAATAGCATCACAGATGTCTACGGTGCATGGGTCTTAGACATCGGGTGCAGGCGCACTGAGCGTGCCGCTTCTAAAGGCGATCATGCCGTTAGTGGTGGCACCAGCATGCATGCACGGGAGTGACGTCATCGCAGCTCCGGCCAGTCACAGCACCGGAGCCGCGATACCGGGAAGTGACTCCGGAATAGATGGCGGCGTTGGAGGAGGCGAACGAGGGCCGATGCGGGGGCTTCGATCTCAGGTAAGTAATTCATAATGAGCTAGTATGCTAGCTCATTATGCCTTTGTCTAGCAGGGTGTATTTTATTTTCAGAGGCCTTACTTCCTCTTTAAGGACGATAGGGGACATCTCTGCTGAGTCCCATTAGTAATAGAGAAAGGGGTGGAAAGCATGCCTGAAATCAATACCTTCGCTCTAGGTGTAGAATGGAGGCCTGAGATTGCTTTGAGAAAGGGGCCATGGATACTTAATTTCTGTAGGACCAAATCCAAATACAGCCAGTTGACTCTATCAAACGTCTTCTCTGCATCTAAAGAGATCAGCAGAGAAGGCGTTTGGTGATGCTCTGCCTAATGGATGAGGTCTAAGAAAATGTGTGTGGCATCCGAGGCTTGTCTACAGGAAGTAAATACCACTTGATCCGGCTGAATAACGGTGGGCATATACTTAGCAAGACGAGTGGCTAATAATTTGGTGTATATTTTGAGATCGGTATTTAGAAGCAAAATAGGGCAATAATTAGCTGGATCTGGAAGGGTTTACCAGGTTTATGTATAGTAGTTATTACCGCTTCAAGGGATTCCAATGTGTTTTTCTCCGGTTGTTAGAAATCTGTTAAAGATATCACATTCATGGGGTACTAATCTGGTCTGGGAAGGATTTGTAGTATTCATTAATGACGCCATCTGGTCCTGGTGCTTTATGAAGGGGGAGATCTCTGATAGCTTTTTAGATTTCTTGATGTGAGAATGGTTGGGAAAGGCATTTGAGCTGTTCCAGGGTCATGGCAGGAAGTTGGAGAGGGGTTAGGAAATCTTTTATTTGTTTGGGCTCGGATTAGACATGGGAACTGTCAAAAAATTTGTTTCGTTTCGTTCCATTTCGTATATAAAAAAATTTGTAATTCCTGTACGAAATTCCGTTCGAATTCGTACGAAATCCGAATTTCGTACGAATTGTAAAAAAAAATTTGAATCGTTACGAATCGTTAGTAAAGTTACGAAATCGTTAACGCGGCTAATGAATTGTCGGTTCCCGTAACACAGAGAACAATTTGAATCCAACTACAAATATCGAATTTCAACTAATACGATTCAGTATATCCAATATAGAGAACTGTTCCTGCACAAATTGTCATTTTTGCAGGAAAAAAAGCTATTTAAAATCACTCGCTGCTAATAAATTGTCGGATCCGTAACACAGAGAACAGTCATTCATTGATAAAAAAAAAGCGTGGGGGTCCCCCCAAATTCAATAACCAGACCCTTCAGGTCTGCTATGGATATTAAGGGGAACCCCAGCCAAAAAAAATATGGCGTGGGGTCCCCCCTAAATATCATACCAGAGCCTTCAGGTCTGGGATGGATTTTAAGGGGAACCCCGGCCAAAAAAAATAAAAAAATGGCGTGGGGTCCCCCTCAAAATCCATACCAGACCCTTTATCCGAACACGCAACCTGGCAGGCCGCCCCCCCTCCCTCCTGAACCATACCAGGCTACATGCCCTCAACATTGGGAGGGTGCTTTGGGGGTCTGAGACCCCCAAAGCACCTTGTCCCCATGTTGATGGGGACAAGGGCCTCATCCCCACAACCCTGGCCATTGGTTGTGGGGGTCTGCGGGCGGGGGGCTTATCGGAATCTTTAACAAGGGGACCCCCAGATCCCCCCCCCCCCTGTGTAAAATGGTAAGGGGTGCAAAAGTACCCCTACCATTTCACAAAAAAGGTGACAAAAATTGGAAAAATGACAGGAGACGGTCTTTGACAATTCCTTTATTAAAATCTTCTTTATTCTGGTCTTCCTTTCTTCATCCTTTCTTCATCCTTCGGTTTCTTCATCTTCTCCTTCCGGCATCTTCTTCCTCCGATCCGCTTCTTCTTCCTCCGGTCTTCTCGTCCTTCTCGTCCGGCATCTTCTTCCATGGCGTCGGCGTCTCTTCTCGGGCCACTCCTCGCAATGGGAGGCTCCCGCTGTGTGAGGCTTCGCTCCGGCTGACAGGTCTTTTATAACGGAGGGCACCTCTTACATCATGGGGAAAGCCATAGGGAAGTCCCCATGACGTCCCCGTGCGTCAGAGGGGGGCGGGGTCACCAGGTTTATAAAAAACGTGTCAGACGCAGCGAAGTCTCACACAGCGGGAGCCTCCCATTGCGAGGAGCGACCCGAGAAGAGACGCCGACGCCATGGAAGAAGATGCCGGACGAGAAGGACGAGAAGACCAGAGGAAGAAGAAGCGGATCGGAGGAATAAGAAGATGGAAGAAGAAGATGGAAGAAGATGCCGGAAGGAGAAGATGAAGAAACCGAAGAATGAAGAAAGGAAGACCAGAAGAAACAAGAAAGAAGATTTTAATAAAGGAATTGTCAAAGACCGTCTCCTGTCATTTTTACCATTTTTGTCACTTTTTTGGTGAAATGGAAGGGGTACTTTTGTTCCCCCTTACCATTTCACACAGGGGGGGCGGGATCTGGGGGTCCCCTTGTTAAAGGGGCTTCCAGATTCCGATAAGCCCCCCGCCCGCAGACCCCCACAACCACCGTCCAGGGTTGTGGGGATGAGGCCCTTGTCCTCATCAACATGGGGACAAGGTGCTTTGGGGGTCTCAGACCCCCAAAGCACCCTCCCAATGTTGAGGGCATGTGGCCTGGTACGGTTCAGGAGGGGGGGGCGCTCTCGGCCCCCCCTCTTTTCCGGCGGCCTGCCAGGTTGTGTGCTCGGTATGGATTTTGAGGGGGATACCACGCCATTTTTTATTTTTTTTTGGCTGGGGTTCCTCATATTTAGGGGGGGACCCCACGCCATTTTTTTTTTTTTTATTGGCTGGGGTTCCCCTTAATATCCATAGCAGACCTGAAGGGCCTGGTTATTGAATTTGGGGGGACCCCCACGCTTTTTTTTTTTAATCAAAGAATGACTGTTCTCTGTGTTACGGAGCTGACAATTCATTATCCGGCAATAGCCGCGAGTGATTTTAAATAGCTTTTTTTCCTGCAAAAATGACACTTTGTCATTCGAATCATTCGAATTCCTACAAATCATTCAAATTCATTCGAATCATTCGAATGCATTCGAATTAGTTGAAATTCGATATTGGTAGTTTGATTCGAATAATTTGGAGCTGAAATTCGTAAACTGAATTTTTCCTGCAAAAATGACACTTTGTCATTCGAATCATTCGAATTCATTCGAATCATTCGTTATATCTGCTATAATAATTTCTTTCATATTAGTTGAAATTCGATATTTGGTAGTCGGATTCGAATAATTTGGCGACGAAATTCGTAAACGGAATTTCGTATTCCGTACGGAATTCGTATTCGAAAAAATTCGTACTACGGATTCGGAAATTCGTACGAATTTCGAAAAATTTGTATGAATTCGTACGAAACTAATCGCACATGTCTAGCTCGGATATGGACTGTGATAAGTTGTATAACTTAGAAGAGAATGAGCTGGAACCATCAGCTATGTCTTTTGGGTTTGTCAGTAGGGATGAGCCGAACACCCCCAGGTTCGGTTCGCACCAGAACCTTCGAACGGACCGAAAGTTTGCGCGAATTTTCGAACCCTATTCGTTACAATGGACGCGAACGTTCGAAATCAAAATTGCTAATTACAACGGCCAATATGCATGATAATGTCATAAAACAGGTTTGGGGACCCGGGTCCTGCCCCAGGGGACATATATCAATGCAAAAAGAACTTTTAAAAACTAACGTTTTTTCGGGAGCAGTCATTTTAATGATGCATAAAGTGAAAAAAAAAAAGTGAAATTTTCCTTTAAATATGGTACCAGGGGGGTGTCTAAAGTATGCCTGTGAAGTGGCATGTGTTTCCCGTGTTTAGAACTGTCCCTGCACAAAATGACATTTGTAAATGAAAAAAAGAAGCCATTTAAAACCACTTGCGGCTTTAATGTCATGTCTTTTCCTGGCCATATGGCTGAAAATCCTTGCGAAAAATGGCATGGCTACCCCATCACCCCCCCCCCCCCCACCCCAGCCCCTTTGGGTCTTGTGTGGATATTAAGGGGGACCCCGCACCCAAAATAAAACCCTATACCTACAACCCTATATACTCTGTACAGCAGTATACAGGCGGTGCAAACAAGACACGGACTGTAGGTTTGTTCTTAAGTAGAATCTGAACAGGTACATTATGAAGTGTAGCTCCATCCCCAAAAAAATCTATTTTTAAGCTTTTTGGAGAACATAGGGAGGGGTTATCACCCCTGTAACATTTGCTGTCTTTGCACATCTGTTCAGAACATTTCAAAGAATTCCAATTTAAATCTAACAGGATCGAATTTCCCTTCCAAGGGGTAGATTTCCTCTCACTTCCTGTTTTCTCTTTCCGTTTGCAAGTAGGAGTCGTTTGTAAGTTGGATGTTTGAAAGTAGGGGCCTGCCGTATATACTCTGCAGAAATTTGCCCCATTAGATGTTGGTGTAGCCACAAGACTGTAAGCCCTCACAGTTACTCTTGGTGGGCACAGGAATGGGCCCTGCTGTGAGTTATTAGATCAAGATTTGTAATTGCATGCACCTGTTGAACAGGGCAGAAAAATTGGGCCTTTGGTGGTGGTGGTGGACGGCGTTGCCAGAAGACTGTAAGCCCTCACAGTTACTTTTGGTGGGCGCAGGAATGGGCCCTGCTGTGAGTTATTAGATCAAGATTTGTAATTGCATGCACCTGTTGAACAGGGCAGAAAAATTGGGCCTTTGGTGGTGGTGGTGGTGGACGGTGTTGCCACAAGATTGTAAGCCCTCACAGTTACTCTTGGTGGGCACAGGAATGGGCCCTGCTGTGATTCATTAGATCAAGATTTGTAATTGCATGCACCTGTTGAACAGGGCAGAAAAAATGGGCCTTTGGTGGTGGTGGTGGTGGACGGTGTTGCCACAAGACTGTAAGCCCTCACAGTTACTCTTGGTGGGCACAGGAATGGGCCCTGCTGTGATTCATTAGATCAAGATTTGTAATTGCATGCACCTGTTGAACAGGGCAGAAAAATTGGGCCTTTGGTGGTGGTGGTGGACGGTGTTGCCACAAGACTGTAAGCCCTCACAGTTACTCTTGGTGGGCGCAGGAATGGGCCCTGCTGTGAACTATTAGATCAAGATTTGTAATTACACGCCCCTGTTAAACAGGGGCTGAAAAATTGTGCCTTAGGCACTGGTGCTGGTGCCACAACACTGCAACCCCTCACAGATACTGTACTTGGAGCACAGCAATCATACATGTTGCGAAGCATTGCTTAAAAAATTGTAATTACACGCCCCTGTTAAACAGGGGCTGAAAAATTGTGCCTTAGGCATTGGTGCTGGTGCCACAACACTGCAACCCCTCACAGTTACTGTACTCTGAGCACAGCAATGAGACCTGTTGCAAAGCATTTTTTTATAAAATTGTAATTACACGCCCCTGTTATACAGGGGCTGAAAAATTGTGCCTTAGGCACTGGTGTGGTGGCACCCAGAAACAAAAATGTTCTTCCAAGCTATCAAGGAATGGATCATTGAGGAGGAGGAAGAGGATAGTCAGTGAACATAACAGGACAGTCACTCAGCATCAGCATAGGCAGTCTTGAAGGGATGTGACATTATAAATTATTCAGTTATGCTTCAGGTGCCTGGTAGCTGGTGGTGATCCAAGACTGATTCATTTTTATGAAGGTCAGTCGATCAACCGAGTCGGTGGACAGGCGCACCCTGTGATCGGTGACAAATCCTCCAGCAGCACTGAATGTGCGTTCAGAAAGAACGCTGGATGGAGGACAGGCCAGTAGCTCAATTGCATACTGTGCAAGCTCTGGCCAGTGATCCATCCTCAAGACCCAGTAAGCCAGAGGATTTTCGGTGGGAAAGGTGTCCAAGTCTGACCTTGCCCCTAGGTATTCCTGCACCATGTATATCAGACGCTGGCGATGGTTTCTGGAACTGATCATACCTTGGGGCTGCGGACTAAAAAATTGTCTGAACGCATCGGTCAGACGTCCACCTTCCCCACCGCTCCTTCTGCTACTGACCGAAGCCTCAGCAACTCGTCGTCCAGGAACAGGAGTTTGTAACCTCCCAGTTTCTGGGAACGCGTTGCACAGACCTTACTGCAAGGCCTCCCTGAGATGTCTCATCCTCTGCTCCCTCTGCGACGGCAAGATAAGGTCCGCAACCTTACCCTTGTACCGTGGATCAAGGAGATTGGCCAGCCAGTAATGGTCCCTCTCCTTGATCCTAAGAATACGAGGATCCTTCCGCAGGCTTTGCAGGATCAGGGAGGCCATGCAACATAGGTTAGCTGAGGCATTCGGTCCGGAGTCTTCTGGGTCACTGAGGACGACATGATCGCCAGCCACCTCCTCCCAGCCACGTACAAGTTCACTGTTTTTTTGGGACTGTACATCATCCCTAAAAGACTGCTGCTGCTGATGCTGATGCTGAGTGCCAGGCTCCACCTCCATGCTCACACAATCCTCCTCCTCCTCCTCCTCATCCTCTTCCTGTGTGATGGGTGGGACAGAAGGAACACTGTCTGGATAAAGGGGGCCTTGAGAGGCAAGGAAGTCCTCCTCTTCCTGCCTTTGTTCTGCCTCAAGTGCCCTGTCCATTATCCCACGCAGCGTATGCTCCAACAGGTGGACAAGAGGTACAGTGTCACTGATGCATGCACTGTCACTGCTCACCATCCTCGTGGCCTCCTCAAATGGTGAGAGGACAGTGCATGCATCCCTGATCATGCTCCACTGGCGTGGGGAAAAAAAGCCAAGCTCCCCTGACCCTGTCCTGGTGCCGTAGTCGCAAAGGTACTCATTGATGGCCCTCTGCTGCGTGTGCAGTCGCTGCAGCATGGCCAACGTTGAGTTCCACCTGGTGGGCATGTCACATATTAGGCGGTTCTTGGGCAGGTTCAGCTCCTTTTGCAGCTCAGTCAGCCGAGCACTGGCATTATAAGATCGGCGGAAATGCACACAGACTTTCCTGGCCTGCCTCAGGACAACCTGTAAGCCTGGGTACCTGCCCAAGAACCGCTGCACCACCAGGTTGAGGACGTGAGCCATACAGGGCACATGGGTGAGCTGCCCCTGTCGCAGGGCGGAGAGGAGGTTGGTGCCATTGTCAGAAACCACCATTCCTGGCTTGAGCTGGCGTGGCGTCAACCACCTCTCGGCCTGCCCCTGCAGAGCTGCCAGAACCTCTGCCCCAGTGTGGCTCCTGTCCCCCAAACACACCAGCGCAAGCACGGCATGGCATCTTTTTGCCTGTGTACTCGCTTAGCCCCTTGTACGCCTACGGAGCACCGCTGGTTCAGAGGACAGAGCACTCGAAGAGGCCATGGAGGAAGAAGAGGAGGAGGGGGTGGAGGAGAGAGGTGTGTCACAACCAGTAGTAGCATTTTGGAGGCGTGGTGGTGGAACAACCTCCAACACTACTGCACCTTGTCCTGCATCCCTCCCAGCTGCCAATAGAGTGACCCAATGGGCCGTGAAAGACAGATAACGTCCCTGTCCATGCCTGCTGGACCATGAGTCAGCGGTAATATGCACCTGACCGCTGACCGCCCTGTCCAGCGAGGCATGGACATTGCCTTCCACATGCCGGTAGAGAGACGGAATCGCCTTCCGTGAGAAAAAGTGGCGTTTGGGAACCTGCCACTGAGGAACCGCACATTGAACAAACTCACGGAAGGGGGCTGAGTCTACCAACTGAAAAGGCAGCAGTTGAAGTGCTAGCAATTTAGCCAAGCTAGCATTCAACCGCTGGGCATGTGG
Source organism: Lithobates sylvaticus (assembly GCA_028564925.1). NCBI lineage: Eukaryota > Metazoa > Chordata > Amphibia > Anura > Ranidae > Lithobates > Lithobates sylvaticus. Next base: position 100,312,993 of record CM053032.1, on the reverse strand, counting down.
ATGGCTGGCAGTATACTTCTTTCGATGGTCCAGCAGCTGGGGCAGGGAAAT